>JARKNS010000002.1:75980000-76580000 GCA_029990575.1 Petunia axillaris subsp. axillaris
CGGATCAGTTTTTTCACCATTAAAGGGTTCACAAGATGCTGCTTTGCAGCTGATAAACGCAACCATGGCTATTTTGCCTCGCTACTACCACCAACGCTACAGCGAATCAGCCCTCGACAACGAATTGCAAACAGGTAGCACAAAGCCATCATCAACATCAGCTTCTCCATAGCGCCACTACTACACCAAATGCTTAAGCTAAAGCAATTACCAAACCCCAGCCTCGTTCGAGTCAACCACAGCCTAAGCACCTCTAAGTACCTCAGTCCATCACCATCAAAGCAGCCTCCAAGCAACAAACAGTACAGCATCAAAACAGGCTCCTATTCTGCCATCAATAATTTCTCCTCACCGAATCACAGCCCCCCGCCACCATCACAGATTCAAAAGAAGAAAAGAAAACATATCACAACCAAGAAGAAGAAACGGGCAAAGAGAAGGGGATTTGAGAAACGAGTACAAGATGTACAAGAGAAGAGAGATGGGATGAGAAGAGGGTAAAAGCAAATGGAAAAAGAACTCACCTTTTTTGGAATTTTGAGTTTAACCGAGATTTTAAAAACCCGATCTACTCCAAACGGCCTTGAATTTGCAAAAATTAACCATAGAAATGGACAGAGGAGGTCGAGACGAGTTGAATGGTGTATTTTAAAAATTTTCCGGCCACCGGAGGTGGTGGTCCGGCGGCGGATCAGTGGCGGCTCTGCGGTGGAGGGCGATTTCCGGCGGTGGAGGGAAATTTTCACAAGGGCTTCCCTATTTCTGAGTTTTTTTTGTGTAAATGAGCAAAAATAAAAATTTTGGCTTATATAGTTAGTGTGGTGGGCCGGGTCCGGAGAGTGGGCTGATGGGTTTGGGAATTGGGCTATGATTTTTTTTACAAATGGCCATAAAATGATTTATACACACACAACTAAACTAAAATCAAACCACATACTTTACAACACTATCACAATTAAACATAGAATTACAATTACGCACGTAATAATTTTTTTTTGTTAATTTTCACATTTTACTTCCTAATTAATGACAAATTTAGTTAGAACAAACACTAGAAGTCCAGAAAAAATTTGACAAAATGTCCTAAAAATCTAGTACGACTATTTTGAGCAATTCATAAATTTTGGTGCCAAAATTAGGTGATTACAGCTGCCCCTCTTTGTTCGGGAACACGAAGAGTTTTCGGACAAAGAAGTAATCGACAACTAATTTTGGCTTTTCGGATCTAGCCAAGAGCATGCTTTCTAAAATGGTGACAGTACCTTGAATTTCGGTTCTAACCGAGAACAAGGCTACCTACATATCCCCGGACTAAGGAATCAGGTCAGTGTAGTTCCTCACGTACGATAGCTGGGACTACCGCATTTAACAGACACTGGACTCTTCTAGACTAACACTAAGCACTCTCTAGATATACACAGACTAACTTTAGACACTTTCAGAACTAACTGGGACTAACTTGACGCTCCTAGACTTACCCGGACTGACACAAGACACTTTTGACACACTAGAGTTGTTGCTGCTGGTCACTGTCGTTGGTTGCTGGCTAGCTGGCTGGTGGTCATTGCTTTTACAAAGAAAAATGAAACTACAACATTTGAAATGTAAAATTACAATTCCTAAGCTAACTTCTTTATGCTTCCCAAGCTGATAAACTGGTCTGAAGCTCCCACTACCAAAGTGGTCTTGAAAACTTGAAATTACCGCTCGGGCGGGCTTTGCCTTGAAAGTTGAATTTGCCGCTCGAGCGGGCTTTTGACTTGAAAGTTGAAATTGCCGCTCGGGCAGGCTTTGACTTTGAAAGTTGAAATTGCCGATTTGACGGGCTTTGACTTTGAAAGTTGAAATTGCCGCTTGGGCGGGCTTTGCCTTGAATGTTGAAATTGCCGCTTTGACGGGCTTTGACTTGAAAAATTGAGATTGCCGCTTTGACGGGCTTTGACTTGAATGAAATTGCAGCTTTGACGGGCTTTTGCTTGAAAGTTGAAATTGCCGCTTTGACGGGCTCTGACTCGAATGAAATTGCCGCTTTGACGGGCTTTGACTTGAATGAAATTGCCGCTTTGACGGGCTTTGACTTGAAAATTGAAATTACCGCTTTGACGGGCTTTGACTTGAATGCTAAAATTGCCGCTTTGACGGGCTTTGAACTGAATGAAATTGCCGCTTTGACGGGCTTGACTTGAAAATTGAAATCGCCGCTTTGACGGGCTTTGACTTGAAAGCTGAAATTGCCGCTTTGACGAGCTTTGACTGTTGAAAACTTGTAATTGCTGTTGGGACAGGCTTTGACTTGAAAGTTGAAATTGCCGCTTTGACGGGCTTTGACTTGAAAGCTGAAATTGCCGCTTTGACGGGCTTTGACTGTTGAAAACTTGTAATTGCTGCTGGGGCAGGCTTTGACTTGAAAGTTGAAATTGCCGCTTTGACGGACTTTGCCTTGAATGTTGAAATTTCCTAAAACTTGAAATTGCCGCTCGGGCGGGCTTTGATTTGAAAGTTGAAATGCCGCTTTGACTGGCTTTGACTGAAGACTGGAAACTGCATCTTGCAATCTGCACATTCTCTGTCAATCTCTCCATGGTACAATCCTTGGTATGTTATTCTTTGCGCCGATATTCAACATTGGGCTCCAATTATCAAGGTTGGTCCTGACTTACTCTAGTACAACTATGAAACTTGTAAATGAGTTTTGCAAAAATTTCTATTGCTCGGAAAGAAATGATATAAATAAAATGAAAGGTGAAGCGATGAATTTTAAGAGGAGACATTGAACAAAGACGCCTCCAGAAAAGAAGAAACTTATCAAAAGGTGAAACGACGACCTTATTAGACATGACATGTATTAGAATCAACTCTTGATTAGTTCACACAGTCTAACCCTGACCCTACTCCCAGTTTGACAATCTTTCTTAGCCCAGAACCTGACGACGAACTCCATGACCCTCATTCGACTAGTAGTGCCTCTCGGGGTTTTCACCAACTAGTCTCTCTCTTTGATCTTTTACCTCACTATTGCCTTGCATTGCCCTTTCAGGTTTTCACCGACAAGACTTCATTTTTTTTTCATTTCTTTCATTTTTTTTCGCTCTTTCCCAATCGACCTCCCATCTCTCCTTGTTGCTCGACCCCGTCTTTCCTTTCTTTCTTCAATTTCGGCATTTATCTTGATTCCCCGGAGAATTTCTCCTTTAATGACTTTGGTGCTCCCAACTCCTAAATGCGATCGTCGACTTATAAGAATGCGCCTTTACAGCGTGGAACTTATCCCTTGATACCCTACTCGACTTGACATTCTCAATGATCGGTCAGAAGGGTCTTTATTTGGACTGTAATATTGGATTTGGTTAGGCTATAAAGAAAAGGATTCAGCATAAAAGCTCAAAAATATCTCATGAGACGACTAGAATGAGCATTAAAAAATTTACAATCACCGCTTTTGAAAAAATAAACCAAACCCTTTCCTCAGTTTAGGCAATTGGGGATCCCTTTGTTTTTTCTTTTTTTTTTTCCTTTGGTTTGAAGAGCGGTATGAAAGCATCTCATGAAACGACTTGGTAAAATATTACAACCCTTGGAATCATTTCTTTTAAAATAATAACTAACTGAGGTCCCAATTTATTGAAAAATCGAGGAATTATCTTTTGAATTTTCTGATATGCAAACATAGGGGATATTGAGACTTTCCCCCGAGATGAACACAAAGAAAGCAAAAGGAATTGACTTTCTCTTTTTCTTTTAAAAATAAACTAAACTTCCTAAACTGGGGCGCTTTGAGTTTCTTCCTCGATTTCGAGGCTGATATCTCATGAAACATAAGAATAGATGGTACAACAACATAGAAGTTTGTTTTTATTTTATTTTAAAATAAAAACAAACTTCTGCCCCAGTTTAGCATACATTGGGGGTTTGAATTTCTTTTGACATTGGCCACAAACTTGGAGTCAATCTTTTGCGTCAACGAGGAATAGGGGAAAAATGAACTTTTCCCTGTTATGACTGCACCCGAATGGTTGCCTACGTATCCTTTTGAGAGGAATCAGGTCAGACGTAGCTCTACCACTGAGGTAGATTTTTGTTGTTTTTTGTTTCCTCTTTTCTCTTTTTTTTCTTTTCCTTTTTTTCTCTTTTTTTTTTTTTCTTTCCTTTAATCACATCAAATTGATTCCAAGGGAGGGTAGGCCAAAGAAAAACCAGAACAAGGCTAAAAAAGGACTGACAAAAGGATATAGTGTTTGGGTAGAAGAAAACGAAAGTCGTTCGTCATCCCGACCCGAGAATGCCTCGCACAAATAATGGTTCAATCAATTGACCTGGATTGATCCACACGTGTCCTCGACCTCTACTTCAACGATGGTATCTCAAATTCGGTCGAAGCGACTGTGCACGATTTTGAACTTCTCACCGATCTCCCTTATCGGATGACTATTGATTAATTCTCAACTTATTTCACTCCCTTTTCCTCACAATTCTGATGGTTCATTGAGACGATATGTCGGACCGCATGTTTAGATCTAGAAGTCAACCTCATACGCATGCCATGTTATTAAGGCCGACCATCACAAAAATAAAAGAAGACAAAATTCAGAGAGACAAAAGACAGAATCTAGAGACAAGAATTGGATGACGCTTTTTTTTTTTTTGGAGATATATGGGTTTGAATATCAAAACGAGCAAATAATGCACTTGGATTACAACCCTCAAATAACCAAGTACATAGAAAGGATAACAAAACAAGCTACAACGATTCTCGGTCGCACAGTTGCTCGTCAGGACCGATTTTTGGACTTATGTATTGCTGAGCCCTTCACCAATTTGCACCATGTTGATGCCAAAGACGTGCCTCAGATCCAACGACAAATTATGTCATTTCTCATTTCTTCAAACTTTGGACCTTGTGAAATATTCAACAAGGCAAGGGACAGGTATTCTGGTGGGACTGTTCCCATAGTAATGACATAACCTGTGTCCGCCATCAACTATTTCATATTTTGACCTCCCTGGTTGACCTCCCATTCTGCCTCCTCAAGCGTTGATCAGAACCAATCTTAGAGCGCCTGTTAAATAGCACAAACTTCGAAACTTTGGGTAACAACCCGGGTTAGCACAAAGAAATCACATATTGCAAGCCTAGGGTTGTTATGCATCATCCCGAAATGGTCCGCGGCGCAAGCTGCGTGCACCGATAGTATCCCCGAAAGATTGCTTATATGCCTTGATCAAAATTAGAACAAAATTGTAACTGATACGTAATCAGCACAAGGACGAACTTGGAGGATTAATATATATATATATATTTATATATATATATATATATATATATATATATATATATATATATATATATATATATATATATATATATATATATATATATATATATATATATATATATATATATATTTCCTATTTTTCTGACTCAACAAACGTAATTTAGACAAACGACACGAGACAAACTCAAAATAAAAGTGCTTAACATGATGCACGAGTCAAGGATATATACAAACTGACACATTGGGCGGGTACACCCAGACGGTGAAAATAATGGGACTTGACATTTTAGCGGAGTCAGATTATTCCACGAGGATCGACACAAAATACAACTTAGGTAATTACAATTTATCGTCTGTACCATGACATGACCTTAAATAAAACAAAATAAGCGGGACCCTAAAACAATATTTTTTTAAAAAAATAAAAAATAAAAATTAAGACTAAACCGGAGATTCAAAACGGAACTTAAGAACGGATTATGAAACAAACTAAACTTTTTTTTTTCTTATCTGAAAGGTGACTCCAAAATCGGACATTACGACAACACAAAGACGGACACAATTTTTTTTGTTTTATTTTTGTTTGAAACAAACTCTTTGATCTAATTCGAGAAAGAATCTTTAGAGTATTTACAAAATCTGGCAATTAGGACGACACAAAATATTACACAAATTAGACGCAAAATTGATTTCTAAGATTGGCCATTATGACGACGTAAAACCTCAATAAATTAATTTCAAAATATGAACTTGACTTGGACACAAACACAAAAGGGTCCCAAAATTTTGCAATTATACCGGCGCAAAATTATGACAAATTGTTTTCTAATACTTGAGACCAAACCCGGACACAAAATTAGACTCTAAGAGTTCTTGAAAAAATTCGCCATTACAACGGCGTAAAATGACAACTAAACAAAAAATATTTCGAAACACGGGACTAAACCCAATTTTTCTATCATTTTTCTTTTTTTTTCTTTTTTCAAAATTTGGCTCTCGCCCCTCGGTGATCGGTCAGCATAACAACCCTTCGACTAGAAAAAATGCAACACATTATATGCTCATGATGTGTCTTTTGGGGACGCGGGCCCCATCCTGACACGAGGGAGTCAGCCTAGACAAGTGCGGTACTGGTGTACCGCACCTCACTAAGTCTAATGACATGCAGATAAATCGGCCTAGACAAAAGCACAGGTAAGCACAGGTTCAACTCTAGGTGACTCATTGGGTTTATGATCTAATGGTTCAGCAATTTGAAAGTGCCTCGGGGCTACCGGTCGACAACGTCTAACGGCCTAACCCAACGCACCTCCTCCTAAGGAGGGTTAACTTTTTGTGTCCTGAGACACGACAGAAATTCCAGACGCCGAAGCGAAACTGGCGTGCTTGTGTGCAGTGTTCTAGAAGACTCAGAGGTGTACGAGAGAAGACAATTATGTATATACAGTTCAAACATATCAAAGCAGTAACACTCAAGGCAACATATACAAATAATATTCAAAAGCCGAAAGCGACAAATTTTAAAGCCTGAGACTCTCAGTTTTTACTTTCCTCCCCAGCGGAGTCGCCAAGTTGTCACGACCCTTTTTAAACTTAAAAAGAAAAAACTTATTAGTGTTTAAAAGGTCCGTGACTAGGTGTTTAATAGGTACACGATTATTTAAGAGATTACGGAGTCGCCACTTGACAAGTTAAAGGTGTGCCAAGTCACCAAAGTGGTGTACCTTGAACACCTATGACACGTAAATGGTCTGCGTCAGAGTTCCGGGTAAGGATCTCAGTTGACTCTCGGGAAGGTGTTAGGCACCCTCGAGTCCTGTGCCAAGCACAGTTGCTTTCGTTGATGCATTTCGACTCTTTGAAATTGTTCATTATATTTTGCCTTGATTTTGTTACGCTTCAATCATTGTTAATTTTATCGTTTGACAATTGAAACTCCAATCGAATATAATCGCGCGAGAACTTCACTCGTTCGAAGTCTTTCGACTTAAATCAATTAAATTGCGCAGGTACTTCACCCGTTCGAAATCTCTTGACTTAAATGAGTTTCAAATGAACTGTCAATTTATTATTTGTTACCAACTATGAGCTTGCCTAGCCGTATTTACTTCCCCGCTTGTTCCTTAACATTTGCCTAATCGTATCTCCTTAAAACTTGTCTCCTTTGGATCAAACAAACTTGCGCATTTATATGTTGCCCAACTCTTTCAATTTGCTCATATTGTATTTGGACAAGCTGTCCATTTCTTTTCAATTCAAAGATTTGCATTCAAAGCCCTGTTTGGCATAATTATTTTACTTTTACCATAAGTCATTCACTTTGTCCTATGCAAGTTATTCAATTTCCAGATTTCCGAAGATGTTCCAAATTTTTAGAAGGCTGCACTAATGTTTCAAGTTATGCCTATTCACTTCTACTTGGACAATTTTACACATATGGTTCATAATTTCAGATCTATTTATATATATGGCCAATATCTAAATGTATCATGACAATATGCTTACTTAGTAAATCTTACAACATGCACTTCGAACTTAGCATGGCCCAACATTAAACTTTCTTTGATATTTTAAAGTGGTAACAGAACACACACATCATTCAAACATAAAACAAAAGAGCTGAACAAAGACTCTTTGGGTTTAGAAGTCCACCTCATGTATACTTTAAAGCTTTAACAAGCTAAATTTCATACAAGGAGACAAAGTTGAAAATTTACCTAAAGATGATTTGCTTACAAAAGTAACGGGATCCCAGCAACCAATAGCATAGCCTCCAAAATGCAACAAGAGCCAAGCAACTTCAGCCCATTAAATCAAACATTCTTTGTGACTAAAAAAAAAAACTCACAACCAGCATTTTGTTTCTCCCTGCCTTTCCTCTCTTTTCACTCTATTTCCTACTCCATTTTACTCCCTCAGATCTGAAAATTTTAACAACTCAAAATGAAGAAGACTCTCAGATCTTGTGTGTGTTCTCTTTATCTGATTTTTCGTAAGAGAAAGGAAGTATCAGATGTGTTGTATTTTTTCTTCTCCCAGATTTTCGTGTGTCAAATGAAAGGGTAAAGGCCCTCTTAAATAGGCTAGGAGATAGGTGAAAAGTTGGGGTAAAAGTACTAACTCATGTGCAAAATTTTTCACCCTACAGAAAAGTACTTTTTGGCATGCTTGCCATGTGAAAAGTTGGCAGAAAAGCCTTCAAAGGTGCTGCCCCTTTTTGTCTTTCTTATTTGACTTTTGACTCCTATTTTTTCAATACAAATATCCATTTTTTTTTAGATTTTTAACCAGTGGTCAAGCTTTACCTGCACCTAAGTCCTAAACTCTTGTTTGACCCAAAACATATGGACTTAGAGTCCAACAAAAACTCCTAACATTGCCAGGTAAATTCCCAAGTTTACTAACAAAATATGCAGACCTAACTAATGTTTCCATTTTATCAAGCAAACCAACACAGTCAAGATTAATCCTTTCCTCACCCTTAACAAAGATCAAGTACTCAAACTCACAAAACATTTCAGTATATGTAACATTGCAACACAAGAACTAATCACCTGACGGATGGACAAATATCAACATTATGCTTAAATGGATCAAACGCGACAGCCATTACATGCCTTAATAGTGAGACAATCCAAGAGACTCGCCCCTACCTGAATGAACTTGAATACACTGATGTACACAAGGTTTTTTACATGCTAAATATTTGAACACAATCTGCGAAATTAGACTAATGGATAGCCAACAAGTGATATACATAAATGAATATTCAACTAACAGAGTTAGCAATCGACAGCTTTACACAATGAACTGATACTAAAAAAAAAACTACAATTCAAACACAATAACAGGGATCTACCCACACACTGAGATGAACGGATTTCATTATTCTAAAAGAACTAAATATTTCAACATATCCTGATTCAAACTTTCCCTAACAAGAAGAAACTATATCAATCAGTTTATACAATCTAACATGTTAAGAACTAAACTAAACATTTAAACTAATCAAGGACAAAGAATAAAAGACGTGTTAAGAACTCGTTTTCTAACCCGACGCCACACTGATGCTGCCTCGACCCCACTGCCTTGCCTTCGCTGTACCAGTATAAAAGTCGGCTCAGTCTCGCCGAGGCCTCGGATCAGTTTTTTCACCATTAAAGGGTTCACAAGATGCTGCTTTGCAGCTGATAAACGCAACCATGGCTATTTTGCCTCGCTACTACCACCAACGCTGCAGCAAATCAGCCCTCGACAACGAATTGCAAACAGGCAGCACAAAGCCATCATCAACATCAGCTTCTCCATAGCGCCACCACTACACCAAATGCTTAAGCTAAAGCAATTACCAAACCCCAGCCTCGTTCGAGTCAACCACAGCCTAAGCACCTCTAAGTACCTCAGTCCATCACCATCAAAGCAGTCTCCAAGCAACAAACAGTACAGCATCAAACACAGGCTCCTATTCCATCATCAATAATTTCTTCTCACCAAATCACAGCCCCCCGCCACCATCACAGATTCAAAAGAAGAAAAGAAGACATATCACAAAGAAGAAGAAACGGGCAAAGAGAAGGGGATTTGAGAAATGAGTACAAGATGTACAAGAGAAGAGAGATGGGATGAGAAGAGGGTAAAAGCAAACGGAAAAAGAACTCACCTTTGTTGGAATTTTGAGTTTAACCGAGATTTGAAAAACCCGATCTACTCCAAACGGCCTTGAATTTGCAAAAATTAACCATAGAAATGGACAGAGGAGGTCGAGACGAGTTGAATGGTGTGTTTTAAAAAATTTCCGGCCACCAGAGGTGGTGGTCCGGCGGCGGATCAGTGGCGGCTCAGCGGTGGAGGGTGATTTCCGGCGGTGGAGGGAAATTTTGACAAGGGCTTCCCTATTTCTGAGTTTTTTTTTTTTTTTTTTTTTTGTGTAAATGAGCAAAAATAGAAATTTTGGCTTATATAGTGAGTGTGGTGGGTCGGGTCCGGAGAGTGGGCTGATGGGTTTGGGAATTGGGCTGTGATTTTTTTTACAAATGGCCATAAAATGATTTATACACACACAACTAAACTAAATCAAACCACATACTTTACAACACTATCACAATTAAACATAGAATTACAATTACGCACGTAATAATATTTTTTTGTTAATTTTCACATTTTACTTCCTAATTAATGACAAATTTAGTTAGAACAAACACTAGAAGTCCAGAAAAAATTTGACAAAATGTCCTCAAAATCTAGTACGACTATTTTGAGCAATTCATGAATTTTGGTGCCAAAATTAGGTGATTACATTTACGATTTAGAATAGGGAATCCTAGATACTCTCCAAAAGATTTACCAATCTTAATATTCAGAATAGAGTTTAGGTGCTCTGCAAGAGAGGAGTTAATATTTTTAGAAAAAATAATCATGAATTTAGTGGTATTAATCTTTTCTCCTGAAAATTCACAAAATAAATCCAAGGTTGACGTAATAGTTAAAATTGTTTTCTCATTTGCTTTAGCCATAAAAGTCAGGCATCCGCAAAAAGGAGATGGAAAAGGGCTGGACCAGTAGGGGATAATTTAATAGGATTCTATAAATTATAATCAACTTTATGGTTAATATAAATTGAAAGAATCTCTAAACACTGGATAAAGATATAAGGGGACAGTCCTCTTGCCTAATTCCTCTTGATGGATTAAAAAATGGAGTTTTAGAGTCATTTACTAAGATTGACATAGAAGAGGAAGTAACACAAAATAAAATTAAACGTGTGATATTGGGAGGAAATACCAAGAAAAGGTTTAATTCGATTTGCAATAATTTTATAAATAGTATTGCAAAGACCTATGCGATGAAAATTTTTAAGGTGGACATCATTTTTAAATTTGGGAATGAGGCATAGGTAGGTATTATTAGAGTATTTTGGGATATTACAAGTGACAAAAATATGATGACAAAAATTTCTAACCGAGTCTCCTATAATATTCCAATAATTTTTAAAAAAAGAAGGGATGAAGGCCATCCGGACCAGGGGCTTTAAATGGCTTAAAAGTAAAAAATAGCATTGGTAATCTCATCATCTGCTAAAAGTCTATCAAGACTAGAGAAATAAATTTTATTGTACCAACTAGTATTGTGGTCATTGAGGAGGAGGGGCTATGTTCATGGCCAGTAGAGAATAAATTCACAAAATAGTCTAAGACATGGTGCTTAACTGCCTCTTGATCCATAATGATAGCACCATTATCGTTTTGAAAATGAGTAATGGTATTATGGCGTCTTCTATTCAGAGTGGTGACATGAAAAAATTTAGTGTTAGGACTCCCCATCGTTTAACCAATTAATTTTAGATTTAAGGCACCAAAATTCCTCTACATTTTTCAGCAAAATGTTAACATCAAGTAGTAATTTTTTTTCAAGATTTTGTAAAAAATTACTAGTAGGATAATTAAGAGAAGTCTGGATGCCATTAATTCTAGCAAGTAAATTTAAAAAAAAAAAAAAAATATTGCCAAACACTGTTTTATTCCACATTGTAATGTCTTCCTCAAACATTTTAGTAGCTTCGCGAAAATTTCTATTATCCCACGCCTTCTTGATAACATTAGTGAAATCAGGGTGAGACATCCAAATGGATTCAATCCTAAAAGGCTTATTAGGAGTACAATAGAATTTTTTATTTAAACTACTTAACATAGGATGGTGATCAGAATAGGTTTTAGGAAGATGAATTATAGAAGCATCTTTAAATAAAGTAATTCAATCCTCATTAGCTAATACCTATCTAAATGTTCCAGAATTAGACCATTACTACACTTACTATGATTTGACCAAGTGTATTTTGGCCCCTTAAATCCAAGGTCTATAAGGTTGCAATAGTTTATACAGTTTCTAAAACTATTAGTATTTTTATTATTAAATGGCCTACCACCAGATTTATCCTTTTGGTTTAAAACTTGATTGAAGTTCCCACTAACCAATCATGGACCTTTATAAGAATCATAAATAGAGGCTAATGCATTCCAAAGTAAATTACGAGTAGAGTAAGATATATTATAGCATATATAGTTGAAAAAAGTCAAGTAAAGGAAAAAGAGACATGATTTACCTTGATCATAGCATGGACCTCATTACCATTTATGTGCACGTCAGAAACAGTGATTAAATTATTTTTTTCAAAGTACCACTATACCTCCAAAACGACCCACACTTGGAACTTCAACGTAATCAGTGAAATCAAAACGAGCTCTTAGGTCATGATAGTCCTCCATCTTAGTATTCCATATTAAGTGCTTGGTCTCATTAGTATCATCACCTTAAATTGTTATTAAGTTGTGGTACTTCTTTCAGTACTATTTCTAGTGACCGGTTCTTCCTAAGCTCTTTTAAAATTTAACAAATTTCTTTTGAAATAATAAAACACAAACCAAAAGTTTGATTTATCTTGTCAAATAATAATTTAAAATATTGAGCAGATTAATCTAAGTAAAAACTAGAGTGTAAGATGTTTAATAACTTTGAGATTTTGAGTGGAGCAACTCTAATTAAAAACTCGCTGATTGGGTAGCCGTTTGGCCAATAATATTATAACTGATAACCTCAGAGTCTAGAAAGCTAAAATTAAATCAAGAAAGTGTTGTTATTCGCTAAATAACTTGAAGTAGTTAAACGTCTGAAACTACAGAAATAGTAGCTATCACCAAACTTAATTGGAATAGAAACAATCTAACTGTTATAATTCACCTAGAACTGACAATGCATCAGTTTTCCAGTTTTTCTGACTACAGAAGAAATGATCTAAACACTAAAGAAGGTTAGAGCCAAATTAGATGTGATATCTATGGCTACTGCTACTTGAAGGTGTAAAGCATCCGCACAGACGTGGCGCCTTCTTTCTCTTTTCGCTATTTTTCCTTCCAATATGGATGAAGTTCTTCAATACAATACCTGTGTTGCTCCTGGAAAATGTGCTTTTGGCCATACTTTTCGTTTCATCGTCCAGTTTCAGTAACATGTTCTGAAGTTTTTGAACCTCCAATTGTAGCTGTGCAATCTTCTCAGACCCCTTTCTTGCCTGTTCTGAAACTCTCTTGCGCCTGATAATCATGACCTCGTTTGAATCTGTTGAACTATTTCCTGAAAGAACGCTTTCTTCTGTATTCTTCATCAAATGGCCATTCAAATTCACCAGCTCAACAACTGTTAGCTCAACTTCTTGTAACTGTTGTTTTGCTATTTCAAAATCGACAGTTTTGGCTTTTCTAGCTTTTCTGTTTGTATCCAATTTCCTTCTAATGTGATCAACAGTCATCTGAAGAGTCATCAATCTCTCTGCATCAGAAGCAATTCGCTCCAAAATCTTCTTGTTTGTTTCATGACTTGCATCAGAAGAGTTTGTCGATAACTCTAACTTATCAACACCCAACTCCTTCTCCATTTCTGATTCTGTTGGTGGATGATATCCCCTCCACTCAAAATTTCTAAATTGCTTGTACACTATTTCTGTTGGATGAATTGCCCCCTTTTTTAAGTCCTTAATAGTTTGATCGGGGCTGCATCCCTCTGAGGTTTCCCATAGCTCAAGCATCTGATCACCTGACCCAGAAGAACCTCTTCTTCTAGCTCTTCGTATTGAGCCATCAGAGGCCTGATCAAGTGGTATATCTTTCATCAACATCCTGTTTCTGAGCTCAAAAGATTTAGGTTTCGTCTTTCGCCTGTAATGACCATCACCATACCCATTTGGACTCCTGTGCTCGTGTTTCTCTCGATCAAAACTATGCTGAGTTTCTAATGCCTTGATGTCACTTCCAGTACTGTCTAGACCAAACTTATTGAATGAAGATACCTGCAAGTTAGGCATGTTCCTCTGTTCTACTGCTTTTTCAAGTGCTTTAATCCTGGTCCTCAGCTCCTGTAGAACTAGAATGTCTTTTGACATGACAGGTTGATCTTCTACCATCTTCTCAAAGCTACTTTCATCTGGATGAACCTCTACTTCAACACACTGGAAAATATGCAGAAAGAAGAAATTTCAACAAAAAATTGCAGCTGTTAATTCTCCACTTGAGATGGCTAGGTATTGGAAAAAAAAAAAAAAAGCGAAAAACAGTTGGGAATGGTAACTCATATTTCTGCTGCACTTATAAATAGAAGTCCATACAGTATACTTACATGTCAATTGGGAATATGAAACCAGTTAAAATTAACACTTTTGAACCAGATATCCTTTGCAGTCTAAATTGCAGGTCATGGTTCTAAGTCATCCAAACAAGTCACTCTATTCCTAAGAAACGAGATATGATTGACACAGCAAATTTCTCTGAAAGAATGAATCCTTAAGAGGAAGAATTTTTAAGAGAGAAATGCTGACCACCAATTGTATTTAAAGTAATACTTAGCAAACATATGCTAAGAATGGTTCCAGGATATATCAGGAACTTTTCATAAAACCTTGACTTCACTGATTGATGTTTTAAAGCAAAGGTCAGGTTAAACGAAAAGGGTTGAGTTACATTCAGGCCCAACTGCAGAATTAGCATCAGTTGAAGAAAATATGAGAGAAACATAACATCACTAAATATTAGAAAGTAAATTACCTTTGATTCCTGAGATCCGGCTAGGTCAAGACTCGTGTGGAGGAGCGAATTATGCTCAAGGGATACTACATCATCCCTCAAAGATGCTATTACAGGAGCATATGCATGTAACTGCAACTTCAGTTCTCCAATTTCACTCTCCATTGAATTGATTTTTCCTTTCATTTGTTCAATCTCCAAACTTTTGGAAGCATTTTCACCCTCAAGTACTCCATAAATCTCAGTTAACTCATCCATCTTGTTTTCCAGTAATGCTTCTCGAGTGGAGGAAGTCTGGAATTCAAAATAAAATGTTGCTGCCTCGGCCTCCCATAATCCAAACTCAAGGTCTTTCTCATGAAGCTCTGAAATTAGGCAGTCTTCTCTGACTCGTTGCTCTTCAATTTCTTCATGCAATTTACTTAATTCACCAACCAAATTTATGTTTTCTTCTCGGAGGCATTCCATTTCCTTGTACTGAGAGGTATTCTCTCTCGCTATTTCAAGTATCTTCTTTTCTAGAACTTCATTCATCTTTGAGGATTCTTGATAGTCGGTCTTTAGTGCATCCAGCGCCCTGCACAATTCCGCGTTCAAATTTTCAGAAGCTTTAAGCTTCTCTTCGGCTTCCAAAATCCCGGCTTCCTGCATACCCAGAAGTTCTTTTCCAGTTGACATTTCCAGCTTCAAATTGTCATTAGATTCCCTGACCTCATGGAGCTCCTTTTCTAATCTTTGAACAGATTTCTGCAGGAGTAGGTTTTCAGTTTCTTTCATGTCCAGCTTCCCATTCAATAAAGTCAACTCCTTCTCAAAGTCAAGGATAACACCATGAAGTTTGTGCATATTTTCATCCATTGACTTTAGCTCAGCAGCTTTTTCACCACCATAACTCTTCAAAATTGTAGAGAAATTACTGAGAGCTAGCGTCTCAAGTAGAAAAGCATTGTTGTCCTGCTCTATTATCCATTTCTCCTCCTTGATCTCTGAGATTTTCGTCAACAATGTTTCATTCTCATGAAGTACTTGAGAGTAGTTCTTTTGTATTTCAAGGTATGCTGTCTGCAACTCATCATGATTGACACAGAGGGTCCGAACCTCCACCTCAAGCATTGCATTTAGTTGACTACCGCTGCTCATTTCTGACTGCAACTTCTTGTTCATCTCTAGAAGGTCATGATTATCTTTCTGCACTGTAACCAGCTTCTCCACCATGATGTTAAGCTCCTCCTCAACAGATTTCTTCGTTGACTCCAATTCCAGGCTCTCTGATTTCAGCTGCGCATGTAGAGTAAGAAGAACAGAGTTTTCAACCAACAACTGCTGCTTATCATCCTCATACATCCTGAGCGAAGATTTCAGATTTTCAACACTGCCCAAAATATGATGCAGGAGAATTTGTTCGTTTTCCACCTTGTCTTCAGAAACAAAGTCAGAATCATGTTCAAGGGCCTTGAAAATTTGATATATCCCCATTCTCAACTTCTCAATTTCATCAACCAAATGCTCTGCTTCAAGCTGTTGTTCAAGGCTCTCGTTCTCTAACTCTGAAATCAGTTTGTTAGCCAATTTCGATGTCTCACTATGTTTCTGACACTCAATCAACAAAGAATAATTCTTCTCTTCCATATCTTGAATAAATTTCTGCAGGATGAAAATTTCAAACTGGGATTTAAGAGCTTTGTCAAGTTCTTCTTCAAATTCTTTCTTCCTCCACTTACTCTCTTCCTGTAGATGATGGATATGGTTTTCCATATAAATTAATCGGGTCTCACTCTGATGAGTAAAGTTGGCCCTTTCTTGTTTCTCCATTTCAACAGCAACTCTAAGTTCTTCAACTTGTAACTGTTCTGCTTGTTTCTCCTTCTGTAGACGAGCATACTTTTCTTCCAATCCCGTCTCCACGCATTCAAGTCGCAGTTCAACATTTTTCAATAGGAAAGCTAGGTTACCTCTTTCAGCAAGAATATTGAACTTCTCATCCTTGAGCAAATTGCATATCTCTTCTAATCCCTTGGCCTTTTCCCTTAGACTTTCAAGTTCAACTTTTGTTCCAAAAAGAGAGTTCTCGAGAACAGCATTTTTATCTAGGAGTTTCTGCATGTTTTCTGTTATAATTTGCAACTGGGAGATCAAAGCAGCTTTCTCAGCAACAATAGTAGATTTTTCTCCTTTGAGAATTTGACAAGACTCTTGCAGTGCTCTCACCTTTTCCCATGATCCCTGCAACTCACCATTTACATCTGAGAGTGAACTCTCCAGAACAGCTTTCTTCTTCAAAAGTTCATCCATGTCCTCCAACTTCTTGTTGAGGACTTCTTTCTCGCTTCTGGTCTTCTCACAGATTATCCTGAGCTTGGAGTTCTCTTCCTGCAAGCTCTTTATTGAAGAATCGATACATTCAGGGTTTATACCTGCAGCCTTCACTTGCTCTATTAAAGCCTGGTAGCTCCTGTTTAGGTCCTTGATTTCCTCTTTCACACTTGAAATCTCTTGCTGAAGGTTGTTACTTAGTCCAACTTGTTGAGCAACCTCCTCTTCAAGTTTCTCCTTCATCTTCCTCAAGCTAAGGATTTCATTTTCCAGATACTCAATTGAATTGGTTGAGGATGATTTCAGTTCATTCAGACTGTCGTTTTCATCCTTCACTCGCTTAAGCTCACCTTCCAAACTATGTTTGCATGCTTCCATGTCCTTCAACAGCTCAAGAACATTTTTGAGCTCCACGGCCAGAGCTCTCTGCTCTTCTTGCGATTGGCAGTGCAAACTTTGCAGAGCCTGAAGGTTGGCTTCAACTTGTACATGCCTTAAGTGCTCATTTTGCAAATTAAATTGAAGCGTCTCAACCTCCGTCTGCTTCTCAGAGAGTTCTTGATCTTTCATTGCGATCTTGTTTGCCAAATTATCTGCCTCTAGGTACAATGAATGATTTGACATCTCCAGCACAATACACTTGTCTTCAGTATTTTTAAGCTTTGCAGATCCTATGGAAAGCTCAACATTAAGGCGCTTTACATCCTCTTGGGCACAAGACAGTTCATTCTCAAGTTTGGATATTTTTTCCAGATAGTGTTTGTAGTCACGAACAGCAGCTTCTTTCTCCTCACTTAGCTCCATCAGAACACTTTTCAGTTTCTTGATTTCATCTTCAGCTCTATCAGCTCTCTCCCTAAGCATTCTGTATTCTTCCTCAGCCGCCAAGAGTTCTTTCTCAAGATCAGATATGTTTACCATGCATAGCTTATACTGATGAAGGACACCATCCTTTTCAGACTCAAACTTAGAGATCTCATTTCTAAGATTCTGAGCTTCAGTTTCTGCCTTAATTGCTCGCTCATTTAGCTCTTTTTTGTCTTCAAGTGCTTGAGAAGCCTTACTTTCCAGTCTAGATATCATTTCCAGATACTCCTTGTGTTGGTTCAAACCAGCATCTCGTTCAGCCTCCAATTTGATGAGGGATTCCTTCATCTTCTGAACTTCTATTTCAGCAATGCTAGCTCGTTCACTGAACTTCAGAGAATTATTCTGTACATTACTGAGCTCCCTCTCTGCAGCAGATAATTGTTCTAGGCACTGCTGATACTGAATAAAAGTTGCTTCTTTTTTTGCTTGCATACCAGCTAGGGTGTGCTTCAGGTTTAAAACTTCAGCTTCAGCTTGACCAACACGCTCCGACTTAGCAAGGATTTTAGACTTGAGATTCTCATTCTCTTTTGCCAATTCGGACACTTGATTATGCAAACATCTTTTCTTTTCTTCTGTGTTTCCGTTCAATCCTTTTCTCAAGTTGCCTTCGAGGAACCTTGAGTTCTTTAGCATTTCTTCTCCTGTCCCAAGCATCTCAAGTAACTGTTTTAAACCCCACTCACTTGTTTCCTTGTCAAATCCACCAGTATAACATCCAATCTTCTGAGCATGTATACTAGATGGTATTAAACCCACCACGTCCTGAAGAAAATCATCTGTGTCAGACGATGCACGAATTGGGCACAACACTCCTGGAGTATGTGGCTCTGTATCTTGTGTGGAAGATCTCATGGGTGAATCTTCAGCCAGTAGAAAAGGTATTTGGTCAGGAAATGCCTCTGACATGGTTTCTTGGGCCTGCCTAAGCTCACCAGTTACATGATCATATCTTTCAGCTAGTGCCCGGTATGCCCTGTAGAACTCCTCAACCAGCTTCATTAGCTCAGGCCTTTTCTTGTAATACATTTCAGCCCTTCTTGCAAATGAATCCGCATCTTCTTCAATGAGCTTGATCATTGCCTTCACTTTAGCATCCATTTCTGTTGAAATAAGATGCAAAACAAGTAAATTCCTCATATGAGATTAAAAAAATCAATAAAAGAAAAGAAAAACCACACGACATAAACTTATGCATATTTTTCAACTTGTACAAATATCAGATATTTAGTGTTGTTTGAACAAATCACACTCTAGTTCTTACTTCATGCTGGTAATTGGCTCACAAGCACAAATTGTACATAAGCATTTTATACGCTAGGGCACACAGAGAAGGCAAGCCTTCAATCACGGACATTCTGTTCCTTCCAACAAAAGCCTTTACAAACTTTAACACAAAAATAAACTGGATCAAACCAGAATACATTTCCCAACAGTCATTGAAGTGACCAAACTATCACTATCAACAACAATCTGAAGATAAGGATATGCAACATCTCAAAATCTATATAGCACCTAATCTATAGAGTCTTAGGCTAAATAAATAAGGTCTTCAGCAGTGACCCATGTTAGATTCATCCCTGTTCTTTCTAACGGCTATTTCTTTGGTTGAGTACTATTCTTTTTAACTCTTCAAATTGTTTCATTTACTGCTCATATCGCTAGTCACCACAATCTTTAACCAATATAATGGTCCAACATTCTCTGGTGGTTGTAGATTTCCATTTTTTACATCAAAGGTTCTTCATTATAGAATATCTTGTCAGTGCAATGCAGTAATACCAAATGTTGGTAAAACCAGGAGACACCACCATTTTTTACTTATCAAAACAAAAGATTAACATCAAAACGATAAGAATCATATTCAACAAAGCCATAATTTATGGGGCTTGAAGTTTAATTCTCTTAAGGAAAACCTATAATGGAAAGCTATTCAGAATGAAGCTATAAGAATAAAACCAAGTAGAGGAGCTGCTCACCAGTCAGATTTTCTTGAAGCCATTTTGAGTTCTTTGGAATGTGGCTATCCCACCACCAAGAGTACAAGCGCCTTGACTCAGAATGTTGTAGCAAGTTCGCCATGACTCCAACAAAGAACAAAAAGGCAATAGGTTTAGTCCTTGCTAATTCCTGGTCTTTATACCAGTAAAAGAAATTTTCAAGCCACGCCAGTATCAGAACTTTATACTGCTCAACTGCCAAGGTCTTGCAGCTTCAATTCTCTCACCTAGTCAACCGAATAACAGAAAAAAGCAATTGATAAAAAGAATAAACTGATAAACTAATAAGGGGCGGACCCATTATCCACCGAGTTTCGAACTGTGCAACACTGGCCCTAGGGCAATTCTCAGTTACCAAAAGGAATGATCAAAACACGAAAACTACAAGACATGGATAAATGATATTGAACTTACCTGTTCTGCTTCTGTCCCAGGTATGGACCACCCTAGATACTGTAATTCCTTAATTCAACAGTCAAAACAATCAAGCTGCAATCTGGAACTGGAAAATGACAAATACATGCAAGTCTTTATCAATTTGTCCCCAGAATAAAACTGTCAAAGATAATTACAAATCGGAACAAGAAAGACAAACTTCTAAACAAACTATTCGAATCATAACAAATCAGCAATTACTAAAACAAACAGTTTCAAGGCTTCAAACTTGTCAAGTACTCCCTCTTTTCCCATTTATGTGAACATTTTTGCCTTCGAGAGTCAAACTCCATGAACTTTGACCAACATTTTAAGATGTATTTTTTAGATTTTAAGATATTAAATTAATCTAATCCGATTTAACTTCAACACCAAAGTCAAAGACTTTTTGCAAAATGGACATGAACAAAAGCAGAAAAGATTCAATCTTTATTATAATTTGGATCAAACAACTCAATGCAACAACTAAATCTTGCATAAAAATTTGTTTATAAAATTACGATTCATACCCAGGACTTTCAAATATATCAAACAAATCACAATCAAAATGTACATGACTAAAAACACATTAAACCAGATGAGCTTCAAGAAAATAAACCCCCATAAGAAAACAAGGATCTTTAGTGCACAAAGTCACCCGGTACCTCTCGTGAAGGGTAGAAGATACCCGTAGAATTAGTCGAGGTGCGTGTAAGCTGGCCCGGACACCAAAATACTGAAATGCAGCCACTCAGCTGCTTCATTTCCTGTCACTCCGTTTTTTCTTTCTCATTTTCACTCTCATTGATTCCATTAGTCCATCTGCATTTTCATACAGTGTGACAAACAAACTGTTAAAGTGAAAACAATGTGACAAACTTTAAATGCAGCATTCAATGGGCTTTTGACTTTTTCCTATAAATACAATACTCAAACTGTAAACTTTGATGAAATGGCCAATGGGATGTTTTGGTTTAGTGTGTATTGTTGGGGGGGGGGGGGTGGAGATGGAGTTGGTGGGGGAAAGAAGACTTATTCATATTAAGGTATTAGCTACCTAATCAATGTAATTTATTTAAAACTTTGCTAAAATTAGTTGCTTTTGAATTTTTGAAAAAAAGTGTTTGTTAGAACTGTTTTTTGAGAAAAATATGGAACAACTTTTCTTTTGAAAAATTTAAGCTCCAATTTCAATACTTTACAAAGTCAATAATTAGAGAGAAGATGCAGGTTAATTAACCATAATTAAGTAATAAAAAATTATGTAAAAATTTAAAAACATATGAAAGGTAATTATTAGGTTTATTGCAAATATTGCATGCCAATAAATATTTTTCCGAAATAGTCCTTCTGTTTAAGGTTTTAATATTCCTATTAAGAAATTTATTTGATAACATTAATTATTAGTGTTTCTGGACTAAAATAATCTTTCTCTCCATTTTGGATCCGTTATTGTAATAATGACAGATTTTAAAAAATAATAATTAATGTATTTTTATTTAGTATTATTGTCATTTCATTTTACTTATCACTTCAAATTTCTCATTAAAAAATCAATAAATACAATAAGTGTTATACTAACTTAATCCTATTTAATATTTTTTTTAAAATTAAATAGTATTTAAAATAACTAATATTTTTTTAATTATTAAGGTCATAGTTGGAAACAAATATTAATAAATTTTGTATGGTAAAGGGCAACTATTCTGGGATAGTCTGAGATATTGTCTTTCCTTTATGGGGCAAGGCAACTCTATAGTATTACTACTAGTTATGACCACTTGGGATCTCAAAATGTTCTTTCTTGGGTTTTAATCCTTTTTCTCAGTAACCTAATCATACCTTCGGCTTCTATCATGCGAGATTGTGAGAACCTTCATTTATGTCTACTTTGATCATGATTAGAATGTAACATCTAAACTAGATCCAATCTAGAAGTAAGATCACACTTTTTATCGTTTTTCTTTATTAAAAGGTTAAGATTCTCCAAACTTCATTTTTTAGCAAAATTTATTGATGAGGAAATTCAGAAAAAGAAAATCAATACTTTACTTCAAAACTCTATTTTCAAATCATTATTGCACTTAAAAGTATAAATGTACGTAAGAATGGAGATATATTCGTGGCTCAATGTTATGTTGTAGATTTTATGTATCAACCCAAAGTTAAAAGGATTTCCTAAATTTGTCGGGAACATTATGAGGTTTAGAATTTTAGTAAACAATTTTGTAGAAAAAAAATTAGTTAGCACATGTGCATGGTATTTATTGATCTAGAGAAAGCATATCTAATAACAAGAAAATTCTTGTAATAGGCATGGGAGAGAAAACTAAATTTATTTAAATATAGAAGTATGTATTAAAAAAACTTGGTAGTGCGAGAAGCGAGAATATAATAGGACAGTAGATGAACAAAACACGCCATAGTATATAATATTTGCAAACAAGGCAAAATCGTAAGTGCTGCTGCTAAAAAGCTTATATTATGGAGAAGTACTAGATCTATATAGAGTAAATATTTTATTTTCAATAAATAAAAGTAGGATTGAATATGTACAATAAGTTAGCCAGTATGAAAAAGAAAAGTCCATGTAAGACTAAACTGGATTAAACTTTAAAGTGCTGAAATACAAGCAACTCATACCTACGTTTGATGTCATAAGAGAATGATCTATAATAGATTATACATGACCATGTGACATATAAAACCAAAATATGAAAGTTGAAATGGAAAATTGGGAAAATGAAAGACAAATTCTACATATATATATAGCGCTAACAAATAGCTAATAAATTATTAATAATGTTATATGGAGGTAAATGTTCAAATTGTTTCAAAAAATTTGCAAGCCAACTCTTGCCAGCAACTCACAGACAAGTCGTCACCACACTATTTGCCAAGTTAGACTAGAAAATTTTTCAATAAGATTTACTAAACATTAATGAGATAAGGCTTGTCAGTAAATTTCCCTAATTTTAGTCTGCCAATGTAAGCTTAGATTCCGCAAGGAAGTGAAAAGTCTAATTTTCAGGTGTAAATCAAAGATACTCCTATTATGTGATCATGCATGAACCATGGATTGCGACTTCAAAAGGTGTTTCTTTGTTATATACATTTGTCGTGTTGGAATTAAATGAAGCTGCCCATGTGTCGTCATTGAAGAAGTTCCTCCCACTTCAGTTTGTTGGGCAAACAATTGTACAATGTACCCAAATCTACTGATTACTCCTCCATCCCAATTTATGTGTCACCATTTTTTTTTTGTCCCAAAATAAGTGATATATTTCCTTATTTGACAACTATTTATGCATCATCTCTATTTTATTCTTCTTGAGCCCTACATACTTTTAAACCTACCAACAACTTTTTTATTACTCAAATTTTATTTCTCTTACTTTTTCAACGGTAAAATTGATACTTAACAAGGTCAACCTCTATTTTCTTAAACTTCGTGCTCAGTCAAATAGTGACACATAAATTGGTACGGAGGGAGTACATTACAATGAAGTACTAAGACCACTTTGTTCGAGCTTCAAGATATTATATGAATAATCTAGGAGCCAATGAATTTGTCGGTACGTTGTACAATTGTAAAATATTTGAGCAACTCTTAATCTGACCTTATTATTGACAGTCGGTACATATTTTGACTTAGAACAACATTTTTTGTTGAATTGGTGTCTGAATATTCTTAGCTATCGTTTGGACACAGATTTGGTTGAAACTTAAAAATTTGAGTATTTAAAGTTGAGTTGAAAAATAGTTTTTGGAACTTGAAGTTGTGTTTGGATTTACATTTGACTTTAAAAAAAAGTTGGAATTTTGAGTAGAAAAAAGTTTTTCTCCAAATCTCTCAAATACTACTCACAACCAGAATTTGAAAATTTAAAGTTTTAGGTTTTCTAAAAAAAAAAAAAAAAAAGATTTAGGTTTCAAAATTTGCGCAAATCTTATGAACAAACAAAAATTTGAAGTAATATTTCAAATACTACTCCGAAATTTTATGAACAAAAGAGGCCTTAGATTACATCACATTCTGTGGAGAAACAGTTGAAGAGTTGAAGCTCTTCTTTCTTCAAAGTAAGTAACATATAGAGAACCGCATAATCTCCTTTATATTTTTTTTAACCCCCTCTTTTTGAATTACACCTAAATGAACTCTTAACCATACCTTTTTACTTTTTCTAGTCACTCCCTTAGAGTTCTAAATCCCCCTTCTTCTTCCCTTCTCTTTCTCCTCTTTCTAGGGTTTCCCACCCCCCCCCCCCTCTGGCTAATCCTCCTCCTACCAGCGATGGCACCACTGCTACTGCAGTAGTTTCCGATTGAACCAATCGTTGTTGCTTCGACGAGCTGTTGTTGTTGTCATTCCCGTTTCCCTCCGTTGCTGCTTCATTGGAACACCCGCAAGCTGCTGCAGTAATTCCGCTGCAGCAGCTCCGGCAACCGCAACCGCTGCTCTATTGAATTTTTTTTTTTTTTTTTGGATAAATTGATGTATACACAAAATATAACTGAAAAAAGTGAGTGTATATATTGTGTATAACTGATAAATCTGACTGTATGCACCATAAAATTGAATGTAAATATTATGTATACATGAGGAGATAGACCATTTGTATATATTATGTTATCGTTTGGACACAATATATTTTAGTTTTGTATACTGGCTACAAAAATAAAGACTGTTCAAAAATAAGGAGACGAGTTTTGACCGGCAGTTTTGATAACTAACACTTCTGTTTTTAGCATCTATATTAAGATAAAGCGTAACTGAAATAACCGAATGTTCTCCTTGCCCACAATTTTTCCTTTTTACTTTTTCATTTAAAGTTCAGTTTCTATATACAAATAGTATAAGACAATTTTTGAGGTGTTTAAGTTATTTAAAAGATAATTATAGGTAACAATTCATTAAAACAATAGTATAGTTAGTTACCTGGAAAATCAAACAGGCAAACTGCAATAAGTTAAATCATATTGATATTGTGAAAATTATATACATTGGCAGTGTATATGAGTAAATCCATTTTTTTTGTGGGGGTTTGGAAGGGGAAATCTGAATAAGACTATTTATATTAATAGCTAGGGGTGAATATAGGCAGGGTTGGTTTGATTTTCGATTTATCAAACCAAATTAATTATGTCGGTTTTTTAAATCTATAAATCAAATCAAACCAAATAAGTAGGTTTTATTATCTCAGTTTTTCTCGATTTTTTCAATTCTTTCGAGTTATTCGGGGTTTTTGATTTTTTTCTTGGTAAGCAATAATTTCATGGTGCTTTCTCGAGCAAATAACACAATAAAAAAAAGTAGTTGTAAAAAATATTAACAAAATAAATAAAGATAGTACATATGACATATTTTAATTGTGCAAATATATTTTACTAAACATATAGTATCTTAATAAATATATATGTTGGACATACTAGAATCTCTATTTTTATTGTATAAAAGAAGATGATTCTAAAAAATAAGGATATCTAATACACAATGAATTAGGAGATTCTTTTGAGTTTCTGACAGTGATATTTTTGACAATAAACTATAAAAAAAATAGTAGTACTGAATTCTCAAAAATGGCATTAGTGAGAATCTTTTAAAGTGTTGGGTACATAATAAAAAGAAATACTTAAAAGATGGTATTTTATGCTAATTTCACTATTTTTTATTTATAAAAAGTTTTTAAATCGGATATATATAATGACGGTTAGGTTTGGTGTTGGTTCGATATTTTCTTTATTAACACCAAATCATACCTAATATATCGGTTTATTTTTTTCAACACAAAATCAAATCAAACATAATCGATTTGATTTGGTTTATCAGTTTGATTTGGTTCGCCAATTTGATTTATAAACCCATATTAATAACCACTGAGATGGACTTCTTGCAAACCTAGAGGTAGGGCCGACAACAAGGTACATATGACACAAGGATTTACGCAAAGACCTGAAATTGATTATATGGAGATATACTCTCCCGTGGTGGATGCAGTAACCTTCAGATATCTTATAAGTCTGGCAGTGCGTGAAAAATTTGATATGCGTTCGATGAATTTGTCACAGCCTATTTATATCGCTCATTGGACCGCGAAATATTTATGAAAATCGCTGAAGGATTCAAAATGCCTGAAGCATTTAAAGGTTCCCGAGAAACTTGTTCAATAAAGCTTCAAAATCCTTATACATATTGAAACAATCGGGTCGTATGTGGTACAACCGCCTTACCGAGTACCTACTGAAAGAAGGGTATAGAAATGATCCAGTTTGTCGTTGTGTCTTTATAAAGGGGTCTGAATCTAAGTTTGTTATAGTTGTTGTGTATGTTGATGACTTGAATATTATTGGAACTCCCACAGAGATTTCAAAGGCAGTAGACTATTTGAAGAAAGAATTTAAAATGAAAGATCTTGGAAAGACAAATTTTTGTCTTGGTCTTCAAATTGAGCGTTTGATAAATGAAATTTTTATTCATCAATCAACATACACTGAAAAGATTTTAAGGAGATTTTACATGGATAAATCTCATCAATTGAGTACTCCGATGGTCGTGAGATCGCTTGACACAAATAAAGATCCATTTCGCCCTCATGAAAATGATGAAAAGATTCTTGGTACTGAAACACCATATCTTAGTGTAATTGGGGCATTAATGTATCTTGCTAATAATACCCGACCAGGCAATGCTTTTTCTGTAAACTTATTAGCAAGATTTTGTTCTTCCCCGACACAAAGACACTGGAATGGTATCAAACATTTATTTAGATACCTCCGAGGAATAATCGACAAGGGTTTATTTTATTCAAGTGAATCCAACTTGCCACTAATTGGTTATGCAGATGCAGGATATTTATCAGATCCACATAAAGGTCGATCCCAAACAGGCTATATATTTACTTGTGGAAGTACATCTATATCATGGTGTTCAACGAAACAAACTTTAGTTGCTACTTCCTCAAATCACGAAGAAATAATAGCTATTCATGAAGGAATTCGAGAATGTGTTTGGCTGAGGTTAATTACTCAACACATTCACGAAATGTGTAGATTTTTTAAAAAAGGAGATTCCGACAATATTGTTTGAAGGTAATACTGCATGCATAGAACAATTGAAAGAAGGAAATATTAAAGGAGACAAAACGAAACATATCTCACCAAAGTTCTTTTTCACTCATGATCTTCAAAAGAATGATGAAATAAAGGTTCAACAAATTCGTTCAAGTGACAACTTGGCTGATCTGTTCACAAAATCATTACCAACCTCAACATTCGAGAAGCTTGTGTACAAGATTGGAATGTGTCGCCCCCGTGACATGAAGTGACGTTTTCACTAGAGGGAGTAAAATATGCGTTGTACTCTTTTTTCCTTAACCAAAGTTTTCTCCCAATGGGTTTTCCTGATAAGGTTTTTAATGAGGCAACAAATAATGCATATTACAAATATTTATACATGGGCATCCAAGGGAGAGTGTTTTGAAAGATTTGACATTGGAGTATTGAACACGGAAGAAAATTATCTGCCCATATTTTATGGAAGTGCCCATACCCCAAACTATTCATGCACATAGTACTACTATTTATATTACTATTCATGTAACTTTTATGCCGATAAAAGATATTGTAAAATTGACGATAAAAACATCAGAAGAAAGATAAGAGCTCTCCCAACTTGTCTTTCTTTTATTATCTAAAGTTATCTATTATAATTCTAGTTCATTACTTTAATTTCATAACACGTTATCAGCATGAAGCTCTAATTATCTCCAAGTTAGGTTTAAATCTCTACTTCAGGTATGGTGCAACTTAATAAACACAAAAGATAATGAATATTGGTGTGATAATCCTTATTTACCTGCAGTATTAATTTTGTTCAGTTTAATTTACTTAACAAGCATTTATTAATATTCTGTTGGTATACTGTGTCTTCTCTAAGTTAAAACAATCCACATGCAGTAACATATCATAGTTATTAAATAGAGTTCTAATATTAAAATAATATAAACTTTAACTTTTAGATTGTCAGAACTTGGAAAAAGTGTAAAGGAAATAGAATAATAATAAAGTAATGTAACCCACACATTTTATATATTTTGCAACTGCTTGAAATCTTCACATCATTGTAAACTTTTGCATTGTTCTAAATTCTTTCTCTAATTAATTTAATTCTCTACTTCAGTTCTCGCAATGTCGAATTATCCAAACTTGAATTTGTGGTACTGGACATCAGCGGAAATAATTATATGGCATTGGTACTTGACGCTGAAATCCATTCAGACGCAAAAGGTCTTGGAAATACTATTATTGAAGGCAATAAATCAATTAATCAAGATAAAGTGAAGGCCATGATTTTCCTTCGTCATCATCTTCATGAAGGGTTAAAAATAAAATATTTAACCGTAAAAGATCCACTTGAATTGTGGAATAATTTGAAGGAACGATATGACCACTTGAAACTTACCATACTACCGAAAGCTCGACATGAATGGATGCATTTACGGTTTTAAAATCTTGAAACCGTAAGTGACTATAATTCTGTTGTTTTCAGAATAACTTCTCAATTAAAATTATGTAGAGAACCAATTAGTGATGATAATATATTGGAAAAGACTCTCTCCACTTTTCATGCCTCAAATATGGTGTTGCAACAACAATACTGTGAAAGAGGTTTTAAGAAGTATTCTGCACTAATAACATGCCTACTTGTGGTTGAGCAGAATAATACTATGTTGATGAAAAATCATGAATTCCGTCCCACTGGATCTGCTCTATTCCCTGAAGTGAATGTAGTAGCAGCATATGATAAGTTTGAAAGAAGATTAAATAATTACGTGGTCGTGGCCATTGACGTGGACGTGGTAGGGGACGAAAATATTATCGCCACCCTGGAATTTAAATACATAAGAGCAACAAGGGTTCTCATAATTATCCCTCAAAGGTTAAAGATAATATTTATCACCGGTGTGGCATGAAAGGTCATTGGGCACGTCTTTACCGTATGCCTGAACATTTTGTCAAGATTTATCAAGCCTCCCTTAAAGGAAAAAAAATAATGTGGAGACAAACTTGACCTTTCAGAACAATGATGATAAAAAGGATCTTGCAAATAATCTTGCTGATAATGAGGAGAATGCCTATATAAATGATGATTTTGAAGGCCTCGGAAATTTGATTCATTTAGAAGCTGAAGCTTTCTTTGAGGATAATAACTGAAGAATGATCATTTTACTGGGGATGCAATTATGTTGTTTTTTTCATCTTTTATTTTTGCCTAGTTTATTTTCCTGTGTGTAATTTCCATAAATAATCACGTGTTGTTATCTTTACATTCCTAACCTAGTTCTTTATTATGTTGTTAATGTTTCGTATTTCTTATGATGTACCTTTTATTTCTTATGAAGAATTATGAAAAATCCTCAGTCTTTAGTTGGATCCAAGATCAATAAAGATGATATATGTCTTCTGGATAGTGCCACAACACACACCATTTTTAGAAATAAAAGATATTTCTCTTATTTGATAATGAAAGAAGCCAATGTTAATACAATATTTGGTAGTACAAAATTAATTGAAGGCTCAGAAAAAGCCAATTTATTACTACCCGGAGGAACACATTTGGCTATTGATAAAGCCTTATATTGTAGTAGGTCTCAAAGAAACTTATTAAGTTTCAAAGACATTCGCCAAAATGGTTATCATATTGAGACTACAAATGATGAAAAGATTGAATATATTTATATTACTATAATAAAATTGGGTAAGAAATATGTACACGAAAATTTACCCTCATTTTCTTCCGGCTTATACTACACAAGTATTAGCATGGTTGAATCACATGCGATTATAAACAAGAAGTTTATTAATCCAAATAATTTTAATATTTGGCATAACCGGTTGGGTCATCCCGGTTCTAATATGATGCACAAAATAATTGAGAGTTCACATGGACATTCATTGAAGAACCAGAAGATTCTTCAATTTAAGGAATTCTCTTGTGCTGCATGTTCTCAAAGCAAATTAATTACTAGACCATCAGCAACTAAAGTAGGGATTGAATCCCCTGCATTTCTGGAACGTATACAAGGTGATATATGTGGGCCTATTCACCCACCACGTGGACCATTTAGATATTATATGGTTTTAATAGATGCATCAACAAGATGGTGACATGTATGTTTACTATCAACTCGCAATTTGGTATTTCCAAGATTGCTTGCTCAAATCATAAGATTAAGAGCACAATTTCCAGATTATGCAATTAAGACAATTCGTCTTGATAATGCTGGTGAGTTTACATCTCAAGGCTTTAATGACTATTGTATGTCAACTAGAATAACAATGGAACATCTTGTTGCTCATGTTCATACACAAAATGGTCTAGCGGAATCATTAATCAAACACCTCCAATTAATAGCTAGACCATTACTTATGAGAACAAAACTTCCCATTTCAGTATGGGGACATGCTATTTTGCATGCAGCAATACTTGTGCGCATCAGGCCAACAAGTTATCATAAAGTCTCCCCATTACAGTTGGTTTTTGGTCAGGAGCCGAACATTTTCCATCTTAGAGTTTTTGGATGTGCGGTATATTTTCCAATTGCTCCACCACAGCGCACAAAGATTGGTCCTCAAAGAAGGTTGGGAATATATATTGGCTATGAATCTCCTTCTATTATTAAATATCTTAAACCCATGACGGGAGATTTGTTTACTGCAAGATTTGCAGATTGTTATTTTGATGAATCAATTTTTCCAATATTAGGGGGAGAGAAAAAACAGTTGGAAAATGAGATAGAATGGAATGCACTATCATTATCTTTTTTAGATCATCGTACAAATCAATGTGAACTGGAAGTTCAAAAGATAATCTATTTGCAAAATATTGCAAATCAACTGCCAGATCCATTCACTGACCTACCAAGGATTACTAAATCTCATATACCAGCTGTAAATGCTCCAATTCGAGTTGATGTCCCGGTAGGACAATCTATTAGTGCTGAGTCTAAGGCACGCCTGAAGCGTGGTAGACCCCTCAGTTTCAAAGATAAAAATCGTCGAAAAAAAAGGAACAAATGAAAAAGATGGTCATGACTTGGAGATGGTTGCTCAAGAATCATCCCAAGATATAATGATTGATAATACCTCAAAGAAGATTCAGGTACCTGAAAATGATGAAAATCAAGAAATCTAAATAAATTATGTCTTGATAGGAAAAAGATGGAATCGAAATAATATTGTTGTAAATAATATTTTTGCATATAATGTTGCTGTTGAGGTAATGCAACAAGATGAGGATCTTGAACCAAAATCTATCGGTGAATGTAGACAGAGAAATGATTGGCAAAATGGAAAGACGCTATTCAAGCAGAGTTGGCTTCACTTAAGAAACGTGAAGTTTTTGGACCTATAGTCCGAACACCTGAATGTGTAAAGCCAGTTGGATATAAATGGGTTTTTGTACGAAAACGAAATGAGAAAAATAAAACGTCGCAAGATACAAAGCACGACTTGTGGCACAAGGATTTACGCAAAGACCTGAAATTGATTATATGGAGACATACTCTTCCGTGGTGGATGCAGTAACCTTCAGGTATCTTATAAGTCTGGCAGTGCGTGAAAAACTTGATATGCGTTTGATGGATGTTGTCACAACCTATTTATATGGCTCATTGGACCGCGAAATATTTATGAAAATCGCTGAAGGATTCAAAATGCCTGAAGCATTTAAAGGTTCTCAAGATACTTGTTCAATAAAGCTTCAAAAATCCTTATACAGATTGAAACAATCGGGTTGTATGTGGTACAACCGCCTTAGCGAGTACATACTGAAAGAAGGGTATAGAAATGATCCAGTTTGTCGTTGTGTCTTTATAAAGGGGTCTGGATCTGAGTTTGTTATAATTATTGTGTATGTTGATGACTTGAATATTATTGGAACTCCCATAGAGATTCCAAAGGCAGTAGACTATTTGAAGAAAGAATTTGAAATGAAAGATCTTGGAAAGACAAATTTTTGTCTTGGTCTTCAAATTGAGCGTTTGATAAATGGAATTTTTATTCATCATTCAACATACACCGAAAAGATTTTAAAGAGATAAATCTCATCCATTGAGTACTCCAATGGTCGTGAGATCGCTTGACATAAATAAAGATCCATTTCGCCCTCATGAAAATGATGAAAAGATTCTTGGTATGGTATCAAACATTTATTCATATACCTCCGAGGAATAATCGACAAGGGTTTGTTTTATTCAAGTGAGTCCAACTTGCCACTAATTGGTTATGCAGATGTAGGATATTTATCAGATCCACATAAAGGTCGATCCCAAACATGCTATTTATTTACTTGTGGAGGTACATCTATATCATGGCATTCAACAAAACAAACTTTAGTTGCTACTTCCTCAAATCTCTCAGAAATAATAGTTATTCATAAAGGAAGTCGAGAATGTGTTTGGCTGAGGTTAATTACTCAACACATTCACGAAATGTGTGGATTTTTTAAAAAGGAGATTCCGACAATATTGTTTGAAGGTAATACTGTATGCAGAGAACAATTGAAAGAAGGATATATTAAAGGAGACAGAACGAAACATATCTCACCAAAGTTCTTTTTCACTCATGATCTTCAAAAGAATGATGAAATAAAGGTTCAACAAATTCGTTCAAGTAACAACTTGGCTGATCAGTTCACAAAATCATTACCAACCTCAACATTCGAGAAGCTTGTGTACAAGATTAGAATGCGTCGCCTCCGTGACATGAAGTGACGTTTTCACTAGGGGGAGTAAAATATGCGCTATACTCTTTTTTCCTTAACTAAGGTTTTGTCCTAATGAGTTTTTCTGGTAAGGTTTTTAATGAGGCAACAAATAATACATATTATAAATATTTATACATGGGCATCCAAGGGGGAGTGTTGTGAAAGATTTGACATTGGAGTATTAAACACGGAAAAAAATTATCTGCCCATATTTTATGGAAGTGCCCATACCCCAAACTATTCATGCACATAGTACTACTATTTATATTACTATTCTTGCACATAGTACTACTATTTATATTACTATTCATGTAACTTTTATGCCTATAAAAGACATTGTAAATTGGACGATAAAAACATCAGAAGAAAGATAAGAGTTCTCCCCACTTATCTCTCTTTTATTATCTAAAGTTATCTATTATAATTCTAATTAATTACATTAATTTCATAACATAAATCTATTTATAGATCAAAGGGATAAAGTCATGCAAATGGGTCCTAGTGGAAAATATAATTAACATCCAAATGGCGTTTTTGTTGTATAGTGAAATATGGTCAGCTATAGAACCCACGACTCTACCAACCTAAGCCAAAAAGAGTCTGAAAAAGAGCTTGTAAATGCATGGAAAGATAATTGTGTTGTGCTTTCTGCAACAAGTGTCACAATGACTAATCTCTACCAAGGCTGATACATTGAAATCGATGAAAAATAAAAAAAGCAGTAATCTCCTCACACATTCTGGCTATTGGCTGAGGGGATAGGTCAAATGTGAAGCACCTCCACCTCGAAAATTAAAGGTTGTGGATCTGAGAGCAAATTGCCATATCAAAAAAGAAAATGTTCAAGACAACCTTGCATATGCTTTCGAATTTCTTATGTAGAAAGGGAAAGCTTCAAATTTACTCCTTTGATATGTTACGACTCCTAATACTCTGAAAGTCCTCGTGTGTCGAAAACATATGGTTTATATACTTTAGACTTGCAAAGGATCAAAAGTAAAAGGAAAAACTGCAAAAGCAATAAGTATATTTTCACCAACTTTAGTACTTTTAATCTTTTCTCTTATCTTGATTTCGAGTAGTAATACCTTTCTTTTTTTTTTTGACAATAATCATGCATAACACAAACATATTAGAAACTGAAACTACTGAATACTTGGGCAACAAACTAACAAGTCAGACATCGACTTTGAATTCTTCAATCGCTTAGATGCGAATCACAAACAGAGCAAAAGAAGAAAATGGTAGTATTGAAAAATTAAGATAGAAAGTAGAGTAATGTTTTATATATTTACCTTTTACTAAGAAAAAAGCACTCAAAGATTTATGGTCCTTCCACATTTTGGACCATGAAACACAGGAAACAAGACTCGATGCCCATTACGTTACAAGTTATTTTAATGACTCCAATGCAAGACTCATTCTTTCCAATTTTCTAAGAGATGAGTATCTGTTAGTTTTCAATATAGAAAGGACAACATAACACTATGAAGATAAAGTTTACTTTGCAACCCAAAGAGAAGCAGAGTGGTATGAAGAAAATTGAAGAAGATAATTAAAGAGAGATGCAGAGAGTTCTTTCTCTTAGTTAAAAAAAAACTGAAAAGATACATACACTTAATACTTATATCCAGGAAAAGAAACTGACATATCATGGTCCTAATTTTAACCCATGGTACTGACCATGATAACTACCTCCTAATAAACTAAAAATAGAAACTACAGAAAAAATAAACACATGTAGTCCTAAAGCAACTAATTAACACTCCTCCCTGCATTAGGAACTGCAAATCCCAAGTTGCTGCCTAAGTAACTCGAACTTGCTGACTAGAAGGGATTTTGTAAACACATCTGCTAGCTGATCTTCAGATTTGCAGTAGACAAGAATCACTTCTCCTTTTTTCTACCCATCCCTCAAGAAAAAGAGCTTAATGTTGAAGTATTTAGTCTTCCCGTGGAACATCGGATTATGCAAAATAGCAATTGCAGCTTGATTATCAACATGAATCACAGCACTAACTTTTTGTTCCATATGCAGATCACAAAATATTTTTCTTAGTCATAAGGCTTGATTCACTGCTGTTGTTGCTGCAATAAATTCAGCCTCTGTCGTGGATTGTGCCACAGTTTCTTGCTTCTTAGAAGACCAAGAAAAAATCCCAGATCCTAGGCTGAAGCAATATCTAGATGTACTTTTCATATCATCAACCGATCCAGACCAATCACTGTCAGAGAATCCATACAACTCGAAATTCTAACACTTCTTGAATTTGACGCCATAATTGACAGTACCTTTAATGTATCTTATAATTCTTTTTGCTGCTCTCAAATGCATTTCAATAGCACAATGCATGAACTTGGACAAAAGACTTACATCAAATAGAATATTTGACCTTGTAGCAGTGAGATACATCAAGCACCCAATTAAGCTTCTCAAGTTTCCTTCATCAACTTTAGCAGTTCCATCCTTTTTGCTTAACTTTTCCTTCGGATTCATTGGTGTGCTTATTGCCTTGCAATTTTCCATGTGAAATTTCTTAAGTATCTCTGCTGCATACTTCTTTTGGAAAATAAAAATCTCATCATAACCTTGCTTGATTTCCATTCCCAGTAAGTATGTCATTAGCCCAAGGTCTGTCATTTCAAAAACTTGTGTCATCTCCTTTTTAAACTCCTCAACCAGCCAAGCATTATTTCCTGTCACCAATATATCATCAACATAAAGGGAAACAATGAGAAGATTGGTTCCTTTATGTTTGACATAGAGAGTAACTTCAAACACACTTCTTACAAATCTCAAGCTCAACAAGTAATCATTTATCCTGCTATACCAAGCTCTTGGAGCTTGTTTTAATTCACAAAGAGCCTTTTTAAGCAAACAGGCTTTTTCTTCTTGTCCTTGCTCGATGAAACCATCGGGCTGCTCTATATAGATTTCTTCCTGCAAAACACCATTTAAAAAAGACTAACTTGACATTGTCACACCCCTTTTTCCCAACCGCTTGGTTCTCGGCTAACAGCGCTTATGGAATTTGATTTGATTATGCGCTACTTATTAAGGGTTTTTCATTTAAGGAAGTGACGGTGTTCAAAGGGTACCAAATTATTATTTTACGGAGTCGCCACTTGACAAGTTCAAAGGGTGTTCCAAGACACCAAAGGTACCTCGGAACACCTTTTGACTCGTCAAAGGCCTGCGTTTTGAGATTCAGGTAAGGACCTCGGTTGATTCTCGGGAAGGTGTTAGGCACCCTTGAATCCTGTGCCAAGCACAGTTGCTTTATTTATCGCATTTTAGGACCTTTTAAAATATTTTGTTGTATTTGCCTTGTTTTGTTATGATTAATATTTACAAAATGTAATATACACTTTTAACATTTTATTTCTATACTTAGAAAACAGCCTCTCCTTTAACTTTCCGGGCCCAAACAACGTTTAAACATTACTGGGCTTTATCAAAATGGAACAATGGTCCTTTATATCATATCTTTGAGTAATAGCCTGCTCCTTAGATTAAAATATGGAATTCATTTAAAGGCCACCTTAAAACTAAGCTAAACTTGTAAACAAATTATCCACGTTATTTTCTGCCCTTTCTTTTAAACTTTGCAAGACTGCTCCTATTTACTTACTAGTTTCAGAATTGTCCACATGCTTACCATATCAAATTGTTGTGTTTGAATCAAATTTAACCTTTGCTTCAGCTTATCCAAGTGAACACTTTTTCCAATTTTATTTGCATGTCTGGTCTTAACTTGATACAGTCTCGATATTTTAACTACATAGCTTGCACAACATAGCCAGTTTCACAAAAAAGGATCTAGTTTAGCATAAAATAAAGGTGGTTCTCTTGCAACTAACGTCTAAGCTTCAGATTTTAAGGCATGATTTTGATCACTTCTCTTATATATACATAATTTAATAAACAATCAATAACTAGCAAAGGAAAGCACACTAAATAATGTCTGAACAATAAATTGTGCCTCTTAACACTTGAACAGACTTATAAAGCAAAACATACAAAGATAAAAATTATAACTTCAACATGCTAGTTTTATACTAAAAATGTACCCAAGATGATTTGTGTTTACCTTTGAGTAGACTTTCCTCAAGCTAAAGGGTTCCAACAGTGACTCAAAATACAACCAAGGCAGCAGTGAAAGCAACCAACAAACAGCACCAGCAACCGTCCCTTAAAACCTTGAAGTTTCGACTTGACTCTTCCGTTCTCCTTTCTTATCACTATATTTTTTGCTCCCAAAGAACTCTCTATTTCAGATCTATATTCTATATTTTCTAGCGTAGTAGTGTGTTCTTGGATTTTCCCTTTCTACTTCTCTACCCTTTTTTTTTTGTTCAGATTTGCTCACTTTCTGTTCTCTCATTTTATGTTCTCTATTGCTCCCTCTCTGTTCTTCTTTTTCACTCTCTGTTCTTTTTTGCTCACTCTCTGTTCTTTTGTTTTTGCCCTGTATCTTCCCTCTTTTCTTTCTCACTTTCTGTTTTTATTTTGTATTCCGTTCTCTTCTGTTTTATGTTCTCTCCTGCCCTTTTAAAGAGAGTAAAGGGCTCTCTAATAGAAGGGGAAGTGGGGTGTGTGTACCAGTAAGAAGACCAGACCATGTGTCCAAGCCTTAGCCATTTCAGGCCATCATTTCTCTGCCTGCAGGGCTGTACCAGAACCCAAAAGGGGCCAGAACTCTCTGCTGCCACCCTTGTACTTCCTTGCCTCCTTCTTTGACATCATCAATCCTATGTCATCTAAACTATCTAAGCAAATCAAACCATCATGACCAAACTGAATTGAAAATTTCAGATTGGAATAACTCCCAGGTACCAACAGACCTTTCCAAGTCTCAATAGATCAGTTGGTCTACAAGATCCTATTTCTCAACTAAACAAAATTCTCAGTTAATTAACAAATCAAACTAAGCTAACTATGACTAATTAATTATGCAATTCAACTACTAACTAACTAGAATATGCAGTAAGATAACTTGACTAAGCCAGATTATGCCAAAATACTGATTTCATAGCAAGATTCAAACAATTTTGGACTAAACAAGCCAGAATCATTGCAAACTCAAACCAATCGTTCAATTTAAGCAATGCGAAGCACACAGAACCAGAAATGTATACACACACTTGCCTGCTTGAAGTAAGGATCGGTCACAGTATACTTGCAAGTTATAAGACTGGATATTTGAACAAACCAATCAATGTACAGATCAAAATACACAGCCAAGGCTAAGTCTCATTCCAGTTTCATGCTTCAGACACCAACTTATACACTTGGACTATGAATAAACAAGTCGGACAGATTCATTCAACCAAAACATGAGCAAAACCAGTTTACGACTTGATTACTCGAACATCTAAACAACGACTCACAGTTCTAACTTCAAACTCAATTCGAAACGAGACATAAGCGAATTCATAGGCCATCACGAGTCAATGTACCAGACCAATCAAATACGTACTCAACTGAACATAATTAACATTCTAATGACCTAACAAATACTAATTTCTACTAACATGAACGACACTAACACCTAATTAATAGGCCAGAAGAGAGAAGAAAACAATGCTTACTGCCTATGATCAAACTGCGACCTCACCCAATCATCGCAATCGCTGCAGTGCCCTTGCCCTCGGCAAGCTGCCTCGGATCACCTTCATAGCCAAATTATTATCACACACGCGCGCGCACACCACCAACTGCTTCATCGATCGCCAAACAAACACCTCCGCTGCGTTGCCTCACATAGCGACGCTGAAATCTGTGTCGTCATCACAGTGGCAAAATCTACAAACAAAAGCCAGCCCACCCCCTACAAGCCATCGTCAAACACGCACCACAGTTTCATTGAAACAAACCCGCTACCTCGCCAATATCACAACTTAGCCTTCCTATCCCCCGAACCATTGCAGCGACACCCAAACATCGTCGTCATCAATATAAGAACGTCCATTCCCGAACTCTCAATTTTCTAGTCGAAAACGACACCCAATGGAGTCATTTTCCATTAGAAAATGAAGAGAAAGGATATGGAAGCCGAAAATGGAACACAAACATAGAAAAAGAAATGCCCAAAATAAATTCATCACTGTCGGGGGTCGGATTGGCCTGAGACATTTATTTTTCATGTGATCGGGTTTAGAAATGGAATGAGGAGGAGAAGACAAGCCTAAACATGTAAAATTCACCGGAAAATGGAGTAGCACCGGAAAGGAAATCAAACCGAAACTTCAATCTTCGATCCACATGCAATTCTTGAGAATTTGGAAAATCCAAGAGTAGATCGAGATAGAGGGGGTTGAGGCGAGTCGGGTGCTCTATTTTGGGATTTTTCCGGCGGCAGCCGGCGGTGGTTGACAGCGGCCGACCGGTGGTTCCGCCGTGGAGGCGATTTCCGGCGGGTCAAGGAGAATTTGGCAAGAGTTTGCCTCTTTTGTGTGATATTGTCTAAAATGCCAAAAATGGCAAATAAAATCTTTATATACTAACGGATATGGGCCGGGTTGTATGGGAATTGGGCTGGGTTTAATTACCAATGGGCTGCAATTATTTTCTCTTCTATCTTTCTAATGGCCCATTAAACTTGATCCAATTCCAAATTATACACACAAATATCTTTATTAACCACACAAAATTAAACAAAACAAATAAATGCAATATCAAGTGATACACTAATCGCATCATGCTCTATTTTGGTATTTTCTCTTAAGTAATTAGTTAAAAATGGCTAAAACAAATTGACAAAAATTCCTGAAAATTGACAAAAATTCTAGACAAATTAGCACATTATTTTGAGCAATTATCCGAATGCATGCCAAAATTAGGTGATTACAGCTGCCCCTCTTTGTTCGAGAACATGAAGAGTTTTCGGACAAAGACGTAATCGACGACTAATTTTGGATTTTCGGTTCTAGCCGAGATCATGCCTTTCAAAATTTTTACCGTACCTTGAACTTTCGGTTCTAACCAAGAACAAGGCTACCTACATATCCCCGGACAAAGGAATCAGGTCAGTGTAGTTCCTCACGTGCGGTAGCTGGGACTACCGTATTTAGACAAACACTGGAATCTTCTAGGCTAACACTAAGCACTCTCTAGACATACACAGACTAACTCTAGACACTTTCAGAACTAAGTGGGACTGACTCGATGCTCCTAGACTTACCCGGATTGACACAAAATACTTTTGACACACTAGAGTTGTTGCTGCTGGTCACTGTCGCTGGTTGCTGGCTAGCTGGCTGGTGGTCACTGCTTTACAAAGAAAAAATGAAAATACAACATTTGAAATGTAAAATTACAATTCCTAAGCTAACTTCTTCATGCTTCCTGAGATGGGCTCCTTGGTTCTTGCTCCCTTCATTTGTTGAAAAGTAAACCACCACTTTGGTTTCGGGTGACACTTGATCTTCTTGAAATAAATTCCCTCATTCTTCAGGTGGGCACCTAGAGTTCTTGAAAAGAATTCCCTTGTTATTCAGATGGATGCCTTGAGTTCTTGAAATAAATTCCCTCATTCTTCAAGTGGGTGCCTAGAGTTCTTGAAATAAATTCCCTCATTCTTCAGGTGGGTGCCTGGACTTCTTGAAATGTATTCCCTTGTTCTTCAGGTGGGCGCCTGAACTTCTTAGTAATTCCCTCATTCTTCAGGTGGGAGCCTTGAGTTCTTGAAATATATTCCCTCATTCTTCAGGTGGGTGCCTCGACTTCTTCAAATGTATTCCCTCGTTCTTCAGGTGGGTTCCCTGACTTCTTAAAACTACTCCCTCATTCTCCAGGTGGGTGCCCTGATTTGTTCAAAATAAATTCCCTCGTTCTCCAGGTGGGTGCCTCGAGTTCTTGAAATGAATTCCCTAATTCTTCAGGTGGGTGCCTTGAGTTCATGAAATGAATTCCCTAATTCTTCAGGTGGGTGCCTTGAGTTCTTCAAATGTACTCCAGATTCTGCTTTCCTTATTTCCCTTCTTTTCCTATTTTCTTTCCATTTCTCTGTATTCCCTTTGGCTCCCTTGTTGGTCTTTTAATGGTGCAAATTCTCGATGTGTCATTCTTGCTATCGAGATGTGATCTTCGCTTCCATTATCCAGGCGGGTCCTGACTGTGCTCTGCTACAACTGCAAAACAGATAAACAATTTTTGCGAAACTTTCTTTTGCTCGTTTTGATGTTATTTTGATTGAGAATCGAAAATGGAAAAGATTCTGGACAAGAGATGTCCTTTAGAAAGATGAAAATAAACTTATCTGGAGGCAAAAACGATGATGACCCCAATAGACATGACACGCATCTTGGCCTCGAACCCTGATCCATTCACAATAGCTCTCCCTCGACCTCTCCCTCAATTCGAACATTCAGCAATGACTACTTGCCAATCCCAGCTTGATGACAAATATAACATCTCTCATCGGCTAGTGGTGCCCCATTTGGGGTTTTCACCAACTAACCTCTCTCTTTGTTCTTTTATCTCACTGTTTGTCATGCGGCGCCCTTTCAGGTTTTCACCGGCAAGACTTCATTTTCTTTTCTTTTCTTTTCATTTTTTTTTTCTTTTTCTTTTTTTTTTTCCTTCTTTTTTCTTTCACTCTTTGATGATAATGTCTTGGGTGCTTTGAGCCTTATCCTGACTTCGAGACCAAAATTCCAAACATCCCATGAACATGTGAAAAGATGGTAAGAATAATAAGAAGTTTGTTTTTATTTTATTGACAAATAAAATAAAAACAAACTTCTGCCCCAGTTTAGCGGAAACTACGGATTTGGATTTTCTTTGAATTTGGCCGCAAACTTGGAGGCAAGTTTTGCGTCGATGTGAGATAGGGAAAAAGGGAACTTTTCCCTAAGATGAAACTAGGGAACCTTTAGAACTTTCACTGATATGACCGCACCTGAATGGTTGCCTACGTATCCTTTTGAGAGGAATCAGGTCAGACGTAGCTCTAGCAATTTAATGCCAAATTTGGAATTTCCTTTCTCTTTTCATTTCATTTCAGTTCAATTACATTGATCCCAATAAGGGTTCACAAAGCGATACAAAGCCAAAGGCTAACAAAGGGATACATTATCTGGGTAAGGGAAACAAAGACTTCCGTTATCCCATTCCAAGAACATCAAATGTAGTACCTCTTCACTGCATCAGCATTAATAATCATTTCAGCCATCGTGCCTTCGATGTCTGTCAAGAATAGAGCACCATTGGGCAACACCTTCTTCACCACATACGGTCCTTGCCAATTTAGAGCAAACTTGCCCTTTGCTTCTTCCTGATGTGGAAAGATGCGCTTCAAGACTAACTGGCCTTCATTGAACTTGCGTTGGCGCACTTTCTTGTTGTATGCTTTGGCCATTCTCTTCTGATATAGTTGACCATAACATACTGCATTTAGCCTTTTCTCGTCAATCAAAGCCAATTGTTCCAAGCGGGATTTGACCCATTCATTGTCCTCGATTTCGGCTTCAACAATGATTCTCAAGGATGGTATTTTGACTTCTGCCGGAATGACCGCTTCAGTCCCATACACCAGTTCATACGGAGTCGTGCCTATTGAGGTGCGCACAGTAGTGCGATAACCCAGAAGAGCAAACGGCAACTTCTCATGCCAATCTCGAGATCCTTCCACCATTTTTCGAAGGATATTCTTGATGTTCTTGTTTGCAGCTTCGATCGCGCCATTTACTTTTGGTCCGTATGGTGTGGAAATTCTATGCACAATTTTGAACCTTTCACATACCTCTCTCATCAAATGACTGTTCAGATTAGCCCCATCGTCAGTGATGATGGTATTGGGGATACCGAATCGGTAAATGATATTCAAATGAACAAAGTCGACCACAGCTTTCTTGGTTACCGACTTGAATGTCACTGCTTCCACCCACTTGGTAAAATAATCAATGGCGACCAAGATGAATCTATGCCCGTTCGACGCCTTTGGTTTTATTGGGCCAATGACATCCATTCCCCATGTCGCGAAAGGCCAAGGAGCAGACATTGTGTGAAGCTCCAAGGGAGGCGTATGTATCAGATCGCCGTGCACTTGACATAGGTGGCATCTTCGCACAAACCCTATGCAATCTTGCTCCATGGTGAGCCAGAAATAACCTGCCCTTAAAATCTTCTTGGCTAGAACATAGCCATTCATGTGTGGCCCACAAATTCCTGAATGTACCTCATTAAGAATTCTCGAGGCTTCCTGTGCGTCTACACATCTCAACAGTCCCAGATCTGGGGTTCTCTTGTACAGTATCCCTCCGCTCATAAAGAAACCATTGGTAAGACGGCGGAGGGTTCTTTTCTGATTGCTCTCTGCCAGCGCTGGATACTTTCCATTCTTGATGTAGTTTTTGATGTCCAGGTACCATGGCTCACCGTCAAGTTCTTCTTCAACCATGTTGCAATAAGCATGTTGGTCCCGGACTTGAATCTCAAGTGGGTCAATGTGAGTTTGGTCAGGATGACTAAGCATGGATGCTAATGTAGCCAAAGCGTCAGCCAACTCATTGTGCATTCTTGGAATGTGCCTAAATTCAATAGAATCAAATCTTTGGCAAAGATCTTCCAGATACTGCTTATACATGATGAGTTTCACATCTCGAGCTTCCCATTCACCCTTGATTTGATGTACTAGTAGGTCGGAATCTCCGAGCACTAGCAGTTCTTTGATGTCCATGTCTATCGCCATGCGTAGACCCATGATACAAGCTTCATATTCTGCCGTGTTATTGGTACACCAGAAACGAAGTTGCGCAGCCGCCGGATAGTAATGACCCGTTGGGGATATGAGAACATCCCCGATACCATCACCTTTGAAGTTAGAGGCCCCATCAAAATATAGCTTCCAATAATGATCATCTTCTGAAGTTAACTCCTCAATTGTGCCAACCTCTTCATCAGGAAAGTATGTCTTGAGAGGTTCATACTCATCATCCACTGGGTTCTCGGCCAAATGATCGGCCAAAGCCTGGGCTTTCATTGCAGTCCGGGTGACATAGACTATGTCAAACTCTGTGAGTAACATTTGCCACTTGGCGAGTCGTCCCGTTGGCATTGGCTTCTGGAAGATATACTTCAGTGGGTCCATGCAGGATATGAGGTAAGTAGTGTATGACAACAAATAATGCCTCAACTTTTGTGCTACCCAAGTGAGGGCACAACACGTTCTTTCCAACAAAGTGTACTTGACCTCATAATCCGTGAACTTCTTGCTCATGTAGTATATGGCTTGCTCTTTCTTGCCTGTGGAATCATGTTGCCCCAGTAAACATCCAAATGAATTATCCATCACCGACAAATAGAGGAACAAAGGTCGGCCTGGCTCTGGTGGGACCAACACAGGTGGATTTGATAAGTATTGCTTGATTTGGTCAAAAGCCGCGTGGCATTCCTCGGTCCACTTGACTGTAGCATCTTTCTTTAGCAGCTTGAAGATTGGCTCACAAGTTGTAGTGAGTTGAGCGATGAACCTGCTGATGTAGTTCAATCTTTCGAGGAAACTCATGACTTCTTTCTTATTCTTTGGCGGAGGCAACTCTTGTATAGCTTTGATCTTTGAAGGATCCAATTCAATGCCCCGCCTGCTGACAATGAAACCCAACAACTTTCCAGCTGGAACACCGAATGCACATTTAGCCGGGTTCAACTTCAAATTGTATCTTCTAAGCCTTTCAAAGAATTTCCTGAGGTCTTTAACATGATCCTCTGCTGTTCTTGATTTGATTATCACATCATCCACATACACCTCAATTTCTTTGTGTATCATATCATGGAAGACGGTTGTCATGGCTCTCATGTACGTTGCCCCGGTGTTCTTCAAGCCGAACGACATGACCCTGTAACAAAAGGTTCCCCAGGGCATGGTGAATGCTGTCTTCTCTACGTCATCCTCATCCATCAAGATCTGGTGATATCCGGCATAGAAATCCACAAAAGATTGGATCTCATGTTTAGCACAATTGTCTATGAGAATGTGAATATTAGGCAAAGGAAAATTATCCTTGGGACTGGCCTTGTTCAAATCTCGATAGTCAACACAAATTCTTGTCTTCCCATCTTTCTTCAGCACCGGCACAACATTGGCCAACCAAGTGGAATACTGAAGAGATTGTATCACCTTCGCAGATAGCTGCTTCATAATTTCCTCATGGATTTTCTTGCTCATATCTGTCTTGAATTTCCTCCGAAGTTGTTTGACTGGAGGAAAACCAGGATTGATCGGTAACTTGTGAACCACCAAATCTGAGCTCAAACCGGGCATGTCATTATATGACCAAGCAAACACGTCTCTATAGTCAAACAAAACTTGGACTATGTCATTTTTCACTTTCGGTAGAGCGTGCATGCTTATCTTGGTCTCCCTAACATCATCGGGACTTCCTAAATTTATATTTTCCGTGTCATCTAGATTGGGCTTAGGCTTGTTCTCAAACTGTTCTAATTCCCTGTTTATTTCACTCTCAGCTCCCTCCTCATCATATTCTTTCTCAAACATTTCTTCGGTATAAGACCCTTCCATGTCATCTACCTCCTCAACTGTTACTTCATAATCATTCCACCCACCACCATGTATTTCCTCAATTTTTGGTTGATCCATTTAGACCATGTTAAACTGTGTGTTTAGATCAGGGCGTGATTTCAGCATGCATGTCATGTTATTAAGGCCATCAGAAACATAGCTACAGAAAGAAATAAGGAACAAAATCAGGAAAATAAAGAGACAGGATATAGAGACAAGAAACTGGTCTTGCTTTTCATTGAATTTGAAAGACAAAAGGGTTTGACATCATAACGAGCAAAATAAATATACTTGGATTACAACCCTTAGAATAACCAAGTATACAGAAAGGATAACAAAAACTTGCTACCAATAGCCCCTCCTAGTGGGGAGAGGCATGGATTCCCAATTGTTCAGCTTCACATCAGGGCCAATGTCCTGGATTTGTGCATTGCTAGGTCCTTCGCCAATTTGCACCATGTTGATGCCAAAGACGTGCCTCAGGTCTGACAGTAACTTCTTCTGTTCTTCAGTCTCCTCAGTATTTTTGGAAATAGACTTGCCCCCGTTGGACCTCGTGAAAGATTGAGCGAGGCAAGGGATAGGCTTCTCTAGAGACCATTCTTGTTTCTTCATCTTCCTAGCTCTTGCTCTGTCTACAGCTGTAGGCTTGTCTCCCAGACCCCAGGTACCTCGAATGCCAAGTGGACTAATTGGATGTGACATTCCTTGTAGTGATGCTCCGAGACTTTTTCCGGGTTTGAAACCATGCTTCAACATTTCCGTAGCCATCATAACTGCTACTTCTGACAATCTTGCTTGGGGCAAAGGCTTGCCTTCAGGGACCTCATCTACATGGACTGCTTCAAAGGCTTGGTATATCAGTATTGGGCTATCATTGGTGAGCTCAATAACTGGAATGGACGGATCCTTGTAGATTGACAAATCTCCCTCTCCGTGTACCATGATCATCTCACGATCCCATTCAAACTTGACAGTCTGGTGTAAAGTCGACGGTACTGCACCCGCCATATGAATCCAGAGCCTTCCCAACAGTAGATTGTAAGACGAATCCATATCGAGGACTTGGAAATTAATAGCAAAGTCCACAGGCCCAATTGTCAATGTCAGCTCGATCTCACCAATTGACTGCCTTTTTTCTCCATCAAAAGCACGGATACTCATAGTGTTGGTTCGAATTCTGTCCACGTTGATTTTCAATCTTTTCAAGGTAGATAATGGACAGATGTTCAGACCAGACCCACCGTCGACCAGCACTCTTGTGACGTAAGAGTTGTCACACTTAACAGTTAGATGCAAAGCTTTGTTGTGGCCTGTGCCTTCCATAAGAAATTCTTCATCGGTGAAAGTGATCCTGTTGACTTCAAAGATACGAGCAGCAACAGCCTCCAAATTTCCAATAGTCATTTTTTCAGATACATGAGCTTCATTCAGGATTTTCAATAGAGCATGACGGTGCGCCTTAGAATGCATCAGCAGGGACAACAAAGAAATTTGAGCAGGGGTCTTCCTCAGCTGCTCCACAATAGAGTAATCTTGCACTTTCATCTTCTTTAGAAACTCTTCTGCCTCTTTCTCAGTGACAGGTTCCTTGATGGGACCCTGATTTTCCCTAGCTTGCTTTGCTTTTCTTAACTCTTCTGGGGTAAAGCACCGCCCAGAACGAGTTAGACCGCCCCACTTGTGTTGTTTCTGCTACAACCTCCTTTCACATGTACGTTACCACTGCCTTGGCATAGTTCCACGGGACAGCCTTGCTATCTGTCACATGGAACTGGGGTGCCCTCTTTATGACAATGGGCTCGCACATTTTGTTCAAATCATCTTCCCGAGGTGCATTTTTTATAACCAACTTCGGTTTGGTAGCAGAATCCGCTTCCCCTTCTTTTCTGATGGCCCTTGAGATTACCAACTTTGGTTTCTCAGTCACCCCTTCCTTTTTCTCAACGGCTCGTTTCAATGTTAACACGGGCTTATCCAACTGGACAGATGGCTTTGTTCCTCCGGACACCACAACAGGACTTGTCTTTGAAGTGATATGCATCTTTTCAACCCCAATTGTTATGGCATCGACCGACACTGTTGGTCTTGCAGATTCATCTTCAAATCCTCCTTCACATATACCTACCATGTGTACATCGTGGACTGGCAAAGGATTACAAATTTGCAATTAATATTCGGCGTTTCTGCATCTTCAATCACAATTTGGTTGTGGTTGTTGTCAATCAGATCTTCCACCGCTCTTTTGAGATAATAGCAATTTTCCGTATCATGCCCTGGTGCGCCCGAGTGGTAATCACAATGACGAGAGTGGTCCACTTTCCCAGTAGGATTCATGTTTCCTTGAATCGGCTTTATCATGTTCAACGCTTGCAATTTCTCAAAGATACTGGTGGATTCCCCAATTGGTGTGAATTCCCTCCTTTTCTCTTCTCGAGCCTTCTTGAATTCAGCTTTTGGACGAAAGCCTGCAGGACCTCTTGGTCGGTAGGTAGGGTCAGGCGGAGCCTGATAATGATTATGTGGAGCTTGGTGAATGGGATATTTAGGCTGTGGGGCTGGCGCGCGCCATTGCGGATAAGATGTTGGGGCATATAGCTGCGCAGCATGTACAGAGTATTGGGGTGGAGGTATGGAGTATTGTGCATTTTGTGGCGGGTAATAGTGTTGCAAATGGGGTGTTTGTGGAGCTTGGTATGAATTAGGATGACTGTATCGCTCCTCGTTCCACCTTCGCGAACCCGACCCTACCATGGCCACATCTTCTTTCTTTTTCTTAGCAAACCCTGCTGCCCCTGTTTGCACAGCTTGTGTGGTTGCTTTCAGTGCGGTCTGGCTCACAATCTTACCAGCTTTGACTCCCATCTCAATCATTTCTCCCATCTTGACGACTTCATTAAACGATTTCCCAAAGGCGGCGATCAATGCACCATAGAACGCCTCATCCTGCGCCTCGATGAACAAACGGACCATGTCATCGTCCGCGATTGCAGGGCTCACTCGAGCGGCCTGCTCGCGCCATCTGAGGGCGTACTCCCTAAAGCTTTCGCTTGGCTTCTTTTTTATCGCATCCAAAGAGGATCGATCTGGCAAAACCTCAATGTGGTACTTGTACTGGTCGTAGAATTCTTGCGCCATGTCATCAAATGCCAACCATTTAGTTACATCCTGCCTCATGAACCATTCGACAGCTGCACCCCCCAAGCTTTCGGAAAAGTAGGCTATCAACAACTTGTCTTTCTTGACCCCTCTCATTTTGTTGCAGTAGGTCTTCATATGAACTCTTGGATCTCCTTGCCCGGTGTATAGATCGAACTTTGGCACTATGAATCCTTCTGGCAATTGCAACTCGGGGTAGGGGCAAAGATCCTTGAAAGAAATGTTGGTATGATCTCCATAGCCCTGAATGATCCTTACTGCTTGTTCTAGGCCCTTCACCTTTCTCAGAACCTCGCTCTCATCAAGCTTTCCTGATCGATCAACCTCAACTTGAGACTCGCGATGGAACCCCTGATCATATGAGTCACTGTGTCAGAAATTGGGTTCATGGTGCTGATCATAATGATGATCCCCAGCCTGGAGATGTGGTTCGCTGTTGGACCTGGCCATAGCAGGCCTAGCTAGGCCCCGAAAAATTAGAACCTGTGGGAGAGGTGGGCCATACTGTCCCTGTGGTGGGGGTGGGCCATACTGCCCCTGTGGTGGATGTTGTCCATACTGGCCTTGAGGTGGAGGTGGTGGAGGCGGCGCATGAGGGCGCACTTCAGCTTCTTTTGTTGGACCATGACTAGTGCCAAAACCAGGGGATAGGTCGGATCCTCGACCGTCGTAGATGTGCCTGGTGATCGCTGGCTAGCTGTTGGCACAAGCCCCTCCAGGAGGTTTGGCATGGGAGGAGGTGCCCGTCCCGTGGTTATCGCATGATGCATGTCTACCAGGAATTGCTTCAGAGTCAGGGCCTCTTCTGTCGTCCTATCGTTTTCTTCGGAACCGACATCAGATTTGTCTCCTTCAGTGGCCATGCTACCAAATGGAATTTCAAGTCCCTTTGAGTTAGTTGTGTGAGAGTGGGGTAATGTCAGAGCGCTGCACCAAATCACTGGTAATCTAATCTTGTCTGCAAACAAAACAGGTTAGGAAACACGATATTTATGAGCCAAGCGCGCCTATAAGCCTAAAGTCGTCATGCATCATCCCGGATCAAGACAAAGCGGGTCCTCTCTTTTATTTTCTTTTTTTTTCTCCTTTTCCTCTCTTTTCTTTCGCTCTTTTTTTTTTTTTTTTTTTTTTTTTTGCATATCATATATCTTTCAAATGTAAGAGGGGTCCAAAATCAGATTGAAAAAGAAAGAAAAAATGCATTTAAGATAATAAAGAGACACAATTTTGGATTTTCTGATTTCCTTTTCATAAATACCGAAACAGTACAATATAAAAAGCCCGCCGACAACATGGGGCAATAGTAGTACTCCTACAAATTAAAATAAACAAACTAGATCGACTGTTCGAAATAGAAATACCAATACATAATAAAAGCTACAATCTGTCCAAGATGCTAAATGAATGACAAAAGGCAATGAGCTGCATCATCTCGGGCTGGCATATCTCTGCTAAGGTGATCCGGGCCCTGCCTCATCTGGCTCCTCTGGATCTGACTCAAATGGCTCGTCGAGATCTTCCTCTGGTGGCTCCTCGGGATCTGCTGGTGGGCCTTCCACCAAGGTACGGCGCAATCCAGCCAAATTTTCTGCAACTCTGGCGACGAAGGGAAGCACATGTGGAAGTAGGTCCTCCGCGGGCAACCTCCTATAGTCACTGATAGCCTGTGCAACATATACAGCAGAGTCATAAACCTGCCGATAAACTACACTGATAGTCTGTCCTGCAGCCTGTATATCCTGAAGTCGGCTCTGTGCTAGCTCCCTGAGCTGCTCTTGCTCCAGTGCCCTGTCAAGTCGAGCTCGAGCATCCATGGCATCCCGACGATGATAATCCTCCCTTCTCCTGCTCTCCACCAAAGCTGCCCTGTCGGCATCCCGCTCTGTCAATGCCTCAGAGTGCATAACACGGAGTCGTCTAACTGTGTCTAGGTGCTGATGTGCCAAACCCTCACTCTCAAACTGGGCGGCTCGAGCGGCATCCCTCTCCGCGCGAAGACGGTGGACCAAAGCCAAGTACTCCTTCTCAACATCTGCTCTGTGCATCGCCATCCTCACCTCTATCTTGCACTCCTCATCATAGGGTCCTTTGATTGGCTTTGTAGGCAGGGCTACAAAAGCATGTTGCCGACCATACTAGAAAACATACTCAGGGGTGACCATGCCCCTGTATCGATCCGAGATCTGTGTGGTATGGGGCATACTCTTCATATTCTTCCAGAGATCGCACCACTGCCTAGCTTCAGGGAACTCAAAAGTAATAGGCTCGAAGGAGTACCTACCCACGTCCTCAACCCTTGGGACATCCTGAACACGCCCTAACTGTCGCAGCACATGTGTAGGGCAATAAGGCTCAGTACCTCTATGACCAAAAACTACAAGAAATGGATGGTTCCTGCTATCATAATCGACACAACCATAAACTACCTCTCCCGAAGGGAACCAGCTAACCTGCCACCGGATGCTCTCTGCAGTAAGTGCCTCCACATACTGTATCCAATCATCTACACTCACCGGTAAGACAATATCTCTAATGCGCCAGTGATGGGTGCCCAAACGACATTTGGGCGCATCGGGGAGTAGTGCAGGGTCAGAACGCCCCAGTAAGTGCTCGATGAACCAAACTTGCAACATCAGGTTGCAACCCTCAAAAAATCGATCCTTTCTCTCTTTGCATCTGGTCAAAGCACGGTAGATACTACCCAGAATCATGGGCACAATAGTGACATCTCGCAATCCTCCAAATAAAGCTTTCATCACCCAGCTGAGGTGGATAGATATTTGTCCTTTTCCCGACGGAAAGACCATAGTACCTAAGAAAGCGAGAACAAATGCATTTGCCCTGAATGTAAGCCACTCCTTATGCCCCCATTTGAGGTCGAACTCTGGTAGATATGTCGTGTAACCGTCAGCCTTCCCATAACGAGCAAAAAGATAGTCCAAACTGATAAATCCTGACGATACATCAATCTGTGTATCCTGGCGCAGATGCATGTATGTCAAGAACTCCTCCCTACGTACAAATCGAGGCACTATGCACTGCTTGCCCAACTCTTTCTTAATCAATCCTGCAATCTCCTCTAATGTGGGGGTCATCTCGAAACCATGGAATACAAAGGTGTTTTGAGACGGCTCCCAGTGCTGAATCAAGACATTAATTAGTTTCCGGCGCGGGGGAAACCTGGGTCTCAAAAGATGCGACATCTCACCCATCCTACCATTGACATTCATCCGGTTTGAATCGTTCATATTATACCACCAGTTCCTTAAATCGAGAGGTGCCTCATCAACCATCCTAATGGCTGGTGGCGTAGAACCCTCGGGAAATTTCCTCTTCCCTACTCTAGACGACGATGTAGCCATGTCACCTATTTTTATTAAAAAATATAATAAAATTAGGACCATGCAAACTTGGACAAATTATAGAATAATTTGAAAAGGGGCGGGCAAAACCCAACAAAAATATTTACACAATTGACTAGCCCGGACAATAATAATAACAAAATTCATTCATCATTTTTTTTTTTTGAAAAAATTTGCCATTATAACGACACTAAATATACCTGCCGATACTCTCCCCTTTTTTTTTTCTTTTTTGGCTAAAATTGGCTATGACAATGACACAAAAATCCGGATTGAATTTACATGAACTTGGTCACTATAACGGCATGAGAAATTGACTCCAAAAAAAAAAAAATTTGTCAATGAAAAGGTGACAAAATAAAAACAATTACTAAATTTTTCTTTAAAACAAAAATCTGAAATTGCCCCTCTTAAAAAACAACCTCCTTTTCCCTCATTTTCTTTTCTTTTTGTCCTTTTTTTTCATTTTTTTTCAAATAAGTCCGCTTTCCTCGACTAACGGTCAGCATAACGCCTTTCTAAATGCAACACATAGCATGCTTGGGTCCTGAAGGCCCACTCGAACCGAAGGAGTCTGCCTAGACAGGCACAGTACTTGGGGGTACCGTACCTCACTAAATCCAATGATATGCAGATAATTCGGCCTAAATTGGAGCGGGTCAAACTCTAGGTGAGTCAATGGGTTTATGATCTAATGATTCAGCCATTTGGAAGTGCCTCGGGGGTACCGGTTGACAACGTCTAACGGCCTAACCCAACGCTCCTCCTAAAACAGGGTTAACTTTTTGTGCCCGAAGACACGACAGAAAATTCCAGCCGACAAAGCGAAACTGGCGTGCATGTGTGCAGTGTTCCAGAAGACTCAGAGGTGTACGAGAGAAGACAGTTGTGTATATTTACAATTCAAATAAAATCAAAACAGTAACATTCAAGGTTTTTCATATGATCACGGCAACATAACAACAAAATAATTTAAAAAGCCAAAAAGCGACAATTTATTAAGCCTGAGGTTCTCAGTTTTCACTTTTTTCCCCAGCAGAGTCGCCAAGGCTGTCACACCCCTTTTTTCCCAACCGCTTGGTTCTCGGCTAACAGCGCTTATGGAATTTGATTTGATTTTGCGCTACTTATTAAGGTTTTCCATTTAAGGAAGTGACGGTGTTCAAAGGGTACCAAATTATTATTTTACGGAGTCGCCACTTGACAAGTTCAAAGGGTGTGCCAAGTCACCAAAGGTACCTCGGAACACCTTTTGACTCGTCAAAGGCCTGCGTTTTGAGATTCGGGTAAGGACCTCGGTTGATTCTCGGGAAGGTGTTAGGCACCCTTAAATCCTGTGCCAAGCACAGTTGCTTTATTTATCGCATTTTAGGACCTTTTAAAATATTTTGTTGTATTTGCCTTGTTCTGTTATGATTAATATTTACAAAATGTAATATACACTTTTAACATTTTATTTCTCTACTTAGAAAACAGCCTCTCCTTTAACTTTCCGGGCCCAAACAACGTTTAAACATTACTGGGCTTTATCAAAATGGAACAATGGTCCTTTATGTCATATCTTTGAGTAGTAGCCTGCTCCTTAGATTAAAATATGGAATTCATTTAAAGGCCACCTTAAAACTAAGCTAAACTTGTAAACAAATTATCCACGTTATTTTCTGCCCTTTCTTTTAAACTTTCCAAGACTGCTCCTATTTACTTACTAGTTTCGGAATTGTCCACATGCTTACCATATCAAATTTTTGTGTTTGAATCAAATTTAACCTTTGCTTCAGCTTATCCAAGTGAACACTTTTTCCAATTTTATTTGCATGTCTGGTCTTAACTTGATACAGTCTCGATATTTTAACTACATAGCTTGCACAACATAGCCAGTTTCACAAAAAATGATCTAGTTTAGCATAAAATAAAGGTGGTTCTCTTGCAACTAACGTCTAAGCTTCAGATTTTAAGGCATGATTTTGATCACTTCTCTTATACATACATAATTTAATAAACAATCAATAACTAGCAAAGGAAAGCACACTAAATAATGTCCGAACAATAAATTGTGCCTCTTAACACTTGAATAGACTTATAAAGCAAAACATACATAGACAAAAATTATAACTTCAACATGCTGGTTTTATACTAAAAATGTACCCAAGATGATTTGTGTTTACCTTTGAGTAGACTTTCCTCAAGCTAAAGGGTTCCAACAGTGACTCAAAATACAACCAAGGCAGCAGTGAAAGCAACCAACAAACATCACCAGCAACCTTCCCTTAAAACCTTGAAGTTTCGACTTGACTCTTCCTTTCTCCTTTCTTATCACTCTATATTTTTTGCTCCCAAAGAAGTCTCTATTTCAGATCTATATTCTGTATTTTCTAGCGTAGTAGTGTGTTCTTGGATATTCCCTTTCTACTTCTCTGCCCTTTTTTTTGGTTCAGATTTGCTCACTTTCTGTTCTCTCCTTTTATGTTCTCTATTGCTCCCTCTCTGTTCTTCTTTTTCACTCTCTGTTCTTTTTTGCTCACTCTCTGTTCTTTTGTTTTTGTCCTGTATCTTCCCTCTTTTCTTTCTCACTTTCTGTTTTTATTTTGTATTTCGTTCTCTTCTGTTTTATGTTCTCTCCTGCCCTTTTAAAGAGAGTAAAGGGCTCTCTAATAGAAGGGGAAGTGGGGTGTGTGTACCAGTAAGAAGACCAGACCATGTGCCCAAGCCTTAGCCATTTCAGGCCATCATTTCTCTGCCTGCAGGGCTGTACCAGAACCCAAAAGGGGGCAGAACTCTCTGCTGCCACCCTTGTACTTCCTTGCCTCCTTCTTTGACATCATCAATCCTATGTCATCTAAACTATCTAAGCAAATCAAACCATCATGACCAAACTGAATTGAAAATTTCAGATTGGAATAACTCCCAGGTACCAACAGACCTTGCCAAGTCTCAATAGATCAGTTGGTCTACAAGATCCTATTTCTCAACTAAACAAAATTCCCAGTTAATTAACAAATCAAACTAAACTAACTATGACTAATTAATTATGCAATTCAACTACTAACTAACTAGAATATGCAGTAAGATAACTTGACTAAGCCAGATTATGCCAAAATACTGATTTCATAGCAAGATTCAAACAATTTTGGACTAAACAAGCCAGAATCATTGCAAACTCAAACCAATCATTCAATTTAAGCGATGCGAAGCACACAGAACCAGAAATGTATCCACACACTTGCCTGCTTGAAGTAAGGATCGGTCACAGTATACTTGCAAGTTATAAGACTGGATATTTGAACAAACCAATCAATGTACAGATCAAAATACACAGCCAAGGCTAAGTCTCATTCCAGTTTCATGCTTCAGACGCCAACTTATACACTTGGACTATGAATAAACTAGTCGGACAGATTCATTCAACCAAAACATGAGCAAAACCAGTTTACGACTTGATTACTCGAACATCTAAACAACGACTCACAGTTCTAACTTCAAACTCAATTCGAAACGAGACATAAGCGAATTCATAGGCCATCACGAGTCAATGTACCAGACCAATCAAATACGTACTCAACTGAACATAATTAACATTCTAATGACCTAACAAATACTAATTTCTACTAACATGAACGACACTAACACCTAATTAATAGGCCAAGAAGAGAGAAGCAAACAATGCTTACTGCCTATGATCAAACTGCGACCTCACCCAATCATCGCCATCGCTGTAGTGCCCTTGCCCTCGACAAGCTGCCTCGGATCACCTTCATAGCCAAATTATTATAACACACGCGCACACACACCACCAACTGCTTCATCGATCGCCAAACAAACACCTCCGCTGCCTCGCCTCACACATCGACGCTGCAATCTGTGTCGTCATCACAGTGGAAAAATCTACAAACAAAAGCCAGCCCACCCCCTACAAGCCATCGTCAAACACGCACCACAGTTTTATTGAAACAAACCCTCTACCTCGCCAATATCACAACTCAGCCTTCCTATCCCCCGAACCATTGCAGCGACACCTAAACATCGTCGTCATCAATATAAGAACGTCCATTCCCGAACTCTCAATTTTCTAGTCGAAAACGACACCCAATGGAGTCATTTTCCATTAAAAAATGAAGAGAAAGGATATGGAAGCCGAAAATGGAACACAAACATAGAAAAAGAAATGCCCAAAATAAATTCATCACTGTCGGGGGTCGGATTGGCCTGAGACATTTATTTTTCATGTGATCGGGTTTAGAAATGGAATGAGGAGGAGAAGACAAGCCTAAACATGTAAAATTCACCGGAAAATGGAGTAGCACCGGAAAGGAAATCAAACCGAAACTTCAATCTTCGATCCACGTGCAATTCTTGAGAATTTGGAAAATCCAAGAGTAGATCGAGATAGAGGGGGTTGAGGCGAGTCGGGTGCTCTATTTTGGGATTTTTCTGGCGGTGGTTGACGGCGGCCGACCGGTGGTTCCGCCGTGGAGGCGATTTCCGGCGGGTCAAGGAGAATTTGGCAAGAGTTTGCCTCTTTTGTGTGATATTGTCTAAAATGCCAAAAATGGCAAATAAAATCTTTATATACTAACGGATATGGGTCGGGTTGTATGGGAATTGGGCTGGGTTAAATTACCAATGGGCTGCAATTATTTTCTCTTCTATCTTTCTAATGGCCCATTAAACTTGATCCAATTCCAAATTATACTCACAAATATCTTTATTAACCACACAAAATTAAACAAAACAAATAAATGCAATATCAAGGGATACACTAATCGCATCATGCTCTATTTTGGTATTTTCTCTTAAGTAATTAGTTAAAAATGGCTACAACAAATTGACAAAAATTCCAGAAAATTGACAAAAATTCTAGACAAATTAGCACATTATTTTGAGCAATTATCTGAATGCATGCCAAAATTATGTGATTACAGACATCTAGTTGGAACACTTTCCAGCTTCTTTGTGCTGCAATTGCCCGCAACAATCTTATGGTATCCAACCTGGCTACAGGAGCAAAGGTGTCCGAGTAATCAACACCAAAAATTTGGACATATCCCTTGACAACAAGCCTGACCTTGTGTTTGTTGATTGAACCATCATAATTAAGTTTGGTTCGAAATACCCATTTTACTCCAATGACTTTCTTATCCTTCGGCCTGTCAACTAACTCCCAAGTTTTGTTCTTCTTGATCATTATCATCTCCCGCACCATGGTATTTCTCCATTTTTCATCTTGAAGTGCTTCCTCGTGCCCAACGGATTCACAAATTGCCACATTACTTCGTTGATAGATATCAAATAGAAGTCTTGTACCTCTGATTGGAGGATGATCTACTAGCTCATTTTTCCATCGATTGAATGTTTGCTCATCAAAAGCTTCAACAGGACTTTTCTTATTTTTCAGTCTCACTTCTCTTCCTCATTAAAGTGCATATATCTACTGACTATCATCTTTCCTTTTTGTGGGTTATATACTTTATAGGCTTTGGAGGATAAGCAATAATCCACAAAAATTTCAGGATCTGATTTTTTATCAAGTTTATCTCTTTTGACAGATGGCACATGACAAAAACAAACGCAACCGAACACTTTAATGAAGCTTAGTAAGGGTTTGAATCCATACCAAGCCTCCAATGGAGTTTAATTCTGCAATGCTTTAGTGGGAAGTTGGTTTTGGAGAAATACTGTTGTGTTAGCTGCCTCGGCCCAAAAACTTTTCGGCAAATCTTTTTCATGCAACATACACCGAGCCATCACCATGATACACCGGTTCCTTCTTTCACTAACTCCATTTTGTTGTGGAGTATATGGAACGGTGAGCTGATGATAGATACCTTCTTCCTTACAAAATTTATTGAATTCTTCTGGATTGTATTCTTTTCCATTGTAAGACCTTAGGGATTGAATTCTGCAACCACTTTCAGTTTCCACCAACTCCTTAAACTTCCGAAAAATTCTAGCCACCTCTGATTTGAATTTCATGAAGAAAATCCAGCAAAATCTTGTATAATCATCAATGAATATAACATAGTAAAGGCTGCCTTTTAATGAAGGCGTTCTTTGAGGTCTTGCAACATCAATGTAAATTAATTGCAGTCTTTAAGAAGCCCGCCATGATGCTTTAGGGAATGGCTTCCTATTTTGCTTACCAAATTGACAGGCTCGACAACTTGGTAAATGATCAACTAAAAAGGGTAACCCTCTGGTCATATCATTCTTCTTCAGCAACAATAATGCGTTTAGATGACAATGGCCAAGTCTCTTGTGCCAGATCTCAGTTACACTTTCTCCGGTGGAATAAGCAAGTTGCTCCTCCTCTGTTGGATCAAATGAAAAGCTCTTTCCTCTCATTTTCGCCTTGAAAATTTCATGTCCAGTTGCATCGCTAATTTGGCAATACTGATCTTCAAAGGAAACTTTCAATCCTTTTTTCAATCAATTGTCCAACACTAAGCAAATTTTGATCAATGTCAGGTACATAAAGAACGTCTGAAATTTTTTTTGTGCCTGTGCTTGTCTTGATAGCAATGATCCCTTTTCCTTTAACAAGAATATGATCATCATTTCCTATCCGAACTTTTGAAATTTCAGTGGGCTTCAATTCTTTGAATAGGCTCTTGTCATGAGTCATGTGGTTAGTGCAACCACTATCAATCAACCAAGAATTAGTCGAGTTCTTACTTGAGAAGCATGTCGCAACAAAAAGTTGATCCTCTTCTTCTTCTTGATCAACAACTTGAGCATCCGCTTCCTGTTGTGTGGCCTTATTTTTGCAAATTACGGCTTCATGTCCAAACTGATTGTATTTCTTGCACTTTGCGTCAGGTCTCCTCCAACATTTGAATGGAGGATGACCTTTTCTTCTACTGTTGGAAGATTCTGCCTCAAATGATACTTGATTCTTCTTCTTCTTTATTTTATTTTTACCACCAACCTGGTGTTTAGCCGCAAGAGCCCCTTCTGTTGCAACGTCCTGTCTCATGAGTCTTCGTTGCTCTTAAGCTTTGAAGGAATTTAGCAACTCCGCCAGACTGATTTTTGACAAATCCTTAGTATTTTCTAAGGATGCGATTGTTGCTTCATACCTTTCAAGAACGGTTACAAGAATCTTCTCAACAATTCTTGAATCTGCTAATGTAGAGCCTAGTAGCCTCATCTTATTTGCAATATTTAGAAGTCTATCTGAATACTCCTTAACTGTTTCAGATTCCTTCATCTTTTGCAATTCAAACTCCCTGATTAAGTTTAAAACTTGCATATCTTTTATTCTCTCATCTCCAGCATACTCTTCCTTGAGATAGTCCCATACTTCCTTAGCAGTTTTTAGAGACATTATCCGCGTGAAAACTGTTGCGGATACAGCAGCAAATAAGCATGCCTTCGCCTTCGGTTTCTTTGTTTTCTTTTCCTTGTGTGCTTTAATCTGAGCCATGGTGGGATTATTTGGTAAGACTGGAACTTCATACTCTTCTTCCTCAGCTTCCCAAAGATCCAAAGCATCCAAGTAAGTCTCCATGCGTACTGCCCACATCTGATAGTTATCTCCATCAAAGATCGACGGAGCGATTGGTGAGAAACTCGCTTCAGCGTCCATGACTTCTCTAACTCAATCACAGATCCCATAAGAAGAATACTCTGATACCAATTGTTAGTTTTCAATATACAAATGACGGCATAACACTATGAAGACAGAGTTTATTTTGCAACCCAAAGAGAAGCAGAGTGGTATGAAGAAAATTGAAGAAGAAAATTAAAGAGAGATGTAGAGAGTTCTTTCTCTTAGTTTAAAAAAAAAAAACTGAACAGATACATGCACTTAATAGTTATATCCTGGAAAAGAAACTGACAGATCATGGTCCTAGTTTTAAGCCATGGTACTGACCATGATAACTACCTTCTAAGAAACTAAAATAGAAACTACAGGAAAAATAAACACATGTAGTCCTAAAGCAACTAATTAACAGTATCAATCTTTCCTCCATTACCTCTAGAACCATATTAAGAGATTACAGATACGTGGCTTTGTCAACTTCAGATAATCATTAAACAAAAAACAAGGTAATTACTAGGAAACAACACTATTATACAAGCAAAGGGCAACCTCAAAGGCCATGAAAGTAAACTAATCTAACTACAACAAAGAGATTGAACTACAACGGGCAACCTCAAAGGCCATGAAAGTAAATAATCTAAATACAACAGAAAGACTGCATATTTTCGTTTCGAGTTCACTCAATGATAAATATGATCTCAAGGGTTGGGTGTGAGAGAAGGAAATGAAGGGATGGATTTCAGTATCAACTTGCGGCTGCTACGACGACCAGGAGAAACTCCAATGTTACAATGAGGAGGAGAGACTCTCTTGCTGTTGGGAGAAGCTGACTTAATGGTACTAATTGGAGAGTCAGTCACTCGAAGTACCTCAGGAATTTCATCTTCTTGGGTTGTGTCAGATGTCTTGTTGAAGAGTGGTTGAGGTTGAACGGAATTTGGTCTATCAATCCCTTGATCATATGTGCCAGATGACGATCCAATAGACAACAACGATGATCTGGGTGGTTTGTTTTTCAATGAAAATGGCAGCTGCATTGGGAGTCTGAAAGGCATATTTTACCAAAAATATTAGCTCGATGATAATATGTATAGTCATAAATATCATGTATTAAAAAAATATTCACTTGCTGTACCTTCCAAACCTCAAAGGTGTTGCAGGGGTTGCAGAATCAATATTCTGCTCTGTATCACTCTGGACTAGAATTTTCTGTGAACATTTATCCACAATACTCTTCTCGAATGTAACTGTTTCCTCTTCGTCTACGTAACCATCTGTGCCTATGAAAATAGAACCAAAATAAATTTTAAAAAGCAGATAGAAGATATAACAGAATGAAGATTCTGAGAGAGATATGTCATTATCCTTCACTAATTGTTTGTGCTTGGAGAGTGGAGAGGCACAATAAAAACATTTAAAACAAAAAAACAACACAATTTTGAAAACCACACTTACCATCCTTTCTACCATAAGCATTCTTGCATCCTTCACATCTACAATTGATGGAGCATCCAACCCCACCCTTCAGGAAAAACCACTTTTCTCTATCAGCTTGTGAACAAATTAAAAGCATAATCAATGCACCTTGAGAAAAGAAAAAAGGAAGACCTGATAGCATTCACAATATTTCTTCAGACACCCAGATTTCTTGCAGTTGCAACCTCTTTTATGTCGAGCCGAGGCAGGAGTCTTGCTAGAATCATCCTACAGTGATGATCAGATTACACATCTTTTTCTTTTATCAGCCAGTCTGAAATCACCAGATCACAGAACAAAAACCCAGATATTGCTTTCTTACCCTTGTTTCAGATAAAGCTGAGTCACAGCTCCTAATCACTTTAGGTGCAAAAGCAAGAGGATTTCGTGATTCAATCTGTTTCCTAGTTGCAAGGACAGTATCTACATGCATAGGCTTGTTGAAGCAATCCTGACATGAACATGGCTCCACACAATACACACCAGCAGCAAAACATTCACAGTAACTGCATTGAGAAGTTAGAAGGAATTATATCCTTGGATGAGTCATTCACATTTTATTAGAATTGAAATAACATGAGATATAGCTTTATTTCTCTTAAAAGGTCTGAATCATAGAACACGAACATCCCCTTGAGTAATGCCAAGGGACAAAGCTTATATATCAAAACCAGAAACTCCTAACCCCTATCCCACTCCCCCACATTTGGTCTACCCTATTTCCTTCAATTAAACTCCAAAGTTCAGGATTCATTAGCTATTTATGACCTCACCCCTGCATCATCTATTCTTTGAAACTCCGGGCCTATCTCATTTAAAACTCCTTGTCCTTTATCTTTTCCTCTTTCACTTGCAATATACAGGAGCAGGAGTAAACAACGTCATACAACGTTTTTGATGCTTTTGAAACGTACTACCTCACATTCATCTTGTCAGAGCAGAGATTGCCAATAGTATCAGTAGAAGGGCTATTTCCATATACGAAGGAGTCCACCACCAAAACAAATAAATGTCAAAAACATTACATGTTAAAGAAGCTTGCATGACGGAAACTCTTTACCAGCTTCGCAGCATATTTTGGTAAACACAGCAAAAAAACGTTATTCAATGGCAAAAGTAACTTGAAAACAAAAATGGCATTAATGGAAACAACCGGCAGCTTCCAAATGTGAAGCAAAATAAGACAACTATAGTATGAGAAATAGCACTAATAGTTAGTAAACCTAGCACACGTAAGGAAAGTTAAAAGACTTACAGTTTCAAGCATTTTGATTTCTTGCAGTTGCAGCGCTTACAGGTCTCACCTTCACCAGGTTCCAACTTACGCCTGAAACAGCAACTTGAATCAGACAACATACCATATGATGCAAGAGAGGTTATAAAATCGAGTAACTGTTATCAAAAGGAACAAAGTAGGGTGTACCTCTTTTTACTACTCTGATTAAGATCTTCCTTAGCCGTGTTCTCAGGTGTCTGGGAAGCATTTTCAAGCACAATATCTCTTTTTGTAAAGGTTACAGGCATGGATTTGTTTAATGATTCCTGACCAATAGTTAAAGGTTGAAAATTGACAGCAGACCCAGCTGCTACTAAGAGCTTTTTCCCAGAAGCATTAGATTCATGCTTGACAACTTTGCCATCTTTTGATGCCGCCGCAAGAGCATTTAAGTGCAAGCCAATGACAGGTAAAATGCATCGTGAAGATTCATTCACAGGCTTTTGTTTAACTAACTGCTTTTCTTCAGAGGTAGGATTTCCACCAGCTTTTTGCTCAGAAGAACCTGCATCTGAAGACCCACAGCTCTCATCTATATGCTTATTTCGAGCTCCCACCATCTCAAAAACTAGACATCGTCTTCTCATTCCGCGGTATAAACCAGAGATCATCTACATAGAGAACCAGTTAGGATCAGAGATCACAAAGTGAGAATTTGGAAAGTGAAACAGGAAGTAAGCTCCCAAGTAATAGTAATACAACTGACTTTGATAACAGATAAACTGGAGCTACATCGGCAATAATGCAACTCTAATTAGTTAAACTGATAACAGCAACATCCAGGATGTTTAGCCACATTTATGATTGAGATGCCTGGTTGTCTCATTTCCCTAGTTGACAGTGTGACTTTTATGCCTGGCAGCAACATAATGACTTTTTTAAGCAAAGCTTCTCAAATTGGTGCTTCTACAAGCGTGACATTCTTTGCATCTCATTTTTTACTCAGGAAACTAGGCAAATGTTTCCAGATTGTGACCAAGTCTATATTGTGGACACCCGTACTCGTATAATCAGTTGAAAACGTTCAAAAGAACAATAGTGCAGTTCTCTTGGAAGAGTGTCAAACACATCATTCTCCCTTAAATTTCCTTTCACAGAGTCACAGGGTAAACCAATAAGATGATAATAAGACTAACGCTGTACTCTAAACATGCATCCAATAGTCAGTGTCACTATTTTGGAAAGCTACCAACTTCTTCTTGGCTTTCTATTATCAGCTCAAACGAAACCAAGGGAACGTAAAATAGTTAAGGGTAATGCCCTTGGGAAATGGGAAATAGCTGTTATCTAGGCATGATGTGTGCAGTGCCTCAATCCAACTGACTGTGACTGGAAACATTTAAACATAGTAGATTCTTGGAAATTATATCTTCAAATCATCAAGTCAAATGCAGGTAAGGTATACAGGATGTACCAATCCATTTTAACTTAGTTATCTATGTGGTATGGCTATTATCAGAAACATGAAGAAAAACTCAAAGAATGCTAGCCTATTGCTTGGTTTGTTCGAAAGCAAAAGCTCTGTTTGCACGGCTGAAATGCTAAAGCTATTTTGTTTGACGTGGAAGAACAACTTATTGTGAAAGGCACTTAGAAGTACATTCATGATCCAGCTGTGTATGGACAACAGATGCTATAGCCTGAGAAGGTTCAGATGCTACTGATCATTTATAGTAGAAGGCTCAGATTATAGGTACTAGCAAAAATGACCTATCCCAAGTAAATTGCATCAACAAAGCTGAACAAGAACCAGTACCTGATAAAGGAAGAGAATTAAAAGGAAATGGGCAAATGACAAGTTAAATAATATCATTGGTTAAAGAAATTTCAGTTGCTCACCTCATTATCAACTTTTTTACTCAGATCCTCAGCCATGGCATTGTTGGTTGGAGAAGAATCAAGGACCATGCTTTGGCTCTCGAGACATTCCTGGAGTCCACTTTCCTTTCCAGGTTGAGTGGAATGTTTTTCTAATTCATTTCCATCTCCACCTACTTTATCAGAACTGTCTTGACTATCTCGCAATCCATTTGAGACAAAGTCATAGGACCTGAAACCAGGATCTCTTTCCTTTGTAAAAGCCTCAGGATCACTAGGTGAGTCAAAGATTAGTACATCTGTTGCATCAGAAATCAAACTCTCCCAATCACATGCTGAAGCTTCTTTATTTTGCTCAGTTTGACTTACCCCTTCCATACTCACCTCATAACTCAGCACTCCTTTTTCGGACATCTCTTGCACCAAAGGCACACACACGGAAGACCTGCCAGTAACTTCTGACAAGCATGTACTTCTGATGACACAATTAGCTATAATGCTGGGACTGCTGCATTCATAATTGAGAGTTCTTGCAAGCTCAGATGCAAGTTTTGAGCATTCAGAAGATGGCATATCAGAGGCTTCAACCACAGAAATCTTAGGACCAAAAGTTTCCTTGACATTCGAGTAATTTACAACATCTGAGATACCCTCGTCCGTATCAACTTTAACACCATCATCGGAAGAAAACTCTGGTCTTGATGGATCTGAGAGCTGTTGCCTGAAAAGAAACGGAAAAAATAACAACTAGGTCTGCTCCAATATGGAACAACTCTGTAAAATAGTTAAGAAGTCTAATGAACGGATGAAAAACCATAATTGTGATACCTTCTTAGGAACCTAGATCCCTTTAGGGAGCTTAGATGGGGTGAAGTGAACACAGAAGGAACAGACGCAAAACTAAGGGAATTGAGCGGCTGAGTAATCTGTACAGTCTTAACTGGCATGATGGGGGAAAGGTTGTTGAGGAAATTAGAAAAGGGAGAATCCTGCATGCAGAGAAAAAGTACTGTTAGCGGGCAAGAGAAAGGGCCTCAAATAGCAAGCTTACAGTTTAAATTTAACAATGAAACAACTGCGGAAAGCATACTATTTACAATCATTTGCTCCACATGAACAACTACAAAGGAAGTCTTAGAGTTAAAATCAAAGATAGTAGACATGTAATATACGAAAATAGGGAAATATACTTCATTTGTTTCTCTTTCTCATCAACAACATCAGCACAAGGTGCTCTTTACAATCATTTTCTTCTCAAGCACAATGGCAAAGCAAATCTCAAGAGTAGACACATAACATTCATAATTAGAAAATGAACTTCATTCCTTCCTCTCTTTCACAATTGTATATGAGTAGGTTATATGCTTTGTGGGTTTCTCTAAAACACATGCATAGAACAACTATTAGCATCAATCCCACGACAGTTGGGTTCAGCAAGAGTTTGCTCCTGTTGCTAGTCAAACTCAAGACTCCCGCTTACCAAGTGAGTGCTCTTCCGATATGTATGGATATAATCCAAAAGAACAACAGATCAACTTTTTACCATATATATTACCATTTCCCGAAACTTTCGTGTGTCAGCACCAGCCAAATGACAAAGTGCACAAGAAAAAGGAACAAGAAAAGGAACCCAATACTCAAACAATAGAAGCAAAACCTAAACCAAACACGCCTATATCATAACCTAATTAGCGAGAAGATATAATCTGCAATCAATCTAAGAAGCCTTGGAAGACAATCAAACTGTCCCAATACATCGGAACATCCAGAGGTGGATCCAGAAATTGAATTTTATCAGTTCGGAATACCACAGAACCCACTAACCAGGCAAGTTATTAGGTTCAAGATTTAATATGTACACAAATTTAGTAGATTTCTTAACATATATACAGGGCTGCAGCCAAAGCTACTGGGTTTAGCCGAACCTTTAACTACCACTCCCTATGCATCCGCCCCTAGAAACAGGAAAATGCAACTAATTTGCTAGATTAACTTAAACAAACTCACCTCTAGATTGCATCAATTAGTAGAGGCGGATCTAGGATTTTAAGTTAACGGGTTCTAGACCATTACCCTTCTTGCTTACTAGGTTCTAAATAGACTATTTATACGAATTAAGTGGATTTTCAACACAAATACAGAGTTTGCGCCAAAGTTATTGGGTTCTGCCGAACCGCATACGACAATGAGATACTTAAAGAAAATGGAAAAGATGCAAACTTTTTTAAAACCCAAATTAGTAACCATACCTCAAATTTGGAAAGTGGTGTTGAGATCTGATTCTTGTTCCTATCAGGAGTGTCCATTACAACTCCTTCCTTTTTTTCACTCTTTAAACTCACTTGCTCATCACCCATTTTGGTCTCTTTAACACTATGAATCAAAATAGTACTAACACTTTTGCATGGACCCCTTTTTCCCTCTAAGAAAACAAATTCAAGAAGAAGCGGGAAGTTAGTGAGTAGTATTGGTTTTCTCGATAAATCTCTGTGAGTCACCGTCAAAGAGAACACGCCACGACAGCTGTTGTCTTGGTAACAAAGCTTTATATTAAGCATTCGTCCCAATTTGTTTGTGTATTTTTCTTATTAGTCTGTCTTGAAAAAATTCATTTACAACCACCAAAATATTTATAGTTTATTTTAGGTAAATTTTAAAAGTTTTCATTCTTTTATTAAATTTTATGTCAAGTCAAAATATAACAAACAAAATGAGACAAGAGAGTATTACTTTTGTTGTTACATGCCTTTAAATTTGACATAGAGCCCGTTTGGGCGAGTTTATTATAAGTCATAAGTTGCTTATAAGTCACTTTTGAGATGTTAGGATTTTTTAACTTTTCACTTTTGGCTTATTTTAAGCACATAAGTGCTTATAAGCTTATGGCTTTTTGAGTTACCAAACACGCATTAACAGGTTTATAAGCACATATATGCTTTTAAGCCGCTTTTAAGCTTACCCGAACGGGCTACTAGAAATTTCATTTTTGACATCTCATTTATGGTTTTACTGATTGAAGACCTCAAGTCAATTGAATTTGTTAAGGGAAAACAAGTGCAACGCGTATCTTGTTCCCTCTGATGAAGATATTACTTGATGTCTCTGAGATGATATATTCCAATCTTGTAAGCAAGCTTTTAGAATGTCGAGGTTGGCATTCTTCGATCGTGTGTGCTCGTTATCCGCAAAGGCCCGATGGGAGAGCATGCAGAGATCAAAACCACGCGGGACTAAGTGGACCAAGCAGGAGAGAGACTTGGGCTCGAGTTCGCTGCTAATTAGGTCAAAAGGAGCCATTGAACAAAATAACTTTGGCTGGGGAAGACATAATATGAAGATCATTCAGAAGATATGGTCGAGGAGGAGAGTGGTACACCCGACAGTGCTATCAAGGAAGGAAGCCTTATTTGTTTTATAGGAGTAAGGGACTTCTTCGCAAACGATGGGCATATATGCTGATCTCCTAGACTTGGCTCAGTCCAGCAGCTCTGGTTGTCGATGATATATGTGCTCGTTGATGAGCACTGAAAAGAAGTGGATGAAGAGACTTGAATCATACAAGCCTTAATTTGTAAGGCAAAGAGCGACTTGGGGCTCGGCTTTGCAGCCGGCTGGAGTAACGGGTGTAGATGTTAACCCTTTCCATTGACCTTGGGTTCAGTCCCCAAGTCTGTTTGCTTTGACTGCTGCCTCTGGCTAAGACAGTCCTTGTAATAATCTCTGCACCTGATTCTCCCTTTTGTAATCAATAGCTTTCGGGCCTTTAGTGCGACGAAATAAATAATCTTTTGTCGGCGAGTCTAAGTTCCTTTATGTTGTTTTAGTAATATTTTTGTTTGTTCTCAAGTTGTATGCCAACTATTTTTGGAATAATAGTGTGCACGTTGAGAGCGTCTTAAGTTCTTTGAGAGCGTCTTTATGTTTGTTGAGAACGTCTTTGCGCTCGCGGAGAGCGTTTGTGCTTGCAGAGAGCGTACTTGTATCTGTCCATTGAGGATGTTGATGGCGTCTTTGTTTGTCTGAAGAAGATATGGTTTGTGCCTGTAGAAATACGGCTTTGAAGTTGTGCCAGTAGATGGCAGCTTGATTACGCCAGTAATTGGAAGCTTGATTAGTTACGCCAGTAATTGGCAGCTTGATTGCAAGTTCGCCTTATGCATTAAGAGCACACGGGACTCTCATCGACTACCAGGATATATATGCAATAATAATCCTTCACCAGTGCGGGACTCTCATCGTCTATCGAGAAGTACATATCACAGTCATAACTTGGAGTATAACACTTCTACTTTTAATGAAATATAAATTAATGTCACAACATATGATATACAATATAAACTCGAAGCTAAGGCGTAGGAAGTACGCCTATCGGAGGCTACACACATAAGAAATATGTGGTAGAATATACACAAGGTCAAAGGCCGTCAAAGACATAGATACTATCACTTACCTTAGGTTCTGGGTTAAGATAGCTACTGAACAGCTTCATTTCCTGCCCGACGTCTCTCAAAATAATTCTTTTCTGAACCAAAAAAATATATTCGCACTTATAAGTGCCCGAAGAAAGAATATCTAACTTTTATACGAAGAAGAAATAAAAATTACCAAAATACCCCTGGGCCAAGCTTACCCGGAAGCCCATAAGTAATACATTTCTAGACTCCTCATAATCCCACCAGTCCAAGGGTAGTTTTCATATACAGATTTAATTTCATCAAATTTCCTAATTTTATAATTTTAGGGTCCTAACTCAATTTTCCAATTAAATTTCAAGAAATTCCAGCTAAGAATTATAAACTATCGAATTGGAAGATTATAGGATGTTATTGAAACGACCTTAGGCAGTAGTTTCGGGAGTTAGGACTCTGATTGGTGTGCCAACATTCTTAAAAGCCTTGTAAGGTCCATTAGGACATGTCTGTAAAATTTGAGCTGAATCGGACCTCGTTTAGTAGGTACCGGAAGAAGATTTCTGTTTTTGTTGTCGGTAAATTTTAAAAGAGGTTTTCGAGCTTTATTTTGGAAAATTCACTCCGATTCGAAATCCGAAAGCGTCGTTAGGTTTGTATGGTCATTTGTGACCTGTATGAGCTTTCGGAAGTAAATTCTAAAGTCGTTCGGATAATTTCAGTTAAAGTCTCGAAAATTAAGAATTTGATCTCTTTTCGTTTAATTCGTATCTCGAGTTACGGGAATTGGATACGAGATGCAAGGCGAGCTTCCTGAAGCTCAAGGCTTTATTGACTTCAGCTCTAGTGCTATCCCTTCCTTCTGGAACTGGTGGATTTATAGTCTATTTCGATGCGTCCCGTGTGGGTCTTGAATGTGTTCTTATGCAGCACAGGAAGGTAATTCCTTATGCTTCCAGGCAGCTGAAGTTGAATGAGAAGAATTATTTGAATCATGATCTAGAGTTGGCAGCTGTGATCTTCGCTCTGAAGATTTGGAGGCACTATCTTTACGGCGAGCCTTGTAAGGTGTATACTGATCATAAGAACTTGCAGTATCTTCTCTCTCATAAGAATCTTAATGGCCGGCAACAGAGGTGGCTTGAATTGTTTATAAATTATGATCTCACTATTCGCTATCATCTTGGGAAGGCGAATATGGTAGCAGATATTTTGAGTAGGAAGCCCATGGGCAGCTTGGCTTTTTTTTTTTTTATGCTGGCATGCGACATTTGGCCTGAGAGTTGCAGTCCCCTTGCGACTCCGGCCTGAGATTTCTTTGCCCAGACTCTAGTAGAGTCTTAGTATATATTGCAGCTCAATCCTCCTTAGTCAGCTGGATTAAAGAAAGACAATTCGAGGATCCTCATTTGCAGGAGTTGCGTGGTCGTGTCCTAAGTGCAGGAGTTCCTTCCTTTGAGCTTGACTCACATGGTATTTTTTAGTTTAATGGCCGACTATGTGTCCCTAATGTCAGAGATTTGAAATAGTCAGTGCTCCGCGAGGCCCATAGCTCGCGTTATTCTATTCATCCTGGAATTACTAAGATGTATTAGGATCTCCGAGAGTTATATTGGTAGAAGGGGATGAATAGGGATGTGTTTGATTATGTGTCTTGTTGCTTGAACTGTCAATAGGGTAAGTTCGAGCACTGTAGACTGACAGAGTTAGCTCAGGCATTGCTCATTCCCGAGTAGAAGTGGGAGCAGATCACGATGGACTTTGTAGTTGGTCTGCTGAAGACCCTGCGGCGTCATGATTCAGTCTGGGTTATTGTGGACATACTGACTAAATAAGTTCACTTCATCCATGTGAAGACTACTGATTCAGCTCAGAGATTGGCTTGGATTTCATTGATCATGTGGTTAGGCTACATGACGCTCCTGTATCTACTATCTCGGGGTTCCCAGTTTACTTCCCAGTTCTGGAAGTCTTTTCAGAGGGAGTTGGGGACCCAGGTGCAGCTTAGCACGGCGTTCCATCCTCAAACTGATGGTCAGTCCAAACGGGTCATTTAGATTCTGGAGGATATGCTGAGAGCTTGTGCATTAGACTTCCCAGAGTTTTCTGACGATAATATTTATCAGTCCTCCATTCAGATGGCTCCATTTGAGGCCTTGTTTACTCGTAGATGTCGTTCCCTTATCGGTTGGTTCAAATCTCGAGATATTGAGGTGATGAGTTCAGATATGGTTCCTCCGACTCTTGATGTTGTTCGTGTTATTTAGGATCGTCTACGAATCGCTCAGAGCAGGCATATTTCATAATCGAATCGGAGGAGTCGAGAGTTAGAGTTCAAGGTCGACAACATGGTATTTCTGAAAGTGTCGCCGATGCAAGGTGTAAAGAGATTTGAAAGGAAAGGGAAGCTCAGTCCCAGATTCATTGACCCTTTTCGTATCGAGAAGCGCATAGGTAAGGTATCTTATCAACTCAATTTGCCAGCTTCTATACCAGTTCATCTGGTATTTCATACATCGATGCTTCAGAAGTGTATCCAGGACCCTTTTGAAGTGATTGAGTTAGATCCTGCTCAGCTAGATATGAATCTAGCTTATGAGGAGTTCCCAATTTCTATAGTTGCCCGTGATGTCCGGAAGCTTTGTTTGAAGCAGATTCTGATGGTTTGAGTGTGATGGCACAATCGTCCTCGCGAAGAGGACACTTGGGAGCTTGAGTCCAGTATACGTGAGAGGTATCCTCACCCCTTCGACGATTCAGGTTCGATCTTGATCTTTAAGCCTAAAATTACATATTGTTCGTTTATGAACCTGCTTCCATTATTGTGTAATGGTATTTGCTGATAGGCTAGATTTTTTTTTTTAAATGTTCTTGTAAGTTGAGTTCAATCGGCTCTAAACTCTAGCTCATTCGAGGACGAATGAGAGTCTAAGGGGATGAGAATGAAATGACCTTAGGTAGTCGTTTCGGGAGTTAGAACTCTGATTAGTATGCCGACAGTCTTAAAAGCCTTGTAAGGTCCATTAGGACCTGTTTGTAAAATTTAAGCTGAATCGAACCTCGTTTTGTAGGTATCGGAAGAAGGTTTTAGTTTCCATTGTCGGTAAATCTTAAAAGAGGTTTTCGAGCTCGATTTTGGTGAATGAGCTTCGATTTGAAATCCGAAAGCGTCATTAGGTTTGTATGGTCATTTGTGACCCGTGTGAACTTTCGAAAGTAAATTCTGAGGTCGTTCGAATAGTTTCCGCTAAAGTCCCGAAAGTTAAGAATTTGATCTCTTTTCGTTTAATTCGTATCTCGAGTTTTGGGAATCAGATTTGAGATTCATCTTCGTGAGTAAATTTTATTATAAATATTTAAAAAGATAAATTAGTAGCTGGATCTGATATTTTATCAAAAAATAATAAAAATAAATGGATCAAATCAAATTATGTTTAAGTCATTATATAAAATCAAAATGGGCCTTGAGGGAGTTTTGGCCCATAAGATAAATGAGAAGTTGATAACGCTATAATAAAGAACCTCCTAGAAGCTAATTAAAGCAGCATATCACTTTGCACTTACTATCTAAAGCTACAAGCACTAGAATGTACAGTAGCTACTAAAAGGAGAAAGGATAAGGGCGGAAAAAGGAGAAACTAGCTATAATTGATAAGGTAATTATTTCTATGATTTTTCTTATGATGATTATGCATGTTTAGTTTGATTTAAACTATTATTCGGAAGATTGAAAGGTTAATTAGAGTTTTAAACCAAAATATAGAAATTAGTACTTTATGAAATTGAATGGGTATATGATCAAAATATGAAACTAATGATACCATTGGATTCGTGGGACTATGAAGAGTCTGGAAATGTATAATTTATGGGCTTTTGGCTAAGCCCGACCTTGGGGTATTTTTAATTTTCCTTCTTTCTTGTATAAAGGTTAAGTACTCGTTCTTCAGGCACTTATAAATGCGAATATTTTTTTTTTGTTCAGAGAAGGATTATTCTGAGAGGCATCGAAAAGGAAAGGAGGTTATTCAGTAGCTATTCTGACCCAAAGCTTGAGGTAAGTGATAGTATCCATTTCTTTGATAGTCTTTGGCCTTGTGGATATTCTACCACGTATTTCTTACGTGTGTAGTCGCCGATAGACGTACTTATTACGCCTTAGCTTTGGATTTACATTGTATATTATATGTTATTCCATGTTCTTGGTATTGCATTGAGCATAGGAGCATTGCACTCTAGTTATGAGCTTGATATGTGCTTCCCATCAGTCGATGAGGGTCCCGCGCCGGTGAAGGGTTTTTATTGCATATATCTCCCGGTAGTCGATGAGAGTCCCCCGTCGGAGATAGGTTTCGGGCATATGTGACCCTATTTCATCATGACACATTCATTTCATATATTTATATGTATTTTGTGAGCTATATGGATTTGTTGCATTGATTATCCATGAATGACTTATCTGATTGACTGCTCTGGCTTCTGGTTCCCTGGCTAGCGTAGCTATTTTTCGAGGTCGCTAGTTTGTCCTTACTTATTGAGTCCTTATGACCCACTCCTTATCTATTTTTGTATTTTCTTTCATTCGACAGATTCTGCTCCAGGACCCAGCCAGCCACATCGTGCTTGAGGAGTAGTACGTTCCCAATTGTCCACTGTGAGTCAGCTTGTTCATTGAGGCCGCCAGTTGTAGATATTATTATTTATCTTATTTTTGCTCCCTTCGGGAGTTGTGTATATCTTTTAGACTTCTTAGACGTTTGATCTGGAAACCTCTAAACTTGTGTATTTTGGATAGTTAGTTGTATTATTCAGACAGCTTGTACTTCAATTATGAGCTTGTATATATGTCTATCCTTGAGAGTTATCTTGTGTTGTTAAGGTTAGATTTATTTTGTTTTCAAGGTAATTCTATGTCATTTATATTGATTCAATCAATAGGGTTCGCCCTACAGATTTAGGGGGAAGTGGTCGGGTGCCTGCACAGTGTAGCCGAGAATTTGGGCCATGTTAGTTACCTGATGGTATTGGAATGAATTTTCACTTCAATTTATCTTTAGAATTGTTTGGAATTGCTTTAGACTGATATTTGGAACAAATAATCGACTTACACCTTTATACACTATGAGAATAAGAGCTACAGTAGAGATTTTATTTCACACCACCAGCTGCTTGTCTACAATATGAGTTCAAACGGGACCCTACAAGGCTCGGATGACCCAAAATTTTGTGCACAATTCATACAAGACTTGTGTGACATGCTCGCAAAAATGAAACTCGAATCGGGTCTCAAGAACTCAATATTTTTTAAGTATCAAGTTATATTTGCCGCGACCGCGTAGTCTTTTATAGGGCGTAGTTGGGCATTCAACTACCACCTAAGAAAACTGAGCGTTTGGACAAGCTGCCCCGTCACTGTCAGAATAAGCGGCTAAAGAGAATTCTTGATAATTATTGAAGAAGATACCATAAAATTAATAGTAATTAGGTCAATTTTATTATTTACTTAAAAGCTAGAACGTATTTTTAATATTATTAGTTACAAATTTTAATTATTTAATATCACATATTCAAGAAACAAATATATCTTGGATAACTAATAGTAGATACAATTTATTACTTATTTCTTAAACATAAATATAATTTTCACAATTTAATATTAAATTCTTTGTAATTAATTTTTTTAATATTAAAAAGAACTAATCGTGTAGTTACTCTTGCACAACCAAACGATACGCGTGTAATTACAGTGTGACAAACAAACAGGACTTTGCAATTACTCTACTGTGTAATTACAAGACTGTGTAATTACTACCCATGTAATTACAGTAAATCTAATTACAAGGTGACTTTCCAAATAGACTCTTAAAGTTTTACTTAGTTAATTGGAACTTGGGTCGCATTGGATTTTAAGAATTTTACATTAAAAAAAATTCACATCCCCAAAATTGACTGGTCTTGAGAGTTTAGCAAAATACCATTCATTTATTTTGTAGGCAACACTTTGAGTTATTTAAGAGAATGCGGGAAAAGATTTAAAAGAGAAACACTTTATCTAGGAGAATGTGAGATTCAAGGATAAACATTACATGTGAAAGAGGGGTCAGAGGCAAATGCTGTAGACATAGCTATGGAGAAATGGAGGACAGGGATATATGCGTTATTATAAAATCCATAAGGGTATATTTGTCGGAATTTATTCATTAAATCAATAAGAGTACATATTTGCTAAACCACTGTTATGTGGGGGTAAAGAGGCAAGGCATTGCCTATGGTGTCATAGTTCTGCAAATTGGCCATTTTACACTGTCAATTTAATTTGACATGCCTTGATGATCTTTTAGTTAAATGAATTTAATTTGAATTGGTATTTCATTGGCTTCATTGCTTAAATTGACCTTTCGAATCAAGCCATCTTTTGAGATATGAGCTTAATTAGTCAAATCATGGGCTTTAATTTGATTTGTCGCATTAAATCAGACCCAATTTAGTGTCCAACCCCTTCCTTTTAAATTAATTTGATCACTTACCCCAAACCTCTATTTAGTATGACCTAATCGGACTTAACTTTTAGTAAAACTAGATAACATTGGTAACCTAATATGCCTAGTTGAATAAAATATAAGATGACAATTCCCAAACCAACTCAAACGAGTTACCTGTCGAAACTCACCTTCAAACTTCGCAGCTCGAAAAACAGGGTGTGATAAGGTATACCCATTGTATTTCAGGTGTATGTATACCATTAGATATACATTGTACTTACACTACAGGTACAAAATATACACAAATGAGGAACAACAATTATATTAATGTATGTCTAGCATATCTTCGTTGTATGTATAATGTCTCATTATACATGCAATGAAGATATACTACACATACAAGAACATACCAAAAAATATTTAAAAAAATCTCTGGCGGCCGGTAGTGACGTTCTGAAGGGGGAAGCTATGGGGTTGCGTCTGGAGTTGGCAAGGGGGTATAGGGTGGGGTACAAAGTTTTTTTTCACCTTGTACGTATATAGCTAGGTTTAAAAAAATAAATACTGCAATATTTTGTAAGTGGTATAGTATTGGTATTTCTGTGTAAAGTGAAAATATTAGTATGCGTACTTATGTAACTCATCCAAATTATTATGAACAGATGCTACAAAAAGATTGGATATAAGTAAATCGAATATGAAAATTGCTCGACGATAATTTCAGGATTTTGTTTATTCGTAGTGGCAAATCACAATAAATGTAAAAATTACATCGAGTGTACCTTTAGAGATTTTATTTGTAAAACATAAAAATTAATCCATGATAAAAAGTGTCACCCCTAGTATATTACGTTGCGCTATTTCTTAAACTAAAGAAAATAAAAGAAAAAACTGAATAAGGATATCTGTTGAGTTTGTAAAACCAAGTTCTTTTTTATTCTTATTTATTTTTCATATACTTTTATGAAAGAAAATTTCAAGTATCTTGGCTCGATCACTCCATAAAATGGTGAGATTGATGATGATGTCCGTACAGGTGAAGGTTGGAGGAAATTGAGGATCATTTCTGATGTCCGATGGGATAAGAAAGTTCTACCTTATTAAGGATAAGTTCTATAGAGTGGTTGTTAGACCAGTTATGTTGTATGGGGTTGAATGTGTGCCAATCAAGAACATCCACGTTCAAAAGACGCAGTAGCTAAAATGAGGATGCTAAGATGGATGTATGGACATACTATAAAAGACAAAATTAGGAACGAATTCATTCGGGCACAAGGTGAGAATGACCTCAGTGGCGGACAAGATGCGGTAAGCGAGACTTAGATGGTTCGGGCTTGTGAAAAGACTAGGGCAGACCTACGTGTAAAGTTGAGGTGCTCGAGTACCCACTGAACTCGACGCGGAACATGATACTGTATAGAAAATATTCAGAAAAAGACTTATATATTTTAGCGAGCATCCATGAATCAAATGTAAGATTGATGCTTTGGTAGAGGGTTTGGAGCTAGACGCCTAGCGCGTGTGACTGCAAGGTCTTGGGTTCGATTCTTTTGTAATGCAAAGGATTTTCAGAAGTAGATTCCTTTCCTTGTTAAGTATTAACAAAGTTTATTTCTTCCATTTTAGCCAAATCCTAGTTCTTTTCAGACTAGTTTTTGGGTGACTCCTCCTCCTCCTCTTCTTCTTCTTCTTTTTTTTTTTTTTAAAAAAAAAAAAACTATTTTCCTTTTTTCTTATCTAATTAGCTATAAATAAAGAAAAAAATTTGCTTAACAAAAGAAAAAGGACTCAACCTTTTGAGGACAGAAGATGAGTGGTTCCTCCAACACAACACCCATATTTTTCTTGTTACTTTGAAGCAATTCTAAATTTTGGTTTGCCAATGAGAAAAGGAGGAACACATATGTCCTAGCTAGAAGGTGCGTGTGGTAGGCAGTAATGGGTCTACAAAGAGGTAGAGGTAGACCGAGGAAAAATTATGGCGAGGTGATTAGGCAGGATTAGGGGCGAATCCACCCATATGGTACTGGTGTCATCCAACACTACTTGATCAAAAACTTTTGCTAAATATACATATTATATTAATAAGAAAAAATAAAAAGTTTCCTATAAAAGGATAAAATGACACCACTGAAATAAGAGGTACCCCAGCTGAGTTGGCTGAAGCGTGAGTTGTAATTTTTCGGCCTCTAGGGATCGAATCCCATCAACAACGCCGAAGTCTAAATTTTTATGTTTTTGACATCACTCATGCGCCACTAGGCAGGGTATGGCACCGCTCTAGACTACCGAGGACTTAACCCTAAAAAGGGAAACATAGAGGTCAAGGATTAAGGTAGAATATTATAAGATAGCTAAACTGGTGTTATTGTGCCTTTCTATCTTATTCTGCATTTTTATTAGTATGGTGGTTGAATCTATCATGCTAGTTTAAGTATTTCGATATCATTTTTTCTTTTACACTGCTTTATATCTGTGCACATTATTCTTGCATTTTTCTTCCTGTTTTGCCTCTGTCTTTTTTGATCCTATTAGCCTCTCTAGTTCACTCGAGGTAGGGGTAAGGTCTACCTCACCCTCTCCATACCCCACTTGTAGGATATATTGGGTATATGTTGTTTTTATACATAAACGGATCGCTTGTTGGGAATTTAATTCGAAAAATTAAAGAAATAATTTTGTATAACTACATTGGTTATTTTATATGTCAGGTATCACATTAATTAATATTAGTAGTTACGTTGTTGTTTTTTTGGGTTAAAACAAGCACATTTCTTTAATTAAAGATTAGCTACAGTGTTTAGAGATGTCACGGTGGATAAAAAGTTACATAAAAGACTTTGGCCTGCATGCTCAACATGTAATATTCTAGGTCTGTCTTTGTTCAAAATAGTAATAAAAATACTCAAACATAAAGGGTAACAACATAGCACATTGGACTAGTGTAAGGAGTTCCCAACTTTTGCCATTAAGTCTGACAAAAGATTTGCTTCTCTAGGGGCATAGCTAACACCTGCTCCAGCTCGGTGATCAATAACCTGCAATGTGTAAATATTGGTGTATATAAATTGCTATGGTTTGTTAATGTGGATTCAAGTAGCTCAAAGTCTATTTCAATAAGGAGTGGTGTTAAACCATGTTCCTTAGCAATGTTTAGTCCTAATAGTAGTCCCTGTTGTTCACTGAATAAGGCACATGAACGGTTGAATTTCTTACAAATGCCCAGCACCCAGTCTCCTTGATGGTTTCTGAAAATACCTCCTACACTGCCTTGATTTGTATTGGAGTTGAAAACCCAATTAATAAAATTTCTCCTTTTAGGGGTAACCATTTTCTGTTAATATTGTTGCCACATATTTGAGTGGGAGGATTAGAGTTGTAGCGTAGAGTGATAAGTTTAACTGCTAGGTTTAGGATTAGTTTTCCATTACCAAGTATGGGATTTTGGTTAAATAGTTTAGCATTCCTGTTTTTCCAAATCATCCATGTAGTGAAAGTCAGTAATATATCTGGGGAAATGAGAATACCATTATATCTAACAGTGTTAGTCTTATTGGATACTGATGCTTTTAGCCAAGGTATAAAGTTTGAAGATGGTTTTTCCAGGGAGGGAAAAAAATTCCAAACTATATTGGCTGCTGGGCACTGACAGAATATGTGGTCAACTGTCTCTATGTGGTTTTGGCAAGTCTTACAGAGGTTGGATGGTATAATGTGTCTATAATGCAAAAGTTCTGTTGTTGGAAGTCGGTTGGAGACTAGAAACCATAAGAAGGGTTTAATTTTTGGAACTGTATTTGACTTCCAGATCCAATTATGTTGGAAATTCTGATCCCTAGGAAGATCTGTACCCACTATCATATTATAAGAAATAAAGTTGTTGAAAACAATCTAGAACTAGTTAAATTCCAATTAAAGGTGTCTTTCTCTGCCGGGTTGTTAGAAACATAAGCGTTATGAATTTTGTCTTTTATGTTAGTTGGTAGGTCAAAGGATAAATTTTTAAGATTCCAGTTAGATCCAACTCTTATAGCCTCAATCTTGTGCTCTAGAAGGTCCTTTTTGAAACAACCCGAATTCTCGGTTAGGCCGTGCGGGCACTCGACCATCTCCCCTAAACCTGTCGGGCGAACGCTATTTACCGAATCGATATAAATTGTGAAGAATTACCTTGAAACGAAAATAAATTAAATTTTAACAACATAAGATAACTCTCAAGGATAGACAAATATACAAGCTGTCTGGACAAAACAACTAACTACCCAGAATACACAGGTTTAAAGGTTTCCAGATCATACATCTAAGAAGGCCAAAAGATATACACACCTCCCGAAGGGAGCAAAAGTAAGGAAAACTGTAATATCTGAAGTTGGTGGCCGCAATGAACAGGATGGCTCACCGTAGACAGCTGAAAATGTACCACTCCTCAATCACGACGCGACTGGCTGGGTCCTGGAGCAGAATCTGCCGAACGAAAAGAAAACACAAGAACAAATAGGGGTGATTCATAAGGACTCAATAAGTGCGAACAAACTAGCAACCTCGAAAAATAGATACGCTAGTCAGGAAAACGGAACCAGACAACAATCAATAAATAAGCAATGCACATATAAGCAGAACAGTAGTCATGTACAGAAAATCTACACAATAGTATGAAATGAAATGGAATGAGATGAACTGAAATGAAATGAAATGAAATGAGATGCAAAGGGTCACATGTGCCCGTAATCCCATCCCGAAGCGGAATACTCCTGCATTCGAGGGGAATCCAATCTGCTAACCAATTGGAGCGGAATACTCCTGCTCCTAGGGCGGAATACTCCTGCACCTGATATAATATAAATCAGAGGCGGAATACTCCTGCACTCTCCTGGGGCGGAATAATCCTGCACCCGATAAAATATAAAGCTGAGACGGAATACTCTTGCACTCAGTATGATATGCAATGTAATGCATCTGAATGCAATGTGATGCAATAATAACCTTCACCGGTGCGGGACTCTCATCGACAGCCGGGAAGTAGATGCCAACTCAAAGCCAAAGTACAATACTCAGATTCTCAATGCAATACCAATAACAGGACATAACATATAATATAGAATGTAAATCCAAAGCTAAGGCATAATGAGTACGACTATCAGCAGCTACACACGTAAGGAACACGTGGTAGAAAATCCACGAGGCCAAGTGCCTCCAGAGAAATGGATATAAACACTTACCGTATTCCAAAGCTAGCCCTGTTACTCAACCACTGCTGTTCCTTTGGATTAACTGCCAAACTATCCCTTTCTATTCAATAAGCAGAAAAATTATATCAAATAAAGCTAAAGGCTTCATTTACAGGGTTCAAAGTCCCATAGCCAAACCCTAAATAAATTACATTTATATGTTGCCCGTAATTCACTGAGTACGAATATATAATCATTTCCATCATCGGGGTCCAACAGCATGGGAGGACCCTGCAAACATGGAAGGGTGGTACACCAAGCTTGAAGAATTGCAAGAGGTACAATGGGTGATTGAAAACTGTGCTGGCTTCATTGTTTCCATACAAGGTCAAGACATCACTTTCTTGACATTGATTGGATTTTGAGGAACTCACCACTATGTTCATCTAAGGATCCTCTGGCAATTAGGGATGAAATATCAAACTCCGCAGTTGACTGAAGGAAGAAGCTTCAACGTTGACATAAAGGACATTGAGCATCCGATGGTTGGCACTATATTGGTATTGTGGAAAAAAAGGCTTACTATGCAATTTTGTCATGGCCGAGACAGTAGAGTGAACCCCGTGGCTACTCTATCTTATCCTCAATGGCTCAGTGAAGAAAGGGAAAGGTTCCAATCAAAGACTACGCTGAAAAGGAAAACCAAGGCTCCGAGCATCTCTGAAAAGTACAAGAAGCTACGACACGAGTTCGACCCAGGCAAGAAAGAATTAAGGTTAACACAAGAGAGGGAGATGAGGAGACAATACAAGGATAAGATTAAAGGGGATGAACTTAAGTATTAGATAGGCAAGGTCATGGCTGCGAGGCAAGCTGCTAGGAATCTACAAGATTTGCTCAAGGGGTGGGATGAGTATTTTAAGTCAGTGCCACTGGACAAAAAGGAAGCAATAGGGATAGAAATATGTGAATTCTTCACAAAAGCTCTAGGAGACATGCAAGCTGGGAAGGATCTGATGGAGATGTTCGCCGCTCCTCCACCCATGAGTCTGGTTCACAAGCCTAAGGAAGAAGCCAAAAAAGAAGAAAGAGAAAGAAGATGCTGGAACTGATGCCTGATTCAAAAACCTCTTTGCTTGGCACATTAGTCTGGTCGCCTTGAGTCGAGTCGTCTTTTCTTTTTATCTTTGTTTCCGTTTAGTTGAGTCGTCATCTTAAATTAGTGGTTGTAATAAAGCCAAGCAAATCAAATAAAATTTCGTTATTTTAGGTTTTAGGTTTGTGTTGATTATGTTTATGCAAACGAAATGACGTGTTTGTTTCAAACATTACTTCGAATCTACGATAGGCCTACCTCTGGCACAAAAGAGGTCCCCTGCATGATAGGATGCGATTTTATTAAAACTAACGTATAGTCACATTTCTTTCCTTTGTTTTTGACGTGTCAACCCCCAAGTCCCTGAAAGTTTGGTTTGTGTATTTTGGCCGCGCAGCAATACCGGTTAAGATCCAGAGGATCAATCCCAACACCTCCCTCTTTACCTACGAGGACAAGGACGAGACGTAATATCATGGCTGAGTTTGACAAAGTTGGAAATGGAACTCCTGAAAAGCAAGGTGTGGTCGCCTATGAAGACTATGCTAAGTTGGAACAAAGGTTGTTTGAGTTGGAGAATCGGGTCCTTCTTGCCTGTACTGATGAGATCATTGAACCAGAAAAAACCACCCGCCCTCACGACAAAGATCCACTATACCCTGAAAAAGATATTCCTTACCCTACCTACACCGCACCACCAAAAGCACCGCAAAACAACTTACCCCCTTCACCGTTGAAACAAACCATTGCATCACCCACCAAAGATCATGACATGTACGCATGGACCAAGGAAGACTCAGACAACACCGAGGAGCAAGTCCAATGGTTGGCAGAGAAGTTCAAGCAATTCCAAGGCACCAAAGGAACCCGAGGGTTAGCTTATGAGGATCTCTCCATGTACCTTGACTTGAAGCTGCCCGAAGGCTATAAGACGCCCAAGGTCAATATGTTCGATGGCAGTGGTGATCCTATGGCTCATTTGAGATCTTATTGTGACAAGCTGGTTGGGGTTGGACATTATAAAAAGATCCGCATGCAATTGTTCAACCGCAGTCTGATTTGAGATGCACTGGTATGGTACTCAAAGCAACAAACAAAGAAGTAGACGAGTTGGGAAGCAATGGTTGGGGACTTCGTTGATAGTTTTGGGCACAACACTGATGCCATGCCCGATCGTTTCTATTTAGAGAAACTGAAGAAGAAGCCCACCGAGACCTTCAGAGAATTCGCAACTAGGTGGAGAGCTGAAGCCACTAAAGTCTAACCTCCTATGGAAAACGCCGAGATAGTGGCAATCTTCATCCACATACAAGAAGACGCCTATTTTGACAAGATGCTGAATCTGCAAGACAGGAAGTTTGGAGACTTGATCAAGATTGGAGATATGATTGAAGACGGACTTAAGACTGGTAGGATTAGCTTGGCTGCACTGCAAGCCACTAACAAAGCCTTACAAGCTGGAAGCACTACTACATCAAGGAAGAAGAAGGATGATGTCTCTTTTATGGCTGCGTCACTCGATCATTCCCCTACCCACAACCATTACTACCAAACACCTCCCCAATCATACCCATACATTCCACCCACATCCACCTACCCAGTCTACAATACTCAACCCATGTTCCAAAACCCACCACCACAAAGACCACTATATCCACAAAGCCCTAACCAATGCCTATTCACTAAGGCTTCACGCCAACAACAACCCAAGACCCAAAAGAAACTACACCCCATTGGCCGAACCCTGTACTCAGTTGTTCGAGAGACTCAAAGCAGCCGTCCATATACAACACATACCATTCAAAATGCCTGATAGGATGACACCCTATTTTGACCAAACCAAAACCTGTGCTTATCACTCTGGAGGACCTGGTCACGATACTGAAAAGTCCTATGCCCTGAGGGACAAGATACAAGACTTGATCAATCAAAATGTGATATACTTAAAAACTCTAAATGTGCACAACAATCGCCCGCCTAACCACAGAGACAATAGGGTGAATCTGATCGAGTTAGGTGAAGAGTGCAACGTGGAGGGAACCATTGTTAAAGCAAAGGGAGATACATAGTGCTTGCCTCAGTTGCTCAAGCCGCTACAGCACCAGAGCCCATCGAGGTAGAAGTGACTCCAAAGTTCTATGTTAATATAGTTCCCCCGTATAGTGACAAGGCGGTACCATGAGACTACGAAATGGAGAAGAACAAATCAACAGTCGAGACTGTTGCTGCACAAGGAATGACTAGAAGTGGGAGGATTTATACTCCCGAGCATCTTGTTCAAGGTAGACGAGACATCAGTGAGGAGGAGTCCAAAGAATTGTGGAAGAAAGTACAAGCAAAGAAATACTTTATGGTTGAATACTTGGGCAAAACTCCCGCGCAAATCTTTGTCTTAGCTTTACTCCTCAAATTGGAGAGCTACAGAAACGCTTTGATGAAAGTGTTGAATGAAGCACATGTTCCGGTGGATACCTCATTTGAAGACCTGGCTAGCATGGTCGGACAAGTCATGGAGGCCAACTGAATTGCTTTTCATGATGATGAGTTGCCACCTGAAGGATTGAGCCACAACAAGGCTTTGCACGTCACTATCAAATGCAAATAATGGTTCGTAGGAAGAGTTTTGATCGATGGAGGTTCCGATTTGAACATATGCCCATTCATCACTCTAAAAAGAATGGGAATTGATCAAAGCAAGATAAGAGAGAGAGACATGAAGGTCAAAGCGTTTGATGGATCACAAAGGAGCACTATTGGGGAAATTGACTTAACTATCATGGTCGGTCCCGTGGAGTTCACTACCGAATTTCATGTCATGGACATCTTCGCTTCTTATAACCTGCTGCTAGGAAGACCTTGGATTCATATGGCTGGAGCAGTGCCTTCTACATCGCACCAAACAGTGAAGTTCGAGTGGGACCACAAAGAGGTGGCGGTGTTCGGCAAAGAAAACAACTCCATTTACAAGAACAAACCACACCAGCAATTGAAGGGAATACTCCTGATTGGCAGACCTTCTATACTGTAGAGCTCGTGGGAGCAGTGCAAGGTACTCGAGGAGGACGTCGCAAAAACTACAACCCGAGTTGGAATTCCACAGACACAATCGAAGGAGGTTATACTGCACATTTCATTCCCAAGTTGGTCAACACACCACCTGGGGTTGAAGAAAGGAAGAGAAACTTTTATAGCGCCTACTGGGATGGCCGAGGCAAAGGCTATGAAAGGAGAAACTTAATCTGGGAACCAGTCATCTGATTGGGGTGTGCACTCACGTGACTTTCGTGAGACCTTACCGGCTAAGACAGAGAGGCGACCAACGTACTCACCTAATGCTCGCCCCAATTGGAAGCGCATCTCTGAAGAAACAAAGAGAAAGCAAGTATGGCTACCTAAAGCACCCGAACCCATGGAGGTAGTGATTGAAGAACCATATGTACTCCCACAACCGGAAAAATGGCCTGGAGACTGGGTCGTAGGCATCATGATAAATCAAGGCTATGAACCTGGTAAAGGTTTGGGCAAGAACCTGGATGGTATGGTCGAACCTACTAAAATTGTGATGAGGCCCGACAATGAGAAAGCTGGCATAGGGTACATTGTGACCTACGAGAAGAGCATGGAAGAAGCATCACTGGACTTCAAATTCTATAAGAAAAGCACCAAGAATCTCCTGCATATTTTCATCTCGTCTGGATACTTGGATGGCCGAAAGAGGGAGGTAGCTGCAGCGCAAGGAGTTGAGCCAAAGATAGTTGATGTTGAAGAAGACCTGCTGGCAGGAGTGCAAAATCTTTTCATATCCGATGAAGACTGCTGTGTGATCCTTGAAGAACATGTTGAACCTCCTGGACCGACAAAGGCTGGATCCGGAGCTACACTAAACAACTGTATCAGCAACCGGGCTCGAGCTTACCGTGGATCTTGGTAGAGCTGGGGGATAGAGCTTATTTCATATTTCCTAAAATAAAACCCGACTTTAAGTCGTGGAATTTTCATTTCTTTTTCTGTTTCACATGTCTCCCTACAAACTTTTTTTGCAAGGATTCATAAATAAAATATCGCACTATTTCTCATTTAACTCTTTGTTTTAATCTTTTAATTTTGTAATATTTTATTTTTCAGCATTCAAACTAATAATTCCATTGAGTCCACAATGGCAACGTGTAATAAAACAATGGAGCTTGAGGAAACTGGGTTGGATTATGATGATTTTGATGGAACCACACAAGAGGAAATCGAAAGATTTGAAAATAAGCCTAAGCCAAACCTAGAGGAAACTGAGGTGATAAATCTGGGAGATGAAGAAACCGTAAAGGAAACCAGGATCAGCGTGCATCTCACCGTCGAAGATAAAAAGCGGTACACTGAGTTTCCTAAAGAATATGAGGACGTATTCACCTGGTCGTATGATGACATGACTGGAAAAAGCACGGATGTGGTAGCTCACAAATTACCTATCAATCCGGGCTTTCCACCGGTCAAACAAAAAGTCAGAACTTTCAAATCGTCAGTTCTTTTGAAGATTGGGGAGGAGGTAACCAAGCAGCTCAATGCAGGAATCTCGAAAATAGTCAAATACCCAACTTGGTTAGCTAACATTGTCCCAGTGCCGAAGAAAGATGGGAAACTCCGAGTTTGTGTAGACTACAGAGATCTGAACAGAGTAAGCCCAAAAGATGATTTTCCTCTGCCAAATATACACATCCTAATTGACAATTGCGCGAAACACGAACTACGGTCCTTCATGGATTATTTTTCCAGCTATTATCAAGTACTCATGGATGAGGAGGATGCCGAGAAGACAACTTTCACTACCACTTAGGGAACATATTGCTACAAGGTTATGCCGTTTGGGTTGAAGAATGCTGGGGCAACTTAGATGAGGGCAATGACAACTATGTTCCTTGACTTGATGTACAAAGAGATTGATGTCTACGTGGATGATGTGATCATCAAATCAAAGAAGAGTTCAGAGCACCTTGACAACTTGCACAAGTTTTACAACCTCTTGCGAAAATATAATTTGAAGCTAAATCCAGCAAAGTGTGCTTTTGGTGTCTCAGCAGGGAAGCTTCTGGGTTTCATTGTCGGTAGAAGGGGTATCGAGATGGATCCGTCCAAGATCAAAGCCATCAAAGAATTGCCGCCGCCAAAAAGCAAGAAAGAGGTCAAGAGCTTCCTGGGAAGGCTCAACTACATCAATCGGTTCATAACACAATCCACTGTCATCTATGAGCCAATCATTAAGCTACTGAAGAAAGACACAACAATTGAGTGGACGGAGGACTGTCGAAAAGCATTTGATCGGATAAAGGAGTACTTGTCTTGCCCGCTTGTGCTGGTTCCACCCGAGCCTGGGCGACCTTTGATCTTGTACCTATCTGTGGTAAATTTGGCATTTGGTTGTGTACTGGGCAACATGATTAAACTGGAAGAAAGGAGCAAGCAATATGCTATCTAAGCAAGAAGTTCACTCCTTACGAGGCTAAGTACACATTACTGGAACGCACATGCTGCACGCTGACTTGGATAGCACAAAAGTTGAGGCACTACTTGACATCCTACTCAATATTGCTGATATCAAGGATGAACCCTCTCAATTACATCTTCCAAAAACCAATGCCTACTGGAAAGTTAGCTAAATGGAAAATGCTGCTCAGTGAATTCGACATCACTTTTGTCACTCAAAAGGCGGTAAAAGCTCAGGCCCTGGCTGATCATATGGAGAATCTAGTGGGAGATGACTATGAGCCACTGCACATTTATTTCCCCGACGAATAAGTCATGTTCGTAGGAGAAGATATCACTGAAGAGTATGATTGTTGGAGGCTATTCTTCGATGGAGTAGTGAATTTCAAGGGAGTTGGCATTGGAGCGGTGTTATTTTTGGAGACTGGACAACATTATCCTTTCACAGCAAAACTAAAGTTTCCTTGCACCAACTACATTGAAGAATATGAGGCTTGCATTTTGGGTCTTAGGATGGCGGTAGAAATGAACATACAAGAGCTGCTAGCGATTGGAGATTCTGACTTGCTGATTCACTAAGTCCGAGGAGAATGGACGGTGAAGAACTCCAAGATATTGCCGTACCTCGAGTGCATAAAAGAGCTGAAGCAAAAGTTCACCAAGATAGAGTTCCGACATGTACCCAGGCTGCAAAATGAGTTTGCGGATGCTTTTGCTACCATATCTTCCATGATCAAACACCCCGCCAAGAACTACATTGACTCAATACATGTGGCGGTGCAGAAGTAGCCCGCCTATTGCTATCATGTAGAAGAAGAATCAGACAGACGACCTTGGTTCTACGACATCAAAGGGCTTCTCAAAGACGGCATTTACCCAAAGGGTGCAACAAGTCTCCAAAAGAGGACGTTGAGGAGGTTAGCAAATGGTTTCTTTTTAAACGGAGAAGTTTTATACAAAAAGGACACCTGATTTTGGACTGTTGAGATGTGTGGACCCAAATAAGCCGCTAAGTTGTTGGAAGAAATACACTCTGGGACGTGCGGCCCACATATGAACAGTTTCGTGCTTGCAAAGAAGATTTTGAGGGCCGGCTATTTCTGGATGACAATGGAGCATGATTGCATAAGGCACGCAAAGAAATATCACCAATGCCAAGTCCATGAAGATATGATTCGAGTGCCTCCTAATGCATTAAACATCATGGGATCACCTTGGCCTTTCGCGGCCTGGGGAATGGACGTCATAGGACCTATCGAGCCAATCGCTTCCAATGGACATCGTTTCATATTGGTAGCCATTGATTATTTTACCAAATGGGTAGAAGCTGCATCTTACAATTCAGTGACAAAGAAAGTGGTATCAAATTTTCTCCGTGACAAAATGATTTGTCGATTTGGCATTCCTGAATCCATCATCACTGACAATGGGTCCAATCTCAATAGTGACTTAATGAAAGCAACCTGTGAGGTTTTCAATATCAAACACCACAATTCCACCGCATATAGACCCCAAATGAATGGTGCAATCGAGAGTGCCAACAAGAACATCAAGAGGATATTGCGCTAGATGACAGGTAATTTAAAGCAATGGCACGAGAACCTAACCTATGCTCTGTTAGGGTACCGCACCACAATGAGAACATCAACAGGGGTTACTCCTTACTTGCTAGTGTATGGCACCGAGACAGTGATACCAACGGAAGTTGAGATACCGTCCCTAAGGATCATCCAAGAGACATAGTTGAAAGACGCTGAATGGATCAAAGAAAGAATGGAGCAATTGACCCTCATCGACGGCAACAGACTAAATGCAGTGTGTCATGGGCAATTATATCAGAGAAGAATGGCTAAAGCATTTAACAAGAAATTTCGATAGAGATCCTTCGAACCTGGACAATTAGTACTGAAGAGGATATTTCCCAATCTAGAAGAGGCAAAGGGCAAGTTTGCACCAAATTGGCAAGGGCCGTACATGGTTCACCGAGTTCTGAATGGAGGAGCATTGATACTGACAGAAATGGACGGAGAAGTTTGGCCGAAACAATCAACTCAGACGCCGTCAAAAGATACTATGTATAAGAGTTGGTGCTAGTTAGTGATTCGTCAATCTGCAATACATCATGTAATCTGAACTACGTTACGACCTGATTCTCCAAGTGAGATACGTAGGCAACCTACTCAAGGTTCGGTCGCATAAATATAAAAATTTTATTTTCCCATAAAGCAAGCACTGGGGCCGAATTTTTGAAGAACTCTAAAAAATTCTTAAAGGACAAATATAGTTGACACTGGGGCAGAAATTTTTGAGACCCTCTCAAAATTTCAACGCAAACGGAGGTAGAATTTTGAGGTTGCATTTGATGGATTTTGCAGCAGCATGAAGAGCTACGACTATGGCTTTAGACAACCCGACTCGTGACTCAATGTGATAAAACATTTCACTTCATTTCTTTCTCATAAAAGTTTTTCAAAATATTTGCATTACTTTCTACTTTATATACATATCCCCATCAGCTCGGCCTAGGTCCCGACACTCATGGGCAGCGAAGCCAAGAATGCACAAACCAAACCACCCCGCACAACTCACCAGTCTTTCTTTGGATGCAGGCACAAAAGATACGCGACTCGGCAACACATGACAAACACATTTCGACAAAGGTTATCCAATTCCTCTCACTGCATTTAAATTTGCTGAGGGTACACAGCCCAAAACGTCGATTGAGGGCACACACCCCGATATCGATTTGTCATTTAAATTTGCTGAGGGTACACAGCCTGAAGCGTCGACCGAGGATACACAGCCCGATGTCGATTTGTCATTTAAATTTGCTGAGGGTACACAGCCCGAAGCGTCTACTGAGGGTACACAGCCCGATGTCGATTTGCCATTTAAATTTGTTGAGGGTACACAACACAAAGTGTCGATTGAGGGTACACAGTCCGATATCGATTTATCACTTAAATTTGCTGAGGGTACATAGCCCGAAGCGTCGATTGAGGGTACACAACCCGACGTCGATTTGTCATTTTAATTCCTTGTGGAGGGTACACGGCCCAATGCATCGACTAAGGATACACAGCCTGATGTCAACTAACATTTGGCACAGCAAAGGACACACAGTCAAGCATAGTAGGCACACCTTTGTACGACAAAGAATTCTTAAAAGACGATCCGGCCCGATGGGGAGGTACATTCTACATTCGCTTATACATACATTATTTTGAAGACTCATCTTTATTGTAGGATATACACTCGGACAATGCGAACATTACGACCTAACTCCTTAACAATTCCCGTAAGTCATAAGCACTCCTCTAGAGTCGTGACAAAATTAGTTGTTCTGTCAACGTCTTTGCCCGAAGACTCTTTCATCATCCCCGGACAAAGAGGGGCAGCTGTTGACACCTAATTTTGTCCCTCATGTCTCAATAGCCGTTATTCAGACAAATTGCATTGATAACCACACAATTACCCTACACTCACTCCTATCCTGAGTCATTATCTCATGCACGGACACCAATTAGGCTATTTTAGAAGCACTTGCACGAACGATCGCATTTTTACAAAACTTGCATATCTTGTCAATATTTTTCACAATTGTTCATGTTTTAAGGAAGACACTTAAATCGTTTTAAAACCTAAAATAATAGATTTTTTCTTAATTATTTAGCCTTGGTAATTACTTTTCTTAAATTTATAATTTTCATAAATATTTTACACAGTTTATATGCGTTTATACTCATGTTATACGCTTTTATACACTATTTATAAACTATACACACACACATACATACACACATACGCGCACACATACATCATCACATTTTAACACCTCAACACCTACGTGGATCGATCTCAGCCGTCCACGTGTACAATCTAACGGCTGAGATCCAAGTTTCCATTTTTAATTACAAACGACCCTGAAACCCTATTTCCCCATTTCATTTCCTCTTCCTCTTTCTCAGCCGTCGAACTGTCTCTTTCTCTCTCTACATCTCCGTCGTCGATGGCGATTTCCGGTCGATTTAGCCGGCGAAAATGAAAACAAATTACGTATTCGTAATCCTCGTCTCCTCCGCTACAAAATCTATACCTATTTTACAATATTAAAGCGAGGTCTATTTTCAACTCTCGTCGACGGGGTACCCGCTGCCAGAAAAGTCTCCGTCTCGGTTTGAAGACATCCTAAAATGACATAATCGCCGGAAAAGGGTGAGGAAACCTTCATGTGAACTCGATTTGGGATGGGTCAATTCGACCCAACTCCGACAATGAAATGGGTAACCCTATCCCTATTAGTTTAAACCTATGTGACATCTATGTTCGAATTTTCCAAGTCTTAACATGATTATTTCTTATTTATTGAGTAGTTAAAGTGAAAATTCATATGATTATGCTTAGTTCACTGATTTGTTTAACACTTTTTCTAATTTTTACATGCTTAAGTATAATGTATCTGTTTGCTTGTGCTCTAAAGCATCTCTATTGGTCCTAAAAAGTGGAATCCATATCAACTGTAATCTGATCATAGCCACGGTTGTTTTGCCTTCTGTTTTATCAAAGTACATAATTTCCTTGGCCATATAGTTTATTTTAGAATGGGAATTAAAATGGTAATATGACTCGGGCATGATCAGACTTAATTGTGAATTTGTAACTGATGTTTAAAAGGAAAATTGGTTCTGGTGATATGATTTAGAGACTGGTGGGAATCTACTCAATTATTCAAAATGATTTTCGAGCCTAAGGCAAGTTAGCACAACTGATTTCGAACCTAGACTACGGTAAGGTTAAAGGGACTGAATCCGGATTGATTTAGGATTGGCTTTACTTTAATTTAGGGGTAGATTGCTTTTATTTTTGGAAGTACACTTAAGAGTGTCCCCTGTTATTTCTGGAATGCAATATTTCCTCACCATTCTTGATTCTCACCCATTTGAATTTAATTCCCCAGCTATTGCCTATATAAACTAGTTCTTGTTTATACAACACACACCTTTCAACTGGAAAAACAGTTCAATACCTAGAAACACACTTCACAAGCATACACAAATCTTACACTTAGATATAAAAAAAGATACTGCATACTATTACTCTTTTATGATTGGAAGGACCCTGCTCTCTTTTTCTCTTCTTCACTCCGTACTACCTACACTTTGTTTACTTGTTCATTACTGTTGCTCAGAAGGTATACTTCTACTCTAATTACTGTTGCTTATGTTTTATAATCTGCCTATGCCTGATCTTTAAATTGTTCCATTTCTCTGTTTGTTTCATGATCCTAAATGGCCTATACTTTCATAAGTTCTTATCTAAGTGCATCCTAGTTCTTGTTTTTCTTAATGGTTCTGGGTTCCCTTTAGCCCCTGTTAACTTTTTTTACAGCTTGTTAGGATGACTAAAACAGGCCATACCAGTGTTAACAAATGCAGGATTCTGCTATTCCATTTTGTTACAGATTAATGAGGCATAAATACTGAGATTCTTAATCACCTGGGCAGTTTTAAATCAATGCTTAAAGAACAGGGCTTTAATACATGCTTTTCCCCTCACTAGTTCCCCCTTATGTGTATATTTGTTAGGGTTCTCCCTGTTGTATCTGATGAAAACAGGTTCTAGAGTCATGAAGGCTGTGTAATTGGCTACCCAGGGACCTTCTCTTACTCTCCCCTTTTATGTGACTGCATCAAAGAGGTCTTTGCATCCTAGTTCAAGTTTAATTGATCACTGCGACTTATCACATAGTATACAATAGTTTAAACTTGGCCTGACAGTATAAGAATTTGAAAATCTTGATAACAGGGTTATGCCTAGTCGACTGAATCCAATACACTTAGTATTTAAAATCAAAATCCAAAATATTTTTTTATGCTTAAACTGCCGGAATACGTGACCTTTGATAAACATGGGCTTATTGCGTGATTAACTGCCTAATTTGTATCACTTTTGTAAAACAGGACGCCCCATTTGCATAACTAAGCTGGGCCCAAAAACCTTTTTAAAATCTGACCCTTTTGTGTGTTTAACCAATTTTACAACTCTAAAGCTCTTGTACACTAATCTCATAGTGTATAAGGGTGTATGGATTATTGGGGTCAACCATACTAATATTTATATGTATTCTCTAAAATTTAAATAAGTATTATCATGTATTTGCATGCCTACATATGTATATTACGTGTGACAGCCCTTTTGTGTGCAATTGTGTGTTCCGTGATCGTTTTTCCAAAACAGGCTCTCAATACATATTTGTTTTCAAAAGTGACCCCAAATCCAAAACAACCATTAAGGTTAGAGCTCGAAAATTAATGACGAGTCACACCAACCCTAAATGGCTAACATTATGTTTTAGAAAAAACAACACCCATTTGGTTTTGGCAAAAATCTGAAATTGTTTACAAAAGTGTCTATTTTTGCAAAACTGCCTATCTATGCAAAAGTTGATTAAAGGGATGAAATTGCATGAATAAGAACTATTACACCTTTTGCAGATTTAACCTTACTATGCGTTAGGCATTTGTATTAGAGGCCTTGAAACGCGATTAGCCGTAAAATATAGGTCGTACGTGTAAAATTTGAAACCCATTTGTGTATGTGTTGTTTAAACTTGCATAGATATATTTACTTTCATAAATTGAATACGAAATTGACCTTTCCAAGTTAGTATTGTATATGATAATGTTCACATCCCCAAATATAGACTCGGACGGGAACCACTTTTCGTGGGACTCGGGAAAGTGCCTAACACCTTCTTCCCCGAGTCATTTGAACTTCTTACCCGTTGAATCTCTGAAACCTAGACTAGTATGATGATTAAACTCGACCTTAGACGCTTAGGCAGCCTAATATATCTTAGAAAACTATATTAGGTAGCGACTCCAATTCTTGTACTCAAACGAGTTATTCAGTCAAATCCGAAACCCGACTTACCTCGAGTTGAGATTAAAATCGGGTATGACAGTCTTACAGAAGAATTTGGAAACACTTGAATTCAGTCATTGGTGCCCTTAAATCTATCCAACCTCTCATAAGTTAAAGTATTTTTTTTTTGTTTATTTATCCAGGTGAATCGTGGACCTATGAACCCAAGGTTAACAAATCCTATGTTATCTACACAGTCCAAAAATGCATTTATTCTTCTAGTGTTAATAGGGTTTTCTCCAAATTTTTTGGCAGCTGTGGTGACTTCATTAAAGTTTCCATATATCAACCACGACATATTATTGTCTGCAGGTATGTTTTTAAGGTTTTCCCATAGAGTAAGTCTATTTGCAAAAATAGTACTAGCATATATCATGGATAAACAATTTTTTTTCTTTAGGATCTACCTCTACTATCGCATGGATATCCTGTGTACCTGCATGTTCTGAGCGTCTCACTCTTACCACATCAGTTTTCTACATCAACACCATCCCAGCAGAGTAACCATTTGAGGGTACTTCTAGCATGTCATCATATTCCAGTTGAGTTGTGAGTGCAAGGTAGGTCATTCTTCGTGTGTTTGTCAATGCTAGTACAGCTGGCTTGGTCCATTCCGACATGTCCTTCAAGTTTGATATGAATAAGAGGCCATTAGCCCCCTGTAGTTCTAAAAGAGTATAGATATACTGACTTGGTCATTGTTGGCTAGCTCCCTCAGTGCAAATGATGTTGTCACTTGGGTCGACACCCTATTGAAGTAGAAGCTCTTCTGCTCCTCCCTTGTTGATACTGGTAGTAGAAGCCCAGTGTACTTCCTTCGGTATGGGAAATAGTGGATTGCCAAGATTGTGCGATACACATCCATTGGACATTGAACTAGAGGTCTTATGGCGAACTCTTCTTCCAATGACATAATCTCTGGCACTTTCACTGTAATAAACTCCATCAGGGTACCATATCTTCTTACTGCATCCAAGGGTATCTGCGCATATCTCATCTGATTCCTTGCTATCTATGCTTCTTCTTCCTCCATGTAATCTGATACTTTATTCCACTGTGGGACCATTTGTTCTTTCTCCCTCTCTTCTACGTCTCTTGATCTTTGGAGATGTGAGTAGTTGGAGAAGCTCTGAAGTGGGTGTATATTCCATTGGTTTATGGATAACATTATCACTGGTGGAAGTTAGTTTATTTGCACTTGGATCTCCAATTTTCTTAGATCCTTCACAGTTGTGTTGTGTGTTGTCATTAGTTCCTGAAGGGCCAAAGCTAGGCGCTGAGAGAGAGAGGTGGCTATTTCTGAGATTTTGAGTTGCTTTCCTGGGGGTTCGTCTCTCTTAGATTTGAGGAGGAGAAGATTTGGTTCATGTGAGAGGTTTGACCAACATCCAAGTTCATCGTTTTGTTTTGAGTGTTCCTTGTTTATTCAAGCTTTAATGGTCCCAGCATTAGGTTTAGAGATGGTTCCTGAGGTTGTGGTGGTGGAATCTGTTGGTGGTTCATTTGGTTGGTGGGGTTGTGGTATGGACGGTGGTTTTGGATCTGGTGAGTTGTTTGGAGAATGGGATAAGCAAGCAGGTATTGGGTGGACATGGATAACAGTGAAGTATTGTTGTTGTGTGCCTATCTCTGTTGGTGCTGGTTGTTTGTGTGGTATGGGCGGTGGCGGTGGCGGCGGCTTTGGTCTTGAACCAGGATGTTCATGCCATTTTCTTTCTTTGGAGTTGATGATATTTGAGTGCTGAGTTATGTGTTTTGAGTGTGACCTATGTTTTTGTTTATATGGTGTACTGATTTTTCATCTTCCCCTCTCCCCCTCGAAGACCATTGGTGGGTGGTTGACTTTCCCAATGCTTTTACACATTTGGATTTTTCATATCTCCTCATTTAATGCAATCGTAGTTTGTTCAATTGGTCACGTCTGTGTGTTCTGAGATGTAGCAGAAAGTGACACAACTTTTTTGTCAAGTGGATTTTGTTGTAGTATTTGATTTTCTTTGCTTGATAGGGTAACTACTACGTTTGTTTTTGGTGCCTTATTTGGATTAATTTGAGGGAGACAAGTTGTATTTTTATCTGACATGTCAATGTCAAGACTTGTGTCAGTGAGAGATTTGCTTAAATCAGAAGTATAGTTTGTTTGTGTGAATGGTTGAGTGGTTGACGTGGGTGGCATATTGACCATTTGTGGGGATTGAGGTGTTTTGGTTGGTGGGCGTGGGTGGGAAAAGGTTTTGTCTTTTTGTTTCCTGTGTAGGGTAGTTAGATAGTTTTGTTTTATTTTTCATAGTTTAAGGTTCTTTGGCTTTGATAATGATTGGCTTTGAATGGTTAGGTAGTAATATTTGGCCTTTTTTTTTTTTTTTTTTTTCTATTTTTGGCCCCTGCGCATTTTTTATTTTTTATTTTTAACTTTTTTCAAGTGTCATTTGGAATTTTATTTTTTCCTTCCTTTTGTTCTTTTTGGTGTGCCTTATTAGTTTTGTCCTCAACTGCTTTTTCCTCATTATTTTCCTCACTTTTTTCAGACTTCTTTTTTCCTTTCCGTCGTTTTTTCCCTTTTCTTCATTTTCATCCTTTATGCTATTTTGCTTTTCCCATGCTACTAGGTTTGTTATATTCTTTATTTCCTCATTTTGTGCTTTTTCCTTTTTGCTACTATTTTCGCTCATCATAATTTTTTAAACATTTTTTCCTTTTGACACTAGTCCCTTCCTTTGGGCTAATGTGTGCGGTGTCATCCCTTCTCTAAGAAAAGCATGTGATCTTGCTAGTTGTTGTGGTGTTCTTTTCCCTACCATGATGTACAGTTTGCCACTGTCCTTCGGGATTTGGCATAATATTATATTTTCTTCATATTGAATTTTTTAGAGATGTTTTCTTATGAGAATGTCTTTTGGCATTGATTTGTCCATAGGTGCAAGAATACAAATTCGTACATATTTTTCTTGGCTAGTTTGTATGGTGCAACTGTCTATTTTAAGCACTTCTCCTATTGAAGTACCTATATTATGTAATATGATTTCATCATAGTATTCAGTGGGAAGTTCAGACAGACGTGCCCAGATGGAGGTGTAGTTTGGTTGTATTTCTGAGGTAGAAAATTTTGGCTTCCACTTTTTATCCTGATGTATTGCCCGCTTATAAGCCCTTGAATAGAGCTTTTTGGTAGTTTTTTGGATTTTTGAATCTGATGGCGTAGTATTCATCCCCTAGATCTATAAAGTTTAGATTTTCATTTGGTTTCCAGATGAATTGAAGGCGACTTTTAATTAGATTATACCCTATTTTTTTCCAGGACCCTAAGAATGATGGTTTGGTGCCAGCGTGTGTATAATCTAATCTTTTCATCTGATGATATAGGAACGAAATGGGGGTGGTTTAGGGAGTTTTCATGTTCTTCAGTAAGGTCAAAGTTCTCTAGGTTCCTAGTTACATGTTCTATAGAAGTGCTATTATTCTCATATGTATTTGACATAAGTTTGTCGCGAAAACTTACTGGTTCAACACAAGCTTCTTTGGGTTTTTCATTGCTCCTTTCTAATTGATCCATCTCTTTCTCCGTCATGTTTACTTTATATTGAATGATGCACTGATTAGTGAAGCATTAGTTAGACTGATTAGTGAAGCATTAGTTAGTAAGTGCAGTTAGAATAGTTAGTTAACAGTCAACCATAGTTAGTAGTTAGTTATGGTTAGTTAGTTAGTGGTTAGAAGGTAGTTATAACTAACTTATGCTAGCTTAACTATGAAGCTAACATTGTGTACATATATTAGGATCCAATGATTGTAAACAATACAATAAATCAGAATTTTCTCCACATTTTCTCTCTCTATGCTCTTAGCTCATCTTAGCTCATCTTAGCTCGATTCTGTTTCTTCCTCTGCATTGCTACTGTGAACCTGGTTACATGCTAATGCTGTGATCGCGTCCCAAATTTGACATGGTATCAGAGCTAATCGAAGCCTGATTCTACAACAGCTTCCGCGACTTCTTTGGATTCGAATCACAGTTCATCTTCTTCTGAAATTGCCATAATTTTCCCATTCTCTGGAAAATTGCACTGATGGCAGTTATGGATGCAACTCAGACTAACAATGTAGGTGCTAGCAGTGGTGCTGCAGCAGGAAATGAAGATCGTGACACTGGAGTTATTGATCACAATCATCCATTGTATCTGTCTCCAGCTGATACCTTAGGTGTTGCACTAGTGGGGATTCAATTGACAGGTACTGATAACTATGCATTGTGGAGTCATTCTGTTAAGATTGCATTATTAGGTCGTAGTAAAATAGGGTTCATAGATGGATCCTGCCTTAAGGAACACTACGAGGGAACCTTAGCTATGCAATAGGAGAAGTGTAATGCTATAGTTCTATCATGGATTATGAATGTAGTATCTAAAGAACTGCTAACTGGGATAGTGTATGCATCCAATGCACGCAAGGTGTGGGATAATCTCAAAGAGAAATTTGACAAGATAAACATTGCTAGAACTTTTCAACTGCATCGAGAGATCAATCTCATAACACAGGGCACAGCACAGGTTTCACACTATTTCTCCAAGTTGAGTGATCTGTGGGATGAATATGATGCCTTAGTGCCTCCTTCTACCTGTGACTGTGAAAGATCTAACTCCTTTGTGGATCATGTCCCTCAGCAGCGCTTGTTTCAATTCCTAATGGGATTGAATGATTCTTACTCTAGAGCTAGAAGTCAGATCCTCATGATGCAGCCAGTTCTCACTGTGAACCAGGCATATGCCTTGATTTTGCAAGAAGAGAGCCAAAGGAGTATGACTAATGCAATGCAAGCTTTGGAAGTAACTGAACATGCTGCTTTACTTGGAAATAAACCAGACTCATCAGCATACAGATTGAGTGAATCTTATGGGAACAGGAGTGGTTACCCTACTGACAAAGTCTCTAGTGAATCTGCAAATAATAGAGGAAGTTCTTCCTACAAGACTAAGAATCAATATTACTGTGACTTCTGCCAAAAGAAGGGGCACACAAGGGGTTATTGTAACAAACTCAAAGCATACCAAAAGAAGACTGGTTTTGGATCTGGTGGATCATATCAACACCCTACTTCAGGCTACAACAACATGCCTCAGGCTAACTATGTCACAGAAGCTGGGACTATTTCTCCTATGCAGATGCAGCTGCCACCTCAATACCCACATGGGAACATGCATTATGGTCAATCTTTTATGCACCCTCCTCAAGGTTCACCTTCCTACATTACACATGGACCTGTTGGAGCTCCCAGCTTTACACCAGAACAGTACCAGCAAATCATGAAGCTGATAAGCCCAGGGAAGGACATGGACAATGTACCAACTTCCCACACTGCTGCATCAGGTATCCTTGTCTCTCTTTTGTCTATAATGGAACACAACACCTGGATTGTGGACACAGGGGCCTCCAATCACATGGCCTCCAAACTTGAGTTGTTGTATAATGTATATCCATTAGAAAGTAGGGGCACAGTTCAATTACCAAATGGAGAAGGCTCTTTTATTACCCATTGGTACAGCTAGGGTCTTTAAGGACACATATAAGTGGTGTTCTGCATGTTCCAGGATTCAAGTACAACCTATTATCTGTGTCACAGTTAATCAGACAATTGCATTGCTCAGTTGTTTTTACCTCTACTGGATGTGTTTTTCAGGATCCCTGCAGTGGGAGGGTCCTGGGGACTGGTAAGTTGGAGAATGGTCTATATCTCCTAAATAAAGAAGAGCTGCAGAGACAGGTGACAGCTGATAATGGAGTAGTTGCAAATGTTTTAATAAAACAGGATGTATGGCACCAGAGGCTTGGACACATACCCATAGCAGCTATGAAGAGGATTGATAGTCTTCATAATGTCAGCATTAAATCAGATACTTTCTGTCCTGTTTGTCCATTAGCAAGACAGAGTAGAGCCCCTTTTCCCATTAGTACTACAAGGTCTGAAGCCATGTTTCAGTTAGTGCATGCTGATGTATGGGGACCATACAGGGTGCCCACTTATAATGGAAACAGATTTTTTCTTACTGTAGTTGATGACTATTCTAGACTCACTTGGTTGTTTTTTATGAATGCTAAGTCTGAAACCTATTACATTTTGAAGAATTTTGTGACTATGATCAAGACTCAGTTTAACTCAACCATTAAGATACTCAGAACTGATAATGGTTCAGAGTTTTTCAATTCTGATATGAGTACCCTCCTCACTGAAAATGGCATTGTACACCAGAGTTCTTGTGTATATACTCCACAACAGAATGGAGTTGTGGAGAGAAAGCACAGACACATACTGGAGGTAGCAAGGGCTCTGAGATTTCAGGCAGGGATTCCTCTCAGATTTTGGGGAGAATGTGTTTTGACAGCAGTACACATTATTAACAGGTTGCCATCCACAGTCTTAGGGGGCAAATCACCTCATGAGATCTTTTTTAAAACAGCTCCTTCTCTGGACCACCTAAGAGTTTTTGGTTGCTTGGCCTATGCTGCAGATGTTCAGCATCATAATAAGTTCTCAGCCAGGGGCCTGCCTACAGTCTTCTTAGGGTATGCCACTACACAAAAGGGTTACAGACTATATGATTTGCACTCTAGGAAATTCATCACTAGCAGGGATGTGATATTTCAGGAAAGCATCTTTCCCTTCAAACAGCTGAAAGTGAGCAGTGATCCTGTGTTCCCAATACTGGAACCACTTACCATCTGTGAACAAAGTCTAGAGCCTGCACCAGTTCTCTCACCTGATATAGACTTGATCAGCATGACTCCTGATCATGATCATGTTGTAGCTGATGCCTTTGACTTCTTTGAAGGTCAAGTGGATGACTTGCCAAACACTGACAATGCTGCCTCTCTCTCTCAGCCTCCCACAATCCATGATTCAGCTCCTCCCACCTCTGCTGACACCACCATTAGGCCTAAGCGAGCTGCAGGTCCTCCTAAGTGGCTCCAGGACTATATTACTACTCCTAAGGCACACACTACCTGTGCCTATCCTATCTCATACTGTACTTATGACACTATATCAGCTGACTATGCCACTTGCTTGCAAGCTCAATCAGCTGCTGTTGAGCCCAGGACCTTTCATGAAGCTTCTCAGGATCCTCAGTGGGTTGCTGCTATGCAACAAGAAATCCAAGCTCTACAAGACAATCATACCTGGGACTTAGTCACTTTGCCTCAAGGTAAGCATGTCATTGGGTGTAAATGGGTGTTCAAAATAAAGTACAAGTCCACTGGAGAGGTTGAAAGATACAAAGCCAGGCTGGTGGCCAAAGGCTACAGTCAGCAAGAGGGGCTAGACTACAGGGAAACCTTCTCCCCAGTAGCCAAAATGGTGACTGTCATGTCAGTCATTGCTGTAGGTACTTCTCAGCATTGGCACATCTACCAAATGGATGTGTACAATGCTTTTCTTCAGGGAGATCTCTATGAGGAGGTATACATGCAGATTCCTCAGGGTTTTGGTTCCAAGGGGGAGCATTGCAATAAAGTCTGTAGGTTGAAAAAGTCCCTATATGGCCTCAAACAGGCCTCAAGACAGTGGAACCTAAAACTAGCTGAGGCACTACATGCACTGGGGTTCACACAATCACACTTTGACTACTCTCTTTTCACATTGAAGAAAGGATCAGACATAGTAATCATTCTTGTATATGTGGATGATCTACTAGTGACTGGCTCAAGTGAGTAGTTGATAGCAGAAGCAAGGTGCAGTCTGCAGAAGAAGTTTAAAATGAAGGACCTGGGAGAATTGAAATTCTTCTTGCGTATTGAATTTGCAAGAAACAAAGAGGGAATTCTCATGAATCAGAGGAAGTATGCCTTGGAACTGATTTCAGATTCAGGCCTAGGGGGAGCAAAACCTGCTTCCACACCTCTTGATTTCAATCAGAGGTTGACCTCAGTGGCATATGATGAATCCTTAAGAAGGCACAGAATGAAGCAAGGTCTCAGTACCCCAGATTCAGCTCAGGTTGACAAACTCCTGGACAAGCCTGAGTCCTATCAGAGGCTGATAGGGAGGTTGCTGTACCTCACTATGACAAGGCCTGACATAGCTTACACTGCACAAGTGTTGAGCCAATTCATGCACAGCCCTAAGCAATCTCATATGGATGCTGCTATGAGGGTTGTGAGGTATGTGAAGGGTGCACCAGGCTTGGGATTATTGATGAAGGCATAGGCAGCAGACACTCTAAATGTATACTGTGACTCAGACTGGGCAGCTTGTCCTGAGACAAGGAGATCTGTGATAGGCTATTTGGTGAACTTTGGGGATTCCTTGATCTCTTGGAAGTCAAAGAAGCAAGACACAGTGTCCAGAAGCTCTGCTGAAGCTGAGTATAGGAGCATGACTTCAGCAGTAGCTGAGGTCTGCTGGTTAACAGGTTTGATGAAGGAACTAGGAGTACTGGTTAGGCAGCCTAGTGCTATGTATTGTGATAGCAAGGCAGCCATACAAATAGCTGCAAATCCAATCTTTCATGAGAGGACAAAGCATATAGACATCGACTGTCATTTTGTGAGGGAGAAATTGCAAAAGGGATTAATCTGCACATACCACATTGGGACCAAAGAGCAATTGGCTGATTTGCTGACTAAAGGTTTGGGCAAGGCACAACATCACTATCTACTAAACAAGCTGGGAGTGAAGAATGTCTTCTCACCCTCCAGCTTGAGAGGGAGTATTGAATGATGCACTGATTAGTGAAGCATTAGTTAGACTGATTAGTGAAGCATTAGTTAGTAAGTGCAGTTAGAATAGTTAGTTAAGAGTCAACCATAATTAGTAGTTATTTATGGTTAGTTAGTTAGTGGTTAGAAGGTAGTTATAACTAACTTATGCTAGCTTAACTATGAAGCTAACATTGTGTATATATATTAGGATCCAATGATTGTAAACAATACAATGAATCAGAATTTTCTCCACACTTTCTCTCTCTCTATGCTCTTAGCTCATCTTAGCTCGATTCTGTTTCTTCCTCTGCATTGCTACTGTGAACCTGGTTACATGCTAATGCTGTGATCGCGTCCCAAATTTGACACTTTATTGGTGTATTTATTGTTCATTATTGTTTAGTTTTGGTCTGAGCGTCTGATTATTGTAGGATGTGTAATTTGTGTAATAGGTGGTGAATGGTCATATGGTGCTTTGTGGTAAAAAATAACTTTTCATTTTTCTAGAGAGAAGTTAGAAAATTTTCTCATATCCAGTTACGTTGTTTCTTAATAATGTTCTCACGATTTTAAAATCTATGAGGTTTTCCTTATTTCGAGTTTTCTTAAACTTCTCGAGAGTTTCCTAATATTTCTTTTCAAAAACGATAAATTAAAAGTGGCTTCCTTTTGTGACAAAGTAACTTCCACCGAATATATTTTTTTAAGTTCTTTCATTGCTCGCCCTATATATAGTATTGTGTGACGTAGGTCATATACTTCATTTACTTTTTCTGCGTACGTAGCTAAGGTTGAACTAGAATCACTGATTGGGTTTAAGATAAGCTTGTTTTTTAGGATAAAAATAGTTTCGATAATTGTAGTGTATGAATGCGTACTGTTCTAGCAATATCATACCGAAGGAGTTGCACCGGTGCCATCAAATATACGACAGGAGCACTTCGTATTATTAGTGAAGGAAATGTGTATGCTAATAGCTAAATGGACATTAGCGAAAGTAAATGTGGTCGTTAATTTTTTTTTTGATAAATAATTTTTTTATTACTAGGGAAGTATTTACAATCAGCACAAAAACCCACTAGAGTTGGACAGATCCCAAACTCTAGCTAAAAGACAGAAACACAAAACCACAGAATACTACTATAGCTACCTTTTCCTACTTTAACTACTCTTAACTACAATTTACTGAAAATTAGCACTAGGGATAGAAGTTCAGTGTTTCCAAGTGCCATTCCATTTTTCTATCTTTGTTCCCTCTGCAGTGTAGTGCTTGAATGATTATTCTGTATGTCACCTCGACATCTCTCTTCTTCCCTTGGAAGATCTGCTGATTCCTTTCTTGCCATATAAAGTAAGTTGTTGCAGCCATTGACATCCTAAGTACTGCTACTTTGGCACCTCTGCCACTGGCACACCTGATTATCCAGTCAAGCTCCTGTGGCCAGGCCAGTATAGGTGTTCTTACTCCTTGCCATTCTAGCAGTTTGACCATAAAGCGCTTAAGTAGTTGATGCAGCCCGATCACGTGCTGATCAAGTGATCGATCCACCGAGGAGACCGATGACAAGAAGCCAAGCCAAGCTGCTGCACGATGTGCACGTTCACTTAGCCTGGCCGAAGGAAAACAATTGCTCCGAAGCTGAGTGGCCAAGCTCAAGAATCGAAGGCATTATCTTCAGATTTGAGCCCGAAGGCAAAGTGACCGAGGACAATGAGCTCGAAGACAACTGAGCGTCCGAAGGCAACAAGTGTGTGTTCGAGCAGACAATCGAGAACCGAAGCCAAGGCTTACCGAAGTCAAAGTCTGCCGAACACATTTTATCTCAGCCCTGCGTGGCTTATTTCTGTTGGTCAACTGTGACCTATTTACTAGTTTACCCTTAGTATTTCCTATATAAACACTGTTTCCATTCATTGTAAGTAGCTAGTTTTTGAATATTGATGAATTGAATGAAAGTGCCGAGCACATTTCTTCTTGTCTCCGTCGTGAGCAAAACCCCGGTGAGGGCTTTTAAGGACTTGTGGCTTTCGGTTAGTCCGATTGAACATTCCTCTTGATCATTCAGTTTGCAAGAGGCAATGTTCTCTTGAGGATTGTTGCATAGTATAGGTGATCCTTGTACTCCTTTTGATTGAGCTTTGAGACAGGTTCCTCACTGTTCTTTCGAAAGAAGCAAGTTTTGTCTTGCTTTTTATCTTTATCTCTCTTGTTTGTTCTTCCGCGTTCGTGCTAACAATCCCTTCGGGAATTGCATTGCACCATCTTGGTATCAGAGCACGGTTTGAGTTTGTTCTTACAACCTCAATCCTGTTCATTATCTTCGTGCGTTTTGTGTCTTTGTTTCCTTTTCGTGTTCTTGAATTTTGTTACTATTGGTGTTGTTATTTTACAAAAAAAAAAAAAAGTGTTAAAAAGAAAATTCAAAAATTGTGTTTGATTGCTGATTGTTTGGGAAAAACAATCTTGGATTATTGTTCACCATCGAGTTCTGATTCCAACGAATACCCGACGTACTGATTTCGTGACTAGGGTTTCTTGGTGAATTTTTGGACTGTTTTGAGCTTTAATGGTGACTGAAAATTCGAACCCCACTGTGTTTGGAAGAAACCGATGAAGGTTGGTGGTTCTTGAGTGATTTGGGTTTGTTCATTGCTTAAAATTGAAGTTCTTAAGTTGGGAACGTTGTCCGTACACCGGAAAATTGTTACAAGTTCGTAACAGTGTACGACACGTCGAGCTAGTCTAGGCTCGAAGAACTTTAATTCCTCCGTCGTTGGAACCGGAGTCGAAAGCAACCCAGATCTTGTTAGAAAACTTGTGGTCAGTGATCCGAAGTTGTTGCGTCCGTACGCCGGAGCAAAGTCACTGTTCCATTGAAGAAGAAAGGGGTTAAAAAAAAATTTTTAACATCAAAACCCCCAGGTGAAAGTTGTCGGCTGAAAAAGGAAAGTGGATAAGGTAAAACCCTATCCGTACCAAGGAGGGACCACTTTTGTACGGACAGAAGTGGGTGTGATCGAAAAAGATTCCAAAAGGGAATCAAAGGGTAGATTCTCCTAGGTTCTCACTTTCTTTCGTGTCAAAATTCTAGTTAGTGGATCTTTTGAGTAATTGCCCTACTCGAGGTCGTACTAACTCTTTTAAGCTGATAGGAATTCGTGCGAAGGGGTGACCGAAGTCCAAATTTTCGTAGAAGTTCTCTTGACTCCCCGAGCTCAGTTAAAAAGCGTCCGTTCCACTGAGTCGAACATCACTTCACTCTTCCCGAAGAGGCAGTGACTATTGTCGAACTTGAAGGATCTTAGAGGACCGATCAATCAGACGAGCCACTGTTAACAAGTCCTTGAGTGATCAAAAACCGAACCCATAAATTGAGTGGACCCGAGTGCCACCCATCAAAGGTGAGGGAGTGTGTGAGGTGATTTCTAACCCTAACATTTTGTTTGATCTTTGACTTGTGCAGGTACCATGGCTGGAAACGATGGCAAAAGCATTGAAAAGCCTGAATTGTCGTTAGCCGATCTCATGGCTGCAATACAAGGCATCAGTGCCGATGTAAGAGGAGTGAGTGCTCGAGTAACTCAACTCGAACAGGGAAGTGCGTCCGTGGCCATGCATGGGTCCGGCGCTGGAACAAGCGAATCCACTCCGATGAAACCTGATCTGTATGCTGAGCTTCTTCGACAACATCAGTTGACTAGTGAAGCAATTCGAAGAGAGCTTAACTTGGGCAATCCCCAAGCACAACAAAACTTGGGCAATCCCCAAGCTGAAAATCAAAACTTGGGCATTCCCCGAGGAGAGAGGTTACCACTTCCAAGGACCCGAAGAGATCTTGGAGCTGTAACCGAAGAGGTTGATAAAGAGGAATTTCCCGAGGACGAATATGAGCGTGAGCCGCCATTCGCTCAACGAAGGCAAGCTCACCGAGGACGTGGAAATTTCCGAGGTCGAGGCCGAGGCGCAAATATTGAAAGAAATATTGAGCGTGAGGCTTATGATCGAGAAGATGAGTTTCCCGAACAGGCTAGAGCTGTTCGAGACTCAAACTTGAACAGTGTCAAGATCACTATTCCACCCTTTAAAGGAACTAGTGATCCCGACGAGTATCTTGAATGGAAGCTTAAAATGGAGCGCATCTTTGAAACCAATGAGATGACCGATGAGAGAAAAGCTGCCCATGCCATTGCTTCGTTCGAAGCTTATGCATCAACATGGTGGGAATCTGACAAGAGGCATAGAAGAAGAAATGACTATCCAGTAGTCAATACATGGCCACAGTTGATGAGAGCGATGGATGGTAAGTATTTGAGTGCCAAATACAGGCAGACTCAAATGCAAAAACTCTATGAGTTAAAGCAAGGGTCTAAGTCCGTCCAAGAGTACCACGATGAGTTTGAAAAGGTTCGATTGAATCTTGATCTGGTCGAAGACGAAGAGCAAGCCATTATCAGATTTAAAAATGGCTTGGCTAGGGATGTGTCATCTCAGTTGAGACTCCACGTGTACCACACGTTGGAAGATCTGTTCGATGCTGCCACCGAAGCCGAAAAATTGGTGAAGGACGATAAGGCAAACCGGTATCGAGGAGTCACTACTTCTACTCCTTTGAACCGAGGTAAAGAATGGAAGAGTCCAAACCAAACAAGTGCTAACACTGTTCGAGATTCGAAGAGACCCTTCGAAAGAGGTGTGACCGTTAACCAACCAAGAGAAGTGGGAGGTAAAATTCAACTCAACTCTCCTAGTGCTTCAAATATTCAGTGTCACAAATGCAAAGGTTATGGTCACATGGCAAAAGAGTGTCCAACTCGCAAGGTTATGCTTCTGCTCGAAGATGGAACCGTCCATGAGCAAGCGAGTGACACCGAGGAGGAAATTATCGAGGAGACTGATCGAGCTGAAGTTGATGATGATCATGAGGCTGCCGAAGCTGATCATCCGGAAATGTTTCTTGTGGTTCGAAGGAATTTGAGCTGCATGACTCTTGAAGAAGAGGACAACCAAAGAGAAAACCTCTTTCATGCCCGATGTCGAGTGAGGGGAAAGGTGTGTTCAATGATCATTGATTTCGGTAGTTGTGCCAATGTAGTGAGCCAAACTTTGGTTTCACAAATGGGATTACCTACGATGAAGCATCCCCACCCTTACAAGTTACAATGGCTGAATGAGTGTGGAGAATTGAGAGTTGTCAAACAAGTGTGGATCAAGTTCAAAATCGGAGAGTATCAAGATGAAATGATATTTGATGTGGTTCCGATGCAAGCTTGTCATTTGCTATTGGGTCGACCGTGGCAGTATGACCGAACCGCTGTTCACAATGGCAGATCCAACACTTATACTGTGAAGCTTGATGGGAAGAGTTTTGTACTCAAACCCTTGTCTCCAAAACAAGTCACCGAGGACTATAAACGAATGAAAGAATTGAAAGAAGCGGCCAAAGCTAAGCTTCCGATGGGAGCAAAATTGGGGGCCGAAGAGATAAACTCACCGACCGAAGTGAAAGGAATTTGTGCAATCATGCAACCCGGTGAGATCTTACGAGGCAACGACCACGGTCAGATGATGATTTGCCTCGTGCATAAGGGTATCTTTCTAAACTCTAATGATGATTTTTCTAATGATAACCCTTTGCCTTTGTTTGTTCAAAAAGTTTTGCAGGACTTCGAGGACATGTTTCCTGAGGAAATGCCAGGTGGATTACCTCCATTGAGAGGAATCGAGCACCAAATTGACTTCGTACCAGGGTCTCAAATCCCTAACAAACCTGCATACCGGTGTAATCCCGAAGACACCAAAGAGCTCCAACGGCACGTTGATGAATTGCTGAACAAGGGCCTCATTCGTGAGAGCTTGAGTCCTTGCGCCGTTCCTGTTATCCTTGTTCCGAAGAAGGATGGAACATGGCGAATGTGTGTTGACTGTCGAGCAGTCAACAAAATAACGGTAAAGTATCGTCATCCTATTCCTCGATTAGATGACATGCTAGATGAGTTAAGTGGTTCTTCATGTTTTTCGAAGATAGACCTCAGGTCCGGTTACCATCAGATCCGAATGAAACCCGGGGATGAGTGGAAAACCGCATTCAAGACCAAATTCGGTCTCTATGAATGGTTGGTGATGCCTTTTGGCTTATCCAATGCACCGAGCACATTCATGCGATTGATGAACCATGTGCTCAAACCGTTCATAAATAAGTTTGTTGTCGTTTATTTCGATGACATACTTGTTTATAGCAGAACCGTGGATGAACATGTCGACCACCTAAGGCAAGTACTTGAAAAGCTTCGAGAAGAGAAGTTGTATGCCAACTTCAAGAAATGCGCCTTTGGTGTCGATCGTGTAGTCTTTCTTGGATTTGTTGTCAGTGCTAATGGTGTCGAAGTCGACGAATCAAAAGTCGAAGCCATCAAAGATTGGCCAACTCCAACCTCGGTATCACAAGTTCGTAGCTTCCATGGCTTAGCTAGCTTTTACCGAAGGTTTGTTCGCGACTTTAGCACCGTGGCAGCTCCTTTAACCGAGCTGGTGAAGAAAGACAATCCATTTGTGTGGGGTGAGTCCCAAGAGAGGGCTTTCCAAGAGTTGAAGCGGAGGCTTTGTTCTGCCCCGTTGTTGCAACTCCCTGACTTCGGTAAAGCATTCGAAGTCGAGTGTGATGCGTCTGGAGTTGGGATCGGAGGAGTGCTGATGCAAGACTCGAAGCCGATCGCTTACTTTAGCGAAAAGCTTAAGGGTGCAACTTTGAATTACTCTACGTATGACAAAGAGTTGTATGCCCTCGTTCGAGCACTCGCCCATTGGCAGCATTATTTGTGGCCTCGAGAGTTTGTGATCAAAAGTGATCATGAGTCTTTGAAACATCTCCGAGGTCAGGAGAAATTAAATCGAAGACATGCCAAGTGGGTTGAATTCATTGAAAGCTTTCCCTATGTAATTCATTACAAAAAGGGAAAAGATAATGTTGTGGCCGATGCGCTATCAAGGAAATTTGCCTTAGCGACCACTCTCGCCTCTAGGCTCATGGGATTCGAAAGCATCAAGTCGATGTACGAGGACGATCCCAAGCTGAAATGTGTTCGAGACACAATCTTGAGTGGCCGAAAGGTTGAGAAATATCAGTGGCATGATGGCTACCTCTTCAAAAATGGGAGGGTATGTGTGCCAGTGTCATCGTGGAGAGAGCTCTTGGTTCGAGAAGCTCACTCAGGTGGACTGATGGGACACTTCGGTGTCGATAAAACTCTTGGTATCTTGACCGAGCAGTTCCATTGGCCCAAAATGCGACGAGATGTGGAAAAGCTTTGCAACGCTTGTCTCGTTTGCAAGAAAGCAAAATCGAAGTCCAACCCTCATGGTTTGTACACCCCGTTGCCTGTGCCTGATCGACCTTGGGTTGATATATCCATGGACTTTGTCTTGGGGTTACCGAGGTCGGCGGGAGGACATGATAGCATCTTCGTTGTGGTTGACCGTTTTTCAAAAATGGCTCACTTTATTCCTTGCAAAAAGTGTGATGATGCACAGCATGATAGCTACATTGTTTGTTTCTAATGTGTTAAAATTGCATGGTGTACCTCGCACTATTGTAAGTGATCGAGACTCGAAGTTCTTGAGTCATTTTTGGAAGTGTTTGTGGGGTGCCCTCGGCACCAAGCTACTATTCTCGACGTCTCACCATCCTCAGACTGATGGACAGACCGAGGTAGTTAACCGAACCTTGGGATCGTTGCTTCGGGCAATGACCAAAGGGAAGGTTGGAAACTGGGCTGATCGTTTGCCCATGATGGAATTCGCATACAATCGAACGGTGCATAGAATGATCAACATGACTCCGTTTGAATGTGTGTATGGCTTTAATCCTTTGATTCCACTTGATTTAACCCCATTTCCTCGAGATTCTGTTCTTGACTTTGAAGGTACTCGACGAGCAGCTGCCTTGATCGAATTGCATGCAAGGGTGAAGAAGAACCTCGAGGAGGCCTATGCAAGGGTTGCCTTAAAGAAAAACAAGGGGCGTAAAAAGTTGGAATTAAAGAAGGGAGATTGGGTTTGGGTTTACTTCCGAAAGGAACGCTTCCCGAACCAAAGGAAAGGAAAGTTGGCTCCTCGAGGGGATAGTCCATTTCAAGTGTTGACCAAGATCAACAACAATGCCTACGTGATCGACCTCCCTGGTGAGTATAACGTGTCCAACACCTTTAATGTTGCTGACTTAGTTCCTTGTGTTGTAGGTCCAACTTCGGAGGATGAGGAGGGCTTGATTTCGAGGACGAAATCTTCTCAAGAAGGGGAGGATGATGCAGCCCGATCACGTGCTGATCAAGTGATCGATCCACCGAGGAGACCGATGACAAGAAGCCAAGCCAAGCTGCTGCACGATGTGCACGTTCACTTAGCCTGGCCGAAGGAAAACAATTGCTCCGAAGCTGAGTGGCCAAGCTCAAGAATCGAAGGCATTATCTTCAGATTTGAGCCCGAAGGCAAAGTGACCGAGGACAATGAGCTCGAAGACAACTGAGCGTCCGAAGGCAACAAGTGTGTGTTCGAGCAGACAATCGAGAACCGAAGCCAAGGCTTACCGAAGTCAAAGTCTGCCGAACACATTTTATCTCAGCCCTGCGTGGCTTATTTCTGTTGGTCAACTGTGACCTATTTACTAGTTTACCCTTAGTATTTCCTATATAAACACTGTTTCCATTCATTGTAAGTAGCTAGTTTTTGAATATTGATGAATTGAATGAAAGTGCCGAGCACATTTCTTCTTGTCTCCGTCGTGAGCAAAACCCCGGTGAGGGCTTTTAAGGACTTGTGGCTTTCGGTTAGTCCGATTGAACATTCCTCTTGATCATTCAGTTTGCAAAAGGCAATGTTCTCTTGAGGATTGTTGCATAATATAGGTGATCCTTGTACTCCTTTTGATTGAGCTTTGAGACAGGTTCCTCACTGTTCTTTCGAAAGAAGCAAGTTTTGTCTTGCTTTTTATCTTTATCTCTCTTGTTTGTTCTTCCGCGTTCGTGCTAACAATCCCTTCGGGAATTGCATTGCACCAGTAGTTGCATTAAAAAAAGAGATGATCCCTGGTTTCACTGCTTTGATCACACATGACACAACTTTGGTTAGTCACCACTGCCCATCTTGTAAGCTTATCCTTAGTATACAGCCTACCATGAATTACCATAGTCAAATTGAAGATTCATTTGGGGCACCCCATGTTGTTGCAGATTATCGTGGGTCGCTAAAATTATTGCTGCCGATAAAGGATATTATTTACAATCAATTTGAAATTCAGCCGTTAATTTCTTATGTCATAGTTTCTAACGACATGTTATGACTGGTTGTTTACTTGTCGTTGTTGACTTATAGCGGTTATATTTGAGCTTATACTTTCTTTCTTCTTATAAGGTGATGCCATCACATAATAGTAAGTCTTAAAAACTATATCAAACTATGGCTAGGTGAGCACGAAAATTGAAGCGCCAATAAGATGACCATGCAAAGCGTTTAGTTTGTTTTACGAAAAATTTCCGGAAAAGTTAAGCTTCGTTACTCTTTCTTATAATTTTTTTGTGCACATAAATACGTAATTGATTTATCCCATGATTCCAAATAATTTTATATGTAATACAGTACTACATTTTGTTAGACAATATACCAACTAGCCTTTTTGCAACGAATCAATACATTGGTAACTTAATTTTCCACCCGATCTTTATTAATGAATCTTCATTTATTTTGATACTGATCTTATTCAGATTGTATGGTCAGTTAGAGGTGCAGATTAAGTAAATATGATACCTGCTACTTCTGATTCATGGATCTGCCTCAGATTCCATGAGCAGGGAGTTGTCTAATTTTGCTCCTAAACTATGAAAAATTGATTTGGTTTTCTACTCCATTAATCATTGGGGTCAAGTATACTTTGCTGTTATTGAATTGGGAAACTAAGTCCTTTATTCACTAGCCAAAAAAAACTCTCCAACCGTGAGCCTTTTTGTACCAGAGAAAATGATCAGATTTGTCCTTAAACTATGTGAATTGATCTAGAGAAAATCTACTCAATTACAAGAACTCGATGACCAATAACCCAGAAGTTGATTTAGTCAAGCTCAATTTATCGATGTGGTTAAAACTTTTTCTGGCACTCTTACTTTTAATTTTAAGAAGCTAATACATGTCTATCTATTACATACAATAGTTGCTCAATGATAGAACATTTTGGAGGTTCACAATATATATTGATGGAGGAAGTAAGCGAATCAAGAAAAAAAAAATGAACTCTAATAAGTAAGGAATCTAATGAAACCGTCGTAGGAATTGAGTATGATTAAGTATTTCACATCTACTCTACATGTCAAACACCTCTTCGTACGACTTGGAAATGAATATGGACATTAAATAATTGCTTGAGTTCAAGTTTACGAACTCAAAGATTCAATGATGTGGAATAATTTTCAGAAGTAAGATTGGTAACAAAGAGTTGTTGTATATTACATTGCGCTATATGAAATAAAAGGAAAATAAAAGAAAAAATTGCACATGGATATGTTTATTTAGTGCGTAATCCCGCTTAAAGACTAAATTTGCAAAGTTTCCTATACCTTTTTTAACTCAAAAAAGGAGAGTTACATTGGTAACAAGAAAAGGTAATTTTTATTTCCTAATTTTAAAACACCTTTCCCCCTCTCCCTTTCTCTCTCTCTATATATAGAATTGTAATTCATTATTACCGTCATGCTACTTCCAAACTTCTTTTCCATACTTTAATTTGTTAAACGTTTTCTTCTAGAGGCTTTCTAGGGTTAAGCTAGGGTTTTAAGCAAACTAAACGATGCTGATGAACAACACTTGTTCATCATACTCAATGTTGGGAATCAGGTTTTGTCCTAGTGACGAAGAACTCAGTAAGATATTTGATGAAATTTGTTTGTGGAATGCCTTTTGAATGCCATCATATTCGACGTGACGTAGACTTGCATGGCAACAAGAAACCATGTGATTTGTTCGACGAGTTATTCCCGGAAGGGGACCCTACGGATGTGAACTACTTCTTTGCTAAATTGACGAAAGTATCTGATCGTAGTAAGAAGAACTTCAAGAGGACACTTGTTGGCGGTGGCTCATGAAAGGGACTGGACAAAAGCAAAGATGTTAGGAATAAGAAAGGTTCGTTTATAGGGTCGAAGAGAAGCTTCCGTTTTCAGGATAGAAAAAGTTCAGATGAAAATATTGTTTGGAATATGAAGGAGTACAGTCTTAGTAATGCCATCCTAGAGAAGTTGAAGCAACGCCGTCAAATTCGACATGAAGACATTGTTTTGTGTCGAATTAAGAGGAAACCGGCTGTTCATGAAAAGAAAGGATCGAGTTCAAATAATTTTGATCAACAAGTCCCAGTGGAAATAGAGAATAATAATATTGTTGTTGCGCCGGAGCAGCCAATAATGCATCTAGGGTACTGTGTGGAAGGTGAAAACAATTATAATATGGACTCATCATGTGTCCCAGCAAGTTGTTTGGAAAATAACAATAATTCCGAGGAGATAATAACCAGCAGATTTGAATTTTTTTCGGAGCGGCCAATCGCACAGATAGAGTGTCTGGATGATCAGATTGATCATATCAACTCATGTGTCCCGATGTTTAATTTTGATCAGATTGAGTTTGAACATGAAAAGGATAATGTTCCATCCATGGAAGTGACACTATCTGAGTTTAACATGGTTTTAAACGAAGATCTACTAGGTTTACTGACAAGTAAGAATTATTCCGATAATAGGAGAAACAACATGTTCTAGTATCAATACTCTTGGGATATGCATGTATAGCGGCATGTGGGGATGTCATGAAGATTATTGTCTTGGAGATGATGCCAATTTTAGTAATCCCTCTTGTTCTTTCGTTTATGTAAATTAGTAAAAACATGTTCAAGTTGCTGATGATGAATGAGTTACTTTGTGAATAGACGTTTCTCAATGTTTCTCGAGCAAAGATGACGATATATCTCCAGTATGTTTGGTGATGAAAAATACTCTAACCATGGCCGGTGTAGACTTGACTTACCCTCTTAGAAGATAGATGATACCTTAAATGTTGCTCCAAAGGTATTTGCAGCTTCTTTTGGAGTTCCATTCAGCTTTCTCTTCCTTTTTTCTAGTTTTATCTCCAATCCAACTTTTTGCTCATGATCGAGAAGATGTCTTTCGCTCTAAATTTACTTAAAATAAAACTGATGTACGTATGCTAATTTACAGAACCAAAATTATTTAGTGTTTTTATTGGCGGAATTAATTTTTTTAGGAAACAAACATGCATCTATATATAGAATGCTGCACATTAGATAAGTATTTTTTGTGTTTGTCGTAGTGCATCAATTGATTGTTTCTTGATTTATGTCTTTGTTAAATTTGTATGAAAACTAGTATTGCAATGCCAAAGAGTAACAGCACAGTGTTCACTTCTCTGCTAGTCCATCCGGGTGTTGAATTTGAGCAAAACATAGCCAATATTTGGAACGCCTTTTCGTTGTTGGAAGCTTAAACTGAGAGATGACAACATGAAGCTTCACGCTTGAAACATTTTACATTACTTTTGTGCAGAGGATAGTTCAGTGAATATATCCAAGTCGCATCTATTAGTTCTTTCAGTATATCTATATCCACTGTGCATATTAGAAAACAATGACAAGGAAATCCAAAAAACACAACGAGTCATCATCACAAGTTCAAAGGCGTCGAATGCTGCTGTTTAAATCAGAACAATTAGATGCATCACCTTACAATGAGGAGATGTCATCCACATTTTTTAAATCGAAGGTTGACTCCTAAACTTTCCTCTTTGAACTGACACACCTTTGTATAATGGTTAGGGTTAAATTATATATATAATCTTATTTGTCTTGATCCAAACTAACTATTGAGCTTGTTTGGTCATAATATTTTTTTAATAGTACCAAATTGATCTAACGTTTAGTTCTCATGCATCGTGGTTTCATGCATTTAAATGGATTGGAAAGCAGAATCCTGTTTGTCAGATAAGATTGACAAAATAATGGATTGAAAAGCAGAATCCTAACAAAAAAGAGTAAATAATCATAGTTTTCTCGAAGCTTCTTGTTCATATCTCTCATCAAAAGGTGCTATTCGATAATGTCTGTCTAGCAGACTCCCCGCTAACCCTAGTGAAAATTCAAAAATCTGTCCTACATTCATTCGTGAAGGTACTCCTAATGGGTTAAAGACCATATCAACGGATCTTCCATCTTGTAAATAAGGCATATCCTGTCTAGGCAAAATTTTAGAAATGATACCTTTATTTCCGTGTCTTCCAGCTACTTTATCGCCTACTTTGATTTGAGTAAATAATCATGATCATCCAACTTCATCTTCATTACACAAAAATCACTTATATTTGTTTTGTACCCAAAAATCATCTAAAAACGTTTTCATTACCCACAAATCACTCATGTGAGTTTTATTACCCTAAAATCATCTAACAATGTCTTTATTACCTAAAAAGTCACTTATGCTAATAGGTAAAGTCCACTAAATCCTTTAACTTTTGAGTTTGGGAAATAATACTTCAACTTTTGAAATTGATGATAAACCCATTTGATCTCAAATCAATAGTATAAATGAATTTATAAATTGCATGGATTTTTAAAAAGTCAAAATTAACGTTTAGTTACAATGATGCAAACATGTATTTTTCTACATGATAAAAATTAAAAATGTATTGTACAAACATTCAAATTACCAAGTTTTCTCTTTTCATCAACCTTATTTTACTATATGATCTTTTTTTAATAGAGATTCAAAGGTTAAATATCTTGATCCACTTTGTTGCTTTGAGTATGACTAGTGTTAAAATTCTATCAAAATTAAAAATTTCATATAAACATTGATTTATTTCATATCATCCTTACATATTGTAAGGTTTAGATATTTTAAATATTCATTAATAGTTTTTATGAAAATAAAATGATAATTGCAAGTGTAAACATTATTTAAAGTTGATATAATTTAGAATTTTTAAAATCACCATATTAATTCGAATTGACTTTTTGTTTCACGCAAAAGATGAATGGTGTATTATTTCTTCTAAAATATTGTGTTGGCCTAAATCTGATTAGAGCAACAAATCGAATTTGTATAGGGTATAACTAGCAATTATTCGTATCAAAATCACGAAAAAGACAAGAATTTAAGTAATGAAAATGAGACAAGAAATTGAGGACAAGGTATATGTGTATTTGATATTTTTGGATGCATTACATAATGTTTACATGGCTATTTATAGGCTATAAGGATAGGAACAATGATAAATGTACTTTACGACCATTTATCCCACGTTATGATTGTGGTTGACCCATGATCTCCCCATTAAGTATATAAGCAACGGTTGTCAGTTACAAAAGGTGAGGGCTCGTGGAGCAAAATCTTCTTCGAGTGGTGAATCTTTCGCCTCGTAATGGATATTTTCCAATCGCCTCGTGTGGAAAGCTCATGGACATCATCCATTTCGTGCTCGAGGCAACTGACCTCGGGAGCTGGGAGAGTCTTAGAGAGCTCGTGAATAAAAGCTTTCAACCTCACCCAGCTCCGAGCCTTGCCAATTTAAATCTCGTTGATTTTTCACCCAATATAAATATATTGTGATTTAGATAAAATTTTATTCAGTCATTTTCATACAATATCACTGGATACTTTTAGGAAGTATTTTACATTTTAAAGGAAATAATACAACATAAATTGGAAATGTTTGTTTTTAATCTTTTGACAATTTAAAATAGAGGTGATTAATAAACTCGATTTGAGATCAAAGGGGTTTATTGCCAAATTTAAAGTTGAAGGGACTATTATTTCTCAAATCCAAAATTAAGGGGATCTATTGGACTTTACTCTATTAGCATATGTGATAGTTGGGTAATGAAGATATTATTAGATGACTTTTGCCTAACAAAACAAAGATAAGTGACTTGTGCAATGAAGATGAAGCTGAATGACCACCTATAAATTCCTTACTCCAGCTTCAAAGGAGCATCTTTGCATGAATCAATACAATCTACTCCATTAATTATTTTTGTTCGGTCTTTTTTTAATATTCCCCCAAGTTGAACTATTCCCTCCTATAATATATAGAAAGTGTAGAATTATTGTTCGTTGATGCCAATGCAAATAGGAAGCTCTCTATCAAATCACGTATGTGTAAGTTGATTAGATCTGTATGTGTTCCATGTAGGATGCAGAGAATCTTGTTGAATACCCTATGACTGAAATGTCATAGTGGTCAAGATTTTCAAGTTTTAACTCAAGTTTGTTTTCCTCAAAGGATCCAATCAATTGTGTGCATTCATGTTCTGAACTTCAACATTTGTTTTATCAGAGGACATGTCTCCGTCTGGAAACGAGAGCCTGGATAAGTTACTTGAAGGATGGCTTGCTGGTTGTTTTAACGATTCTGAGATGCATTTGAGCCCTGAGGATGTATATGTCTTTATTGATTTCTATCCATAAGAGTGCTCATTTTTTTTTAGGATTAAGGGATCATTCTGACCAGCTATTTTGTGTTGGGATTACATAGGTGCGTAAGTGTAATATGAGTATGTATATTGCATGTTTAGTGTAAATAAGAGTTGTATGGCATGTGCCAATATTTATTCTGTTGTAGTTTTATTTTCTAGTAGTTGGGTTAGTTAGTCAGTCCAAATACTACTTTAGTTGGGCCAATATAAATAGATGTAGCCATGCAATCACTTTACTCATTTTTGAGTTGAGAAGATATTTTCTAATTTTCTCTCTTCTCTCTCACCGACCTAGTAAACCCTAATCATATCTGATTGATCCGTTCCATATTATGAATGTTAACATGGTATCAGAGCACAGATCTTGAGAGGTCCCATAATTTTCTATCCTCCGATCTTACTCTCGATGGTTCTTGTTTAATTTTCATCGCTGTCGGCAAGCGGCTGCTACGTTTTTCCAGCAATTTTTTGAGATTTCCGACGAGATCTTTGGTGAAGAACATGTCTATCTCTTCAGTATTTGAAGATCTGCTCAGTTTAATCCCGTGCATTTTTTTAGGATTGAAACCCTAAGAGACGAGTTAATTTAGGGCTGTTCGATTCTGCTCATCAGCATTTTTCCTTCTCTATTCAAGGTCGTTACTCCTTCCGGTTGTGGAGGAGACTGGTATTTTGACGCTTTAATTTTCATTTTCACTAGAGTACAGATTTGTGTGGGTATCAGCATTAAGATTTCTACAATTTTTTTTGATCTCATATACCATGGCATATAATATTTCATCTACACCTTCCACTAGTACTTCTGCTGAACCCGTGTCTCGCGCTAACTTTCATCCGGATGATTACACTAACCCATGCCACCCTTTGTACGTTCATTCCTGTGATGTTTTGGGTGCATCCTTAGTATCTGTGCCTTTTGATGGCACTTGTTATGGGAGTTGGCGGCGCACTATTATTAATGCTCTGTCTATTAGGAATAAGCTTGACTTTGTAAAGGGAACTACTTAGTAACCGTATGAAAACTCTTCCTTAGTTCAAAAATGGGAGAGGCGTAATGACTTGGTAGTATCTTGGCATGTTAATTCCCTTACAAAATACATAGCTCGTAGTATTGAGTATTCTAAATTTGCCAAGGATATTTGGGGAGAGTTGGAGGAAAAGTATAGTTAGGCAGATGGTGCTAGGATGTTTGAGTTGAAAAAAGAATTGGCTCACACTGCTTAAGGATCTCTTGGCATAGCCTCTTACTTCAACAAGATCAAACAGCTGTTGGATGAGATTAGTTTCATCTCCTTGAACAATGTCACCACCTGCACATGTGGGGCTAAATCTGCTTATCAGAAGGCTGAAGATGAGCAGAAACCGTACCACTTCCTAATGGGACTTAATGATACCTATCTTCAAGTCAGGAGAAACATATTTATGATGAAGCCACTCTCTAGTGTTAGCACTGCATACAGTATCCTTCTCACTGATGAGAAGCGAAGACAAGTTTATGCTTCTACTCAATTCTCATCAAATTCTGCTTCATTCAATGTTACTGGGATTTTTGGACCTGCTTTCTTTCCTAGAGTTAATTTTGAGAATCCCAAGCCTCCAAGATGATCTAAATCTAATTCTTCTAAGCCTTTGTATTGCAAGTATTGCAAGAAATCTGGTCATACGATTGATAGGTACAGAAAGTTGATTTCTAAAGGTGGTTATGTGCCTGATGGTAATGGAGGTGATCATCCTCTTTCTAGGCGACCTGAGAATGCACCTCGCAGGGCAGCTTCTCATGTTGAAGTATAGCCCTTTCCTTCTCTTAATCAATCAACTACTCTTGGAGCTTCTTAATCCTCTTATGAGCTTGGACAACCTTCCATGGTACTTGGGTTGACACAAGCTCAATACTCTCAGTTGTTGATGTTGTTGCAGCAGTCTAATGTGTCAGATGCCTCATCATCCACTCCTAATCTCATGGCATTTGAAAATTTTAATGGTAAGTCTTTACCTAATAGTTGTGTAGTCAGGACTTGTTTGCCTTCTTAGGAAGAAAATGCAATACAGATCATAGACTCTGGGGCTTCAGATCACATGACTTCTGATAAGGCCTTACTTTCTAACCTTCAAACTCTCCTAGTTCCAATTTTAGTCTCTCTTCCAAATGGGTACAAGGTTAAGGTTACTAATGTTGTTTCTTTAACTTTGTTGCCTAATTTAGTCCTTCATGATTTTTTGCTTGTACCTACTTTTCACTACAATCGTATTTATGTTACCAAACTAGTGCAACAACATAATATTTCTGTTTAGTTTACTTACACTTATTGCACTCTACAGGGCCCTTCTCTGAAGATGCCAGTGGTACTTGGTAAGCTGGAACATGGACTATACAAACTGATCCACTCTCCTACAATCTCCACTTTACAGTTTTCTCTCATTCTGCCTTCACGTACTGTTGCTTCTAAAATTTCTAGTGTTTTTCCTGATTCCCCTACCCCCATTGTAAATATTGATCATGATGTTTCTATAAATAAAATAGATGTTATGTGGCATTATAGACTTGGGGAATGCTCATTTTTCAATGATGAGACATATACATGGAATTCACTCTTCACATTCTAACAAACAGTCTTGTCATTGCCCTATTTGCCCTTTGGCAAGACAAACTAGAATACCATTTCAATATTGTTCCATTAAATCAACAAAACCTTTTTCCACTCTTACATATTGGTACATAGGGACCATATCATTCCCCTACTTATGATGGTTTTAAATATTTTCTTACAATTTTTTATGACCATACCAGAGCAACTTGGACACACCTTTTGGGTGCCAAGAGTAATGCTTTTGATTTGCTTAAAGCCTTCATTTCTATGGTAGAAACCCAATTGCACACCAAAATCCAAACTGTGAGGAGTGACAATGCCTTAAAGCTTGGATCTATCACTAATGGGATCAAGTATTTTTCTGAAAAAGTAATACTGCACCAAACCATATGCTCCCACACACCACAAAAAAAAAAAAAAGAGTGGTGGATAGGAAGTATAAACACCTTCTTGAAACTGCTAGAGCACTATTACTTCAGGCTCATATCCCTGCTAGATTCTGGGGGATTGTATTTGTTACACCTCGTATGTCCAAAGTGAGGTATATCGTTCTAATGACATGTTAAGAATGACTTAAGTGATCTTAAATTCATAATTGGACCATATATGAATTTTATATGTTGAATATAAAGGTTGGGAAAAATCAGATTTAAGTTGCGGAAAAACCGACTAAGGATTTGCCTTTTAACGGAGCTTTTTCAGCAATTTATTCCGTGTGTTATATGAAATCTTTTGGAGACATATGATATACCAAATTGAAGGTCTTGGAGTGTAGTTTCCAAAATTTTGACGGTTTGTTCATACAATGTCTGGATAAAAAGATATGAGTATCAGAAGTCAGACCAGAAAAAGGGACATAAGCGCAAAAGAGGGCTAGAAATGAAATGTTTTTGTTATAAAAGAGAAATTATTCATTTTTTCGAAATGTTCCAGAAAACCCACGATATAAGCAGACCTCTCTGGAGTTGAATCCATTTTTTTTTAATTTTGAAGAAACCACATCAATTTTGACTCGAAACGGAAGACGGATTGCGTCAAAACGCTCTATGCGATTAGGGTAACATTATGCTACCTTCAATTTCGTCTATAGTTTGAGTTTTAGAAAAACTTCATAGCTAAGTAAAGTACCTAAATTCTATTTTATGGCTTGTTTAAGCTTTATAAGGTGTGGAATTCAAAGGAAACAAAGTTTAGGAGCTAGAATCATCAAAGGTATGTAAGACTAAACCTTTCTTTTGGCAAGGCATGTATCTTTTAGCTTCTGAAGCTTTTCTTAGTTCTAAAATTAGTGTTTCTTGTGAGAAACTTGTATGGTACCAGGGAAACCTTGTATATACTTAATTTGGTACTAAAATCCAAGGTGAATGACGTCCAAATCAGCAGGACAAAACGTTTCAAAATCTGGAAAATTCTTTTGATCTTTGGACAGCTTTTAGTATATTGATCATAACTCCTTGTACAAAATTGATTAAGACGGTTTAAGAATCCCCAGAATCCTAACACATATATCTACAACTATCATGTAGACCATGAAGTCTATATCTTTGATCTATACTCTGAAAATTAGGTTGAAAGTCAGGACAGTGGTGCTGTCCAGACATTCTATCTGCGGATGAGTTATGTCATCCAGTTGTCTCATCTTGTTATCCGTTTAACATGTTTATATTATCAGTTTATCCGGGTATCTATTCCCGTGTATAGTATAGTGTTGGTTCTGTTTTGCGGATCATCTAGTTTCAGGGGAAACTCTGCCGAAATTTTTATAGAAATTCAAAGAGTTTGACAAATTCTGAGTTCTAGGTTGTGTTTAAAATGCTATCAAAAGTTTTCTTATCATTCCTTGAGTCCATATCTATTGTTGCCACATGTGTTATGCCTCATACATTCTTATGCTTATATTGTGATTATGTTATGTGTGATTTGGAGTCCCCCATAGAGGCTGGACATTGGACACACAGTCCGGTCGCATGTGATACTACCCGTCTAGGGGATACAGCCCCTCTGGTTCAGGCGGGTGTTGAAACACCTAGTGTGACCGGGTGTCATTCACACACTCTGACCAGAGAGACTAGATATTACTGGCTGGGGGGATATAGCTCATAACACCTACCAGGTTTGTTATATACGCGTATATAGCCACAGTATGCATTGCATGATTATATGTGAGGCTAGTTCAGATGTTCAGTTACCTGATTTGGGGGGATATAGCCCATAACACCAGGCAGGTACCAGTTCAGATAACAGTTCAGTTTTAGCTCAGTACCAGTTATCAGTTCTAAGTTATCAGCCACCAGTTTTTGGTGTCAGTATCAGTGGACAGCTTTCGGTTCTAATTTCTAGTTACTAGTTACAGTCATATTACAGTCATTTATCAGTATAGTTCAGCTCAGTCTTCAGTTTCAGATTCAGCTAGACTTCAGGTTATATTTAGACCATGATTAGTACGTCTTAAGATTTCCTGCTACATTGCTATGCTTCAGCTCATGTTTACACATTTATATTCCAGCCTTACAGTTTCATACAGCTATGATTTATTATATGCTCAGGCCTTACATACTTTGTACATATCGTACTCACGCCCTTTTTTTGGGGCGCTGCGTTTCATGCCGCGCAGGTACAGAGAGAGCAGACCCTGAGCCACGTTAGTAGGCTATCTACCAGCTGTTGGAGTCACTCCATCTCTTCCGGAGTACACTACTTTTGGTATGTTGTACAGATGTCGAGTAGGTATGGCGGGGCCTTGTCCCGTCCTTTGTATATTCAGTTCAACACTCTTACAGGCCTGTAGATATGTCCCTGTGTGGTGCAGTCAGTATGTTATATATATCATCGTGTGATAGCCTTGTCATCTTTCCAAACTTTATGTCTCTGTAAATATGTATGTATTCATAACAGCTCATCTCTATAATTCATAGATTATTAATAGGTTTAGCGATAATCGACACTTAGTGTCGGTTATCCGTCGCGGCCCTAGGTTGGGTTGTGACAAAAGTGGTATCAGAGCAGTTCAGTACTAGGGTGTCTACAGGCCGTGTCTAGTAGAGTCTTGTTCAAGAGTATGTTGCGCGCCATACTTTTGAACAGGAGGCTACAAGGCACTTCAGGACAGTTGGTTTTCTTTCTTCTCTAGATCGTGCGATAGGGCTATAATTTTAGAATTTACCCTTCTAACCGTAATGTTTTGAATACAGCGATGCCGCCGAAGAAACTGACAGCTGCCCAGAAGGGCAAGGCTATTGTCGGCCAGGGTACTAGTAGAGTTCCACCTGAGGTGGATAAGAGTGAGGAGTCCAGACCTGAGGCTTCATCTGAGGTCTCACAGATCCCTTCAGTTCAGGGCAATATTAGAGGTACTTCAGCTGCCATACCTCCAGCTCCTCAGCCTGATAGTCAGGGGCAGGAAGTGAGGGATGCCATCAGATTATTGACCAGTGTTGTAGTCGCTCAGACTAGACAGCATAGTGCAGATGCCCAGGGAGATACTGGATCCAGGATCAGGGATTTTATCCGACTAGAGCCTCCAGTCTTTACTGGATCCCGTACGGGAGAGGACCCTCAGGATTTTCTTGTGAGGATAGGCAGGGTGTTGAGGGTCATGCACGCATCAGAAACAGAGTCAGTAGAGTTGGCTGTATTCAGATTGCATGACCTAGCAGCAGGGTGGTATCAGACATGGGAGCTATCTAGAGGGTCAGATGTTACTCCGGCGACTTGGAAGGAATTCTCAGATGCCTTCCTTCATCAGTATATTCCCATAGAGACACAAAGAGCACGTGCTGATCAGTTCCTGACCTTGAGACAGGGAAGTTTGAGTGTAGAAGAGTATAATTATCGCTTTAATTCTTTAGCAAGGTTTGCCCCCACTGTGGTAGCAAGTATGGAGGATAGAATTCACAGGTATGTAGTGGGACTTGGTCCACACTTGGTGAACGAGTGTATGACGGTTCCTATGCAGTCAGGTATGAACATATCACGCATTCAGGCATTTGCTTTATCACTTGAGGAGAGGAAGCAGATACAGAGAGCCGACAGGGATAGAGTGTTACACAAGAGGGGCAGATTTTCTGGTTCATTTTGAGAGACATCTGGAGCGAGTAGACAGCAGAGTGTTAGACAGCCACCAGTTAGTAGACCTACACAGTCTCGTGGCCCGAGATTTGATGGACCTCCTCAGTCCAAAGCTAGTCAAGCATCACGGACTTCAGGATTTCAGTGCCGTGGTACTTCGCTACCGGCTAGTCAGACATATCCTAGATGTTCAGATTGTGGTAAACGCCACTTGGGTCCATGTCAGTTAGGAGTTGATACTTGTTATATTTGTCGCGAGGCAGGCCATTTCATGAGAGATTGCCCGACTAGGGGTGGTAGTGGTGCAACCCAGCCAGCTAGATCAGTAGTAGCTTCCTCAGCACCAGCACGCCCTCAGGGGCAAGTTCCTCAGGCACCAGCAGGTCGTGGTAGAGGTCGAGGTGGAGCTCCTACAGCAGGCGGTTCCCAGAACCGCACCTATTCTCTTATTGGTCGACAGGACCAAGAGGCTTCACCAGACGTGGTCACAGGTATTCTGTTGGTAAATTCTCTTGATGTGTATGTGTTGATAGATCCGGGTTCTACATTATCATATGTTACTCCCTTTGTTGCCATTAAATTCAAAATAGTACCAGAGGCTATTAGACCTTTCGAGGTAGCCACTCCCGTTGGTGATTCTATAGTAGCTAGGCGTGTTTATAGAGGTTGCACGATAATGATGGGCGATTGTAGCACTACAGCTGACTTAATTGAGCTAGAAATGGTTGATTTCGATGTTATTCTCGGTATGGATTGGTTGTCTTCTTGCTATGCTAACGTTGATTGTAGAGCGAAGACAGTCTAGTTTCACTTTCCAGGAGAATTAGCTATGGAGTGGCAGGGTGTTTCTGCATCGCCAAAGGGTCTGTTTATTTCTTACCTTAAGGCAAGGAAGCTAATCGCAAAAGGCTGCTTATATCATATTGTTCATGTTCGAGACTCAAAAAAGGAGACATCGACTCTCGAGTCAGTTCCGGTAGTGAATGAGTTCCCTGATGTGTTTCCAGATGAGTTACCTGGTCTTCCTCCGGAACGAGAGATTGATTTTTCTATTGATATAGTACCAGGTACGCAACCCATATCCCTTCCTCCCTATAGGATGGCACCAGCAGAACTGAAAGAATTGAAGGAACAACTGAAGGATTTGGTAGATAAAGGTCTCATCAGACCTAGCATTTCCCCGTGGGGAGTCCCGGTATTGTTTGTGAAAAAGAAAGACGGCTCTCTACGCATGTGCATAGATGACATACAGCTAAATAAAGTCACAATCAAGAATAAATACCCTCTGCCCAGGATTGATGACTTGTTCGACCAACTCCAGGGTGCCAAGTGCTTCTCGAAGATAGATTTGCGATCAGGCTACCATCAGGTTAGAGTTAGAAAATCTGATATACCTAAGACTGCATTCAGGACTAGGTATGGCCATTATGAGTTTTTAGTGATGTCGTTTGGACTCACTAATGCCCCTGCATTATTTATGGATCTGATGAACAGCGTATTCAGGCCTTATCTAGATTTATTTGTGATTATATTTATTGATGATATTCTCATCTATTCAAAGTCTGAATCAGAGCATGCGGAGCACCTGCACACAGTATTGGGTACTCTTCGGGACCAACAATTATTTGCTAAGTTCTCAAAGTGTGAATTCTGGTTAGATTCAGTGGCATTTCTTGGCCATATAGTTTCAGAAGAAGGAATTAAAGTAGATGGCCAGAAGATTGAGGCTGTGAAGAATTGGCCCAGACCTACGACGCCAACTGAAGTACGTAGTTTTCTGGGTTTGGCAGGTTATTACAGAAGGTTCGTAGAGGGTTTTTCCTACATTGCAGCTCCACTGACCAAATTGACACAGAAAATAGCTAAATTTGAGTGGTCTGATTCTTGCGAGCACAGTTTCCAAGAACTAAAGAACAGGTTGATAACAGATGCAGTACTTACACTTCCAGAGGGATCTGAGGACTATGTCATTTACTGTCTTGGTTGTGTTTTGATGCAGCACGGAAGAGTAATTGCCTATGCTTCCAGGCAGCTGAAAAAGCACGAGCAGAACTACCCTACCCATGATTTGGAGCTTGCAGCAGTCATTCATGCATTAAAGATTTGGCGACATTATTTGTACGGAGTTCATGTTGATATTTATACAGACCACAAGAGCCTCCAGTACATATTTAAGCAAAAGGAGCTAAACCTATGACAGAGGCGGTGGCTAAAGTTGCTGAAGGACTACGACGTGGACATTCTTTATCATCCGGGTAAAGCGAATGTTGTTGCTGATGCCCTTAGTCGTAAGTCTATGGGTAGTCTATCTTATTTACAGCCACAGAAAAGAGAGTTAGCTCATGCACTCCACCAGTTGGCCAGCATGGGAGTCAGATTAATTGATTCAGAGGACGCAGGAGTTACAGTTCAGAAAGCAGCCACTACTTGCCTAGTTACAGAAGTAAAACAGCGTCAGTATGAGGATCCAGTTCTAGTTGAATATAGACAAATAGCCAGAAGAAAACCGGAGTCACTATACAGGGTTACTAGTGATGGGGTTCTCATGTATAAAGATAGACTTTGTGTTCCTGACGTTGCAGATTTACGTGGACAGATTATGACTGAGGCACACTATTCCAGGTACACTATTCATCCAGGTTCAACTAAGATATATCATGACCTTAAGCAGATTTACTGGTGGGACGGAATGAAGCGTGACATAGCAGAATTTGTGGCTCAGTGTCCTAACTGCCAGCAGGTTAAGGTCGAGCATAAAAAACCTAGTGGCTTGTTACAGGAAATCGAGATTCCATCATGGAAATGGGAAGCAGTGAATATGGACTTCATTACAGGCTTTCCACTACGGGGAGCAGGTATGACTCTATTTGGGTTATAGTTGACAGGCTTACTAAATCAGCTCATTTCTTGCCTGTTAGAACTACATATACAGTGGAGGATTATGCTAGACTTTATATCAGAGAGATAGTGCGCCTGCATGGTATTCCAGTATCTATCATTTCAGACAGGGGCGCACAGTTTACAGCAAATTTCTGGCGATTATTCCAGACAGGTTTAGGGACACAAGTGAATCTGAGTATAGCATTTCATCCACAGACAGACGGACAGGCTGAGCGGACCATTCAGACCTTAGAAGATATTCTTAGAGCTTGCGTGTTGGATTTTGGAGGCAGTTGGAGTGATCATCTACCATTGATAGAGTTTGCATATAATAATAGCTATCATTCCAGCATACAGATGGCACCATATGAAGCTTTGTATGGGCGCAAATGCAGGTCTCCTATAGGATGGTTCGAGGTTGGCGAGTCTCAATTGATAGGTCCATATTTAATCCAACAAGCCGTTGATAAAGTCAAGTTGATCAGGGAAAGATTATTAGCAGCGCAGAGCAGACAGAAGTCCTATGCAGATAATCGACGTCGAGATTTAGAATTTCAGATTGGCGATTGGGTGTTCCTGAAAGTATCACCTATGAAAGGCGTTATGAGATTTGGAAAGAAGGGGAAGCTTAGCCCTAGATTTATTGGTCCATATCAGTTTATCAGGCGAATTGGGCATGTAGCCTACGAGTTAGACCTTCCAGTAGACATTCAGGAGGTACATCCATTATTCCATGTTTCTATGCTCAGAAAATGTGTTGGAGATCCTTCTAGAGTTGTACCATTAGATGATGTACAGATCACAGAGCAATTAACTTATGAAGAGGTGCAATTTACAATTTTAGATAGGCAGATTCGTCGACTAAGGACGAAAGACATTCCTTCAGTTAAAGTGCTATGGCGAAGCAATAACGTAGAGGAAATAACTTGGGAAGCTGAGAATGATATGAGAGACAAGTATCCACATCTCTTCACTACTTTAGGTATATAATAGAACCTTGTTTAATGCTTTTACATACTTCATGTCACATTTGAGGACAAATGTTCCAAAGGGGGGAAGATTGTTACACCTCGTATGTCCAAAGTGAGGTATATCGTTCTAACGACATGTTAAGAATGATTTAAGTGATCTTAAAGTCATAATTGGACCATATATGACTTTTATATATTGAATATAAAGGTTGGGATAAATCAGATTTAAGTTGCGGAAAAACAGACTAAGGATTTGCCTTTTAACGGAGCTTTTTCAGCAATTAATTCCGTGTGTTATATGAGGTCTTTTAGAGACATATGATATACCAAATTGAAGGTCTTGGAGTGTAGTTTCCAAAAATTTTGATGGTTTGTTCATACAATGTCTGGATAAAAAGATATGAGTATCAGAAGTCAGACCAGAAAAAGGGACATAAGCGCAAAAGAGGGCTAGAAATGAAATGTTTTTGTTATAAAAGAGAAATTATTCATTTTTTCGAAATGTTCCAGAAAACCCACGATATAAGCAGACCTCTCTGGAGTTGAATCCATTTTTTTTTTAATTTTGAAGAAACCACATCAATTTTGACTCGAAACGGAAGACGGATTGCGTCAAAACGCTCTATACGATTAGGGTAACATTATGCTACCTTCAATTTCGTCTATAGTTTGAGTTTTAGAATTACTTCATAGCTAAGTAAAGTACCTAAATTCTATTTTATGGCTTGTTTAAGCTTTATAAGGTGTGGAATTCAAAGGAAACAAAGTTTAGGAGCTAGAATCATCAAAGGTATGTAAGACTAAACCTTTCTTTTGACAAGGCATGTATCTTTTAGCTTCTGAAGCTTTTCTTAGTTCTAAAATTAGTGTTTCTTGTGAGAAACTTGTATGGTACCAGGGAACCCTTGTATATACTTAATTTGGTCCTAAAATCCAAGGTGAATGACGTCCAAATCAGCAGGACAAAACGTTTCAAAATCTGAAAAATTCTTTTGATCTTTGGACAGCTTTTAGTATATTGATCATAACTCCTTTTACAAAATTGATATTAAGATGATTTAAAAATCCCCAGAATCCTAACACATATATCTACAACTATCATGAGACCATGAAGTCTATATCTTTGATCTATACTCTGAAAATTAGGTTGAAAGTCAGGACAGTGGTGCTGTCCAGACATTCTATCTGCGGATGAGTTATGTCATCCAGTTGTCTCATCTTGTTATCCGTTTAACATGTTTATGTTATCAGTTTATCCGGGTATCCATTCCCGTGTATAGTATAGTGTTGGTTCTGTTTTGCGGATCATCCAGTTTCAGTGGAAACTCTGCCGAAATTTTTATAGAAATTCAAAGAGTTTGACAAATTCTGAGTTCTAGGTTGTGTTTAAAATTCTATCAAAAGTTTTCTTATCATTCCTTGAGTCCATATCGATTATTTCCACATGTGTTATGCCTCATACATTCTTATGCTTATATTGTGATTATGTTATGTGTGATTTGGAGTCCCCCATAGAGGCTGGACATTGGACACACAGTCCGGTCGCGTGTGATACTACCCGTCTGGGGATACAGCCCCTCTGGTTCAGGCGGGAGTTGAAACACCTAGTGTGACCGGGTGTCATTCACACACTCTGACCAGAGAGACTAGATATTACTTGCTGGGGGGATATAGCCTATAACACTCACCAGGTTTGTTATATCCGCGTATATAGCCACAATGTGCATTGCATGATTATATGTGAGGCTAGTTCAGATGTTCAGTTACCTGATTTGGGGGGATATAGCCCATAACACCAGGGAGGTACCAGTTCAGATCACATTTCAGTTTTAGCTCAGTACCAGTTATCAGTTCTAAGTTATCAGCCACCAGTTTTTAGTGTCAGTATCAGTTGACAGCTTTCGGTTCTAATTTCTAGTTACTAGTTACCAGTTACCAGTCATATTACAGTCATTTATCAGTATAGTTCATCTCAGTCTTCAGTTTCAGATTCAGCTAGACTTCAGGTTATATTCAGACCATGCTTAGTACGGCTTAAGATTTCCTGCTACATTGCTATGCTTCAGCTCATGTTTACACATTTATATTCCAGCCTTACAGTTTCATCTAGCTATGATTTATTATATGCTCAGGCCTTACATACTTTGTACATATCGTACTCACGCCCTTTTTTTTGGGGCGCTGCATTTCATGCCACGCAGGTACAGAGAGAGCAGACCCTGAGCCACGTTAGTAGGCTATCTACCAGCTGTTGGAGTCGCTCCATCTCTTCCGGAGTACACTACTTTTGGTATGTTGTACAGATGTCGAGTAGGTATGGCGGGGCCTTGTCCCGTCCTTTGTATATTCAGTTCAGCACTCTTAGAGGCCTGTAGATATGTCCCTATGTGGTGCAGTCAGTATGTTATATATATCATCGTGTGATAGCCTTGTCATCTTTCCAAACTTTATGTTTCTGTAAATATGTATGTATTCATAACAGCTCATCTCTATAATTCATAGATTATTAATAGGTTTTGCGATAATCGACACTTAGTATCGGTTATCCGTCGCGGCCCTAGGTTGGGTCATGACAGTATTCTTACTACCGCTTTTCTCATTAATAGATTCCTTTCCACTTTATTACACAACAAGAGTCTTTCTGAAATTCTTTATAAGAAGTTCTCAAATTATAGTTTTCTTAAAGCTTTTGGGTGTTTATGTTATTCTACCATTCCTAAACATCAAAGGACAAGTTTCAACCTAATTTTATACCCTGTGTTTTTGTGGGGTATCACCTTTGCTGAGAAGGGGTACAAACTTTACAATCTTCAAACAAAAAGTTATTTTGCTTCCAAGGATGTCATCTTTCATGAGCATGTATATCCTTTCCTTAAGTCTGCCAAGGTTGTCTCCTCTTTTGTTCCCATACCATTTTATTATTTGTTCCCTGGTTCCACTATTCCACCAGTTGTATCACTAGCTATTTCTTCCCTGTCCTTCACCTGGACCTTCCATTCCTCATGATCATGTTTCCTCTCCTAGAATCTCTTTTGATCATGTCAAGCCCACTAGTCACACATCAGAGCTACACATTCCTGTGTTAAGAAAATCTACCAAGACCTACTTTGTGCCTAGTTATCTTCAAGACTATGCCTACAAACTCCCCAATCTAGGTCTTTCTACCTATGTAGTGTCCAGTTCCGATCCATGCAACTCTACCCTTCAGCCTCTTGTTTCTGAACCTCACACCTATTCTCAAGCTGCTGCTGTTCCAGAGGGGCAGGAAGCTATGAGAAAGGAGTTTAAGGCCTTGGAGGCTAATATAGTTCATTTCTCCTAGGGTCAAGCTTTCTACAATTAAGGTTCTGGTTGCTATTGTAATCAAGAAGAATTGGCCTTTGTATCGACTTGATGTCAACAATGCATTATTGCATGGTGATTTATATAAGGAGGTATATATGAGATTGCCTCCTCGTTTGTCTGTCAAGTCTTCTTCCTCTGCTATACTTTTCAAGCTGAAAAAGTCTCTTTATGGACTGAGACAAGCATCCAAACATTGTTATGCTAAATTGTCTCAGGTCCTACATGCTAGAAGGTATGTTCACTCCTTAAATGACTACTTTGTTTTCACCAACGGTTTAGGTTAGTCCTTGGTCATTCTTGCTGTGTATGTTGATGATATTGTGCTCACATAGACTGACCAATCTGAAATTCTTGATCTCAAGACCTATCTTCATAATGAGTTCAAGATCAAAGACCTTGGGATTCTTCATTACTTTCTAGGAATTGAGGACTTATATACTGATTCTAGAGTATACTTCATTAGAAGAAGTTTATCACTGATTTGCTCACTTAGTTTCATAGCACTGTGATCTCCTTTGATCAGTCCCCTTGAATTGCACTCTAAGCTGAGAGTTGATGGAGGTCCTTTGTTGCCTAAGCCTGACAGATACATGAGTTTAGTAGGGAAGTGGAGCTTCCTCACCCATACTAGGCTAGACTTAGCATTTGTTGTGCAGCATCTCAATCGGTACATGCAAAACTCCTACATTTCTCATATGCAAGCTGCTCTACATCTCCTCAGATATATTTCGATGGGACTTCTGATTTTGGTCTTTTCTTGAACAATCAACCTAATTTCTCATTATGTGTTTTCAGATAGAGACTGGGCTGCCTGCCCAAATACTAGACGTTCAGTCACATGTTTTTGCGGTATTCTTGGTGGCTGCCTTATTACTTGGAAATCTAAGAAGCAGCCAGTGGTGTCTCTTTCTTCTGCTGAGGCTGAGTACAGGGCCATGAGCAAAGCTGTAGCTAAAATAATTTAGCTGGTTAGTTTATTGTCTGATTTTGGTATTGATGTTTCTCATTCTATTTCAATTTTTTTTGTGAAAACTAGGCAGCTCTACACATTGTCTGCAACCCTGTCTTCCACAAACGAATAAAGCATATTGAGTTGGATTGCCATTTTGTTTGGGCCGAGTTTATTGAAGGACTAATTGACTTGTTACATACATCCAGTGCTACCCAAATGACGGATATTTTCACAAAGATCCTTCCTGGTGCAGTTCATCATCAGCATCTGTGCAAGGTAGGCATGTTACCACCCTCTAACTTGAGGGGGGGGTGGGAGGTGGGTGTTGGGATTATATAGGTGCATAAGTGTAATGAGTATGTATATAGTATATTTAGTGTAAATAAGAGTTTTATGGCATAGGCCAATATTTATTATGTTATAGTTTTATTTTCTAGTAGCCGAGTTAGTTAGTCGGCCCAAATACTACTTTAGTTGGGTCAGTATAAATAGGTGTAGCCCGGTCCATGTAATCACTTTACTCATTTTTCAGTTGACAAGATATTTTCTAATTCTCTCTCTTCTCTCTCACCGACCTAGTAAACCATAATCATATCTGATCGATCCTTTCCTTATTGTGAATGTTAACATTTTATTGAACCAGTAATTTTTCTGGGGCCTTTGATATTCAGGTAGATTCTGCAAGTTGGTAGCATCTTCCCTAGGAATTACTTGTTGCTAATTTTCTATCATTTTTTTTTCAAAAATGCACTTAATTACTATTAATTTGGTGTTGTACAGAGATTTGAAATACCCTCCTGAATATGAATTTAACGTGGCACAAGAGCGTCTTGTAAGAACTCGTAAAAATATTGTTTTTAAAGGTTTTTCCTTATTCTTTATTTTTCTTGGTTTATATATCACAAAATTTGTTAATTTCCAATGAGGTACCACTTTAGATAGCTTTGGAGTTGGTACACGATCATATAAAATATTATTTTCATTATTTTTCCCGATCATAATTGTTACAAAAAATAGTTATGTTCGCATTAGTTACCAATTAGATGCTCTCTAGACTCTAAGCCTCAGATAGATCTCATACTTCAGCTAAACCTCTGAGCTTCTTTATTATGCTAGGTAGGAATCATGTATGCACCCGCCTACAAAGGTTGCATCTTCTGCTGTCTGTCCATTTGCTTTTATTAAACCATGTGGTGTTCATGAAGATGTGACTCTAAAAGACATTGATAAAAAAAAAAGACACGCATCCCGCGATCATAGTCAAAGCAAAAAAGTGTAGATCCTTCTATTTTGTATCACAGATCAGCTTTCTCTGGCAAGCCTGTCGTAGGAAAGGCCACAATCCAGATCGAAGGAGGGAAAAGCAGCATAACTATTATGAGGACCGGCGAGTAATGCGTTCACCGTCTCCTCTTCATTTTTAAGACTATACATACTACTCCATGTCTAGCATATCTCCGTTGTATGTACAGTGTCTCATTATACATGCGATGAAGATATACTACACATACAAGATCATATCAAAAAATATTTTAAAAAATCTCTGGTGGTCGGCGCCGACATTCTGGAGAGGCAGCTATGAGGTTGCGCCTGGAGTTGGCAAGGAGGTGTAGGAGGGGGACATACAGTTTTTTTTCACCTTGTATGTATATAGCTATATTTTAAAAAATAAATATTGCTATGTTTTGTAAGTTGTATAGTATTGCTATTTTTGTGTAAAGTGAAAATATTATTGTGAGTACAGAAAACGAGTGGTTCCTCCAACATAACACCCATCACTCTTTTTCTCATTACTTTGAAGCAATTCTAAATTTTGGTTCGCACTGAGAAAAGGAGGAGCACATATGTCCTATGAGGAGGTGCGAGAGGTTGGCAGTGATAGGTCTACAGAGAGGAAGAGGTAGACCGAAAAATAATTGGGGTGAGGTGATTAGGCAAGATCAGGGACAGATCCACCCATATGGTACTGGTGTCATCCAACACCATTGGATCGAAATTTTTTTGCTAGTTATATATATATATATATACATATATATATAAAACTTTCTCTTTTTTCTTATTAATATAATATATATATATATATATATATATATATATATATATATATATATATATATTATATTAATAAGAAAAAAGAGAAAGTTTTTTATAAGAAGGATAAAATGACACCACTGAAACAAAAGGTGTCGCATGTGAGTTGGCTGAAGCGCGATTTATAATCTTCGGCCTCTAAGGATCAAATCCCACCAGCAGCACCAAAGTCTAGATTTTTATGTTTTTGGCATCACTCATGAAATTTTTTGCGTACGCTACTGGGCAAGATATAGCATCGGTCTAGATCACCGAGGATTTAACCCTAAAAAGGGAAGCATAGAGGTCAAGGATTAGGGTAGAATATTAGAAGGTAGCTAAACTGGTGTTACTATGCCTTTCTATCTTATTCTGCATTTTTATTAGTATCGTGGTTGAATCTATCATGCTAGTTTAAGTATTTCGATATCATTGTTTTCTTTACATTGCATTATATCTGTGCACATTATTCTTGTATTTCTCTTCCTGTTTTGCCTCTTTCTTTTCTGATCCTATTCCAAAAACTATTTTTCTTGAGCTGAGGGTCTGCTAGAAATAGTCTATCTACTTCGCTCGATGTAGGGGTAAGGTCTGCGTACATCTTACTCGAGAGTTTCCTAATATTTCTTTTCAAAAACGATGAAAGTGGCTTCCTTTTGTGATAAAGTAACTTCCACCGAATATAATTTCCTAAGTACTTTCATTGCTTGCCCTATATATAACACTGTGTGACGTAGGTCATATACTTCATTTACACTTTCTGCGTACGTAGCTAAGGTTGAACTAGAATCACTGATTGGATTTAAGTGAGACTTGCTTTGGAGGATGAAAATAGTTTAGATTAGTATAGTGCATGAATGAGTATTGTTCTAATATGCTAATAGCTAAATGGGCATTAGCGAAAGTAAATGTGGTCGTTCAAGTTATTGGTGTCGATAAAAGACATTTTTTACGATCAATTTGAAATCCAGCCGTTAACTTCTAATGTCATAGTTTCTAACGACATGTTATGACTGATTGTTTATTTGTTGTTGTTTACTTATATCGGTTAAATTTGGGCTTATACTTTCTTTCTTCTTATAAGGTGATGCCATCCTGTTATTTCCCAAGACACACCACTTACTATTTTAAAAACCAGTTTCTTCAATGTGTTCCTTTACTTTATTATATGCGGAATTAAAAGTGTAAGTAAATGAACACTTGATGTTAGCGTGGAAAAACCCCTTTAATTAGGGATCAAAAAACCAGGACCTACTCTTCCATGTAGGATTTCAACTTCACAATGTAAAAGACTCACTTGGTTACAAGACTACCTTCTTACTAACCTAGGACTAACTCTGATCCTATAGCGACCCCTTTTACCAACAGTGAAGTTACTCCAAGTACACGACTTGAATTCAAATGATACAACTCGATAGTACCAACTACACCTGAACTAAGACTGAACTTTGACAAGAATCAATCTAAGGAACATGTTCTTTACTTAGTTCCCTGTAGCTTAATGATTACACAAATAAGACAAAGACTCTTTCAATGCTATGGCTCGATTGTCTCTGTATTTGTCCACGTTTCAACCGCTGAAATACTTCTGCTTTTATAGCTTCCAAAACCCAAGAAGTCTTGAGCAATTAAAACTCTAAAGCTTCCAAGAGTTTGAGTCCTAATTGAACTCTTTCCTTGGTTACCCGAAATCCCTTAGCTCTTATCCACTCTTATGCAATCTTTTCATATCTCGTGTAATCCTACATAATTATCAAGATAAACATTAGATTTAGGATAATAATTTATATTCTCGCTTAAATGATTTTGCATGAATTATTTATTCAGCTGCAGTGATTCAAAGGAACCATTCCTTGGATCTGTTCCTTAGTCATCAGTCAAAACTTCCAGCTTATCCAATCTAACATTTTTCCCCTTTTTGATGATGACAAACTCATAGATGTAGCTGTATGTCCTTAATGTCCTGAGTCACAACTTGGAACTCAAAAAGCATGATAAGTAAAAACTTGTTTCATCATTAAGGATTAGGTTCTCAATTAGGTTATAAATTGCATAAGCAAAATCAGAACTTACTCTTCCCCCTTTTTGCATCATTGAAAAGGTTTCATAAGTTAGAATATCTCAAGTATTAGAATAATCGGCTCATGGCCATTGAGGCAATTCAAAATGCAAGCATAATTCAAAATAAAGGAAATGCAAGACAATGACATTAGCCATCTAGGATAAGTCATCATTAACAAAAAGTTAAACCAGGGGATACAAGAAAATACTTCTAGATTATTCAAAAACTAGAAAAGGAAAAGACTAAGATACTAGAAATAGTCTAAATCCCACTGGACAAATGATGGCATTTGGCTAAGGTGTTCAGAATGTGGAAGGACTAGGTCCCTGAGACTTTTCCTGCAACAACTCAAACATTTGTTTGAGCATTCCCTCATTTGTCCCCTTTGCTTTAGTAGCCTCTGCCTTCCAGTAGTTACTCTCTTCCTCCAACCTAGCTATCTCAGCAGCTTGTATGGCAACTTGTTGCCTCAAGGCCTTCACCTTGTTGTTCAAAGGCTGTTTGCCAACACCAGCCAGGGGAGGATCAGCTTGAACAGGCAAATCACAACTGATCAGGGTAGCACAACAAAATTTCTCCTTCTTTGTAGCATTGACTACCCCCTCCAAAGGAATTCCCAATTTAGCAAACAAATCAGTCAAGATAAAACCAAAGGGCACTGAGTGCTTTTTCTTCCCAGCAACAACCCTCTTAATCAGATGAATCATGAACCTAGGCCAGTTAATCTGCTTATCACTGTCCAGCAGTTCCATGAGGACCAGGTCCATAAAACTAGCAATCCCTCTCTTCTGCTGCCTTGGCAGCATTATCTTGTTCACAAATTCAAATAGCACCTGGTGCTGAGGGTGCATTTCATTCTTTTGCACAGCTCTAGGCTTCTTCTCCTCATCATTTTCAGCAAAACTTCTTACTGATTTCTAAACCAGTAGGGAGATTTGTCAAATCAGGCCACAACTTTTTGATGGAGCTTTCATACCCCACTGATGGAATCCCCAGCAATTCACCGAACTTCTTAGTGTCAAAGGTGATTTCTTGTTCATGGATAGAAGTGTCCTATCCCTTTTGATGGAACATTTTTTGTAAAATTAATGAACCATCACCTTTGCACACTTACCTTTTATCTGAAGGACCATGTCCCTCCAGCCTTGAACCTGCAATTTTTGCAACAACCAGAACATACCCTCTTCCTCAATATCAGAGAGTACCCTTCCCTTCAGGACTCTTCTCATCATAATGTCATTATGCACACAGTGTTGAACTTCATCTCCCTCATCCTCAGTTTCACTGTCTTCACCTACAAAAGACTCATCAGAACTAGAATAAGAATTTCATCAACCAAAGTTCTTTTGAGGACCTGGTCCTCTTGGAAGATTTCCCAGCAGCAGCTTGTAACACGGCCTTGTGCAACTTTCCTCTTTTTAGACTGAGGAACAACTTCCTCAACATCATCCATCATATCATCTTCCTCATCCACAAACTCTCTTTCTTTTTCTACAAAATCAGTTTCTTCTTCTATAACAGGATTAACAGCATGTTTTCACTTTCCTTTCCTGCTTCTTTCCATTTCAACAGCCAGTTTTTCATCTGCAGCCTTGACTGCACTTCTTGTTCTCCTAACCCCACTAGCAGGGGTAGAGGAAGAAGGAACATTTCCTTTTGCCTTGGAAGAACTTTCACCCTTTTTCTTAAGCCCTGACTTATAGCTATCACCAATCTTTTTCAACTTAGCAGCAATCTCAGCAAATTACTTAACATCAATTGGACCCTTTCTAGCAAGTTTTCTTTTCAGACTCCTTATGTTAATAATGTCAATAATTGGCCTATCATTATCACTCATGGAATCATCTAAATCCACCACATTTATATCCTCCATGGGTGCTCTAAAAGCAACCTCTGGAGACCCTGGTGACCCATGCATGGGAGCCTCCAAACGTTTCACAGTTTCACCTTCCCCCTCAGGAACAGACCCAAACCCCTCTACATTCTCCCCTTCATCTTCGACTACATTTAAAGGAGAATCATAGTTTACATGATACTGATAGACAATCATAGCCCTTGAAAAGTCCTCAACTGTTTCTAAAATCGATTAAGCAGTGGGAACTGGTCCTTTCCCCTCAATTTCTGGCTCAGGATTTTCAGGAATTTCAAGGTTTGGTGTTGTGGTGTCCATGGGTGAAGGAGGGTTGGGGATTTGTGGTTGATCAGAAGTAGGAATGGATGATGAGTTTTCAGGTGAGAGAGACATTGTAAGTATACGTTTTGAGAGATAATTCACTATTTTTTCTGAAATTGTTGAGAATTTGATTACGAGCAAAGTGAAAAATAATGAAGAAGTAGGAGTGTTTATATAGAGTGAGATAAGTAGTGGAAATTGAGTTCAAAACGGATACTATTACCTCATTGAAGGAATTTCAGACGTTAAAGGACTGTTGGGAGTCTCTCGGAAAAGAGCCATTATGATTTGAGTTTCCTGATGGGATTAGGAACTGGTTCCTCCGATGGGACTCTTACGTAGAACTGATATGATTAGGATTTCTAGTGGGATTTTATCCTAAATTAAAGTTACCTATAGCCTTAACCTTCTAATAAAATTTAATAACAAAGAGCAAATACCTAAATATTATCACAAAAACAGTGTCCATCCTAATTTAATCAAATTTTACTCAATCTGAAATTCTAAGAACATAAGAGTAACATCATTAAATTTTAGCAACTTTAAAATGAAATCATGGCACAGGAGTATACAATTAAGTATAAACCTGAACTGAATATTTCAATTTGACTTTGATAAAATTCATTTTAAGTACAATTTTCTAGCCAATTTTGAAGTAAAGCATTAGTAGATTTAGGTGAATTTAATCATCCCTAATTCCAACCTATTCCTTTCAAAATGATCTATTCCTAAAGCTTTTGTAAAAATGTCAGCAATTTGCTTCTCAGTAGGACAAAATGCTATAGTGATCAAACCATTTTCATAATTGTCTCTCAAGAAATGGTGTCTTATATCAATTTGTTTAGTCCTTTTGTGATGCACTAGATTTTTTATCATGTTTATAGCATTAGTGTTATCACAATAGATAGGAATAGTTCCTACATCAACACCAAAATCTTGTAATTGCTGTCTGATCCACAATAATTGTGAACAACATGAGGCAGATGCCACATATTCAGCCTCAGCAGTGGAAAGTGCTACTGAATTTTGTTTCTTGGTTCCCCATGAAACCAAACACTCACCAAGACAGTGTGCCATACCTGAGTTACTCTTTCTATCAAGTAGGAAACCTGCATAGTCAGCATCAGTATATCCAATAAGATTAAAATTACCACCTTTTGGATATCAAAGTCCCAAGGAACCTGTTCCTTTCAAGTATCTCAATATTCTTTTAATAGCTTTCAAATGAGATTCCTTAGGATCTGACTGAAACCTAGCATACAAACCAACAGTAAACACAATGTCAGGTCTACTAGCAGTTAAGTAAAGTAAGGAACCAATCATGCCCCCTATACAATTTTTGATCAACTGAATTCCATGTTCATCAATATCCAATTTTGTGGCAATTGCAATAGGTGTATCAATTTCCTTTGCATTGTCCATATCAAACCTTTTAAGTAATTCCTTAACATATTTTTGTTGATGGATCATAGTTCTATTTGAGGTTTGCTTGATTTGTAAATCCAAAAAGAAATTGAGTTCACCCATTATACTCATCTCAAACTCACTCCCCATCAAATTTGCAAATTCCTTACTTAGATTTTCACTAGTAGTACCAAAGATTATATCATCTACATAAATTTGAACAATTAAGAGATGCTTACCTTTTTCTTTTAAAAACAGTGTGCTATCAATTCTACCTCTTTACCAATGCTGAAGTAAGAATTTTGATAGACGTTCATACCAAGTTCTTAGTGCCTGCTTGAGTCCATACAAGGCCTTATCTAACTTGTACACATGTTCAGGGAATTGTTCATTCTCAAAACCTGGAGTTTGCTTGACATAGACTTCTTCCTTTAAGTAACCATTTAGAAATGCACTCTTAACATCCATTTGATGTAGAGTAAATTCCATGTTTGTAGCAAAGGCTATAAGAAGTCTTATTTCTTCCAATGTTGCAACTGGAGCAAAAGTCTCATCATAGTCAATGCTCTCCTCTTGGCTATACCCCTGAACAACTAGTCTAGCCTTATTTCTAGTTACCATGCCATCCTCATCAAGTTTGTTCCTGATAACCCATTTTGTTCCTATAATGGACTTGTTCCTTGGCTTGGGTTCCAGATACCAAACTTGACTTCTTTGGAATTGATTCAACTCCTCCTGCATAACATTGATCCAATCTGCATCCTTTAGTGCCTCTTTCATATTTTTGGGTTCAACAAGAGATAAGAAGGCACTAAAGGCACACAAATTCAGATTTTTAACTGCTGATCTGGTTTGAATTCCAGCAGCCTTATATGAGATTATCTGGTCTACAAGATGTGAACCCTTATATTTGTAAGGCTTGAGTATCAGACCATTTTCAGAAGTCCCTCGCTGCAAAACAGTTCCTGATGGAGTAGTACTGCCAATTTGTGAGGTGGATCCATCATTTGTTCCCCTGTTTCAGTGGTACTCTTCTCAGTTCTGTCTTGAGGAACAGTTCCTTGCAATTTACTTCTCACATCATTCCCATCCAATGTCTGCATTTGTTGAGAATCAGTTTCACCATGTTTCAGCATTCCAATCTCTTCATCTTCCTGTACCTGTTCTTGAGTCAAACTGTCAGTTTCATCAAATTTAACATGCAGTCTTTCTTCAATTTTCAATGTTTTCTTGTTAAAGACTATATAAGATTTACTATTTGAAGAGTAAGCAACAAAGATTCCCTCATCACTTCTAGGATCAAATTTTCCTAAGGCATCATTTCCATTGTTATGTATGAAACATTTGCAACCAAAAGCCTTAAGAAGAGAAATATTTGATTTTCTTCCTTTAAGTAACTCATATGGTATCTTTTCTATCAATGGCCTTATTATACATCTATTGATTATATAGCATGCATTGTTAATGGTCTCAGCCCAAAAGCTTTGTGGAAGATTACCAGATATTAGCATAGTCCTAGCCATTTCCTCTAAAGTCCTATTTGTCCTTTCAACTACACCATTTTGTTGTGGAGTTCTAGGTGAGGAGAAATTGTGATTAATGCCATTCTCATTACAAAAATTGAAAAACATATGCTTTTCAAATTCAGTTCCATGATCTGATCTAATGGCAACAATGTGACTATCTAGAGTCCTTTGAGCTTTCTTAGCAAAAATTGAAAATGCATTAAAAGCTTCTTCCTTAGATGCAAGAAATATAGTCCATGTAAATTTCGAGTAATCATCAACTAATACCATAACATACTTCTTACCTCCACGGTTCATTGTTCTCATTGGTCCACAAAGATCCATATGGACTAGTTCCAAAGGTTTGGTAGTACTTACCTTTTTCTTTGGTTTAAAGGAGGATTTTACCTGCTTCCCCCTGACACAAGCTGCACATACCTTTTCACCCTTGAATTTGATGTTAGGAAGACCTATCACCAAATTCTTGGAAACAAGCTTGTTCAATTGTGAAAGACTGGCATGGCCAATTCTTTTGTGCCATAGGAGGGGATCAATTTGCACTTCACTTAGGCAACTCATGCTTCCATCAGATAGTGTCAATAGATCTACCTTGTAGATATTTCCATGTCTATTTTTCCCTGCAAAATAATCTCTCCAGAAGTTTGGTTAATCACAGTGCACCCAGTAGATGAGAAATTAACATTATTACCTTTGTCACACAATTGAGATATACTCAATAAGCAATGCTTCAACCCTTCTACTAGAAACACATTGTCTATACTGTGTGAATCAGACCTTCCTACCTTTCTAATGCCAATAATTTCCTCTTTCTTACCATTACCGAAGGAAACACTTCATCCTTGAAAGGTTGAGAGTGAAAGGAACAGTTCCTTATGTCCTGTCATATGCCTTGAGCAACCACTGTCCATGTACTCTTTGTGGTTCCTCTCCTTCACTCTAGTCTGGAAAAGAAAACTAGGGGTTAATTTTAAGAACCCAAACTAGTTTGGGTTCATTTCCTTGAGAAAAAGGATGAATCAGATCTCTCTTAGTCCAGAATGGTAATGATTTCTTTGTGTGAACAGTTTTCGTTGTCATAGAGTTTTGAACTGGTTTATAGGACCTGTTCTTTTGTGCAGCCATTTCCAAAGATTGGCAATTTCTTTTCAAGTGACCAGTGTTCCCACAATGAGTGCATTACCAATTTTCAGGAAGTGTTAGATACTTACTCTTTGGATCCCATTTGGGTGATGACTGAGATTTCATGAATCGAATACCCTTCCTCTTAGTACTATGATTTTCCTATAACCATTCTAGGGCTTCAGAGGACTTGTTCCATTTTACAGTTTTTTCTAACTCCATTTTTGTTTTCACTAAGTCCTCTTCCAAAGATCTTATCTTTTCATCTTTCTTGCACTGTTCATCAACTTTGACTTTCAATTTCTCTTCAGCAATGATCTGATGAGAATTAGCAATACCCTCACCATTTTCAACAGTTTTAACTTTTAATTTTTCATTTTCCAGTTCCTGGACAGTTGATTCAAGTGTGAGGACCGGTTCCTCTAGCATGCTAATTTTCCTTTTCAGATAGTTATTTTAATTACTGCCTTTTTATATTCTGTTCCTAAACTTTCAATTTCATCATGCAGTTGATCTTTACCATCCCTTAGAGATTTAAACTCATTTAGCACAGTATGAAATACTTTAACTAATCTCTCTCTAGGCATGATTTTCACATCTTCTTTAAGTTTAAAAACAAATACCTCAGCATCTTCTTCATTATCTGAGTCTTCAAGAGCCATTAGAGCAAGATCATCATCCAGATCACTGTCAAATTGTTCATCTTCACTATCTTGCCAGCCAGCAACCATTGCTTTGGGATTTCCACTGTTCTTCCGGACCTGTTCCCTAGCCTTTCTTCTTTCCTCAACATATATCTTTCTCCATTCTCCTTCCATAACTGGACATTTGCTGATGGAGTGCTCTATGCTTCCGCACTTGATGCATTCTCCAGCCTGTTTCATGTTAGAATACCTACCCTGTCAACTAGCCCCTTTTTTCTTATTCAAGTATCTTTGAACACTTTTAGCTATAAGGACCAGTTTCTTATCATCAACAGGCATATCAGCAGTAGTTAAAGCAAGATTAGGTTCAGTTTTAACTGGTTCATCTATGTTCTTAACCTTTTTCCTCAGTTCATAAGTTTTCAAATTACCAATAAGCTCATCTAAGGATAAGGTGGTAAGATCCTTGCTTTCTATGATGGCACAAGCCTTAATCTCCCAAAAGCCTAGAAGAACTCTAGTTAGGATTTTTTCAACTCTATTTTCAACAGTTAAAACCCTTACCAAAGAGACAAGTTCAAATGAAATAACATTAAACCTAGTGTACATTTCAGAAATTGACTCTCCTTATTTCATTTTAAAACTTTCATATTCAGCAAAAAGAAGTGTATCTAGATCTCTTAACCTGACTTGTCCCTTCATGAGCAACCTGTAGAGCATCCCAAATCTCCTTTGCAGTGGTATACCTTCTAATTCTAGTGCACTCATCATGACTGAGTCCACAGACAAGCCACTTCCTTGCTTTGGCATTCTTTTCCCATTGCCTTAAGTCTTCAGCATTGCATTCCCTTTTGGTTTTTGGAACATCATTTTGACACGACTCGGAATCAGGTTAGGCCGTGCGGGCACCTGACATCCTCTCCTAGACCTGTCGGGCGAACCCTTACCAATTAAATCAGAAAAATAAATATACAATTCACAAATAAGGAAAAGACTTAAAAAAAATCACTGACATACTGATACCTCTAAACTGTACAAAAGAAATTACTGCTGACTACCCAATATACTACGTTTAGGGCTATCCGAACTAGACATCTAAGAGTACAAAAGAAGACAAATACCTTCTGAAGGGAGAAAAATGCAACTGAAATAACAACCAATAAACTGGTGGCCATCCGGAATAAAAGATGGCTCACCCTGACAGCTGAAGTCGTCTTCGCTCCTTTACAACGTGGCGAACTCAATCCTGGAGCGAACCTGCCGAAACAAAATAGATAGACAAGAAACAAACAACAAACAAGGGTGAGTCAAAAGGATTCAATAAGTGGGGCAGACTAGCCACCTCAAAGAATAGGATAGCTAGCCAGGGAGAAGAAACAGATAAACCAAATTCCTCTTATTTAAATTATAAAAAGGCAAAGCCAGATAACAACCGGAAACACGTATGAAACCATAAACTCAACTAGGGATATGAGCCAGAAACATATCAACAAATAAGCAATGCACATATAAGCAGGACAGTAGTCATGTATCGTAAGTCTACCCAATGGTACGAAATGAGATGAAATGAAATAAAATATGATGCAAAGGGTCACATGTGCCCATAATCCCATCCCGAAGCGGAATACTCCTGCATTCGGAGGGAATCCAATCTGATAACCAACTGGAGCGGAATACTCCTGCTCCTGGGGCGGAATACTCCTGCACCCGATATAGTATAAACCAGAGGCGGAATACTCCTGCACTCTCCTGGGGCGGAATACTCCTGCACCCGATATAATGTAAAGTTGAGGTTGAATACTCCTGCACTCAATATCTGACTAAGAGCGGAATACTCCTGCTCCTGGGGCGGAATCCTCCTACCCTCAATATGATACAACGGAGCGGAATCTTTTTGTTCCTGGGGTAGAATCCTCCTACCCTCAATATGATATAATGGAGCAGAATCCTCCTGCTCTTGGGGCGGAATACTCCTGCACCCAATATAGTATGCAATGTAATGCATATGAATGACATATAATACGTATGAATGCAATGTGATACAATAATAACCCTTCACCGGGCGGGACTCTCATCGACAGCCGAGAGAGTAGATACCAACTCACAGCCAGAGTACAATACTCAGATACTCAATGCAATACCAACTACAGGACGTAACATATAATATACAATGTAAATCCAAAGCTAAGGCGTAATGAGTACGCCTATCGGCAGCTACTCACGTCAGGAACACGTGGTAGAAAATCCACGAGGCCATGTGCCTCCAAAGAAATGGATATAACTCGATAGTACCTAGGACTAACTCTTATCCTATAGCGACCTCTTTCACCAAAAGTGAAGTTACTCCAAGTACACGACTTGAATTCAAATGATATAACTCGATAGTACCTACTACAGATGAACTAAGACTGAACTTTGACAAGAATCAATCTAAGGAAAATGTTCTTTACTTAATTCCATGTAGCTTAATGATTACACAAATAAGACAAAGACTCTTTCAAAGCTATGGCTCGATTCTCTCTGTATTTGTGCACGCTTCAACAGCTGAAATACTTCTGTTTTTATAGCTTCCAAAATCCAAGAAGTCTCGAGCAATTAGAACTCCAAAGCTTCCAAGAGTTTGAGTCCTAATTGAACTCTTTCCTTGGTTACCCGAAATCCCTTCGCTCTTATCCACTCTTATGCAATCTTTTTATATCTCGTGTAATCCTGCATAATTATCAAGATAAAAATTAGATTTAGGATAATAATTTATATTCTCGCTTAAATGATTTTGCATAATTTATTTTTCAGCTGCAGTGATTCAAAGGAACCATTCCTTGGATCTGTTCCTTAGTCATCAGTCAAAACTTCCAGCTTATCCAATCTAACATTTTTCCCCTTTTTGATGATGACAAACTCATAGATGTAGCTGTATGTCCTTAATGTCCTGAGTCACAACTTGGAACTCAAAAAGCATGATAAGTAAAAACTTGTTTCATCATTAAGGATTAGGTTCTCAATTAGGTTATAAATTGTACAAGCAAAATCAGAACTTACTCTTCCCCCTTTTGGCATCATTGAAAAGGTTGCATAAGTTAGAATATATCAAATATTAGAATAATCAGCTCATGGCCATTGAGGCAACTCAAAATGCAAGCATAATTCAACACAAGCTTCTTTGGGTTTTTCATTGCTCCTTGCTAGTTGACCCATCTCTTGCTCCGTCATGTTCACTTTATTGGTGTTTTGATTGTTCATTATTATTTAGTTTTGGTCTGAGCGTCTGATTGTTGTAAGATGTGCAATTTGTGTAATAGGTGGTGAAGGGTCATATGGTGCTTTGTGGTCAAAAATAACTTTTCATTTTCCTAGAGAGAAGTTGGAGAATTTTCTCATATCCAGTTACGTTGTTTCTTAATAATGTTCTCACGATTTTAAAATCTATGAGGTTTTCCTTATTTCGAGTTTTCTTAATCTTCTCGAGAGTTTCCTAATATTTCTTTTCAAAAACGATAAAAGTTGCTTCTTTTGGTGACAAAGTAACTTCCACCGATAATTTCTTAAGTTCTTTCATTGCTCGCCCTATATATAGTATTGTGTGGCGTCGGTCATATACTTCGTTCACACTTTCTGCATACGTATAGCTAAGGTTGAACTAGAATCACTGATTGAGTTTAAGATAAGCTTATTTTTTAGGATGAAAATAGTTTAGATAATTGTAGTGTATGAATGCGTACTGTTCTAGCAATATCACACCGAAGGAGTTGCGGCGATGCCGTCAAATATACGACAGGAGGACTTCGTATTATTAGTGAAGGAAATGTGTATGCTAATAGCTAAATTGTCATTAGCGAAAGTAAATGTGGTCGTTAATTTTTTTTTTTGATAAATAATTTTTTTATTACCAGGGTAGCATTTACAATCAGCATAATAACCCACTAGAGTTGGACAGATCCCAAACTCTAGCTAAAAGACAGAAACACAAAACCACAGAATACTACTATAGCTACATTTTCCTACCTTAACTACTCTTAACTACTATCTACTGAAAATTAGCACTAGGGATAGAAGTTCAGTGTTTTCAAGTGCCTTTCCATTTTTCTATCTTTGTTCCCTCTGCAGTGTAGTGCTTGAATGATTATTCTGCATGTCACCTCGGCATCTCTTCTTCCCTTGGAAGATCTGCTGATTCCTTTCTTCCCATATAAAGTAAGTTGTTGCAGCCATTGACATCCTAAGTACTGCTACTTTGGCACCTCTGCCACTGGCACACCTGATTATCCGGTCAATCTCCTATGGCCACGCCAGTATAGGTCTTCTTACTCCTTGCCATTCTAGAAGTTTGACCATAAAGCTCTTGAGCAGTTGCATTAAAAAAAGAAATGATCCCTGGTTTCACTGCTTTGATCACACATGACACAACTTTGGTTAGTCACCACTGCCCATCTTGTAATGTATACAGCCTACCATGAATTACCATAGTCAAGGTGAAGATCCATTTGGGGCACCCCATATTGTTGCAGATTATCGTGGGTTGCTAAAATTATTGCTGCTGATAAAGGATATTTTTTACGATCAATTTGAAATCCAGCCGTTAATTTCTTATGTCATAGTTTCTAACGACATGTTATGACTGGTTGTTTACTTGTCGTTGTTGACTTATAGAGGTTAAATTTGAGCTTATACTTTCTTTCTTCTTATAAGGTGATGCCATCCCATAATAGTAAGTCTAAAAAACTATATCAAACTATGGCTAGGTGAGCACGAAAATTGAAGCGCCAATAAGATGACCATGCAAAGCGTTTAGTTTCTTTTACGAAAAATTTTCAGGAAAAGTTAAGCTTCGTTACTCTTTCTTATAATTTTTTTTTGTGCACATAAATACGTAATTGATTTATCCCATGATTCCAAATCATTTTATATGTAATACAGTTCTTACATTTTGTTGGTCAATATACCAACTAGCCTTTTTGCAACGAATCAATACATGTTGGTAACTTAATTTTCCACCCGATCTTTATTAATGAATCTTCATTTATTTTGGTATTGTTATTCAGATTGTATGGTCAGTTAGAGGTTCAGATTAAGTAAATATGGTATCTACTACTTCTGATTCATGGATCTGCCTCAGATTGCATGATCAGGGAGCTGTCTAATTTTGCTCCATTAATCATTGGGGTCAAGTATACTCTGCTGTTATTGAATTGGGAATCTAAGTCCTTTATTCACTAGCCAAAAAAACTCTCCAACCCGTGAGCCTTTTTGTACCTGAGAAAATGATCAAATTTGTCCTTAAACTATGTGAATTGATCTAGAGAAAATCTACTCAATTACAAGAACCTGTGCTCGATGACCAATAACCCAAAAGTTGATTTAGTCAAGCTCAATTTATCGATTTGGTTAAAACTTTTTCTGGCACTCTTACTTTTAATTTTAAGAAGCTAATACATCTCTATCTATTACATACAATTGGAGGTTCACAATATATATTGATGGAGGAAGTAAGTGAATCAAGAAAAAAAAATGAACTCTAATAAGTAAGGCATCTAATGAAACCGTCGTAGGAATTGAGTATGATTAAGTATTTCACATCTACTCAACATGTCAAACACCTCTTCGTACAACTTGGAAATGAATATGGACATTAAATAATTGCTTGAGTTCAAGTTTACAAACTGAAAGATTCAATGATGTGGAATAATTTTCAGAAGTAAGATGGTAACAAAGAGTTGTCGTTGTATATTACATTGCGCTATATGAAATAAAAGGAAAATAAAAGAAAAAATTGCACATGGATATGTTCATTTAGTGCGTAATCCTGCTTAAAGATTAAATTTGCAAAGTTTCCTATACCTTTTTTAACTCAAAAAAGGAGAGAGTTACTTTGGTAACAAGAAAAGGTAATTTTTATTTCCTAATTTTAAAACACCTTTCCCCCTCTCCCTTTCTCTCTCTATATATAGAATTGTAATTCATTATTACCGTCATGCTACTTCCAAACTTCTTTTCCATACTTTAATTTGTTAAACGTTTTCTTCTAGAGGCTTTCTAGGGTTAAGCTAGGGTTTTAAGAAAACTAAACGATGTTGATGAACAACACTTGTTCATCGTACTCAATGTTGGGAATCAGGTTTCGTCCTAGTGACGAAGAACTCATAAGATATTTGATGAAATTTGTTTGTGGAATGCCTTTTAAATGCCATCATATTCGACGTGACGTAGACTTGTATGGCAACAAGAAACCATGCGATTTGTTCGACGAGTTATTCCCGGAAGGGGACCCTACGGATGTGAACTACTTCTTTGCTAAATTGACGAAAGTATCTGATCTTAGTAAGAAGAACTTCAAGAGGACACTTGTTGGCGGTGGCTCATGGAAGGGACTGGACAAAGGCAAAGATGTTAGGAATAAGAAAGGTTCGTTTATAGGGTCGAAGAGAAGCTTCCGTTTTCAAGATAGAAAAAGTTCAGATGAAAATATTGTTTGGAATATGAAGGAGTACAGTCTTAGTAATGCCATCCTAGAGAAGTTGAAGCAACGCCGTCAAATTCGACATGAAGACATTGTTTTGTGTCGAATTAAGAGGAAACCGGCTGTTCATGAAAAGAAAGGATCGAGTTCAAATAATTTTGATCAACAAGTCCCAGTGGAAATAGAGAATAATAATATTGTTGTTGCGCCGGAGCAGCCAATAATGCATCTAGGGTACTGTGTAGAAGGTGAAAACAATTGTAATATGGACTCATCATGTGTCCCAGCAAGTTGTTTGGAAAATAAAAATAATTCCGAGGAGATAATAACCAGCAGATTTGAATTTTTTTCGGAGCGGCCAATCGCACAGACAGAGTGTCTAGATGATCAGATTGATCATATCAACTCATGTGTCCCGATGTTTAATTTTGATCAGATTGAGTTTGAACATGAAAAGGATAATGTTCCATCCATGGAAGTGACACTATCTGAGTTTAACATGGTTTTAAACGAAGATCTACTAGATTTACTGACAAGTACAGAAGAATTATTCCAATAATAGGAGAAACAACATGTTCTAGTATCAATACTCTTGGGATATGCATGTATAGCGGCATGTGGGGATGTCATGAAGATTATTGTCTTAGAGATGAATCCAATTTTAGTAATCCCTCTTGTTCTTTCGTTTATGTAAATTAGTAAACACATGTTCAAGTTGCTGATGATGAATGAGTTACTTTGTGAATAGACGTTTCTCAATGTTTCTCGAGCAAAGATGACGATATATCTCCAGTATGTTTGGTGATGAAAATACTCTATCCATGGCCTGTGTAGACTTGACTTACCATCTTAGAAGCTAGATGATACCTTAAATGTTGCTCCAAAGGTATTTGCAGCTTCTTTTGGAGTTCCATTCAGCTTTCTCTTTCTTTTTTCTAGTTTTATCTCCAATCCAACTTTTTGCTCATGATCGAGAAAATGTCTTTCGCTCTAAATTTACTTAAAATAAAACTGATGTACGTATGCTAATTTACAGAACCAAAATTATTAAATGTTTTTATTGGCGGAATCAATTTTTTTAGGAAACAAACAAGCATCTATATATAGAATGCTGCACATTAGATAAGTATTTTTTGTGTTTGTCGTAGTGCATCAATTGATTGTTTCTTTATTTATGTCTTTGTTAAATTTGTATGAAAACTAGTATTGCAATGCCAAAGAGTAACAGCACAGTGTTCACTTCTCTGCTAGTCCGTCCGGGTGTTGAATTTGAGCAAAACATAGCCAATATTTGGAACGCCTTTTTGTTGTTGGAAGATTAAACTGAGAGATGACAACATGAAGCTTCACGCTTGAAACATTTTACATTACTTTTGTGCAGAGGATACTTCAGTGAATATATCCAAGTCTTGACTTTACTCGCTTGCAGACTGTGTTTTTGCATCTATTAGTTCTTTCAGTATATCTATATCCATTGTGCATATTAGAAAACAATGACAAGGAAATTCAAAAAACACAACGAGTCATCATCACAAGTTCAAAGGCGTCGAATGCTGCTGTTTAAATCAGAACAATTAGATGCATCACCTTACAATGAGGAGATGTCATCCACATTTTTTAAATCGAAGGTTGACTCCTAAACTTTCCTCTTTGAACTGACACACCTTTGTATAATGGTTAGGGCTAAATTATATATATAATCTTATTTGTCTTGATCCAAACTAACTATTGAGCTTGTTTGGTCATAATATTTTTTTAATAGTACCAAATTGACCTAATGTTTAGTTCTCATCGTGGTTTCATGTGTGAACTCCACAAGTCTTTTTTGGCAGAAAAGATATTCTGCTTTTCTTTTCCATTTTTTTTTTCTTTCTAAGTCTTGATTAACACTAATCATGGACCAAATTAACTCTTTTAAAACTTGAGAGTTTTTCTTAAAACATGCATAATAATAATTTCAAACATTGGGAACAACATACAACCTCCTCCCAACCCCCCCCCCCCCTCCCGCGTGGCTCTTTTTCAACTTCTTCACTTCACTTCATCTCCTTTTTCACGCCAAATCTAAACCAAATACTCTCAACTTCTCTATGGTTTTCAAGTAATCCGATCAGCAATACAACAAAGTATTATTTATAAAAGGTAAACAATGTCATGATCATTTAAATTGTGGGGTAAATCTCGAACCTAGGTTTTTATTTTTATATTTTTCCGTCGACAGTGATTAACGATGCTTTGGGTGTCTATTTTTGTACAAAAGGTGTAATATTGTGTTGAAATTCATGAATGGCATTATGTGTTTTAATGGGTAAAGTAGTTCTGAACTACAAAGGGAATTTTCGATGTTCAATTAAAATTTTTAGGCTTTTTACATTTTTTGGTTAAATTGTGACGGTTTGAGGGTTTTCTGTGAACCAATGCTGCTTTATCTAGTTGAAAATTGAAGTTATTTTTGTTATGTGTCTTGATGTTCCGAACACCATAGTAGCTGAGGTTCTAAACATCTAATTGGATGCTCATGATTTTCTGTAACTAAATTTTGTATCCCCTTGTTTTACTTTGCAAAAAAATAGTAAATTTAAGACCGAGAAATAAAGATGAAGATGAGCAGAAGAAGAAGCCTACAAAGACTCCCAAGAAGGCAATCTGAAAGAAAGGGCCCTTCGCCAAAGAAGAAACCTGAGAAGCCTACTACTTCTGATTCGGAACGTACTCCTACAGATTTAGAACCTACTCCTAAACGCCCAAGAACAACTAGAACAACTAAAAAAAGATTAGTTGTGGAGAGTGACAACAATAGCCAAGGAGAAGCAGTAGGTCCACGAAACAAAGGTGATAAACAAGAGGAAAGTCAAAGTCCAGCACCAAGTTACGATCTAAGTAAAGGTGGGGAGGATTTGGTGAGGGTTGCGGATGAGGGTGAAAGAAGGGTGGATTTAGATGAGCCGGTATTGATGAACTGTTAAAAATTTTGAGGACTGGAGAGTAAGATGGTGATCGTGAAAAGGAAGAGGAAGATGGTGGTAAAAAAAATTAAGAAGCTGATGATTTAAGTAGAGAAAAAGGAGAAGAAGTAGAGGGGGAAGCAGATAAGACAGGGGAGAGTCCAAGAAGCAGTAAAAGAAGTATAAGAGAGGCGGAGGATGTAATTTTAAAAAGCAACTTTCGGAAGGATCGTGAAAAAAGAGTTAAAATAGATGGGGAAGCTGTAAATAATGCAGGTGGAAATGTTGAAGAGGAAGCAGGTGAAGAGACGGAAACTGCTGAAGGAACATCTGGATCGAAACTGGAGGAAGACCAGGTGATAGTTGAATTGAAACTCGTTATTGTTCGGAACGCCAATGTTGATGTTCTACACGACATTTATATGTTCCTAACATCAGCATTAAGGCTGGTAGCTCTCGTTCTGAACATGTTACGTGTTGTTCCAAACGATTGCTATTGTCGTTCAGAACCTCAGGATAAACATGTTCCGAACATTTATGTTTTCCCTTTAATGTGATTTACTATCATTGTGGTTCATTTTATTAATTTTATGCTAAAATTATGTGCAGTATGAAAACGTTGGTCATGCTACTTTCAAGAGTAACGTTGAGGGTCTCTTCAAGACCTTCCTAACCAACAACGAACCTTTTAATGGGAAGATTACTGTTCGTTCTTTGTTGGCTACTGGTATGATACAGTTCAACGAGGTTCTGAAAAAATTGCAGGTGAGAAGGGGATTTTGCCATAGCTATTACGGTCCTTTCTTGCAATTACCGGAATATCCACTGTTTGGCACCAAGTTGGTGCATAACCTCCTCATGCGAATGATTATTTACAAGAAGTAGAAAGAGGTTTGGATATCCTTCAATGGATTGCCAGCACATTTTGGCCTATCTGAGTTTGCACTAATGACAGAGCTAAACTGTGGTGCCTATCCAAGTAAACGATACATGGAAAAAATGAATGAAAAGGGGAAGGAATTGTGGAAGTTTCTTGTTGATTATTTCAAGGAGAAGAAGAGGAAGGAGAAGGATAAAGAGATAAAGGAAAAAGAGGAGAAGGAGAAGAAGGAAAAGGAGGAGAAGGAGAAGGGGAGTGGGAAGCGGAAGGGGAAGAAGAAGGTGGAGGAGTCACCCTCACCCTGACCCTCACCCTCACCTTCACCCACCAAGAGAAAGTTCAACAAGCCCAAAAAACAAAAACAGCCGAAGAAAAAGCAAGCTGTGAAGTCCGGTTGATTGCTTGAGTTGGTATGTTCTAGAACCTATCCCAAGAAGTGGTATTTAAATTTGTTCATACTATTCATTGTACGAGGGATTCAAAATATGGAATGGAGGAATGAGTGGTGTGCTTGTCCGCCGATCTTGAGGCATTCCAGCGTTATCCTTGGGGTAGGATGAGTTTTGAATTAACAATGAAATATCTGATCAAGCCAATGGAACCTCGGACAGAAGGAAGCCAGACTTACAATCTTTATGGCTTTCCATGGGCATTCATGGCATGGGCTCATAAAGCTATACCTGCCTTGAGGCCAAAGTATTTGCCAAAAGAAAAAACAACGCCAAGGATCATAAACAGGCTTACTGAAATTTGTGAAAGAGATGCAGACAGGTTGTTTGACCAACATGATGTTCCTGTAAGAATTCCGTTTTCAATATATGTTATGTAATGTTTGAAACAACTTCGTGTTTGCTTAGATATTTGTAATTGATGTTCGGAACATCTTCATGAAGAACCATCAACTGCTTTAGTAAACGTTGTTCGGAACATCACTTCCTGGTGTTTTCGAACAACATGACTTTGTTCCAAACAACTTTAAAAGATTTTTAAAATTTAGTTGATATTTATTTAATGTTGTTGGGTATATTAACAAGTTGTTCACCCTTTCCTCATTCCTACTGATGACGAGCTGGACATGGATTACTTTCTAGACCTCGTGCCATTTGAAGACTCCGAGGACGACACAATAGATCGCTTTTGTAAAGTGCTTAAGGATGTTTGCAACGTTGGTCTTGTTGGTGGCACTACAATTTGTATCTTAATGAACAATCTTGCAACCCCTCCAAGACAAGTGATGGAAATTAAAGCTATGGAAGCCCCAGAAACGATGATGTTTGGAAATGATGGTGAATACAATGAAGAGAGAATTGGTGGCCTGCAAGATGTAAATATTGACATTGGAAACAAAGCTGATGGTGATGAAGTTGCTGGTGAGTTTGAAGTTGCTGGTATCACTGAAGTTGGTATAGTGAAGAGGTGCTCCAATTGCAGAGGTTGCAAATGTGATGAATGCAGCGGATGGAGGGAAGCAATGGAGCAAAATATTTTGGCTTATGATCAAAAGATGGTGGCTTATGATCAAAAGATCGTGGCTTATGAGCAAAAGATGGTGGCTTATGAGCAACAGATCGTACCTTATGAGACAAATATTGTGGCTTCTGAGCAAATCAAAGGTGATTCTTCTGGTGGAGATGGATTCGACATCTCCAAATATAGCAGTTGCAATTGTAAAGATTGCAACGATTGGCGTAAAGGCATGGAGATGGAGATGGCAGCCATGCACGAGGCGATTGAGCAGTTGAAGAGCAAAACAATTATAAAACCTGCAAAGGCTGTGAAATCACCACAAACAGAAGAGAAAAAGAAGCAGGAAGAAGTTGGTCCGAGGTTTCAAGTGGATATTTACAAGCCATTGAAGGGGAAAAAAATATAGGCTTTGAACGCATTTATTAGAAAGAGGAAGAAACAAAAAGATGTTTTTCTTGGATTGCCGATGAATTTTCAAGATTTCAAAGATATGATGAACAAGACTAAGTGGCTGTGGGACATTGTAAGTTTATTTTTGAATGATTTTTTGAACTTCACATTGTTGTAGGGAACATACTAACTGAGTTCGGAACATCGTTCTTATGCTTGGAACAACTCAAGCATTTCTAGCTGCTCATAGATTTCTAGAACATCACTCAGTCGTTCCGAACATGGAATGATGTTCGGAAAGACAGACATTTCCTTCACTCATACCCCAATTTATTTTTGTCTCTTATATGTTCTGTAGTATGTTGAAGCTGTGATGACAATGATGCGGGAGAGGCATTTGAATTACCCCTATCATTACGATCAAAGTGACCTCATTTTGGATATGGCATTCTTGACAAACATGAAAAAATGCTACTACAAAATTGAAGCAGATGCGCAAGATAATAAGATACCGCTTGATATGGCGTTGAAGTCGTTTCAGTTTGATGATGATTATCTGAAGTATGCACATGGAAAGCTACCCAGGGCTGGTGCTAAGAGGATCTTCGCCGTCTTCAATATCAATGACAATCACTACGTGTTGGTGGTGTTTGACATGGTTGAACCGAAGGTCTGGGTGTATGATTGCAATCATGGCTGTAATGATGATGAACGTTTCTTGCCAATAATTGTCCCCATTCTCTACATGTTCCCGATCTATGTCAGAAATTCTAAGCTATTCAATGACTTGGATCCGATGTGTAAGGAAGGAGACATGTGGTCGTTTGAGAGAGTGCCAAGATCACTTTGTCCACAAAATCTAACAGGGCAATCCTGTGGAGTGTTCGCGTTGATGTAAATTGAGCATCTCATTACAAACACCCCTATGGACAAAATTTGTGACAATCTGGCTGATCAGGTTAGGCGACGTTTAGCCGCTTGTATTTTGGACGGCAAAATGAAGCCTTGATTTGGGTATATGTAATATTTTGATAATCTTTTAACTTTTATTTTGGTTATGTAATTAGGTATGGATGACTTTTATTTTCTTAGCCAAGTAACAACTTTTGATGTGCTTAAAAGGATAGCTTTATTAGTTGCAAGTAACAGTTGTTCAGCATTCAACAGAAAATGACATAGTAAAATATTGACGATTATTACATAGGCTCCAGAACGGCTTGTTTTTGTTCGTGAAAAAAAATGTGATGTTCCAAACATCTGCAACATTTAATTAAGTTTACCCTGGAACAATAATACTTCGTTCTGGAACGATAAGTCGTTCCTTAGAAAATGCAAAATACATATTATATCGAGACACAAACGACTCAATAATATAATAAACATATAAAATTATAACTAAAATAATCATAAGCAATCGAACTTAGGGTGGTGGTGCTTCAGGTGGTGTTCCTGGTATCAATTCCCTTTTCAGCAAGCAGTCCTTTAAGCATTCTCTTCATCCTTCTTATGTCCCTTCTATAATCATGGAAGAATTCTTTGAATTTGAATTTCCATTCCCACACTTCATACCTTAGTTGGTCCAAGCCATCGTTCGAATTTCCAGAATCTGAATGTGAACTCGAGGAAGAAACTCTAGGCCATCTTGAACTCGATGCTCCTCTTATCGGTGCTCCCCTTGTTCTTGGACGACGAGGCATTTTGAAATGTGTGGAATCAATGTGTGACTGTTGGGTATTTCTAAGAGTAAAGTGGCAATCGACGAGTCTGTTGGGAATGGTTTTATGGAAAGTGACTTTTGACGAAACTCGTAACCGTTATGTACTACTCAAACGAGTGCAACTGCTAATTGTAACAGTTGTGCCTTTTAGATTTTAACATGAAGTTCGGAACATGTTGAATTTCGTTCAGGATATTGTGCCTATTTAATTATAGATGGATTAGTTTTTTTAGAAAATGAACAGATCATATCAATTGTTCATCATTTGTTCAGAACGAGAAACGTATGTTCTGCGCGCAACAGTGATGTTCCAAACAAGAATATCTCATTGTATAAAGGTTGTTGATGTTCCAGAACGACAATATAACTTTCTGAACATAGAAACGATGTTATAAACTAGGAAAACATATTTTCCATTGATCATCATTGTAGAGCTTTACAAAAAATAATGCTAGTTATATTAGCATTCAAATGGAGAAACTGCACATCACTGTCAGTGCTTTACAGAAGGAATGCTAGTTATACTAGCATTCTAACAAAAGATACTAGATTATAAACATACAAAAAGAAATTATATAATAAAAATTAATAGGAACATCCACATCTAACGTGAAGGAGAGGAGTAGAAGTCAAGGTAATGCATCGCCTTATCAGCAAGCAGCCTTTTGAGCATTCTTTTGATCCTTCGCATTTCCTTCGTCATCTTTTTGACGTCCTTTTTGTAGCCATATAGGAAGCCCTCGAACTGGAACTTCCAACCCCACACTTCTGCCCGTAGTTGTTCCAATATGTCAATAACCCTTTCAGTTTGTGGTTCGTCTGCAAATGATAATGCAACAGCTGTATTTTGCCTAGAGGTGGAGGCTCCTCTAGCCATGGAGCCTCCTTTAGCCGTGGAGGCTCCTCTGGCAATGGAGCCACTTCTTGTTCATGGTTGACGTGCCATTTTTTATATGAATGGTTTGAAGTTTAAGTTGATTAATGTGGATTGAAATGGTTTGAATTGTAAGTTGATGAATGTGGATTGAAATGCTTTGAATCATTGGGTTTTTATAGATATAAAGAGGCAACCGATACGTTTGTAGCCGTTTGGTGTATTGGTATTTGAGCGGGTTATATTGTAGCCGTTTGTGTATTTCAAATTTTAAATGGGTTCCGAACGTCAGCCTATATAAGTATAATTGGTGTAACGTATCCATGAAAAGATGTTCCGCACATCATTGCGACCTAGCTACTACTTACCTGCAACCTAGTCTAGTTGATAGGTGTATTGGTATTTGGAAATTGTATTGTAGCCGTATTTGAATTTCAATTTTTGAATGTATTGTTCGGAACGTCACTGTACATAAGCATAATTCCCGTAACCTATCCTTTACACGATGTTCCGAACATCTTTTTGATCTAGCCCATACTCGTGATAACTTATTACAGTGAGCGCGTTAACAACATTTATTTACCAACGGTAATAAAAATACACCACCCAACACATTATATATCCGTTCATTATTTATAAAACTAGTTTACATAATTACATCAAACATCTAGATTAAAATGTCTAGTAGATCCGTTAATAGTGGCAGTGTAGTACCGTTTTATCGATGTGGAGATTATGCGAAGTTAACAACATCGTGGACTCAACTAAACCCAAGAAGGAGGTTTTACGGATGAAAATATGGTCAGGTTAGGTGATGGGTTTATTTTTTTCTTGTATTTATTTGTTTGTTGTATTTATTTTCTTTTTTTTATGTAGGAAAATGGCTGCAACTGCTTTAGATGGCATGATGAAAATATGTCAGATCAAGTGAAGAGAGTAATATGGGGTCTACTTAAGAAGTTGAAAGCTGTTGAAGAAGAGAGGAAAGAGGCACGGTTATGGCGGAAAAAATGGGTATTGGGGTACTGCTAGTTGTGGTGCTAATTGTTCTCATATTCTCTACTTGGATCAAGTGTTGGTTCATAGTTTAGGTTCTATTTATTTCCAATTGTTAAGTATTGTGTACTAATGATCATGAAATTTCATTTGAAAATATTATTTTGTCTTGTAAATTACCATTGTACCCTAAGTCGTTCCGCACGACACACTTCATGTTTCAATCACATCGCTATCTATTCTGAACATTTTCAAAAATAATACGATGAAGATAGCAACATCGGAATATGGCGCTCCGAACATGATGTTCATGTGACAAACATTAACAGCATGTTCGAAACAACAGAGATAGATGGATAATCATTTGTCATTCTAACAAGTATACTTGGTAATTTAGAGTGATAATGATCATCGCCCTTTAATTATCATGTGACAATGATCATCACTTGTAACTTTTACAAGTGTAATTGGCCATTTGTAGTAACAATGATCATCAATTCTAAGTCTAACTACTCTAAGTGTTCTTTGTGATGGAAGTTTATGAATTTATCACTCTTACAAGTATAATTGGTCACTCACTTATAGTGATATAATGATCATAATTTGTCACTCTAACTACTCTAACTGTGAAAAGTATGATGAAGATAGAAACAATAGAACGTTGCGCGCGGAGCATCCCAATCAGGTGACAAACATCTATTTGATGTTCGAAACAAGACTATATGTATGGATCATCATTTCTCCCTATAACAAGTATAATTGGTCATTTATAGTAATAGTGATCATCATCTGTCGCTCTTACAAAGTATAGTGGGTCATTTCTTATCATATTGATCATCATTTATCAATCTAACTACTCTGATTGGTCATTTCTAGTCACAAGGATCATCATTTGTCAGTCTAACAAGTATAGTGGGTCATTTGTAGGTATAATGATCATCATTTGTCACTCTTACAAGTATATTGGGTGATTTCTTATCATATTGATCATCATTTGTCACCCTAACAACTCTAATTGGCCATTTCTAGTCACAATGATCATCAATTGTCAGTCTAACAAGTATACTGGGTCATTTCTAATTACAATGATCATCATTTGTCAGATTAACAAGTATAGTGGGGCATTTATAGTCACAATGATCATCATTTGTCACTCTAACAAGTATAGTGGGTCATTTCTTATCATATTGATCATCATTTGTCACTCTAATAACTCTAGTTGGCCATTTCTACTCATAATGATCATTATTTATCACACAACAACTACTCTAAGTGGTCTTTGGGATGAAAGTTGATGATTTATCACTCTTACAAGTATAATTGGTCACTTATAGTCATATAATCATCATAATTTGTCACTCTAACTACTCTAACTGTGAAAAGTATGATGAAGAGAGAAACAATATAGCACCACACGCAGAACATCACAAAACATGCGACAAACATCTACTGGATGTTCGGAACTAGAGTATATGTATGGATCATCATTTCTCCCTATAACAAGTATAATTGGTCATTTGTAGTGATATTGATCAGAATTTGTCACTCTAACAGGTATAGTGGGTCATTTCTACTCATAATGATCATCATTTGTCAGTCTAACAAGTATAGTGGGCCATTTGTAGGTGTAATGATCATCATTTTTCACTCTAACAAGTATAGTGGGTTATTTCTTATCATATTGATCATCATTTGTCACTCTAACAACTCTAACTGGCTATTTCTAGTCACAATGATCATCATTTGTCAGTTTAACAAGTATAGTGGGCCGTTTGTAGGTATGATGATCATCATCATTTGTCACTCTAACAAGTATAGTGGGTTATTTCTACTCATAGTGATCATCATTTCTCCCTATAACAAGTATAATTGGTCATTTGTAATGATAGTGATCATTATTTGTCGCTCTAACAAGTATAATTGGTCATTTGTAGTGATAGTGATCATTATTTGTCACACAAACTACTCTAAGTGGTCTTTGTGATGAAAGTTGATGAATTTATCACTCTTACAAGTATAATTGGTCACTTATAGTCATATAATCATCATAATTTGTCACTCTAACTACTCTAACTATGAAAAAGTATGATGAAGATAGAAACTACTCTAACATGTCGCTCGGAACGACACATTAAATGTGACAAACCTCTATTTGATGTTCGGAACTAGAGTATATGTATGGATCATCATACGATGAAGATAACAACATTAAAATTGTGCGCTCCGAACGACCATATAATGCGACGAACATCAATAGGTTGTTTGAAACAACCCTACGATAAATGATCATCACTTGTCACTCTTACAAGTATAATTGGTCATCACTACTGATAATTGTCAACACTTATCACTCTAACAAGTATAATTGGTCATTACTACTGATAAGTGTCATCATTTCTCAATCTACCAACAATATTTGGTCCTTTTAAGTGAAATGAGCATCATTTGTCACTTTTACAATTCTAGTGGGTCATTTCTAGTGATAATCATCATCATTTGTCACTCTAACAACTCAAATTGGTCCTTTCTAGTTAAAATGAACGTCATTTATCACTCTATTCGGGAAATTTGGTCTTGTATAGTGTTAATGATCATCACTTATACCTGGAACATGCCAATTGCGTTCCGAACATAGTTTAGTGTTGTAAAAAATTGGATATGTTCCGAACTTAGTGTATGAATTTATTAACTTTTCCAGAAATGGAGTAGAAGAAGTTGTCATTTGGAACGTTGTATTGTAATATCCTAAACGACAGTTGATGTGTTGCAAACTATAAGCAAATATGATGGTTTGGAGACAACAATTTAACAGTACTAATTAAAGACCTTCATAAAAATATTAACTGAAAAGACATAAGAAAAGCATATTCATAAACAGTACAACTACTTAAACAATTAATATATAATAGCGTCTTCGTTATTGTTTTGGCCTCCACCGAAGTGATTTTGCAAAAACCCTCTCAATCTGATCTAACTGCAGTTGCATCTGCTCAAGTTTTGTCTCAAGTGTTTGAATGGACCTCTCGCAATTATCTGCTACCTCCTTGATGTCAACAACTTCAAAATGCACGTCTAGCAGTCTTGTAGGAAGCGACTTGTTTGGAGGCTCTCAGACTCAGTGGTACTTATTCAATGGATCGTTAACTGCATTATTGGCCATCTGCATGAAAAGTTGTTTAAAATTTAGAAAAGAATCAAAGTGGAGTTATGTTTAAGAAATATAAACAGATTAGATTTTAAAATTGTTTTAGGAAAAACGTAAAAAATATGGAAAACTTGAGTACCTCAACTTGTTCTTCCTTGATATAAAAACTGGTGAAAACTGAACGTAATACTTGGTTAATGCGAAATGAATTGTGAATTTAGTTCATCAAGGAGGTATTTATCGATGTTTTGAAGTGGCTTTTAATTTCTAGTGCACGTCTTTTCAATGGCCGAAGCAAATGGAGGGAACGTCACGTATTTTAGCCGTTTGGTGTATTGGTATTTGGGCATCCCAACTATTCATCGTAGCCGTTTATGTCTTTTAAATTTTGAATGGCTTGTTCGCTACGTCACGTGTAAAAGTATAATATAATATTATTGACAAGATGTTCCGAACATTTTCTCGAAGGTAACACTTGGTAAATGCTACGACTATGAATTGTGAACTAAATATCCCACAAGCTTTCACATGCCTTGACATCGTTCGGAACATCAATTGTATTATCCTAGACAACACTGGATGTGTTGCGAACAATAAGCAAATATGTGCACAACATAATTGCAAAAAATGCAGTATAGCAAATATGTGCACAACATAAATTTAAGAAACTAGTAAAGAAAATATGTACACAATATAAATTATACAAGTAGGACAAAAAGTCCATTATGCAATTCAAATAGAATTCCAAATAATCCAAATAATCGAAATTATAACGAGGACGATGCTTCGTCCAAATCACAAACTCAATTTGTAGGCTTACTTGTAGCCTTATTTCCAATACGAACAATGGGGCATGTAGTTTTCTTGTGACCATATCTCTTGCAGTTGCCACATTTATTTCTCCTCTTTGGAAGACGCTCCCAATAGATTGAATCCGGTTAACCCTTCTCCTTCCACGGTTGTTCGGCTTTGGGGGCGGAGGCACTGGATAAACTATCTCTTCATCAGGGACGACCCATGATTCTTCAGGAGATACTGCATTGACAGGCTCTGCATTGGCAAGGATGTATGCTTGTGTTGTGTAATATCCAGAAGTGTATTCATACACTCTACTTCCATATTCATCGCCATGCAACCCCCTAATTGCTGCCATAGCATGTACACAAGGTAACTGATCAAGATCAAACTCCCTACATGTACATGTCCTCTCATATAGATCAACTTCTGCCTCATACGTTCCCTTCCTGTTGACAACTAGCTTATCTCCCACTTCTTTATTCTTCCTTATTTTTATTTCAACATCTGAGACGCATAAATTTGGGTGGTTGATTCACTTCATAGCCCTAGTGTGGAATTTTTCCGCAAAGTTCCTACCTATATCCTTCAAGAGGGACGCAATAGGGTATTCTCTTTGCTCCTTCAACATGGAATTAATGGACTCAGCTATGTTTGATGTCATAACTTGAAACCTATTAAAAAGAATAAATATTATAATAATCAAAAGATGTTCCTAACATAAAGCACAAGTGCAGATATAAGAATAAGAAGTGCGGAACATTCATGATGTTCCTAGCATGAAGCGCAAGGACAATAACGGGTTCGGAACATCGTTAGAAAATAAAGTTTCCTAATAATGTTCTGCACATAAATGATATGTTCGGAACGCTTTATGTGACATTCAGAATAGATTGAAAGGATGCTAGTAATATCAGACCTTGTTATGGTTTACCTGTTTCCTGGGAATTATAATCTGCTTCATCTATGATAGCCAACAACATTTTCAAGGTAATCCGCTACCCTCCAATCAATAGTCCTGATCTCATTCATAGCATCAGTGAACTCCTTTACCCTGTGTTCCTTTGCTGCAGTGTAGTATTTATGAAGACTGATTCCAAACTGAAACTTTGTTCGGATGCTTTCACCAAGGTGCCACATGCAAACTCCATAGTGTGCAAAAAGAAACACTTGGGTGACCATTTTCGAGATGCTCGAATGTCTATCCGAAACAATACACAACTCTTCACTATCTAAAACTATGCAGCGTAATTGTTCGAAAAAATACTCATATGAGGCGTCACACTCTTTGTCTACAACACAAAAAGCAACAGGGAATACGTGACTCATTGCATCCTGAGCAACAGTAGACAACATCACCCCTCCATACTCGCCAGACAAGTGTGTACCGTCAAGGGCTAGGACTTTTCTCACGTAAGTAAATACCCTGATCCACACTCCATAAGAGAGAAAAAATATAAGAAGTTCCCTGTGCTAGAAAGCCTCAAATCTGTCTTGGTTCCTGGATTCTTACTCCTAACCATATAAGCATAAGCATCAAGAATTTCAATACCTTTCTCATGTGTTCCCCGTGTCAAAGCTTTTGCAAATTGACAGCCCCTAAGACACTTCCAGTAGCTAACCTTACAACTAAAATCGTTGTTAAGGGACTCCCAGACAGCTTTTTTGGTTGGACCTTTTCCCATTAAATATTTACCTTTCATGAACTCACCAATTATCTGGGCAGAGGCGTGTGAATTATGACTGAAATGATGTTGGACACCGCATGTGTGCAAGTTATTTTAAACGCTAATGTAGAACCTATCATTACTTTTATACCTCATTGCCCTTAACCACCATTTGAATTTCACATCTAAACATCTAGCATTAAAAATGTTTGTAGTATTCTTCAATGCTTTGTAACTAAAACGATGTTGAACTGCTGCAATCTTCAATTCGGTGACCAGTTCTTTCTTATTGGCGAAAGTCATACCTTTTTCAAAACCTGTGCCATCGACGAAGTGAAATATCGGCTCGCTGCTTTGTGTTGGAAACACAGGGGTATAAATGGCAGGATCTTCCTCAACATATTTTTCTTCTACTTCTTCTTCTTTTTCTTCATCTAACATTTACGTCTCCTCTGTCTTTTTCTACCTCCTCCTCCTTTGTCTACTTCTACTTCTTCATGTAATTCATCCAATCGCTGACTAAAATCATGCCCTCCACTATTTGGCATTTCTTGGTCATTAGAGCCAACATATTCCTCCATCGTAGAAACCACAATTACCCTTAGAATGGGCCTAGTACCATTACGATCAACATCAGCCATATAAAGGCGTACATCATCATTATTTCTTATTGTAACGGGAGGAGTCTTTTGATTTGCGGCAACACTCAGCATGTAAGTAATGCAAATGTCCTTCGGATTGTCTCTTATCCCCAAACTTTCGATGATTTTGTTAAGTAGAACATCATACGTAATATCTCTAGGCACAAGAATGGGTCTTGACTCTTTAACCTTCGGAACCCAAGCATAACATTTAGAATGCTCCACCCATTCACCTTGATAATTAACTCCTAATATAACCTCACCCATCGATGGTCACCTGCAATAAATTGGAATAACCAACTATTAGTATAACTAATATTTATACAGTATGTTCCAAACCTCAATGTTGTTCGTTTGGAACATCGTTACTGACGTTCTGAACATCACGTTACAGTTTTTCATTGCTTAATGAAAGATGTTCCAAAACTCAATGTTGCTCGTTTGGAATATCATTTCAGACGTTCTGAACATCACTTTACACTTTTCCGATGCTTAATGCAAGATGTTCCAAACTGCTAACAGAACGCTCAAATATCCTAGCAGGATGTTCCAACATTATCTGTGAAAATTCCAATAAATGCATACGCCGTGTAAAACGCTAGCGATATGTTTGGAATTACAATTACGACCATAGGAACGTCAAAATGATGTTTGGAATTTCAGGCAGATTTTTCGGAGGAACTGAATCCGTAACGACCTTGAATAAATAAAAACAGCTAAAAACATGTTCTAAAGTTAGTACACTTACGGGAGATGACTGGATTGACACGATTAAAATTAGAGGAACAAGATTTTCCCTTTAATGGATAAGAAACGACCAGATTTAATGAAATGCCGTATAACACAAATGTGGGTGGTCTCAGCTTGTATTGCCTAAAACTGGAAAGGATATTCAGTAAATTAGCTCAGCAGCTATGGTGGAATGGGTATTATTTCGATTTACGAAAAGAAGCTCAGCAGCTATATGGTAGAACTTTGGGCGGGAATGGAATGGGAAAAAAATGGAGGGAAAACGAGGGAGAAGAGAGAGGGAAGCAGCTAGGTAAATGGCCAAATTTGGCAAAAAACTAGCTTTTATACATGGACTATTGTGTAACTTACAAAACATTAGGGTGGGAATGTTAGATAGTCAATACCACTAATTAAATGAGGACCCTAGATTTCATGTTTAAAACTTGAGCCTTTTTCCACTAAAAAAAGACTTGGCAAGTCCTGCCATGCCAAAGCCCCTGGTTTCATGCATTTAAATGGATTGAAAAACAGAATCCTGACAAAATAATTGACTTTTGTCAGGTAAGATTGACAAAATAATGGATTGAAAAGCAGAATCCTAACGAAAAAGAGTAAATAATCGTGATCATCCAACTTCATCTTCATTACACAAAAGTCACTTATATTTATTTTTTACCCAAAAATCATCTAAAAATGTTTTCATTACCCACAAATCACTCATGTGAGTTTTATTATCCTAAAATCATCTAACAATATCTTTATTACCCAAAAGTCACTTATGCTAATAGGTAAAGTCCACTAAATCCCTTAACTTTTGAGTTTGGAAAATAATACTTCAACTTTTGAAATTGATGATAAACCCGTTTGATCTTAAATCAATGGTATAAATGAATTAATAAATTGCATGGACTTTAAAAAAGTCAAAATTAACGTTTAGTTACAATATATGTCTCTACTGGTTTCTATCCATAAGAGTGCTCATCTTTTTTAGGATTAAGGGGTCATTCTGACCAGCTATTTTGTATTGGGATTACATAGGTGAGTAAGTGTAATGAGTATGTATATTGTATGTTTAGCGTAAATAAGAGTTGTATGGCATGGGCCAATATTTATTCTGTTGTAGTTTTATTTTCTAGTAGCTGGGTTAGTTAGTCAGTCCAAATACTACTTTAGTTGGGCCAATATAAATAAGTGTAGCTCGGTCCATGTAATCACTTTACTCATTTTTCAGTTGAGAAGATATTTTCTAATTTTCTCTCTTCTCTCTCACCGACCTAGTAAACCCTAGTCATATCTGATCGATCCTTTCCATATTATGAATGTTAACATGGTATCAGAGCACAGATCTTGAGAGATCCCGTGATTTTCTATCCTCCGATCTTACTCTCGATGATTCTTGTTCAATTTTCATCATCATCGGCAAGCGGCTGTTACGTTTTTCCAGTGATTTTTTGAGATTTCCGACGAGTTCTTTGGTGAAGAACATGTCTATCTCTTCAGTATTTGAAGATCTGCTCAGTTTAATCCCGTGCATTTTTTTAACCCTTAGAGACGATTTAATTAGGTTTGTTCGATTCTGCTCATCGGCATTTTTCCTTCTCTATTCAAGGTCGTTACTCCTTCCGGTTGCGGAGGAGACTGGTATTTTGACGCCTTAATTTTCATTTTCACTAGTGTACAGATTTATGTGGGTATCTGCATTAAGATTTCTAAACATTTTGTTGATCTCATATACCGTGGCAAATAATATTTCATCTACACCTTCCACTAGTACTTCTGCTGAACCCGTGTCTCGCGCTAACTTTCATCCGGATGATTACACTAACCCATGCCACCCTTTGTACGTTCATCCCTGTGATGTTTTAGGTGCATCCTTTGTATCTGTGCCTTTTGATGGCACTTGTTATAGGAGTTGGCGGCGCACTATTATTAATGCTCTATCTATTAGGAATAAGCTTGACTTTGTAAAGGGAACTACTTAGAAACCCACTGAAAACTCTTCCTTAGTTCAAAAATGAGAGAGGTGTAATGACTTGGTAGTATCTTGGCATGTTAATTCCCTTACAAAAGACATAGCTCGTAGTGTTGAGTATTCTAAATTTTCCAAGGATATTTGGGGGAGTTGGAGGAAAAGTATGGTTAGGCAGATGGTGCTAGGATGTTTGAGTTGAAAAAAGAATTGGCTCACACTGCCTAAGGATCTCTTGGCATAGCCTCTTACTTCAACAAGATCAAACAGCTGTGGGATGAGATTAGTTTCATCTTCTCGAACAATGTCACCACCTGCACATGTGGGGCTAAATCTTCTTATCAGAAGGCTGAAGATGAGCAGAAACTGTACCAGTTCCTAATGTGACTTAATGATACCTATCTTCAAGTCAGGAGCAACATATTTATGATGAAGCCACTCTCTAGTGTTACAACTGCATACAGTCTCCTTCTCACTGATGAGAAGCGGAGACAAGTTTATGCTTCAACTCAATTCTCATCAAATTCTGCTTCATTCAATGTTACTGGGATTTTTGGACCTGCTTTCTTTCCTAGAGTTAATTTTGAGAATCCCAAGACTCAAAGATGACCATCCTCCTTCTAGATGACCTGAGAATGCACCTCGCAGGGCAACTGCTCATGTTGAAGTATAGCCCTTTCCTTCTCTTAATCAATCAACTACTCTTGGAGCTTCTTATTCCTCTTATGAGCCTGGACAACCTTCCATGGTACCTGGGTTGACACAAGCTCAATACTCTCAGTTGTTGATGTTGTTGCAGCAGTTTAATGTGTCAGATGCCTCATCATCTACTCCTAATCTCATGGCATCTGAAAATTTTATTGGTAAGTCTTTACCTAATAGTTGTGTAGTCAGGACTTGTTTGGCTTCTTAGGTAGAAAATGCGATACGGATCATAGACTCTGGGGCTTCAGATCACATGACTTCTAATAAGCCCTTACTTTCTAACCTTCAAACTCTCCCAGTTCCAATTTTAGTCTCTCTTCCAAATGGGTACAAGGTTAAGGTTACTAATGTTGTTTCTTTAAATTTGTTGTATAATTTAGTCCTTCATGATTTTTTGCTTGTACCTAGTTTTCACTAAAATCTTATTTATTTTCCCAATCTAGTGCAACAACATAATATTTCTGTTCAGTTTACTTACACTTATTGCACTCTCCAGGGCCCTTCTCTGAAGATGCCAGTGGTACTTGGTAAGCTGGAAGATGGACTGTACAAACTGATCCACTCTCCTACAATCTCCACTTCACAGTTTCCTCTCATTCTGCCTTCATATACTGTTGCTTCTAAAATTTCTAGTGTTTTTCCTGATTCCCCTACCCCCATTGTAAATATTGATCATGATGTTTCTATAAATAAAATAGATGTTATGTGGCATTATAGACTTGGAAATGCTCATTTTTCAATGATTGAGACATATACATGGAATTCACTCTTCACTTTCTAACAAACAGTCTTTTCATTGCCCTATTTGCCCTTTGGCAAGACAAACTAGACTACCATTTAAGATTGTTCCATTAAATCAACAAAACCTTTTTCAACTCATACATTTTGATACATAAGGACCATATCATTCCCCTACTTATGATGGTTTTAAATATTTCCTTACAATTTTTTATGACTATACAAGAGCAACTTGGACACACTTTTTGGGTGCCAAGAGTAATGCTTTTGATTTGCTTAAAGCCTTCATTTCTATGGTAGAAACCCAATTGCACACCAAAATCCAAACTGTGAGGAGTGACAATGCCTTAAAGCTTGGATCCACCGCTAATGGGATCAAGTATTTTTCTGAAAAAGGAATACTGCCCCAAACCACATGCTCCCACACACCACAAAAAAAAAATGGAGTGGTGGAGAGGAAGCATAGACAACTTCTTGAAACTGCTAGAGCACTGTTATTTCAGGCTCATCTCCTTGCTAGATTCTGGGGGACTGTATTCTTACTACAACTTTTCTCATTAATCGATTCCTTTCCACTTTAATACACAACAAGAGTCTTTCTGAAATTCTTTATAATAAGTCCCCAAATTATAGTTTTCTTAAAGCTTTTGGGTGTTTATGTTATTCTACCATTCCTAAACATCAAAGGACAAGTTTCAACCTAATTTTGTCCCCTGTGCTTTTGTGGGGTATCCCTTTGCTAAGAAGGGGTACAAACTTTACAATCTTCAAACAAAAAGTTATTTTTTACAAGGGATGCCATCTTTCATGAGCATGTATATCCTTTCCTTTAGTCTTACAAGGTTGTCTCCTCTTTTGTTCCTACACCATTTTATTATTTGTTCCTTGGTTCCACTACTCCACCAGTTGTATCAATAGCTATTTCTTCCCTGTCCTTCACCTGGACCTTCCATTCCTCATGATCATGTTTCCTCTCCTGGAATCTCTTTTGATCCTGTCCAGCCCACTAGTCACACATCAGAACCACACATTCTTGTGTTAAGAAAATCTACCAGGACCCACTTTGTGCCTAGTTATCTTCAAGACTATGCCTACAAACTCCCAAATCTAGGTCTTTCTACCTATGTATTGTCCAGTTCTGATCCATGCAACTCTACTCTTCAGAGGCCTCTTGTTTCTGAACCTCACACCTATTCTCAAGCTGCTGTAGTTCCAGAGTGGCAGGAAGCTATAAGAAAGGAGTTTAATGGTTTGGAGGACAATATAGTTCAGTTCTCCTAGGGTCAAGCTTTCTGCAATTAAGGTTCTAGTTGCTATTGTAATTAAGAAGAATTGGCCTTTGTATCGACTTGATGTAAACAATGCATTATTTCTTGGTGATTTATATGAGCAGGTATATATGAGATTGCCTCCTTGTTTGTCTGTCCGGTCTTCTTCCTATATATTTCTGGCTCGTATTCTGGGTTGCGGGGATCGGGTTGCACGCCGCAACATTATAAATATATGGATCGGGTTGCACGCCGCAACGGTATAAATATATGGATCGGGTTGCCGCCGCAACGGTATAAATATATGGATCGGGTTGCACGCCGCAATGGTATAAATATATGGATCGGGTTGCACGCCGCAACAGGATGAATACATGGATCGGGTTGCACGCCGCAACATGATTTATTTCTTATTGTTGATGTGTTTGGGATACCTATATGTTTTGGTTATCTTACGGTCCTGGTTGTTGATGAGTATGTCATTCCACATGTGTTTCTAGTTATTATTTGGCTGCCTTTTTATAATTTAAATAAGGGGAATTTTATTTATCCGTTTCTTCTCCCTGGCTAGCTATCCTATTTTTTGAGGTGGCTAGTCTGCCCCACTTATTGAGTCATTTTGACTCACCCTTGTTTGTTGTTTGTTTCTTGTCTATCTATTTCATTTCGGCAGGTTCGCTCTAGCATTGAGTTCGCCACGTTGTTTAGGAGCGAAGACGACTTCAGCTGTCAGGGTGAGCCAGCTTTTATTCCGGATGGCCACCAGTTTATTGGTTATTATTTCAGTTACATTTTTCTCCCTTTAGGAGGTATTTGTCTTCTTTTGTGCTCTTAGATGTCTAGTCTGGATAGTCCTAAACCTAGTATATTGGGTGGTCAGCTGTAATTTCTTTTGTACAGCTTAGAGGTATCAGTATCTCTGTGTTTTTTTAGTCTTGTCCTTATTTATGAATTATTTTATTTATTTTCCTAATTTAATTGGTAAGGGTTTGCCCGATGTGTTTAGGGGAGGATGTCGGGTGCCCGCACGGCCTAACCGGATTCCGGGTCGTGTCACAGAACCACACAGGGACATATCTACAGGCCTCTAAGAGTGATGAACTGAATATACAAAGGACGGGACAAGGCCCCGCCATACCCAAACTGGCTGACTGTACACATACCAAAAGATAAGCAACTCCAGAAGTAAGCGGAGTGACTCCAATAGCTGATAGATGGCCTACTAACGTGGTCCAAGCGTTGATCTATATGCACCTGCACGGCATGAAACACAGCACCCCAGAAAAGGGCGTGAGTACGATATGTACCAAGTATGTAAGGCATGAGCATATAATATATCATAGCAGAATGAAACTGTAAGGCTGGAATATAAATATGTAAATATGAGCTGGAGCATAGCAATGTAGCTGGAAATCTGAAGAACGTACTAAACATGATCTGAATTTAAACTGAAGTCTAGCTGAATTTGAAACTGAAGACTGAGCTGAACTATACTGATAAATAACTATAATATGACTGATAACTGGTAACTAGAAACTGAAACTGATAGCTGTCAACTGATACTGACGCTAAGAACTGGTGGCTGATAATTGAGAACTGATAACTGGTACGGAGCTAAAACTGAACTGTCATCTGAACTAGTACTTGTTTGGTGTTATAAGCTATATCCCCCCAAATCAGGTAACTGAACGTCTGAACTAGTACCTGTCTAGTGTTATGGCTGTATCCCCCCAAATAAGGTAACTGAAAACCTGAACTAGCCTCATGTATAATTATGCAGTGCATACTGTGGCTATATACACGTATATAACAAACCTAGCGGATGTTATGGGCTATATCCCCCCATCCAGTAATATCTAGTCTCTCTAGTCAGAGTGTGTGAATGACACCCAGTTACACCAGTTGTTTCAACTCCCGCCTGAACCAGAGGGGCTGTATCCCCCAGACGGGTAGTATCACGCGCTACCGGACTGTGTGTCCAATGTCCAGCCTCTATGGGGGACTCCAAATCACACATAACATGATCACAATATAAGCATAAGCATGTATGAGGGATAACACATGTGGCAAAAAAATATATAGACTGAAAGGAATGATAAGAAAACTATGGATGGAAAAAATAAGGTAAAAAAGTGGGAATTTTACCGTTACAAATACTGACTCAGCAAAAAATAAGACTCCTCACGCGTTTTTTTTAGATACAACATCACGCAGCCTAGTCAGATGGGGTCGGGGGTTTAAAAATTACACTTAGGCCAAGTACAAGTGTCTATCTGGTCACTTGCAAAGTTTAAGTGTCCAACTTACAGCACCGGCCAAGTTTAAGGGGCCATCCAAGAATTTTGCCTTTCTAGAAATATTGGCTATATTGTCAATAATATAAATCTTTTCTTTTGTTCAAATACTCCATAATGGAGTAATTTCTTTTTGTTGGGATAGTTGACGAAGCTTGATATATTTATAATACTTATCTCAGTTTTAATCTTGGCCTGAAATTATCTATTTTACATTTTACACTGTGCGAGAATGTTAGTTTTATTATTCTTTATTATCACTCCTACATATTTTATCTCACGGTTATTATCGTATTAATTTTGTAATTCTCACGGAGCAAAATTAATATGTGGTAACTGATGAATAAAATAAGTAGAGTGAAAGTAAATTTTAGTAATCTACCATTTCAAGTCCGTAGTCTTGCTTGCCTCAGTTTTAATTCTCACGGAGGAATTATTGTAGGCAAGATTATTGATTTTTAGTAAAAATATTCTCACGAAGTTTTCACTATTTTTTGGCACAATTCAGGCAAGAAAAATATTTCGGTTTAACTGTCACTTGTTATAACTCAATTAATTTGCATAACCTCACGGAGTGTTATTAATTGATTATTTTCTTGTGAGCAAAATAAAATTGAATTAGAAATAAGCAATTATTCTTTAGAGAAATATATGTCAAAATTGAGATTTTTATTATAAATATTATCAAGTGAATTCAATGATTCCCAACTCTTTTTAAATTGAAAATCTTCCACAAGTTATTTTGTTTTAGTTAAAGTTATTTAAAAGTTCAAAAACTCACTTTTCATAATTTGATTCTCTCAAATATTAGTTGGAATATTCAAAGTCTGTAGCATAGATTTCCCAATCTCTGTGGGACGATATCTTAAACTATGCTATAATTTGACAAAGCACGAGCAGGAAAATCCTATACACTTTTGCCACGTCAACAAGCCACTAGATTTTTGATGCTCGACTTTAAACTACTGACAGTTAGGACACTGAGCCACAAACTCTGCTATGTCACGCTTCATTCCATCCTAATAATAAATCTGCTTAAGATCATGGTACATCTTAGTCGAACCTAGATGAACAGTGTATTTAGAATAATATGCCTCGGACATAATCTATCCACGTAAATCTACAAAATCAGGAACACAAAGTCTATCTTTATACATGAGAACCCCGTCACTAGCAACCCTGTATGGTGACTCCGGTTTTTTTCTGGCTATCTGTCTGTATTCAACTAGAACTGGATCCTCATACTGACGCTGTTTTACTTCTGTCACTAGGCAAATAGTGGCTGCGTTCTGAACTGTAACTCCTGCATCATCTGAATCTATTAATCCGATTCCCAAACTGCCTAACTGGTGGAATGCATGAGCTAAGTTTCTCTTCTGTGGCTGTAACTAAGATAAATTACCCATGGACTTACGACTAAGGGCATCAGCAACAACATTCGCTTTACCCAGATAATAAAGAATGTCCATGATGTAGTCCTTCAAGAACTCTAGCCACCGCCTCTATCGTAGGTTTAGCTCCTTCTGCTTAATACGTATTGGAGGCTCTTGTGGTTTGTATCAATATCAACATGAACACCGTACAAATAATGTCTCCAAATCTTCAATGCATGAATGACTGCTGCAAGCTCCAAATCATGGGTAAGGTAGTTCTGATTGTGCTTTTTCAGCTGCTTGGAAGCATAAGCAATTACTCTTTTGAGTTGCGTTAATACACAACCCACATCGATTCGAGAAGCAGCATAGTAAATGACAAAGCCCTCAGATCCCTCTGAAAGTGTAAGTACTGGAGCCGTTATCAACTTGTTCTTTAGTTCTTGGAGATTGTGCTCGCAAGAGTCACACCATTGATATTTTTCTATTTTCTATGTCAATTTGGTTAGTGAAGCTTAGTTGACGTTATAGGTCTGGGCCAATTCTTAACAGCCTCGATTTTCTGGTCATCTACTTTAATTCCTTTTGCTAAAACTATATGGCCAAGAAATGCCATTGAATCTAACGCAATTCACCCTTTGAAAACTTAGCATATAATTGCAGGTCTCAAAGAGTACCCACTACTAAGTATAGATGCTCTGCATGCTCTGATTCAGACTTTGAATAGATGAGAATATCATCAATAAATACAATCAGAAATAAATCCAAGTAAGGCCTGAATACACTGTTAATCAGATTCATAAATAATGCCGGGGCATTAGTGAGTCCAAACAACATCAGTAAAAACTCATAATGGCCATACCTAGTCCTGAATGCAGTCTTAGGTATATCACATTCTCTGACTCAGAAACACTTGGCACCCTAAAGCTGGTCGAAAAAGTCATCAATCCTGGGCAGAGGGTATTTATTCTTGATTGATACTTTATTCAGCTTTCTGTAATCTATGCACATACGTAGAGAGTCGTCTTTCTTTTTAAAAAATAATATCGGGGCTCACCACGAGGAAATTCTGGGTTTGATGAGGCCTTTATCTAACAAATCCTTCCGTTGCTCCTTAAGTTCTTTCAGTTATGCAGGTGTAATTCTGAAGAACATGCCCCTAATGGCATGCTGGTGCTGAGGAAGAAACTACTGATCCAGCTAGCTGGTCCGCACCACTACCACCCCTAGTCGAGAAATTCTCATGAAATGGCCTGCCTCGTCACAAATTTAACAAGTATCAACTCCTAACTGACATGGACCCAAGTGGCGTCTACCACAATCCGAACATCTGGGATATGTCTGACTGGCCAGTATAGAAGTACCACGATGCTGAAATCCTGAAGTCCGTGATGCCTGACTAGCTCTGGACTGAGGAAGTCTATCAAATCTCAGGCCACGAGACTCTGGAGGTATACGAGCTGATGCCTACTCACTCCGAATGTCTCTCCGAATGAACCAAACAATCTGTCCCTCTTATGTAACCCTCTATCCTTGTCGGCTCGCTGTTTCTACTTCCTCTCCTCAAGTGATAAAGCAAACACTTGAATGCGTGATATAATACCTGGTTGCATAGCAACGATCATACACTCATTCACCAGGCGTGGACCTAGTCACACTACATTCCTGTGAATTCTATCCTTCATACTGGAAACCACAGTAGGGTCAAACCTTGCTAAGAAATTAAAGCGATAATTATACTCTTCTACACTCAAACTTCCCTGTCTCAAGGTTAGGAGCTGACCAGCACGTGCTCTATGTGTCTCTATAGGCATATACTGATGAATGAAGGTATCCAAGAATTTCTATCAAGTCGCCGGAGTAGAATCTAGCCCTCTGGTAGCTCCCGCGTCTGATTCCATCCTGTTTCTAGGTCATGCAATCTAAATGCAGCTAACTCTACTGACTCTATGTTTGACACGTGCATGACCCTCAATACCCTGGCTATCATACTAGAAAATCCTGAGGGTCCTCTCTTGTACGAGATCCAGTAAAGACTGGAGGCTTTAGTCGGATAAAATCCCTGATCTTGGATCCAACGTATCCCTGGGCATCTGCACTGTTCTGTCTAGTCTGACCAGCTACAAGACTAGTCAATAATCTGATGGCATCCCTCACTTCCTTCCCCTAGCTATCAAGCTGAGGAGCTGGAGGTACAGTAGCTATGGTAGTTGTGGTACTTCTAATATCGCCCTGAATTGAAGGGATCTGCGAGGTCTTAGATGGAGCCTTAGGTCTGGACTCTTCACTCTCATCTACCTCAGGTGGCACTCTACTAGTACCCTGACCGGCAATAGCCTTGCCCTTTTGGGCAGCTGTTATTTTCTTCGACGACATCACTTTGCTGAAAACACTATTGTTAGAGGGCTGAATTCTATAATCATGGCTCTATCGCACGATCTAGAGAAGAAAGAGAAAACTCTCCTGAAGTGCCTTGTAACCTCCTATTCAAAAGAATGGCGCACAACAAACTCCTGAATAAGACTCTACTAGACACGGCCTTTGGACACCCTAGGATTGAACTGCTCTGATACCACTTTTGTCACGACCCAACCTAGGGTCTCGACGGATGACCAACACTAAGTGTCGATCATCACTAATCCTTCTGATAATCTGCTAACAATGAATATAACTGATAAGTGGAATAAGCATAAACCTAACTGATAAGAATTATGCAATGCAAAAATCTGACAAGGCCAAGATAAGCTGACATACATAACATACTGACAGAACCACACATGGACATATCTACAGGCTTCTAAGAGCGATGAGCTGAATATACAAAGGACGGGACAAGGCCCCGCTATACCCAAACTGGCTGACTGTACACATACCAAAAGATAAGTAACTCCGGGAGTAAGCGGAGTGACTCCAATAGTTGATAGATAGCCTACTAACGTGGTCCAAGTGTTGATCTATCTGCACCTGCGCGGTATGAAACGCAGCGCCTCAGAAAAGGGTGTGAGTACGATATGTACCAAGTATGTAAGGCATGAGCATATAATATATCATAGCAGAATGAAACTGTAAGGCTGGAATATAAATATGTAAATATGAGCTGGTGCATAGCAATGTAGCTGGAAATCTGAAAAACGTACTAAACATGATCAGAATTTAAACTGAAGTCTAGCTGAATCTGAAACTGAGGACTGAGCTGAACTATGCTGATAAATAACTGTAATATGATTGATAACTGGCAACTAGAAACTGAAATTGATAGCTATTAATTGATACTGACGCTAAGAACTGGTGGCTGATAACTAAGAACTGATAACTGGTACGGAGCTAAAACTGAACTGTTATCTGAACTGGTACCTGTCTGGTGTTATGGGCTATATAATATGATGTTTAAACTCACTTAAATCATTCTTAACATGTCATTAGAATGATATACGTCACTTTAGACATACGGGGTGTAACATTCTTGATCTCAAGACCTATCTTCATAATGAGTTCAAGATCAAAGACCTTTGGATTCTTCATTACTTTCTAGGAATTGAGGACTTATATACTGATTCTAGAGTAGTACTTCATTAGAAGAATTTTATCACTGATTTTCTCACTTAGTTTCATAGCACTGTGATCTCCTTTGATGAGTCCCCTTGAATTGCACTCTAAGCTGAGAGTTGATGGAGGTACTTTGTTGCCTGAGCCTGACAGATACAGGAGTTTAGTAGGGAAGTTGAGCTTCCTCACCCATACTAGGCTAGACTTAGCATTTGTTGTGCAGCATCTCAATCGGTACATGCAAAACTCCTGCATTTCTCATATGCAAGCTACTCTACATCTCCTCAGATATCTCAAGGGGACTTCTGATTTTGGTCTTTTCTTGAAAAATAAACCTAATTTCTCATGATGTGTTTTCAGTGATAGAGACTGGGCTGCTTGCCCAAATACTAGACGTTTAGTCACATGTTTTTGTGTTATACTTGGTGGCTGCCTTATTACTTGGAAATCTAAGAAGCAGCCAGTGGTGTCTCTTTCTTCTGCTGAGGCTGAGTACAGGGCCATGAGCAAAGCTGTAGCTAAAATAAGTTAGCTGGTTAGTTTATTGTCTGATTTTGGTATTGATGTTTCTCATTCTATTTCATTTTTCTGTGAAAACTAGGCAGCTCTACACATTGTCTGCAACCCTATCTTCCATAAACGAACAAAGCATAGAAAGTTGGATTGCCATTTTGTCCGGGCCAAGTTTATTGAAGGACTGATTGACTTGTTACATACATCCAGTGCTACCCAAATGGTTGATATTTTTACAAAGATCCTTCCTACTGAAGTCCATCATCAGCATCTACGCAAGTTAGGCATGTTACCACCCTCCAACTTTAGAGGGGTGTTGGGATTATATAGGTGCATAAGTGAAACGACCTCGCTCAGTCGTTTCGGAAGTTAGGACTCCGATTGGCGTGCCACAAATTTTAAAATGTTCGTAATATCCATTAGGACTTGTCTGTAAAATTTGAGCTAAATCAGACCTCGTTTGGTAGGCATCGGAAGAAGATTTCAGTTTTTATTGGCGATAAATATTAAAAAGAGATTTTCGAGTTCGGTTTTGCCGAATGAGCTCCGATTCGAAATCCGAAAGCGCCGTTGGGTTCGTATGATTATTTATGACCTTTATGAACTTTTGAAAGTGAATTTCGATGTTGTTCGGCTAGTTTCCGCTAAAATGCCGAAAGTTAAATAATTTGACTTCTTTTTATTTAAATTCGCATCTTGAGTTTCGGGAGTCCAATTTGAAATCCGTCTTCGCGAGTATGTTACATATATTTTGTATAACTTGCTCGAGAAATTTGGGGTCATTCCGAACCTCATAAGGGTCTGTTTAAACTTGAATCGCAAAAGTCAAATTATGTATTTTTTTCTGGTGCCAAAACTTCAATACAGGACACTAAGTAGTATTCTATGTAAAGTAACTTTAGGCACCGAAAATTGTGCTTTACTTCAAGATAAGATCAGAATATAAAAGTGAAGAAAGAAGAGAAACTTTTATAATGATTTCAATTAGAGTTTACATGGTATTCGGTGGTAGTAAAAGAGTTTACTGTGGAGGAGTTTTCAAAAGAAAAGTTTTTAAAGCTAAGGTTCAGGTAAGAACCTTCTTAGTTTCGGTCCAAAGCATGATGTTTCCATTTCTTATCTTAGTGTGAAGCTTACTTAGGGAATCATATTTGTATATTTTCTTCCCGTTTAATTAAATTTTCTTAACTAGCGGATTCTCGAGGTTTTTTTTTTAATTTAAAGACACTTTAAGATTGAAACTAACTATAGTATTGGACTCGTGGAATTATGAGGAGTCCAAAAATATATAGCTTATAGATTTTTTTTGCTAAGCTTGGCCCAGGAGTATTTTAGTAATTTTTTCTATTTCACCGTCTAAAGGTTAAATACTCTTTTTCTGGCACTTATAAGTACGAATATGTTTCTCTAGCTCAGAAAAGGATTATTCTGAGAGGCATCGAAAAGGGAAGGAAGTTATTCAGTAGCTGTTCTGACCCTGGGCTTGAGGTAAGTGTTTATATCCATTTCTTTGGAGGCACTTGGCCTCGTGGATTTTCTACCACGTGTTCCTTACGTGTGTAGCTGCCGATAGGCGTACTCATTACGCCTTAGCTTTGGATTTACATTCTATATTATATATTATGTCCTGTTATTGGTATTGCATTGAGGATCTGAGCATGGTACTTTGGCTGTGAGTTGGCATCTACTTCCCGGCTGTCGATGAGAGTCCCGCACCGGTGAAGGGTTATTATTACATCACATTGTATTCATATGCATTGTATGTCATTCATATGCATTACATTGCATATCATATTGGGTGCAGGAATATTCCGCCCCAGGAGCAGGAGTATTCCGCTCCATTGTATCATATTGAGGGTAGGAATATTCCGCCCCAGGAGCAGGAGGATTCCGCTCCATTGTATCATATTGAGGGTAGGAGGATTCCGCCCCAAGAGCAGGAGTATTCCGCTCTTATGTCAGATATTGAGTGCAGGAGTATTCCGCCTCTGGTTTACATTATATCGGGTGCAGGAGTATTCCGCCCCAGGAGAGTGCAGGAGTATTCCGCCTCTGGTTTATATTATATCGGGTGCAGGAGTATTCCGCCCCAGGAGCAGGAGTATTCCGCTCCAGTTGGTTATCAGATTGGATTCCCCTTGAATGCAGGAGTATTCCGCTTCGGGATGGGATTACGGGCACATGTGACCCTTCGCATCATATTTCATCTCACTTCATTTTATTTCATTTTATTTCATACCATTGTGTAAACTTGTGGTACATAACTATTGTCCTGCTTATATGTGCATTTCTTATTTGTTGTTATGTTTCTGGCACGCATCCTTGGTTGAGTTTATAAGTTTCTTACGTATTTTCGGTTGTTATCTGGCTCTACCTTTTTATAATTTAAATAAAAGAAATTTGGTTTATCTGTTTCTTCTCCCTGGCTAGCTATCCTATTCTTTGAGGTGGCTAGTCTGCCCCACTTATTGAGTCCTTTTGACTCACCCTTGTTTGTTGTTTGTTTCTTTTTCTATCTATTTCGTTTCGGCAGGTTCGCTCCAGGATTGAGTTCGCCACGTTGTGAAGGAGCGAAGACGACTTCAGCTGTCAGGGTGAGCCAGCTTTTATTCCGGATGGCCACCAGTTTATTGGTTATTATTTCAGTTGCATTTTGCTCCCTTCAGGAGGTATTTGTCTTCTTTTGTACTCTTAGATGTCTGGTCTGGATAACCCTAAACCTAGTATGTTGGGTAGTCAGCTGTAATTTCTTTTGTACAGCTTAGAGGTATCAGTATGTCAGTTTTTTTTTTAAGCCTTGTTCTTATTAATGAATTGAATTATATTTACTTGCCTAATTTAATTGGTAAGGGTTCGCCCGACGGGTCTAGGGAAGGATGTCGGGTGCCCGCACGGCCTAACCGGATTTCGGGTCGTGTCAGTTGGTATCAGAGCCCAGTTTAGAGTCTATCCAGACTAAGACAGTGTCTAGTAGAGTCTCGCTGATGGGTACGTAGACGTCCGTACTTATCTACGAGAGGCTATGATGGCATTTAGGAAGTCTCACTTCCTTCATCTCTGATCGTGCGTCGGTCTAGGATTCAAAAGTATTTTCGTTAATTCCTTTGTGGTAATTGTGAACCCTCGTGCAACAAATCAGCGAACGGTATGAGTTCAAGACGAAGCAGTCTGGCCTGGGGTCAGCACTGATGAAGCCCCGAGAGTTTTTTTTTTATCGTGCCGACGATCTAGTTACGGAGGTCCCAGCTGTACGAGCTCCCGATGGGCAAGGGAACAGGGCCTCGCAGTTTCCCTTGGCTCTCTACGATGCTTTACGAGAATCTTGGCAGCGCAGATACCGTAAGAACCTATTATTCGCTGGGCAGCCTATCAGGTTGCCGCATGTGCAGATGTTCGATCTCAAGGAGTTCCTATTCTAGTTCTTAATATTGCTGCAGTAAATTATATTCCGGAGGTAGTATGTGTTGTACCTCTAATTGTTCTGGCTGGTTAGCCAGCCAAGGTATCAGTTGGGTCCGAGTGCTCAAGGAGGTTTCATTATTTTACGCGGTTGAACCTTCCGATATTCTTAAGAAATGCATCAGATAAATCTTGTAATTCTTTGTAAAATAAAATGATGTCAGCGTATCCTTCATGCTTTTGATTATATCAAGCGGTATGGTGTTGATTATTCTTCTTTCCAGTTTCAGGGGTCCAGCCTTGAATTGGTGGGCCTCTCTTTTATTAGCTAACGTGGTTCGATTTTTCTTCTAGGTTCGTGGAAAAAGTTCCTTTCGAGTAGCGAACAAGATGAAAAATGTTGTCAGTTCAAGTGGATTGGACAGGGTAGTCTGTCGGTTAGCCTGTTGGTGTTTCAGAATATAAGATTGAATTCCATAAAATGGCCGAATATGCATTTGAACTAGTTCATGAGCCTTTCGAGAGATTCAAAGATTTATTGATGACCTTTATTTTTCCTTGAAATCCCAGATGACTCGAGAGATTGAGGTCGGGATTTCATTTGATATTGTTGTTGATATTGCTCGAAGGCTCGAGGCATACCGTAAGTTAGAGCGGGAGAGCAAGAAATCTCGTGGCCCTGGTGGGCAACCATGGTACCTCATTTGGAGGTAAGTGTTATGATTATTTTTTTGAAGTCACCTTCCAGGTTATCTCAGCTTGTAGAGCGTGATTCTCAAAGTGTGCAAGTAGCTCATCAAGATCAGATTTAGTCTTTTCTTTATAGCTTTCAACAATCTGCCCAGCTTCCATTCTCACGAAAAAAGGTGTTATCATTATCGTGAGTCTGGTTATCCTTTGAGGAGTTTTTTTCCTTACTCCGGTAAGTAGGCAGTCATCTTTTCTCTTGTCATCAGGCACCTGTACAGTCGTAGGGAATTTTATTTAAATCTTAATCAGCCAGAAACGCCACGATCCAGTAGAGGTTGAGAGCGTGGTGGCAGTGGTTCTTCAGAAGATAATTATCAGTGTAGCGGCTTAGTTCAGCCGCAGAGGCAGTTCTATGAACTGCCAGTCTGGCAGAATGCTGAGGCATCCGATGAAGTACACCCATGTAATTCTTCTTTCATTATATGTGAGTAAGATTTGATTCTTCCGATCGGTCTGAACTTCGTTTATTTTATCATGTTTCTATGGCTTCCTTGGATATTGTTTCTATTAAGAATCGGTTGCGGTAGAGAGGTGAGTTTATGATACGATTTATTCCTGGCATTTATGAGACCCTACCAGTTTATCTGGTTTAAATATGAGAGATTTGACAATGAGTGTCGCTATTGTTTGCTTGGCATCCTGTTGTGCCACCTTCTGTTATAATGTCAAGTCAGTCTACCTCTCTTTGGAACTCAGTGCTGGTAGGATGATGGGATTCTTATTTATCACCATCAGGAAGTGTCATTATTTCTTCTGGTGTAAAGTGATCAATAAGTAATACTCGATCTATGTGTCTCCTCTTGGTTCGAAATGTTAGTAAGTCATGTTATTCTATGAGCTTGTTTAAGTTATAAAAGGGTATTCTGGTAAATTATCAGAGTTTCCTTCTTATTGGGAGGTTAAAATTGGTATGGATGTTTTTCCATAAAGCTTATTTAATGTCTATCTCTTCAATTGCGATTTTTTGGCTCGCTTGACGCGAAAGTAGTCTAGGTTTGGTAGTCAAGCAAATAAGAAGATGAACTTTCTGAAGCTCTAATTATATCTATCCTCGATCTATTTCCATTTCTTCTTCGTCCGACACTAGTGAGCTTGGGCGATTGGTAGCCGCTTGTGACGTTCCCTGTGTTGAGCCAGAGTACGTGTTATTGTGGCCGGGTAAGCATATTATTATTTTGGAAGCATATTATTGTTTTGGTCCAGTTGTCTCATCTTGTTATCCGTTTAACATGTTTATGTTATCAGTTTATCCGGGTATCCATTCCCATGTATAGTATAGTGCTGGTTCTGTTTTTGCGGATCATCCAGTTTCAGGGGAAACTCTGCCGAAATTTTTATATAGAAGTACCATCCATCGGGCGGTGGTGTTTACGGCAAAGGTATGGAGTTGTGAACTTGAGAGTTGCAGCTGTTTGGCAACTCAAAAGTGTAGTTGATAGCTTAGGTCTGCTTACATTCAGCTTTTAGCCAAATCTTCTTTAGTCCAGCAGACTGTGTGAGGATGGTTATTCCTATTCAAATGGTTGCATGAGTTTGTGCTTTAAGTGGAGGAGTCTTCCTCCAAATACTGAATGGTAATATTAAATCTCTGAGGTGTTGATACCACTTTTCTCACGATCCAAAGTAAGGCCACGGTAGAAATCTGCAATGAGTGTCGATAATTGCTAAACTCACTAATAATCTATTAATGACAAAGATAAGCTGGCAACCTGATCATATATACCCGCCTATCTGCTGAAAATATGAAGTCTGAAAAGATGACATGACTTTAACCTGCTGGCAATTAGAACACTGAGCCACAAATCCTGCTATGTCACATTTCATTCTATCCCACCAATAATCTGCTTAAGATCATGGTGCATCTTAGTCGAATCTGGATGAACATTGTATTTGGAATAATGTGCCTCTATCATAATCTGTCCACGTAAATCTGTGACATCAGAAATACAAAGTCTATCTTTATACATGAGAACACCGTCAGTAGTGACCCTGTATGGTGACTTCGGTTTTCCTTGGGCTATCTGTCTGTATTCAACTAGAACTGGATCCTCATATTGACGTTGTTTTACTTCATGAAAAAAAAATTTAGAGTTAAAGGTCCAGTGCAGATTGTCGTCCATCCATCATTGGCATATCTCCTTCACACCTCAACTCCTTGAGAAGTTACTTTAGCGTTATAAATGCACATGTAATCAACTTTATTGCTGGTATTCTGCCTCAGATGAAGATCCAACTACATGTCTCTTTTATTTGCACTTTTTCAAGTTATAATATTTCCAATCCAAAGACAATACCCTGAAGTAGATGTTCGGTCTGAGGATCATTCCTGGTCTGCATCATACTATCCAGTAGTAGTTGCATGATCCTTATCCTTATACGATAGACCCTGTTCAGATAAGCCTTTGGCATACATTATAATATGAGTAACTACATTCCCACGAGGAGCTTGCGGAACAACACTAAGATCAACTGAGATGTTGCATAGTGCATTCGTAAAAATAATATTGCTTGCATCAAATCTTCTAGAGTGTGTACTGACAAGGTACTTCAAAATCTTCCCCTATTGTATCAAGAGTGAGCTAATTCTTAGTTCCATCGACTTGTTTTATATCGAAAGGTATATCGAAGAGGTGATTATCGACTTAATCATGTTAACCCATTCAAAGTTCTGTGTATCTTCGTTTCAAAAATGTAGAACTCTCTTCTTGTAATCGAGGAAGGATCAGCTTAGTCAGAATAAGCTGTGTAATGGTATTATCATATTATCCAGAAATATTTTATTCCAAAAGTACGATGTGCGTAATATAATTCTTATCCTGTAATCAAGAGATAAGGTCCGTAGAGTAGCTTATGAAGGTCGTGATGGTTCATTTGTTATCTGTACGAATTTTTCTTTTGACTTAGGCTCGTTCGAGGACGAACGAGAGTTTAAGTGGAGGAGAATGAAACGACCTCGCTCAGTCGTTTCGGAAGTTAGGACTCCGATTGGCGTGCCATAAATTTTAAAATGTTCGTAATATCCATTAGGACTTGTCTGTAAAATTTGAGCTAAATCAGACCTCGTTTGGTAGGCATCGGAAGAAGATTTCAGTTTTTATTGGCGATAAATATTAAAAAGAGATTTTCGAGTTCGGTTTTGCCGAATGAGCTCCGATTCGAAATCCGAAAGCGCCGTTGGGTTCGTATGATTATTTATGACCTTTATGAACTTTCGAAAGTGAATTTCGATGTTGTTCGGCTAGTTTCCGCTAAAATGCCGAAAGTTAAATAATTTGACTTCTTTTTATTTAAATTCGCATCTTGAGTTTCGGGAGTCCAATTTGAAATCCGTCTTCGCGAGTATGTTACATATATTTTGTATAACTTGCTCGAGAAACTTGGGGTCATTCCGAACCTCATAAGGGTCTGTTTAAACTTGAATCGCAAAAGTCAAATTATGTATTTTTTTCTGGTGCCAAAACTTCAATACAGGACACTAAGTAGTATTCTATGTAAAGTAACTTTAGGCACCGAAAATTGTGCTTTACTTCAAGATAAGATCAGAATATAAAAGTGAAGAAAGAAGAGAAACTTTTATAATGATTTCAATTAGAGTTTACATGGTATTCGGTGGTAGTAAAAGAGTTTACTGTGGAGGAGTTTTCAAAAGAAAAGTTTTTAAAGCTAAGGTTCAGGTAAGAACCTTCTTAGTTTCGGTCCAAAGCATGATGTTTCCATTTCTTATCTTAGTGTGAAGCTTACTTAGGGAATCATATTTGTATATTTTCTTCCCGTTTAATTAAATTTTCTTAACTAGCGGATTCTCGAGGTTTTTTTTTTTAATTTAAAGACACTTTAAGATTGAAACTAACTATAGTATTGGACTCGTGGAATTATGAGGAGTCCAAAAATATATAGCTTATAGATTTTTTTTGCTAAGCTTGGCCCAGGAGTATTTTAGTAATTTTTTCTATTTCACCGTCTAAAGGTTAAATACTCTTTTTCTGGCACTTATAAGTACGAATATGTTTCTCTAGCTCAGAAAAGGATTATTCTGAGAGGCATCGAAAAGGGAAGGAAGTTATTCAGTAGCTGTTCTGACCCTGGGCTTGAGGTAAGTGTTTATATCCATTTCTTTGGAGGCACTTGGCCTCGTGGATTTTCTACCACGTGTTCCTTACGTGTGTAGCTGCCGATAGGCGTACTCATTACGCCTTAGCTTTGGATTTACATTCTATATTATATATTATGTCCTGTTATTGGTATTGCATTGAGGATCTGAGCATGGTACTTTGGCTGTGAGTTGGCATCTACTTCCCGGCTGTCGATGAGAGTCCCGCACCGGTGAAGGGTTATTATTACATCACATTGTATTCATATGCATTGTATGTCATTCATATGCATTACATTGCATATCATATTGGGTGCAGGAGTATTCCGCCCCAGGAGCAGGAGTATTCCGCTCCATTGTATCATATTGAGGGTAGGAGTATTCCGCCCCAGGAGCAGGAGGATTCCGCTCCATTGTATCATATTGAGGGTAGGAGGATTCCGCCCCAAGAGCAGGAGTATTCCGCTCTTATGTCAGATATTGAGTGCAGGAGTATTCCGCCTCTGGTTTACATTATATCGGGTGCAGGAGTATTCCGCCCCAGGAGAGTGCAGGAGTATTCCGCCTCTGGTTTATATTATATCGGGTGCAGGAGTATTCCGCCCCAGGAGCAGGAGTATTCCGCTCCAGTTGGTTATCAGATTGGATTCCCCTCGAATGCAGGAGTATTCCGCTTCGGGATGGGATTACGGGCACATGTGACCCTTCGCATCATATTTCATCTCATTTCATCTCACTTCATTTTATTTCATTTTATTTCATACCATTGTGTAAACTTGTGGTACATAACTATTGTCCTGCTTATATGTGCATTTCTTATTTGTTGTTATGTTTCTGGCACGCATCCTTGGTTGAGTTTATAAGTTTCTTACGTGTTTTCGGTTGTTATCTGGCTCTACCTTTTTATAATTTAAATAAAAGAAATTTGGTTTATCTGTTTCTTCTCCCTGGCTAGCTATCCTATTCTTTGAGGTGGCTAGTCTGCCCCACTTATTGAGTCCTTTTGACTCACCCTTGTTTGTTGTTTGTTTCTTTTTCTATCTATTTCGTTTCGGCAGGTTCGCTCCAGGATTGAGTTCGCCACGTTGTGAAGGAGCGAAGACGACTTCAGCTGTCAGGGTGAGCCAGCTTTTATTCCGGATGGCCACCAGTTTATTGGTTATTATTTCAGTTGCATTTTGCTCCCTTCAGGAGGTATTTGTCTTCTTTTGTACTCTTAGATGTCTTGTCTGGATAACCCTAAACCTAGTATGTTGGGTAGTCAGCTGTAATTTCTTTTGTACAGCTTAGAGGTATCAGTATGTCAGTTTTTTTTTTAAGCCTTGTTCTTATTAATGAATTGAATTATATTTATTTGCCTAATTTAATTGGTAAGGGTTCGCCCGACAGGTCTAGGGAAGGATGTCGGGTGCCCGCACGGCCTAACCGGATTTCGGGTCGTGTCAATAAGTGTAATGAGTATGTATATTGTATGTTTAGTGTAAATAAGAGTTTTATGGCATAGGTCGATATTTATTCTGTTGTAGTTTTATTTTCTAGTAGCTGAGTTAGTTAGTCGGCCCAAATACTACTTTAGTTGGGCCAGTATAAATAGGTGTAGCCCGGTCCATGTAATAACTTTACTCATTTTTCAGTTGAGAAGATATTTTCTAATTCTCTCTCTTCTCTCTCACCAACCTAGTAAACCCTAATCATATCTGATCGATCCTTTCCATATTGTGAATGTTAACATTTTATTGAACCTGTAATTTTTTTGCGGGTCTCTGATATTCTGCTAAATTCTGCAAGTTGGTAACATCTTCTCCAGGAATTACTAGTTGCTAATTGTCTATCATTCTTTTCAAAAATGCACTTAGTTACTATTAATTTGGTGTTGTACAGAGATTTGAAATACCCTCCTGAATATGAATCTAACGTGGCACAAGAGCATTCTGTATGAACTCGTAAAAATGTTGTTTAAAGGTTTTTCCTTATTCTTTACTTTCTTGGTTTATATATCACAAAATTTGTTAATTTCCAATGAGGTACCACTTTAGATAACTTTTGAGTTGGTACACAATCATATAAAATATTATTGTCATTATTTTTCCCGATTATAATTGTTACAAAAAATAGTTATGTTTGCATTAGTTACCAATTAGATGCTCTCTAGACTCTAAGCCTTAGATAGATCTCATACTTCAGCTAAACCTCTGAGCTTCTTTATTATGCCAGGTAGAAAATCATATATGCATCCGCCTACAAAGGTTGCATCTTCGGTTGTCTATCCATTTGCTTTTATTAAACCATGTGGTGTTCATGAAGATGTGACTCTAAAAGACATTGATAAAAAAAACATGCACCCGCGATCATAGTCAAAGCAAAAAAGTGAAGATCCTTCTACTTTGTATCACAGGTCAGCTTTCTCTGGCAAGCCTGTCGTAGGAAAGACCACAATCTAGATTAAAGGAGGGAAAAGTAGCATAACTATTATGAGGACCAGCGAGTAATGCGTTCACCATCTCCTCTTCATTTTTAAGGCTATACATACTACTCCATGTCTAGCATATGTTCGTTGTATGTACAGTGTCTTTTTATACATGAGATGAAGATATACTACACATACAAGATCATACCAAAAAATATTTTATAAAATCTCTTGTGACCGGCGCCGACATTCTGATGGGGCAGCTATGGGTTGCGTCTAGAGTTGGCAAGGGAGTGTAGGAGGGGGATATATAGTTTTTTTTAACCTTGTATGTATATAGCTATGTTTTAAAAAATAAATATTGCTATGTTTTGTAAATGGCATAGTATTGCTATTTTTGTTAAAGTGAAAATATTAGTATGCGTACTTATGTAATTCATCCAAATTATTGTGAATAGATGTTACAAAACAATGGAATATAAGTAAAGCGAATGTGAAAATTGCTCGACTATAATTTCATGATTCTCTTTATTCGTAGTAGGAAACAACAATAAATGTAAAAATTATATCTAGTGTACCTTTAGAGATTTTATTTGTAAAACATAGAAATTGATCCATGATAAAAAGTGTCACTCCTAGTATATTACGTTGCGCTATTTCTTAAACTAAAGGAAAATAAAAGGAAAAACTCAATAAGAATTTTTGTTGAGTTTGTAAAACCAAGTTTTTTTTAATTCTTATTCCTTTTTCATATACTTTTAAGAAAGTAAATTTCAAGTATCTTGGCTCGATCAGTCCAAAAATTGATGATATTAACGATGATGTCCGTGTAGGTGCAGGATGGAGGAAATGGAGGCTCATTTCTGGTGTCCGATGGGATAAGAAAATTCTACCTAATTAAGGATAAGTTCTATATAGTGGTTGTTAGACCAGCTATGTTGTATGGGATTGGATGTTGGCCAATCAAAAACATCCACGTTCAGAAGATGCAATAGCTAAAATGAGGATGCTAAGATGGATGTGTGGGCATACTATAAAAGAAAAAATTAGGAAAGAATTCATTCTGCACAAGGAGAGAGTGACCTCAGTGGTAGACAAGATGCGGTAAGCTAGACTTAGATGGCTCGGGCATGTGAAAAAGCATGGGCGGACCCACGTGTAAAGTTGAGGTGCTCGAGTACCTTTTGAAATCGCTGCGGAACATGATACTGTATAAAAAAATATTCAGAGAAAGACTTATATATTTTAGCGAGCACCCATGAATCAAACGTAAGATGGGTGCTTTGGTAGAGGGTTTGGAGCTAGACACCTAGCGCACACGACTGCAAGGACTTGGCTTTTATTCTTTTGTAAAGCAAAGGATTTTCAGAAGTAGATTCCTTTCCTTGTTAAGTATTAACAAAGTTTACTTCTTCCATTTTAGCCAAATCCTAGTTCTTTTCAGACTACTTTTTGGGTGAATCCGGTTCTTTTTAAGAAAAAATATATTTTCCTTTGTACTTATCTAATTAACTATAAAAAAAGAAAAAAAAATTCTTAACAAAAGAAAAAGGACTCAACCTTTTGAGTACAGAAGACGAGTGGTTCCTCCAACATAACACCCATCACTCTTTTTCTCATTACTATGAAGCAATTCTAAATTTTGGTTCGCACTGAGAAAAGGAGGAGCACATATGTCCTCGTGAGGAGGTGCGAGAGGTTGGCAGTGATGGGTCTACAAAGAGGAAGAGGCAGACCGATAAATAATTGGGGCGAGGTGATTAGGCAGGATCAGAGACAGATCCACCCATATGGTACTGGTGTCATCCAACACCATTGGATCACTATGCTTCCCTTTTTAGGGTTACGTCCACGGTGATCTAGACCAGTGCTATATCTTGCCCAGTGGCGTACGCAAATCATGAGTGATGCCAAAAACATAAAAATTTGGACTTCGGTGCTGCTGGTGGGATTCGATCCCTATAGGCCGAAGATTATAACTCGCGCTTCAGCCAACTCACATGCGACACCTCTGGTTTCAGTGGTGTCATTTTATCCTTTTTATAGAAAACTTTCTCTTTTTACTTATTAATAAAGTCTAGTTGACTCTAGTGCCAAAGGCAGCAAGCCAACCTTTAAACGTCATGAACCTGTTTCAGACAATAAATACTACCAAATAGGATATTTATATCAACAAAAGAGCCAAACCGGCTTATAAACATCCAAACATCATTCAAAATATTACAAACCAAAATATAAGATTGACTTAAAAACAGGCCATAAAAAGAACCAGGAGGGGGACTAGGGAAAGGAACTGGTTCAGAATTAGGGAATATCAGAGATGTTAAAATGAGCAAGCAACAAGGCGAGGCGACGCGAGTTCCCTTCTCTTTCACGTTCTAGCTCTGCATCCAGCCTTGTGTTTTCAGCATTAATCCAGGCCAGCTCTTCATTTTGCCTTGCAAGCTGCCTTCTGAACCCCTCAATCCTCCTGTCCATTCTATTGTTTCTTCTTTCCTCAGCATCCTTTTCCACATGCTTTGGTTCATCAGCAGGTTCACCATCCAACACATAGTCACAAGATTTCAGAATGTTCCTCCCAAATAAGTCATTGTGGTCTGGCTCCGTCCACGTACCAACAGGAACCCCAAAGAAATCAAATACTTTACCCAGAAGAAACCCATAGACTAGCACATGTTTGCCCAACCCCATGTCAGCTACTCTACCAATGTGCTTGATCATCAATTCAGGTAGATTAATACGAACCTCACAATCTAGCAGGTCCATATAGGTCATATCCAGAAAGTTGGCCTCACTTCGCCTCTCTGACCTCTACAATAGGTTCTTCAGCACAAATTCAAATAGAAACTGGTAGAAGGGTTGCATTGCCTTCTTTTTAACTTGTGTAGCCCTTGCCAGTCTAGGTCTCCCTGTAAATTTTTTTGGGTCACCTCTAAAGCAGACACACCATCTCCTCTAGCCGGCCACGAGTTCCTCATGTACTCACTGTAGCCCTGAGTATGAACACCCAAAATCTCACCAAGCTCCATACTATCAAACCGTATCACCAGCCCCTTGATTATGGTTGTCACAATTCCCTCACTAACTGTGCAATTTGAGTAAAATTCTCGAACCTCTTGGTCTCTCAGCTGTCTAGTATGATCACTGAACAGGTTCAACCAACCCTGAGCTCTCAACTTAGCACCAAGCTGAGTCATTCCCTCTAGCTCCAGGTCAATGAGAATCTTACCCTTCACCAATAGTAACCCTTTAAAGTAGGCCACCCTTCTTTTCTTGTCTTCCTTGTCATCACCAATCACCAACTTTGTCTAGGAACCTCAGGTTCCTCCACTATCCTTTCTTTCTATTCTCAAACAGAACCACGAGTAGCAGGTCTCCTCACATTACTCACTGTTTTTCTACTGCTTTCTCCCAGTCCCTCAGCATCTCCAGAACTTCCAATTTTGGAACTACCCACAAATTCTCCTCCCTTCGCCAACCTTTGTTTCTTCACAGTTTGTTTTTGTTCCTGCACCACAGGCCTTTTCCCCAACCTGCTCCGTTCCTACACCATCATAATAATAGTCTCACTGAAGGAACCTTCACTAGCTTGAGGAGTGAGATTGGCCTCAGGCAACTCAACATTAAAAGGTTCAGTAAAACCTACACCTTCTACATTCTCTTCCACATAATCATCGATGTCTATCAGATCTGCATCATTACCTGCCACAGAACCAGAGAACGAACCAGGTTCTTTCTCAGGTTCCTTGGTAGGTTAAGCAGTTTTTCTTCTCCCTTGTCACTAACAGTTTTCTCTACAGTGTTCTCAGTTTCTTTTACAACAACCTCAACCTCTGTGTCAACCACCATTTCAAGATTTTCTACAACTACCTTCTCCTTCTCACCTACTTCAGTCACTATAGGCTTTCCTAAATCCACAGGCTCAGAAGGTACACTAGTATCGACAACAACAGTACCAGTAGGAGAACTAGAGTTTACCTTTTCAGTTTCTTGACGATTTTCTTGAACCGTTTCAATGACCCCTTCATCCGTACCAGCAACTGGAACATTTTCCCCCTTACTAGTTGCTTCCTCCATCAACTTTTTCTGTCTCAATTTCGCGAACTTCTTTGCCATAGCCACAGAGTGACTCGCTGCTGGTTGCTTTGCCTTTTGATTTAGTTTTGAAATTTTGAGTTTTGGAGAAGAAAGTTGAGAATCAATTTTGGAACTGGTCGACATTTTTACAGAGTGTTGTGTTTTTTAGAGAGAGAGAAGAGAAACTTTTGAGAGAGATTTTTCTTTTGGCCGATAGAAACAATGTTTCTTGATCAAGTAGTGGAATATGGAAGGGTATAGGGGTATCGGGAAGGGGAACGGGTTGATGGGATATGAAAAAGCTGTAAATACATAATGACGCATAGCAGCTGACGCTAGCAGGTTCAAAGAATTTGAATTTTAAAAGCTTACCACTAATCTGGCGCCAAGTGACGGTGATTGGTAACAATTAGGCCACGTAAGAAAAATATTATACTGAGTAAGTAACATTGAATGTGTACCTGAATGTCCATGCACCAGTTTCTTCAATCATATCCTTTATGTCAAAAAAAATTTGCCAGTATCTAAGTCATGAAAACAGGTTCCAAAGAGGTTAGCAAGCAAAACAATTAAGTTTTCATATGTAGAGTCAACTAAGCAAAGTTAAGCTAGGTAAAACAAGGAAAATTCACTAGCCAATCATTGGGAGAACCAGGTGCTGCTTCGTTCACTGTATCTTGGTCATCCCTAGTTCAAGCCTGTTCTTTCAAATTGTACCTTGTTCAATGCCTTAGTAAAGATATTAGCAATTTGGTCCTCAGTCCTGCAAAAGTTCATAGTAATTAGGCCTTTCTCAATATTCTCCCTTAAAAAGTGATGCCTAATATCAATGTGCTTTGTTCTCTTGTACTGGACCGGGTTCTTGGCAATATTGACTGCACTGGTATTGTCACAAAAGATTGGAACTGGTCCACACTTGATTCCAAAGTCCTCCAACTGCTGTTTGATCCATAATAACTGTGAACAACATAAAGCAGCTACTACATATTCAGCTTCAGCTGTGGATAATGCCACTGAATTTTGCTTCTTTTTAGCCCATGGAACTAAACAAGGACCCAGGAAGTGTGCCATCCCAGATGTACTTTTCCTATCAACCAAGTGACCAGCATAGTCAGCATCAGCATACCCAACTAGATCAAAACTTCCTCCTTTTGGGTACCATAAACCAAGATCTTGAGTTCCTTTCAAATACCTCAAGGTTCTCTTGACTGCAGTTAAGTGTGATTCCTTTAGTTTTGACTGGAACCTTGCACACAATCCTACACTATAAACAATGTCTGGACGACTTACAATTAAATACAGTAAATAGCCTATTATTCCTCTGTACTTAGTTTCATCCATTAAAGCACCGACTTTATCCAGATCTATTTTCGTTCCAGGAGCAATGGGTGTGTTCATATCCTTAGCAGACTTCATATCATACTTCCTTAACAACTCTTTGATGTATTTCTGCTGATGGATCATTGTGCCTTACTGATTTTGATTTGTAAGCCTAAAAAGAAATTCAGCTCACCCATCATATTCATCTCAAATTCGCTTCCCATCAGGTCTGCAAACTCCTTGGAAAGGTTCTCATTAGTAGCTCCAAAGATGATGTTTTCTACATACACTTGAACAATTAGCAGGTCCTTGGCTTTCTTCCTTAAAAACAAAGTATTGTCTATTTTACCTCTTGTAAACCGATTCTTCAATAAGAACCCAGACAATCTTTCATACCAAGCCCTAGGAGACTGTTTCAAACCATACAGTGCCTTGTCAAGTTTGTAGACATGATCAGAAAACTCTGTACTTTCAAAGCCAGGTGGTTGAACCACATACACCTCTTCATTCAAATAACCATTAAGGAATGCACTCTTCACATCCATCTGATACAGCGTAAACTCCATGTAAGCTGCAAAGGCAATTAACATTCTAATGGCTTCCATTCTAGCAACAGGTGCAAAGGTTTCATCATAATCAATTCCTTCTTCTTGGCTGTAACCTTGAACCACCGGTCTTGCCTTGTTCCTTGTCACTATGCCATGTTCATCCAGCTTGTTCCTAAAGACCCATTTAGTACCTATGATGGACCTATCTGCTGGTCGACGGACCAAGTGCCATACCTTACTTCGTTCAAACTGATGAAGTTCCTCTTGCATAGCAATCACCCACTCTGGATCCTCAAGTGCTTCACGTACATTCTTAGGTTCTATTGAGAATAGAAACGCAAAGAATGCACAGAAGTGCTTTAAAGCTCTTCTAGTTAAAACTCCAGTATTCAGATCAGACATGAGGTTCTCCAGTGGATGAGAACTTTGATATTTCTAAGGTTTAGGTTGAATCTGCTGAGTGATGTTTCCAGGAGGAGCTGAGTCATCTAAGTCCTCTTCATCATGCTCTTCAGTTCCCCCTGCCTGATTTCCTTCTAGTTCCCCTTGAGTTTGATCCTTATCGTCCTGATTATGTTTAACTCCATTCAAATTCTCAGGGTTTTCAGTAGGTTCATCTCTTGCAAGACCAATCTCCTTATCATCATCTTCTTGTCTATTCGTAACGACTTCAGATTCATCAAATACTACATGCACACTTTCTTCTATAGTCACGGTCCTCTTGTTGAACACTTTATACGCTTTACTTTGTGAAGAATATCCCAAGAAGATGGCTTCATCACTTCTAGCATCAAACATCCCTAGAGGTTCTTTCCCGTTGTTATGCATGAAACACTTGCACCCAAAAGCTTTTCCTGCCTCTAATCAGCTCACAGGGAGTTTTCTCTAACAAAGGACAAATAGAACACCAATTCAGCAAGTAGCAAGCGGTGTTGACAGCTTCAGCCCAAAAAATTTTTGATAGACCGCTTGACAGCAACATAGTTCTAGCCATGTCCTCCAAGGACCTGTTCTTCCTTTCAACTACACCATTTTGCTGAGGGGTCCTTGGTGCAGAGAAGTTGTGATCCACACCATGTTTATTACAATATTCTGCAAACTTAGCATTCTCAAACTCTGTTCCATGGTCGGACCTTATACTTACTAGTTTAAGCCCCAGTTTCTTCTGATTGATTCTAACCCAGTCCTCGAACATATCATATGCTTCATCTTTAGATATGAGGAATAGGGTCCATGTGTATCTGGAGTAGTCATCAACTATTACCATTACGAACCTCTTTCCTCCTCTGCTCCTTACCCTCATTGGTCCAGACAAGTCCATGTGAACCAGCTCAAGTGGTTTAGACGTACTAACCACTTTCTTTGACTTGAATGAAGATTTTACATGTTTCCCCTTCACACAAGCATCACAAATCTTGATGTCATTGAACCTATTACTCGGCATTCCACGAACCACGTCCTTTGACACCAACTTATTTAACCGAGTCAAGCTTGCATGTCCTAGTCTCTTGTGCCACAACTGACTATCATTTTCAAGCACATTCAGACAAGCCAAATTATTCTCTAGAAGAGAACCTAATGTAGCCTTGTACACATTGTTAGCTCGTTTCCCTTCCATTATCACTTCACCAGTCTGCTGGTTCTTTACAGTGCAACCTACAGAAGTGAAACTCACTGAATTTCCTCTATCAGATAGTTGAGAGATACTTAGAAGATTGTGCCTCAATCCATCCACACAGAGTACATTTTCAATGGCATGGTTGAGGGATCTCCCAACTTTTCCAATACCAACAATTTCACCGCTCTTGCCTCCTCCAAAAGCCACACTACCCCCTTGAAATACTGCGAGTGAGAGAAAGTTTCTTCGATCTCCTATCATGTACCTGGAACACCAGCTTGGGTTGTTCCATCTCACTCCAGCCTGCAAAATAAAATCAAGGGTTAGTAACAGGAACCCAGACAAGCTTGGGTCCCTTTTAGTTAACGAATGGATGAATCAAATCTTTTCTAGCCCAATGAGGTAAAATTGATTTTTATTCTTTTTCACTGCTCCTTTTGCAATACTGCATTCATTCTTAATATGTCCAGTCTTACCACGCAGGAAGCAAAGTTTGTTGCAAGGAAGTCTTACATATTTTCTATTAAGGTTTCAAGCAGGTAAAGGTTTCCTATGTCCTAATCCAGTTTTACCTTTATTATGATTTTCATGCAACCAATTCAAAGCTTCAGAAGAGTTGTTCCATTTAGTGAGTCTGGTGAGCTCAGAGTTAGCTTTTTCAACCTTTTCTTGAAGAACCCAGTTCTTCTCAGTTTCCTGATGTAGAACCTGGTTTTTCTTTTAAGCTTAGCTTAAAGGTTGATTTGAGCCTCACTAACTCCTTGCTTACCAGACCCTTCTTTCAATTTTTGATTTTCAAGTTCGAGTGCAGAAACTAGGTTCTTCTCACAAAGCACCTGTTCCTTTAATTGAAGACTTTCTAATTCAAGGGATGAGACTTTCTGGTTTAGTTCAAAAACTTGAGCTTCATTAGCATTAATTCCTTCTTAAGATCAAATTAAGCTTTCTCCAAGTTTTTATATTTCATTGAAAAAACAGACACAACTGACATTAGTTGGTCCTTCTACAAAAGTGCTAGTTCCTTCTCAGACCTCAAATTTTTTATCTCTTCAATTAAAGTTAGGGCAAGCAAATTCAACTCTATAGGAGAACAATTATGAAGTCGAGTTTTTAGTTGATCGAGACTTACCTCAGGTGGATCATCATTAGAGGGTTCATCATCAAGAGCCATAAGTGCCAATGGAGAATAGTCTTCTGGTTCTTCTTCTTCATCATCAGTTTCACTTTCAAAAGGTCCCAATGTTGGACAATGTTTAATAACATGGTCTCCTTCGCCACACCTGACACATCCTGAGTGATTCAGATTCTTTATAGTGCTATTCTTAATAGGAATGTCCTCGATTGAACTCTCTTCTGACTTTTTAGTTTCTTCATTGTATACACTGTCTAGCGTATCCCAGATTTCCTTTGTAGTTGAGCACTTGGGAATACGTGAACATACATTAAGTCCTACTCCACACTGAAGAATCTTTATGGCTTCAGCGTTCATTTGAAGTAGTTTGAAGTCCCTTTCATAAATTCATCCAAAGACTTTTGAACTTTGTTCCATGATGTATCAATCTTTGTGGGAATTAAAGGACCATTCTGTGTAATCCTCTATAACTGATAATTCTTAGCCTGTAAAAAGGTTTCCATTCTAAACTTCCAAAATTTGTAATGTTGACCGTTGAACTGCGGAGGCTTGCTGATACAGTGTCCTTCGGGCATGAATGGTGGTGCACTCATTGTTCAAATCCTTCTCAAGATGTTAATATTTACTCGAGAGAACCTGCTCCGATACCACTTGTTTCACTTGGTGCACCTATGTAAGACACTAGGGGGGTGAATAGTGTCCTTACCCGATTTTTAAATCCTAAAACTTGCCTTTGAACTTTATCGCCTAACTTACAAAGAACCAGGTTCCTTGCAAGTTTCACCTATCTCTAAAACTAAACTTAATGCGGAAACGTAAATAACACAGATATTTTTACGTGGAAAAATCCTTGCTCAAGGGATAAAAAGCTATGACCCAAACTCTTGGGATTTCAACTCTTCCACTAAAGGAAAACCCGAGCAAGTTTTAGACTACAACGTAATGTAATCAAGGAACTAGAACCCCCTAGTACCTAGAACCTTTCAAGCCACACGTTAGTTGGTAAGGTTACCTCTACTTCACCTCAAAAAGTAATCTCTACTTAATGCTTCTAAACAAGCTGATAGATTACAACTCAATAGCCTATAACAAAAAACTAAGACAACAGACTTATCTATGAAACTGCTCATTTGTAAGGTTCTGCTGCTCAGCCTTTGTTCTTGCACACAAAGCTTCTCACGATCTGATTGTACTTGATTAGCTCAGTTGAGATGTCTTTTGTGCATTATGATTCTGGCCAAATTAACTTGTATTTATAGGAGCTAGCCTTAGCCGGATCCAACTAAGTTTACAATTCCTTTTCCACTTTGGAATTAGTTTCAGACAAGGTTTACCCATATTTTCTTATTTAAAACATAAGTTAATTTTCCTTAGTTTCCAATCCTTTTTCGTTTAGGAACCGTCCTTTTCAGCACCGTTTCTTGCTTCTTCTTTTTTTCAGGTAGGATTGCAACTTTGACTCCTGCTGTTCTCTTTCTCCTTCTTAAACTCTAACTCGATTAACCCATAAACAGCTTAGTCTTCTTGCTTCAACTGTGAACCTTTTCATGGTCTACTTAGCACCAGGTCCTTTGTCATCTTCAAAACTTATCCTTCAACAAGCTTAAATAGGCAAATCGGAGCTGATCAGGGTAGCACAACCAATATTATCCTTCTTTGTAGCATTGACTACCCCCTCTAAAGGAATTCCCAATTTGGCAAACAAATCAGTCAAGATAAAACCAAAGGGCAATGAGTGCTTTTTCTTCCCAGTAACAACCCTCTTAATCAGATGAATCATGAACCTGGGCCAGTTAATCTGCTTATCAGTGTCCAGCAGTTCCATGAGGACCAGGTCCATAAAACTAGAAATCCCTCTCTCTTGCCTTGGCAGCAATATCTTGTTCACAAATTCAAACAGCACTGGGCTTCTCCTCCTCATCATTTTCAGCAAATTTCCTAGTGATTTCTAGACCAGTAGGGAGATTTGTCAAATCAGGCCACACCTTTTTGATGTAGCTTTCATACCCCACTGATGGAATACACAACAATTCACCCAAATCCTTAGTATTAAAGGTGATTTCTTGGTCATGGATAGAAGTGGTGATCCTATCCCTTTTGATGAAACATTTTTTGTGAAATTCCTGAACAATCACCTTTGCACACTTACCTTTTATCTGAAGGACCATGTCCCTCCAGCCTTGAACCTGCAATTATTGCAACAACCAGAGCATACCCTCTTCCTCAATATCAGAGAGTACCCTTCCCTTCAGGACTTTTCTCATCATAAAGTCATCATGCACACGGTGTTGAACTTCATCTCCCTCATCCTTAGTTTCACTGTCTTCACCTACAATAGACTCATCAGAACTAGAATCAGAACTTTCATCAACCAAAGTTCTTTTTCAGGACCGGGTCCTCTTGGAAGATTACCCAGCAGCAGCTTTCATAGAACTCCTTGCCACACGCCCTTGTGCAACTTTTCTCTTTTTAGACTGAGGAACAATTTCCTCAACATCCTCCATCACGTCATCTTCCTCATCCATAAAATCTCTTTCTACTTAATCAGTTTCTTCTTCTATAACAGGATCAACAACCTGTTTTCCCTTTTCTTTCCTGCTTCTTTCCATTGCAACAACCAGTTTTTCATCTGCGCCTTGACTGCATTTCTTGTTCTCCAAACCCTACTAGCAGGGGTAGAGGCAGAAGGAACAGTTCCTTTTGCCTTGGAAGAACTTTCACCCTTTTTCTTAAGCCCTGGCTTATAGCTATCACCAACCTTTTTCAACTTAGCAGCAATCTCACCAAACAACTTAGCATCAATTGGACCCTTTCTAGCAAGTTTTCTTTTCAGACTCCTTATGTTAATAAGGTCAATAATTGGCCTATCACTATCACTCATGGCATCATCTAAATCCACCACGTTTATATCCTCCATGGGTGCTCTAAAAGCAACCTCTGGAGACCCTGGTGACCCATGCATGGGAGCCACCAAACGTTTCACAGTTTAACCTTCCCCCTCAGGAACAGACCCAAACTCCTCTGCATTCTCCCCTTCATCTTCAACTACATTTAAAGGAGAAGAATAGTTTACCTGATACTGATAAACAATCATAGCCCTTGAAAAGTCCTCAACTTGTTCTAAAATTGATTAAGTAGTGGGAACTGGTTCTTCCCCCTGAATTTCTGGCTCAGGATTTTCAGGAATTTCAGGGTTTAGTGTTGTGGTGTCCATGGGTGAAGGAGGGTTGGGGATTTGTGTTTGATCAGAAGTGGTAATGGATGATGAGTTTTCAGGTGAGAGAGACATTGTAAGTATACGTTTTGAGAGATAATTCACTATTTTTTTAAAAATTGTTGAGAATTTGATTATGAGCAAAGTGAAAAATAATGAAGAAATAAGAGAGTTTATATAGAGTGAGATAAGTAGTGGATATTGAGTGCAAAACAAATCCTATTACCTCATTGAAGGAATTTCATACGTTAAAGGACTCTTGGGAGTCTCCCGGAAAAGAGCCATTATGATTTGAGTTTCCTGATGAGATTGGGAACTGGTTCCTCCGATGGTACTCTTATGTAGAACTGATATGATTAGTATTCTTAGTGGGATTTTATCCTAAATTCAAGTTACTTATAGCCTTAACCTTCTAATATAATTGAATAACAAAAAGCACATACCTGAATGTTATCACAAAAACAGTGTCCATCCCAATTTAATCAAATTTTGCTCAATCTGAAATTCTAAGAACATAAGGGTAACATCATTAAATTTTAGCAACTTTAAAAAGAAATCATGGCAGAGGAGTATACAATTAAGTATGAAACTGAACTGAATATTTCAAATTGACTTTGATAAAATTCATTTTAAGTACAATTTTCTAGCCAATTTTGAAGTAAAGCATTAATAGATTTAGGTGAATTTAATCATCCCTAATTCCAACCTATTCCTTTCAAAATGATCTCTTCCTAAAGCTTTTGTAAAAAGGTCAGCAATTTGCTTCTCAGTAGGACAAAATGTTATAGTGATCAAACCCTTTTCATAATTGTCTCTCAAGAAATGGTGTCTTATATCAATGTGTTTAGTCCTTTTGTGATGCACTGGATTTTTTGTCATGTTTATAGCACTAGTGTTATCACAATAGATAGGAACAGTTTCCTACATCAACACCAAAATCTTGTAGTTGTTGTCTGATCTACAATAATTGTGAACAACATGAGGCAGCTGCCACATGTTCAGCCTCAGCAGTGGAAAGTGCTACTGAATTTTGTTTCTTGGTTCCCCATGAAACCAAACACTCACCAAGAAAGTGTGTCATACCTGAGGTACTCTTTCTATCAACAAGGAAACCTGCAAGTCAGCATCAGTATATCCAATAAGATTAAAATTACCACCTTTTGGATACCAAAGTCCCAAGGAACCTGTTCCTTTCAAGTATCTCAATATTCTTTTAACAGCTTTCAAATGGGATTCCTTAGGATCTGACTGTAACCTAGCACACAAACAAATAGTAAACACAATGTCAGGTTTACTAGCAGTTAAGTAAAGTAAGGAACCAATCATGCCCCTATACAATTTTTGATCAACTGAAATTCCATGTTCACCAAGATCCAATTTTGTGGCAATTGCAATAGGTGTATCAATTTCCTTAGACTGTCCATATCAAACCTTTTAAGTAATTCCTTAACATATTTTTATTGATGGATCATAGTTCCATTTGAGGTTTGCTTGATTTTTAAACCCAAAAAGAAATTGAGTTCACCTATCATGCTCATCTCAAACTCACTCCCCATCAAATTTGCAAATTGCTTGCTTAGATTTTCACAAGTAGCATCAAAGATTATATCATCAACATAAATTTGAACAATTAAGAGATCAATTTTACCTCTTTTATACCTATGTTGAAGTAAGAATTTTGATAGACGTTCATACCAAGCACTTGGTGCCTGCTTGAGTCCATACAAGGCCTTATCTAACTTGTACACATGTTCAGGGAATTATTCATTCTCAAAACCTGGAGGTTTCTTGACATAGACTTCTTCCTTTAAGTAACCATTTAGAAATGCACTCTTAACATCCATTTGATGTAGAGTAAATTCCATGTATGTAGCAAAGGCTATAAGAAGTCTTATTGCTTCCAATCTTGCAACTGGAGCAAAAGTCTCATCATAGTCAATGCTCCCCTCTTGGCTATACCCCTGAACAACTAATCTAGCCTTATTTCTAGTTACCATGCCATCCTCATCAAGTCTGTTCCTGAAACCCTATTTTGTTCCTATAATGGACCTGTTCCTTGGCTTGGGTTCCAGATGCCAAACTTGACTTCTTCGGAATTGATTCAACTCCTTCTGCATAGCATTGATCCAATCTGCATCCTTCAGTGCCTCTTTCATATTTTTGGGTTCAACAAGAGATAAGAAGGCACTGAAGGCACACAAATTGTGATTTTTAATTGCTGATCTGGTTTGAATTCCAGCAGCCTTATCTGAGATTATCTGATCCACAGGATGTGAACCTTGATATTTGTAAGGCTTGAGTATCAGACCATTTTCAGAAGTCCCTTGTTGCGGAACAGTTCCTGATGGTGTAGTAATGCCAGTTTGAGAGGTGGATCCATCATTTGTTCCCCCTGTTTCAGTGCTACTCTTCTCAGTTCTGTCTTGAGGAACAGTTCCTTGCAATTCACTTCTCACATCATTCCCATCAAATGTCTGCATTTTTTGGGAATCAGTTGCACCATGTTTCAGCATTCTAATCTCTTCATCTTCCTGTACCTGTTCTTGAGTCAAACTGTCAGTTTCATCAAATTTAACATGCATGCTTTCTTCAATTTTCAATGTTTTCTTGTTAAAGACTCTATAAGATTTACTATTTGAAGAGTAACCAACAAAGATTCCCTCATCACTTCTAGGATCAAATTTTCCTAAGGCATCCTTTCCGTTGTTATGTATGAAACATTTGCAACCAAAAGCCTTAAGATGAGAAATATTTGATTTCTTCCTTTAAGCAACTCATATGGTGTCTTTTCTATCAATGGCCTTGTCATACATCTATTGATTATATAGCATGTAGTGTTAATGGCCTCAGCCCAAAAGCTTTGTGGAAGATTACCAGATATTAGCATAGTCCTAGCAATTTCCTCTAAATTCCTATTTTTCCTTTCAACTACACGATTTTGTTGTGGAGTTGCCATTTTCATTACAAAAATTGAAAAACATATGATTTTCAAATTCAGTTCCATGATCTGATCTAATGGCAACAATGTGACTATCTAGAGTCCTTTGAGCTTTCTTAGCAAAAATTAAAAATGCATTAAAAGCTTTTTCCTTAGATGCAAGAAATATAGTCCATGTAAATCTGGAGTAATCATCAACTAATACCATAACATACTTCTTACCTCAACGGCTCATTGTTCTCATTGGTCCACAAAGATCCATATGAACTAGTTCAAAAGATTTGGTAGTACTTACCTGTTTTTTTGGTTTAAAGGAGGATTTTACCGGCTTCCCCTCGGCACAAGCTGCACATACCTTTTCACCCTTCAATTTGATGTTAGGAAGACCTGTCACCAAATCCTTGGAAACAAGCTTGTTCAATTGTGAAAGACTGGCATGGCCAAGTCTTTTGTGCCATAGGAGGGGATCATTTTGCACTTCACTTAGGCAACTCATGCTTCCATCAGATAGTGTCAACAGATCTACCTTGTAGATATTTCCATGTCTATTTCCCTGCAAAATAATCTCTTCAGAAGTTTGGTTAGTCACAGTGCACACAGTAGATGAGAAGTTAACATTATTAAATTTGTCACACAATTGAGATATACTCAATAAGCAATGCTTCAACCCTTATACTAGAAACACATTGTCTATACTGTGTGAATCAGACCTACCTACCTTTCTAATGCCAATAATTTCCCCTTTCTTACCATTACCGAAGGTAACACTTCCTCCTTGAAAGGCTGAGAGTGAAAGGAACAATTCCTTATGTCCTGTCATATGCCTTGAGCAACCACTGTCCATGTACCATTTGTGGTTCCTCTCCTTCACTCTAGCCTGCAAAAGAAAACTAGGGGTTAATTTTAAGAACCCAAACTAGTTTGGGTTTCTTTCCTTGAGAAAAAGGATGGATCGGATCTCTCTTAGTCCAGAATGGTAATGATTTCTTTGTGTGAACAGTTTTCTCTGTCACAGAGTTTTGAACTGGTTTATAGGATCTGTTCCTTTGTGCAGCCATTTCTAAAGATTGGCAATTTCTTTTCAAGTCACTTGTATTCCCACAATGAGTACATAACCAATTTTCAGGAAGTGTTAGATACTTACTCTTTGGATCCCATTTGGGTGATGACTAAGATTTCATGAATCCAATACCCTTCCAGTTACTACTATGATTTTCATGTAACCATTCTAGGGCTTCAGAGGACTTGTTCCATTTTACAGTTTTTCCTAACTCCATTTTTGTTTTCACTAAACCTCTTCCAAAGATCTTACCTTTTCATCTTTCTTGCACGGTTCATCAACTGTGACTTTCAATTTCTCTTCAGCAATGATCTGATGAGAATTAGCAATACCCTTACCATTTTCAACTATTTTAACTTTTAATTTTTCATTTTCCAGTTCCTAGACAGTTGATTCAAGTGTGAGGACCTGTTCTTCTAGCATGCTAATTTTCCTTTTCAGATAGTCATTTTTAATTACTGCCTTTTTATATTCTGTTCCTAAACTTTGAATTTCATCATGCAGTTGATCTTTACCATCCCGTAGAGATTTAAACTCATTTAACACAGTATAAAATACTTTAAATAATCTCTCTCTAAGCATGCTCTTCACATCTTCTTTAAGTTTAAAAATAAATACCTCAGCATCTTCTTCATTATCTGAGTCTTCAAGTGCCATTAGAGGAAGATCATCATCCAGATCGCCATCAGATTTTTCATCTTCACTATCTTGCCAGCCAGCAACCATTGCTTTGGGATTTCCACTTTTCTTCCGGACCTGTTCCCTAGACTTTCTTCTTTCCTTAACATATCTCTTTTCCATTCTCCTTCCATAACTGGACATTTTTTGATGTAGTGCTCCATGCTTCCACACTTGATGCATTCTCCAGTCTGTTTCATGTTAGAAGACCCACCCTGTCTACTAGCCCTTTTTTTCTTATTCAAGTATCTTTGAACACTTTTAGCTATAAGGACCAGTTCCTTATCATCAACAGGCATATCAGCAGTAGTTAAAGCTAGATTAGGTTCAATTTTAACTGGTTCATCTATGTTCTTAACCTTTTTCCTCAGTTCATAAGTTTTCAAATTACCTATAAGCTCATCTAATGATAAGGTGGTAAGATCCTTGCTTTCTCTGATGGCACAAGCCTTAATCTCCCAAGAGTCTGGAAAAACTCTAGTTAGGATTTTTTCAAGTCTATCTTCAATAGTTGAAACCCTTCCCAAAGAGATAAGCTCAGATAAAATAGCATTAAACCTAGTGTACATTTCAGAAATTGATTCTCCTTCTTTCATTTTGAAACTTTCATATTCAGCAAAAAGAAGTGTACATCTAGATCTCTTAACCTGACTTGTCCCTTCATGAGCAACTTGTAGAGCATCCCAAATCCCCTTTGCAGTGGTATACCCTCTAATTCTAGTGCACTCATCTGGACTGAGTCCACACACAAGCCACTTCCTTGCTTTGGCATTCTTTTTCCATTGCCTTAAGTCTTCAGCATTGCATTCCCTTCTGGTTTTGGGAACATCATTTCCATAAGCGTCTTTCTTCATTGTAATCATGGGACCTTCAGTAACTATGTCCCACAGCTCATAGTCCTCGGCTTGAAGATGATCTCTCATCCTTTCCTACCACCATGAGTAGTATTTTCCATTGAATAAAGGTTCCCTAACAGTAGACTGACCCTCACCATTCTCTTGTAATGTACTCATTCAAATCCTAGGTGTTAGCCTTTTCAAGGAAAACCTGCTCTGATACCAATTGTTATTTCCCAAGACACACCACTTACTATTTTAAGGACCAGTTTCTTTAATGAGTTCCTTTACTTTATTATATGCAGAATTAAAAATGTAAGTAAATGAACACTTGATAGTAGCGTGGAAAAACCCCTTTAACTAGGGATCAAAAAACCACGACCTACTCTTCCAAGTAGGATTTCAACTTCACTATGTAAAAGGCTCAATTGGTTACAAAACTACCTTCTTACTAACCTAGGACTAACTCTAATCCTATAGCGACCCCTTTCACCAACAGTGAAGTTACTCCAAGTACACGACTTGAATTCAAATGATACAACTCGATAGTACCTACTACAGATGAACTAAGACTGAACTTTGACAAGACTCAATCTAAGGAACAGGTTCTTTACTTAGTTCCCTATAGCTTAATGATTACACAAATAAGACAAAGACTTTTTCAATGCTATGGCTCGATTCTCTCTGTATTTGTGCACGCTTCAACAGCTGAATTACTTCTACTTTTATAGCTTCCAAAACCCAAGAAGTGTTGAACAATTAGAACTCCAAAGCATCCAAGAGTTTGAGTCCTAATTGAACTCTTTCCTTGATTACCCGAAATTCCTTAGCTCTTATTCACTCTTATGCACTCTTTTCATATCTCGTGTAATCCTGCATAATTATCAAGATAAGCATTAGTTTTAGGATAATAACTTATATTCTCACTTAAATGATTTTGCATAATTTATTTTTTCAGCTGCAGTGATTCAAAGGAACATGTCCTTAGATCTGTTCCTTAGTCATCAGTCAAAACTTTCATCTTATCCAAGCTAACATTTTCCCCCTTTTTGATGATGACAAAACCATAGACGTAGCTGCATGTCCTTAATGTCCTGAATCACAACTTGGAACTCAAAAAGCATCATAAGTAGAAACTTGTTTCAGCATTAAGGATCAGATTCTCAATTAGGTTATAAATTGCACAAGGAAAATCAGAACTTACTCTTCCCCCTTTTGACATCATTTAAAAGGTTGCATAAGTTAGAATATATCAAGTATTAGAATAATCAGTTCATGGCCATTGAGTCAACTCAAAATGCAAGTATAATTCAACACAAGCTTCTTTGGGTTTTTCATTGCTCCTTGCTAGTTGATCCATCTCTTTCTCAGTCATGTTCACTTTATTGGTGTCTTGATTGTTCATTATTGTTTAGTTTTGGTCTGAGCGTCTGATTGTTGTAGGATGTGTAATTTGTGTAATAAGTGGTGAAGGGTCATATGGTGCTTTGCGGTTAAAAATAACTTTTCATTTTCCTAGAGAGAAGTTGGAAAATTTTCTCATATCCAATTACGTTGTTTCGTAATAATGTTCTCGCGATTTTAAAATCTATGAGGTTTTACTTATTTTGATTTTTCTTAAACTTCTTGAGAGTTTCCTAATATTTCTTTTCAAAAACGATAAAAGTGGCTTCCTTTTGTGACAAATTAACTTCCACCGAATATAATTTCTTAAGTTCTTTCAGTGCTTGCCCTATATATAGTATTGTGTGACGTAGGTCATATACTTCATTTACACTTTCTGCGTACGTAGCTAAGGTTGAACTAGAATCACTGATTGAGTTTAAGATAAGCTTGTTTTTTAGGATGAAAATAGTTTAGATAATTGTAGTGTATGAATGCTAATAGCTAAATGGGCATTAGCGAAAGTAAATGTGGTCATTAATTTTTTTTTTTTTTTTTGATAAATAAATTTTTTATCACCAAGGAAGCATTTACAATCAGCACAAAAACCAACTAAAGTTGGGCAGATCCCAAACTCTAGCTAAAAGACAGAAACACAAAACCACAGAATACTACTATAGCTACCTTTTCCTACTTTAACTACTCTTAACTACTATCGACTGAAAATTAGCACTAGGGATAGAAGTTCAGTGTTTCCAAGTGCCTTTCCATTTTTCAATCTTTATTCCCAGTGCTTGAATGATTATTCTGCATGTCACCTCGGCATCTCTCTTCTTCCCTTGGAAGATCTGCTGATTCCTTTCTTGCCATATAAAGTAAGTTGTTGCAGCCATTGATATCCTAAGTACTGCTACTTTTGCACCTCTGCCACTGGCACACCTGATTATCCAGTCAAGCTCATGTGGCCAGGCCAGTATAGGTCTTCTTACTCCTTGCCATTCTAGCAGTTTGACCATAAAGCTCTTGAGTAGTTGCATTAAAAAAAGAAATGATCCCTGGTTTCACTGCTTTGATCACACATGACACAACTTTGGTTAGTCACCACTGCCCATCTTGTAATGTATACAGCCTACCATGAATTACCATAGTCAAGGTGAAGATCCATTTGGGGCACCCCATATTGTTGCAGATTATCGTGGGTTGCTAGAATTATTGCTGCTGATAAAGGATATTTTTTACGATCAATTTGAAATCCAGCCGTTAATTTCTTATGTCATAGTTTCTAACGACATGTTATGACCGGTTGTTTACTTGTCGTTGTTTACTTATAGCGGTTAAATTTGAGCTTATACTTTCTTTCTTCTTAGAAGGTGATGCCATCACATAATAGTAAGTCTAAAAAACTAAATCAAACTATGGCTAGGTGAGCACGAAAATTGAAGCGCCAATAAGATGACCATGCAAAGCGTTTAGTTTCTTTTACGAAAAATTTTCAGGAAAAGTTAAGCTTCGTTAATCTTTCTTATAATTTTTTTTTGTGCACATAAATACGTAATTGATTTATCCCATGGTTCCAAATCATTTTATATGTAATACAGTTCTTACATTTTGTTGGTCAATATACCAACTAGCTTTTTTGCAACGAATCAATACATGTTGGTAACTTAATTTTCCACCCGATCTTTATTAATGAATCTTCATTTATTTTGGTAATCTTATTCAGATTGTATGGTCAGTTAGAGGTGCAGATTAAGTAAATATGGTATCTGCTACTTCTGATTCATGGATCTGCCTCAGATTGCATGATCAGGGAGTTGTCTAATTTTGCTCTTAAACTATGAAAAATTGATTTGGTTTTCTACTCCATTAATCATTGGGGTCAAGTATACTCTGCTGTTATTGAATTGAGAAACTAAGTCCTTTATTCACTAGACAAATAAACTCTCCAACCCGTGAGCCTTTTTGTACCAGAGAAAATGATCATATTTGTCCTTAAACTATGTGAATTGATCTAGAGAAAATCTACTCAATTACAAGAACCTGTGCTCGATGACCAATAACCCAAAAGTTGATTTAGTCAAGCTCAATTTATCGGTGTTTAAAACTTTTTCTGGCACTCTTACTTTTTATTTTAAGAAGCTAATACATGTCTATCTATTACATACAACAGTTGCTCAAAGTTAGAACATTTTGGAGATTCACAATATATATTGATGGAGGAAGTAAGCGAATCAAGAAAAAAAATGAATTCTAATAAGTAAGGCATCTAATGAAACTGTCGTGCGAATTGAGTATGATTAAGTATTTCACATCTACTCAACATGTCAAACACCTCTTTGTACAACTTGGAAATGAATATGGACATTAAATAATTGCTTGAGTTCAAGTTTACAAACTGAAAGATTCAATGATGTGGAGTAATTTTCAGAAGTAAGATTGGTAACAAAGAGTTGTCGTTGTATATTGCATTGCCCTATATGAAATAAAAGGAGAATAAAAGAAAAAATTGCACAAGGATATGTTTATTTAGTGCGTAATCCCGCTTAAAGATTAATTTTGCAAAGTTTCCTATACCTTTTTTAACTCAAAAAAGGAGAGTCACTTTGGTAAGATGAAAAGGTAATTTTTATTTCCTAATTTTAAAACACCTTTCCCCCTCTCCCTTTCTCTCTCTATATATAGAATTGTAATGCATTATTACCGTCATGCTACTTCCAAACTTCTTTTCCATACTTTAATTTGTTAAACGTTTTCTTCTAGAGGCTTTCTAGGGTTAAGCTAGGGTTTTAAGCAAGCTAAATGATGCTGATGAACAACACTTGTTCATCCTACTCAATGTTGGGAATCAGGTTTCGTCCTAGTGACGAAGAACTCGTAAGATATTTGATGAAATTTGTTTGTGGAATGCCTTTTGAATGCCATCATATTCGACGTGACGTAGACTTGTATGGCAACAAGAAACCACGTGATTTGTTCGACGAGTTATTCCCGGAAGGGGACCCTACGGATGTGAACTACTTCTTTGCTAAATTGACGAAAGTATCTGATCGTAGTAAGAAGAACTTCAAGAGGACACTTGTTGGCGGTGGCTCATGGAAGGGACTGGACAAAGGCAAAGATGTTAGGAATAAGAAAGGGTTCGTTTATAGGGTCGAAGAGAAGCTTCTGTTTTCAGGATAGAAAAATTTCAGATGAAAATATTGTTTGGAATATGAAGGAGTACAGTCTTAGTAATGCCATCCTAGAGAAGTTGAAGCAACGTCGTCAAATTCGACATGAAGACATTGTTTTGTGTCGAATTAAGACGAAACCGACTGTTCATGAAAAGAAAGGATCGAGTTCAAATAATTTTGATCAACAAGTCCCAGTGGAAATAGAGAATAATAATATTGTTGTTGCACCGGAGCAGCCAATAATGCATCTAGGGTACTGTGTGGAAGGTGAAAACAATTATAATATGGACTCATCATGTGTCCCAGCAAGTTGTTTGGAAAATAATAATAATTCCGAGGAGATAATAACCAGCAGATTTGAATTTTTTTCGGAGCGGCCAATCGCACAGATAGAGTGTCTGGATGATCAGATTGATCATATCAACTCATGTGTCCCGATGTTTAATTTTGATCAGATTGAGTTTGAACATGAAAAGGATAATGTTCCACTCATGGAAGTGACACTATCTGAGTTTAACATGGTTTTAAACGAAGATCTACTAGGTTTACTGACAAGTACAGAAGAATTATTCCAATAATAGGAGAAACAGCATGTTCTAGTATCAATACTCTTGGGATATGCATGTATAGCGGCATGTGGGGATGTCATGAAGATTATTGTCTTGGAGATGATGCCAATTTTAGTAATCCCTTTTGTTCTTTCGTTTATGTAAATTAGTAAAAACATGTTCAAGTTGCTGATGATGAATCAGTTACTTTGTGAATAGACGTTTCTCAATGTTTGTCGAGCAAAGATGACGATATATCTCCAGTATGTTTGGTGATGAAAATACTCTAGCCATGGCCTGTGTAGACTTGACTTACCATCTTAGAAGCGAGATGATACCTTAAATGTTGTTGGCTGATTACTCTGTATTACTCCCTCCATCCCAATTTATGTGGCACCATTTGACCGGGCACGGAGTTTAAGAAAGTAGAGGTTGACCTTGTTAAGTATCAATTTTACCCTTGAAAAAGTAAGAGAGAGAAGATTTGAGTAATAAAAAAGTTGTTGGTAGGTTTAAAAGTATGTAAGGTCCAACAAGGGTAAAAGAGAGAAGATGCATTAAATAGTTGTCAAATAAGGAAAGATGCCACTTATTTTGGGACAAACAAAAAAGGAAATGGTACCACATAAATTGGGACGGAGGGAGTATTACTTTGTATTACTTTGTAGTAGTGACTAGTTATTAGTTTAGTCTTTATATTTGGGCTAGTGGTTAATTATTTCATAGTGGGCTGCACTAATGGGCCGTATATAAATAGTACTTGTACTATTGTAGTGGATCCACCAATTCTCATTTTTTCTGAAATGAAAGAAAGTGAACCGACTTTCTCTCCATATTCTCTCAAATGCTCCCATCAGCGGTTGCACTGATTCTAACATTTTCATGGTATCAGAGCGGATTTTTTTGATCTGATCAGAGTGACACCGTGGGTACGACGGTGATCCACCAACTACGGCGGAGTTCTGTGGCGGAGTTTTGCATCAATTTCTCCATTTCTTTTCATTCTAGGGTTACGATCAACGGTGATATCTCTTCCTTTCTTTTTGTTTCCTTTTATACATATGTTTTTCACTTGCTATCTCTTGTTTGTTTTTTTATGTTAGTTTTGTCATAATTCTTGAATATTAGACAATCTCCTTTGTTTTCTATCTTGAATCTTTCACGATCTCGTCGAATTAGGTATTTTTCCTGATTTTAGGGTTCCTGGTATATTTCTCGCATTCTTAGAATTTTTCGACACATTTTCCCCAAATCTCTAGAGCTTCTAGAATCTTCCATTTCCTATTCGTCAGCTATGTCAACTACAGCCTCTACTAGCTCCATTCTTGACGATTCGATTACTTGCCTTTCTGACCCTAATCATCATCTCTATATTCATCCTTCTGATAATCCGGGGATATCACTCATAGGGATCGTTTTCTCTGGATCTGGATACATGGAATGGAGAAGGAGAATGTTAATTGCTCTTTCAGCCAAGAATAATATCTACTTCATCAGAGATTGTTGTGAGAAGCCATCTGACACTTCACTACTACTTAGGCAATGGGAGAGGTGCAATGATATGGTTATCTCTTGGATCAACAAGTCTCTATCCCCAGAAATTCGCAGAACTGTCCTGTATTGTGATCTTGCTAAAGATGTATGGAGAGAACTTGAGGATCGATATGGTCAACCTAGTGGTATTAGGGTTTATCATGTTAAACAGGAGCTTGCATCTATCAGCCAGGGCTCTCTCGACATCGCCACATACTATGGGAAACTTAAGGCTGCCTGGGATGAGCTTAGTACATTCAATAGTGTTTATACTGCGGATTGCACTTGTGGTGGTGCCAAAAAGGGTTTTCAAAAGGCTGATGAGGTTCAACGCTTGTACCAATTCCTTATGGGTCTAAATGAGAGTTATGGAACATCTAGGACAAACATACTAATGATGGTTCCCCTTCCCTCTATCAATACTGCCTATTCAATGTTGGTCACTGATCAACACCAAAGAGAAGTTCAACCATGATTACCACCCATCTCTGCTGAGTCAGCTTCTTTTCTTGCTGGGTCATCCAGAGGTGGAGGTTATTCAGGTTCTAGAAGATCCAACTCTAATGCTCCTAGAGGCAGGAACTCTTCTCCAGCCAGGGGTGGTTATTACAATGATAGAGGAGGATACCCTGGAACTTCTGGCCATTCTGGTACTTATAAATATCCTAATCCCACCACTAATGCTCCAAGAACCTCCTTTGATCCCAAAAGGTCCTACTTCTGTACTCATTGTAATATTGCTCGACATACCCTTAGTCATTGTCGCAAGAGAAATGCTCAGGGGTCTCAATACTCCAACACACAGGCCTCTGATGGTTCTGCTGCTTGTGTACAATCTGACCATGCTGAAGTTGGTGGTTATATGCATGATCATCCTACTTCATCAATGTCCAGTAACTCCTCCTTTCATGGGATTACTTCTGAGCAGTACAATTATCTGATCCAGCTTCTTCAGCATACTCAGGCTTCTGACCTCTCTAATGTTCCTCCAGGACCACCATCTTATCTCCAAGCTTCTGCAAACTTTGCAGGTAATCTAAGTGCTCATGATAGTATAAATAGTTCACCAAGTACTTGCTTACTTTCCCAAGTTGATCATACCTCATGGATTCTAGATAGTGGTTCCACAGACCATATGACTTCCCAGAAATAGTTACTTATCAACATTACCCCTCTTCCAATTCCTTACTTAGTATCTCTTCCTAATGGTTACAAAGTTAAAGTGATTTGTGTGGGAGAACTGCCTTTATCTCCAGAAGTCACTTTGACACATGTACTTCTTGTTCCAAGCTTCCAGTATAATTTAATATCTGTCCACAAGTTAGTTTCACAATTAAATTGTTCCATTCATTTTACATCAATTTCTTGTGTGGTGCAGAGCCTTTCTTTGAAGAGGCCACTGGAATTTGGTAGGTCTCCTCATGGGCTCTATTTGCTGCAACTACAATCTCTCTCCATCCATGAGACTTCATCTCCTGATTCTCAATGTTCTTTTACTTCTGCATCTACTCACTTTTCATCTGTAAATACTGCTCATTTCAATAAAATGGATGCAATTTGGCACAGTAGATTGGGTCATATTCCTTTTGTTAGATTGAGGGATATCCCTGCTATTTCTTCTACTATTTCTACTAAACAACAATTCATTTGTAACATATGTCCTATCGCTAGACAGACCAAATCCCCTTTCCCTGAGAGCACTACTAGTTCACTGTATCCCTTTCAATTAATTCATATAGATACTTGGGGTCTATATAGTACACCTACATATGATGGTCATAAATACTTTTTAACAATAGTGGATGACCACACTAGGTGCACCTGGACTTATCTTCTTAGTACAAAAAGCAATGCTTTCCCTCTCCTTAAATCATTCATTGCCATGGTCCACACAGAATTCCATACTGAGGTCCAAGTAGTGAGATCTGACAATGCCTTAGAATTGGGCACTGGTTCATCCCTATCTTCCTTTTTTCATGATCATGGAATACTTCATCAGACTTCTTGTCCATATACTCCCCAACAAAATGGGGTAGTAGAGAGGAAACATCGATACTTATTAGAAACAGCCAGAGCTATTCTTTTCCATTCCAAGGTTCCCCTTAAGTATTGGGCGGAGTGCATTCTAACTGCAACCTATCTTATAAACAGATTCCCATCTAAACTGTTACATGGCAAATCCCCCTATGGGCTCCTATATGGATCTCCACCTTCATACCATCACTTAAAAGTATTTGGCTGCCTATGCTATGTTGTGACTTCTCCTGTCAGTAAGACAAAATTTTCTCCAAGAAGTGTGCCCTGTGTCTTCATGGGCTATCCTTTTGGTCATAAAGGGTATAAGCTTTTGAACATAGAAAGCCAACAATTCCTCATTTCCAGGAATGTACTTTTTAATGAATCTGTTTTTCCCTTTGCCAATGTCTCCAAAATATCCATGCCAATTATTCCTCCTTCTGATCCTACTGACACTGTGCATTACCCTGTTTATGATGCAGCTTCCCCTACTATTCCTCAGTCTTTTTCCTCTCCTCCTCCCTCTGTTCAGCACTCTCCTTCCACCATTCCTGTGCCTTCTCCTCCTGCTCCATCTTCCCTTTCTCATCCCCCCAGCTCTATTCCCTCCAAGAGATCATCCAGAGTGAGTCACCCTCCTAAATATCTTAATGACTTTGTGTGCTCTACTGCTCAAACAACACCTTCTGTCCATCAGCAAGTACTTTCTGAGCCTAATTCATACTATCAGGCAGCCCTGATTCCTGCATGGCAAGAGGCCATGAGAAAGGAATTTGAGGCCTTGGAAGCAAATCACACTTGGTCTGTTGTTCCCCTGCCTCTAGGGAAGAAGGCCATAGGGTGCAAATGGGTTTACAAGGTTAAATTCAAGGCTGATGGATCAGTTGAAAGATACAAGGCTAGATTAGTGGTAAGGGGGGATACTCAGACTGCTGGGATTGATTTCAATGAGACATTCTCTCCAGTTGTCAAAATGACAACTGTTAAGTGTCTCATTGCAGTAGCAGTCAAACAGAAATGGCCTTTATATCAGCTTGATGTTAATAATGCATTTCTTCATGGGGATCTCCATGAAGAAGTTTATATGAAGCTTCCCCAAGGGATGTTTGTAGATCCCACAGTTCCTTCTCCTCAACCTTATGTCTGCAAATTACAAAAGTCCTTGTATGGCCTCAAACAGGCCTCAAGGCAATGGTATGCCAAATTATCACAATCTCTTCATTCCATGGGTTATGTATCTTCTTTGAATGATTACTCTCTCTTCATTAGACATGCTGGTCAATCTACTGTATTCATAGTGGTATATGTTGATGATATAATCATCACTGGGAATGATTTTCATGAGATCTTCTCTGTCAAACATTTTCTGATGATAAGTTCAAGATCAAAGACTTGGGTTTTTTGAACTATTTTCTAGGAATTGAGGTTCAGTATTACCCTTCTGGTCTGTTGCTTAACCAAAGAAAATTCATCCTTGACCTTCTCAAGGACCATGGGTATTCTGATGTTTCCCTTTTGACCTGTCCATTGGATTTTAATGTGAAGTTAAAGGCAGGTGAAGGGCAGTTGCTGCCTCATCAAGAACACTTCAGGAGCCTTGTGGGGAAGTTCAATTTCCTCACACATACCAGACCTGATCTTAGCTTTGCAGTGCAACACTTAAGCCGGTTCATGCAGACTCCTAGAGTGCCTCACATACAGGCTGCCTTACATCTCCTTAGGTATCTCAAGGGGACAGCTGATCTTGGTTTATTCTTTAACCATAATCCCAGCTTCAATCTTCAAGGTTTATCAGATAGTGATTGGGCATCTTGTCCAGACTCCAGGAGGTCTGTTACAGGTTATTTTGTATGCCTGGGTGGTTCCCTCATTTCTTGGAATCCAAGAAGCAACCAGTTTTTTCTCTTTCCTCTGTAGAGGCAGAATATAGGGCCTTTAGTAAGGTGGTTGCAGAATTAACCTGGCTAGTGAGGCTGCTGGGTGACTTGGGTGTTGTGGCTCTTACCCCTGTTGCTGTCTACTGTGATAATAATTCAGCCCTTCACATAGCCAAGAACCCAGTCTTCCATGAGCATACCAAACATATCGAGGTGGACTGCCATTTTGTCCGATGAAAGCTGACAGAAGAACTGATCCAACTGTACTCCATTGCCAGTGTCAACCAGCTAGCTGACATTTTAACCAAGCCTCTCACAGGACTTGCTCATCATCGGTATCTTTCCATGTTGGGAGTGCTTTCCCCCTCCAACTTGCAGGGGGTGTTGGCTGATTACTTTGAATTATTACTTTGTATTACATTGTAGTAGTGGCTAGTTATTAGTTTAGTCTTTATATTTGGGCTAGTGGTTAATTATTTCATAGTGGGCTGCACTAATGGGCCGTATATAAATAGTACTTGTAACTATTGTAGTGGATCCGCCAATTCTCATTTTTTCTGAAATGAAAGAAAGTGAACCGACTTTCTCTCCATATTCTCTCAAATGCTCCCATAAGCGGTTGCACTGATTCTAACATTTTCAAATGTTGCTCCAAAAGTATTTTGCAGCTTCTTTTGGAGTTCCATTCAGCTTTCTCTTCTTTTTTTCTAGTTCTATCTCCAATCCAACTTTTTGCTCATGATCGAGAAAATGTCTTTCGCTCTAAATTTCCTGAAAATAAAACTGATGTACGTATGCTAATTTACAGAACCAAAATTATTAAATATTTTTATTGGCGGAATCAATTTTTTTAAGAAACAAACATGCATCTATATATAGAATGTTGCACATTAGATAAGTATTTTTTGTGTAAGTTGTAGTGCATCAATTGATTGGTTCTTGATTTATCTCTTTGTTAAATTTGTATGAAAACTAGTTTTGCAATGCCAAAGAGTAACAACACAGTGTTCACTTCTCTGCTAGTCCATCCGGATGCTGAATTTGAGTGAAACATAGCCAATATTTGGAACGCCTTTTTGTTGTTGGAAGCTTAAACTGAGAGATGACAACATGAAGCTTCACGCTTGAAACATTTTACATTACTTTTGTGCAGAGGATACTTCAGTGAATATATCCAAGTCTTGACTTTACTCGCTTGCAGACTGTGTTTTTGCATCTATTAGTTCTTTCAGTATATCTATATCCACTGTGCATATTAGAAAACAATGACTAGGAAATCCAAAAAACACAACGAATCATCATCACAAGTTAAAAGGCGTCGAATGCTGATGTTTAAATCAGAACAATTAGATGCATCACCTTACAATGAGGAGATGTCATCCACATTTTTTAAATTGAAGGTTGACTCCTAAACTTTCCTCTTTGAACTGACACACCTTTGTATAATGGTTAGGGCTAAATTATATATATAATCTTATTTGTCTTGATCCAAACTAACTATTGAGCTTGTTTGGTCATAATATTTTTTTAGTAGTACCAAATTGACCTAATGTTTAGTTCTCATCGTGGTTTCATGGGACTTGTGGAGCCATAAGTCTTTTTTGGCAGAAAAGATCCTCTGCTTTTCTTTTCTATTTTTTTTTTCTAAGTATGATTAACACTAGTCATGGACCAAATTAACACTTTTAAAACTTGAGAGTTTTTCTTAAAACATACATAATAATAATTTCAAACATTGGGAACAACATACAACCTCCCCCCCCCCACCCCCCCACCCCCCGGCTTTTTCAACTTCTTCACTTCACTTCATCTCCTTTTTCACGCCAAATCTGAACAAAATACTCTCAACTTCTCTACGGTTTTCAAGTAATCCGATCAGCAATACAACAGAGTATTATATATAAAAGGTAAACAATGTCATGATCATTTAAACTGTGGGGTAAATCTCGAACCTAGGTTTTTGTTTTTAATTTTTTTATCGACACTGATTAGCGACGCTTTGGGTGTTTGTTTTTGTATAAAAGGTGTAATATTGTGTTGAAATTGAATGGCATTATGTGTTTTAATAGGTAAAGTAGTTCCAAACTACAAAGGAAATTTTCGATGTTCAACTGAAATTTTTAGGCTTTTTACTTTTTTTGGTTAAATTGGATGTTCATGATTTTCTGTAACTAAATTTTGTATCCCCTTATTTTGCTTTGCAGAAAAATAGTAAATTTAAGACCGAGAAATAAAGATGAAGATGAGCAGAAGAAGAAGCCTACAAAGACTCCCAAGAAGGTAATTTCTAAAAGAAAGGGCCCTTCGCGGAAGAAGAAATCTGAGAAGCCTACTACTTCAGATTCGGAACGTACTCCTACAGATTTAGAACCTACTCCTAAACGGCCAAGAACAACTAGAACAACTAAAAGAAAATTAGTTGTGGTGAGTGACGACGATAGCCAAGGAGAAGTAGTAGGTCCACGAAACAAAGGTGATAAACAAGAGGAAAGCCAAAGTCCAGCACCAAGTTACGATCTAAGTAAATGTGGGGAAGATTTAGAGAGGGCTGCAGATGAGGGTGAAATTAGGGTGGATTTAGATGACGCCGGTATTGATGAACTGTTATTGGACTAGAGAGAAAGATGGTGATCGTGAAAAGGAAGAGGAAGATGGTGGTAAAAAAATGAAGAAGCTGATTATTTAAGTAGAGAAAAAGGAGAAGAAGTAGAGGGGGAAGCAGATAAGACAGGGGAGAGTCCAAGAAGCAGTAAAAGAAGTATAAGAGAGGCGGAGGATGTAATTTTAAAAAGCAACTTTCTGAAGGATCGTGAAAAAAGAGTTAAAATAGATGGGGAAGCTGTAAATAATGCAGGTGGAAATGTTGAAGAGGAAGCAGGTGAAGAGAAGGAAACTGTTGAAGGAACATCTTGATTGAAACTGGAGGAAGACCAGGTGATAGTTGAATTGAAATTTGTTATTATTCGGAACGCCAATGTTGATGTTCTACACGACATTTATATGTTCCCAACATCAGCATTAAGGCTGGTAGCTCTCGTTTTGAACATGTTACGTGATGTTCCAAACGATTGCTACTGTCGTTCAGAACCTCAGAATAAACATGTTCCGAACATTTATGTTTTCCCTTTAATGTGATTTACTATCATTGTGATTCATTTTATTAATTTTATGCTAAAATCATGTGCAGTATGAAGACGTTGGTCATGCTACTTTCAAGAGTAACATTGAGGGTCTCTTCAAGACCTTCCTGACCAACAACGAACTTTTTAATGGGAAGATTACTGTTCGTTCTTTGTTGGCTAGGGGTATGATACCGTTCAAGGAGGTTCTGAAAAAATTGTAGGTGAGAAGGGGATTTAGCCATAGCTATTTCGGTCCTTTCTTGCAATTACCGGAATATCTACTGTTTGGCCCCAAGTTGGTGCCTCACCTCCTCATGCGAAGGATTATTTGCAAGAAGCAGAATGAGGTTTGGATACCCTTCAATGGATTGCCAGCACGTTTTGGCCTATCCGAGTTTGCACTAATGACAGGGCTAAACTGTGGTGCCTATCCAAGTAAACAGTACGTGGAAAAAATGAATGAAAAGGGGAAGGAATTGTGGAAGTTTGTTGTTGAATATTTCAAGGAGAAGAAGGGTAAGGAGAAGGATAAAGAGATAAAGGAAAAAGAGGAGAAGGAGAAGAAGGAAAAGGAGGAGAAAGAGAACGGGAGTGGGAAGCGGAAGGGGAAGAAGAAGGTGGATGGACTACCCTCACCCTGACCCTCACCCTCACCTTCACCCGCCAAGAGGAAGTTCAGCAAGCCCAAAAAACAAAAACAGCCGAAGAAAAAGCAAGCTGTGAAGTCTGGTGACTTGCTTGAGTTGGTATGTTCTAGAACCTGTCCCAAGAAGTCGTATTTAAATCTGTTCATACTATTCATTGTACGAGGGATTCCAAATATGGAATAGAGGAATGAGTGGTGTGCTTGTCCGCCGATCTTGAGGCATTCCAGCGTTATCCTTGGGGTAGGATGAGTTTTGAATTAACAATGAAATATCTGATCAAGCCAATGGAACCTCGGACAGAACGAAGCCAGACTTGCAATCTTTATGGCTTTCCATGGGCATTCATGGCCTGGGCTCATAAAGCTATACCTGCCTTGAGGCCAAAGTATTTTCCAAAAGAAAAAACAACGCCAAGGATCATAAACAGACTTACTGAATTTGTGAAAGAGATATGGACAGGTTGTTTGACCCACATGATGTTCCTGTAAGTATTCCATTTTCAATATATGTTATGTAATGTTTGGAACAACTTCATGTTTGCTTAGATATTTCTAATTGATGTCCGGAACATCTTCATGAAGAACCATCAACTGCTTCAGTTAACGATGTTTGGAACATCACTTCCTGGTGTTTTCGAACAAAATGACTTTGTTCCAAACAACTTTAAAATATTTTTAAAATTTAGTTGATATTTATTTAATGTTGTTGGGTATATTAACAAGTTGTTCACCCTTTCCTCAATCCTACTGATGACGAGCTGGACATGGATTACTTTCTAGACCTCATGCCATTTGAAGACTCCGAGGATGACACAATAGATCGCTTTTGTAAAGTGTTTGAGGATGCTTGCAACATTGGTCTTGTTGGTGGCACTACAATTTGTATCTTCAAGAACAATCCTGCAACCCCTCCAAGACAAGTGATCGAAATTAAAGCTATGGAACCCCAGAAACGATGATGTTTGGAAGTGATGGTGAATACAATGAAGAGAGAATTGATGGCCTGCAAGATGTAAATATTGACATTGGAAACAAAGCTGATGGTTATGAAGTTGCTGGTGAGTTTGAAGTTGCTGGTATCACTGAAGTTGGTATAGTGAAGAGGAGCTCCAATTGCAGAGGTTGCAAATGTGATGAATGCAGTGGATGGAGGGAAGCAATGGAGCAAAAGATTTTGGCTTATGATAAAAAGATTGTGGCTTCTGAGCAAATCAAAGGTGATTCTTCTGGTGGAGATGGATTCGACATCTCCAAATGTAGCAGTTGCAATTGCAAAGATTGCAACGATTGGCGCAAAGGCATGGAGATGGAGATGGCTGCCATGCAGGAGACGATTGAGCAGTTGAAGAGCAAAACAATTATAAAACCTGCAAAGACTGTGAAATCACCACAAACAGAAGAGAAGAAGAAGCAGGAAGAAGTTGGTCCGAGGTTTCAAGTGGATATTTACAAGCCATTGAAGCGTAAAAAAATATAGGCTTTGAACGCATTTATTAGAAAGAGGAAGAAACAAAAAGATGTTTTTCTTAGATTGCCGATGAATTTTTCCGTTTTCAAAGATCTGATGAACAAGACTAAGTGGCTGTGGGACATTGTAAGTTTATTTTTGAATGATTTTTTGAACTTCACATCATTGTAGGGATCATACTAACTGAGATCGGAACATCGTTCTTATGCTTGGAACAACTCAAGCATTTCTAGCTTCTCATAGATTTCTAGAACATCACTCAGTCGTTTCGAACATGGAATGAAGTTCGGAAAGACAGACATTTCCTTCACTTATATCCCAATTTATTTTTGTCTCTTATATGTTCTGCAGTATGTTGAAGCTGTGATGACAATGATGCGGGAGAGGCATTTGAATTACCCCTATTATTACGATCAAAGTGACCTCATTTTGGATATGGCATTCTTGACAAACATGAAAAAATGCTACTACAAAATTGAAGCAGATGCGCAAGATAATAAGATACCGCTTGATATAGCATTGAAGTTGTTTCAGTTTGATGATGATTATCTGAAGTATGCACATGGAAAGCTACCCAGGGCTGGTGCTAAGAGGATCTCCATCGTCTTCAACATCAATGACAATCACTACGTGTTGGTGGTGTTTGACATGGTTGAACCGAAGCTCTGGGTTTATGGTTGCAATCATGGTTGTAATGATGATGAACGTTTCTTGCCAATAATTGTCCCCATTCTCAAATGTTCCCAATCTATGTCATAAATTCTAAGCTATTCAAAGACTTGGATCTGATGTGTAAGGAAGGAGACATGTGGTCGTTTGAGAGAGTGCAAAAATCAGTTTGTCCACAAAATCTAACAGGGCAATCCTGTGGAGTGTTCGCGTTGATGTACATTGAGCATCTCATTACAAACACCCCCATGGACAAAATTTATGACAATCTGGCTGATCAGTGGAGGTGACATTTAGCCGCTTGTATTTTGGACGGCAAAATGAAGCCTTGATTTGGGTATATGTAATATTTTGATAATCTTTTAACTTTTATTTATGTTATGTAATTAGGGATGGATGACTTTTATTTTCTTAACCAAATAATAGCTTTTGATATGCTTAAAAGGATAGCTTTATTAGTCGCAAGTAACAGTTGTTCAACATTCAACAAAACTAACATAGTAAAATATTGACGATTATTACATAGGCTCCAGAACGACTTATATTTGTTCCTGAAAAAAATGTGATGTTCCAAACATCTGCAACATTTAATTAAGTTTACCCTGGAACAATAATACTTCGTTCTAGAACGATAAGTCGTTCCTTAGAAAATGCAAAATACATATTATATCGAGACACAAACGACACAATAATATAATAAACATATAAAGTTATAACTAAAATAATCATAAGCAATCGAACCTAGGGTGGTGGTGCTTCAGGTGGTGTTCCCGGTGGTGTGGAGTACGAGACATAATCAATTCCTTTTTCAGCAAGCAGCCCTTTAAGCATTCTCTTCATTCTTCTTATGTGCCTTCTATAATCATGGAAGAATTCTCTGAATTTGAATTTTCATTCCCACACTTCATATCTTAGTTGGTCCAAGCCATCGTTCGAATTTCCAGAATCTGAATGTGAACTCGAGGAAGGAACTCTAGGCCATCTTGAACTCGATGCTCCTCTTATTGGTGCTCACCTTGTTCTTGGACGACGAGGCATTTTGAAATGTGTGGAATCAATGTGTGACTGTTGGGTATTTATAAGAGTAAAGTGGCAATCGACGAGTCTGTTTGGAATGGTTTTATGGAAAGTGACTTTTGACGAAACTCGTAACCGTTATGTACTACTCAAACGAGTGAAACTGCTAATTGTAACTGTTGTGCCTTTTAGATTTTAAAATAAAGTTCGGAACATTGAATTTCGTTCGGTATATTGTGCTTATTTAATTATAGATGGATTAGTTTTTTTAGAAAATGAACAGAGCATATCAATGGTTCATCATTTGTTCAGAACGAGAAACGTATGTTCTGCGCGCAACAGTGATGTTCCAAATAGGAATATCTCATTGTATAAAGGTTGTTGATGTTCTAGAATGACAATGTAACTTTCTGAACGTAGAAACGATGTTATGAACTAGGCAAACATATTTTCCATTGATCATCATTGTAGAGCTTTACAAAAAAGAATGCTAGTTATAATAGCATTCAAATGGAGAAACTGCACATCACTTCAGTGCTTAACAAAAGATACTAGATTATAAACATACAAAAAGAAATTATATAATAAAAATTAATAGGAACATCCACATCTAGCGTGAAGGAGAGGAGTAGAAGTCAAGGTAATATATCGCCTTATCAGCAACCAGCCCTTTGAGCATTCTTTTGATCCTTCGCATTTCCTTCGTCATCTTTTTGACGTCCTTTTTGTAGCCATGTAGGAAGCCCTCGAACTGGAACTTCCAACCCCACACTTCTGCCCTTAGTTGTTCCAATATGTCAATAGCCCTTTCCGTTTATGGTTCATCTGCAAATGATAATGCAACAGCTGTGTTTTGCCTAGAGGTGGAGGCTCCTCTAGCCGTGGAGGCTCCTTTAGCCGTGGAGGCTCCTCTGGCAATGGAGCCACTTCTTGTTCGTGGTTGACGTGCCATTTTTTATGATGAATGGTTTGAAGTTTAAGTTGATTAATGTGGATTGAAATGGTTTGAATTGTAAGTTGATGAATGTAGATTTTTGAAATGCTTTGAATTATTGAGTTTTTATAGAAGTAAAGAGGCAACCGAAATATTTGTAGCCGTTTGGTGTATTGGTATTTGAGCGGGTTGTATTGTAGTTGTTTGTGTATTTCAAATTTTGAACGGGTTCTGAACGTCGGCCTATATAAGTATAATTGGTGTAACGTATCAATGAAAAGATGTTCCGCACATCATTGCGACCTAGCTGCTACTTACCTGCAATCTAGCCTAGCTGATAGGTGTATTGGTATTTGGAAATTGTATTATAGCCATATTTGAATTTTATTGGGCGCGTGAACAACATTTATATTACACGATGTTCCGAACATCTTTTCGATCTAGCCCAAACTCGTGATAAATTATTACATTGGGCGCGTGAACAACATTTATTTACCAACGGTAATAAAAATACACCACCCAACACATTATATATCCGTTCATTATTTATAAAACTAGTTTACATAATTACATCAAACATCCAGATTAAAATGTCTAGTAGATCCGTTAATAGTGGCAGTGTTAGTACCATTTTATCGATGTGGAGATTATGCGAAGTTAACAACATCGTGGACTCAACTAAACTCAGGAAGGAGGTTTTACGGATGAAAATATGGTCAGGTTAGGTGATGGGTTTATTTTTTTCTTGTATTTATTTGTTTGTTGTATTTTTTTTTTTTTTATGTAGGCAAGTGGATGCAACTGCTTTAGATGGCATGATGAAGAGATGTCAGATCAAGCGAAGAGGGTAATATGGGGTCTACTTAAGAAGTTGAAAGTTGTTGAAGAAGAGAGGAAAGAGCGACCGTTATGGCGGAAAAAATTGGGTGTTGGGGTACTGCTAGTTGTGGTGCTAATTATTCTCATATTCTCTACTTGGATCAAGTGTTGGTTCATAGTTTAGGTTCTATTTATTTCCAATTGTCAAGTATTGTGTACTAATGATCATGAAATTTCATTTGAAAATATTATTTTGTCTTGTAAATTACCATTGTACCCTAAGTCGTTCCGCACGACACACTTCATGTTTCAATCATATCGCTATCTATTCTGAACATTTTCAAAAATAATACGATGAAGATAGCAACATCGGAATATGGCGCTCCGAACATGATGTTCATGTGACAAACATTAACAGCATGTTCGAAACAACAGAGATAGATGGATAATCATTTGTCATTCTAACAAGTATACTTGGTAATTTAGAGTGATAATGATCATCGCCCTTTAATTATCATGTGACAATGATCATCACTTGTAACTTTTACAAGTGTAATTGGCCATTTGTAGTAACAATGATCATCAATTCTAAGTCTAACTACTCTAAGTATTCTTTGTGATGGAAGTTTATGAATTTATCACTCTTACAAGTATAATTGGTCACTCACTTATAGTGATATAATGATCATAATTTGTCACTCTAACTACTCTAACTGTGAAAAGTATGATGAAGATAGAAACAATAGAACGTTGCGCGCGGAGCATCCCAATCAGGTGACAAACATCTATTTGATGTTCGAAACAAGACTATATGTATGGATCATCATTTCTCCCTATAACAAGTATAATTGGTCATTTATAGTAATAGTGATCATCATCTGTCGCTCTTACAAGTATAGTGGGTCATTTCTTATCATATTGATCATCATTTATCAATCTAACTACTCTAATTGGTCATTTCTAGTCACAATGATCATCATTTGTCAGTCTAACAAGTATAGTGGGTCATTTATAGGTATAATGATCATCATTTGTCACTCTTACAAGTATAGTGGGTTATTTCTTATCATATTGATCATCATTTGTCACTCTAACTACTCTAATTGGCCTTTTCTAGTCACAACGATCATCATTTATCAGTCTAACAAGTATACTGGGTCATTTCTAGTTACAATGATCATCATTTGTTAGATTAACCAGTATAGTGGGTCATTTCTAGTCACAATGATCATCATTTGTAACTCTAACAAGTATAGTGGGTCATTTCTTATCATATTGATCATCATTTGTCACTCTAACAAGTATAGTGGGCCATTTCTTATCATATTGATCATCATTTGTCACTCTAACAACTCTAGTTGGCCATTTCTACTCATAATGATCATTTTTTGTCACACAACAACTACTCTAAGTGGTCTTTCTGATGAAAGTTGATGAATTTATCACTCTTAAAAGTATAATTGGTTACTTATAGTCATATAATCATCATAATTTGTCACTCTAACTGTGAAAAGTATGATGAAGATAGAAACAATAGAACACTACACGCGGAACATTATAAAATATGTGACAAACATCTATTGGATGTTCGGAACTAGAGTATAAGTATGGATCATCATGTCTCCCTATAACAAGTATAATTGGTCATTTGTAGTGATAGTGATCATAATTTGTCACTCTAACAGGTATAGTGGGTCATTTCTACTCATAATGATCATCATTTGTCAGTCTAACAAGTATAGTGGGCCATTTGTAGGTGTAATGATCATCATTTTTCACTCTAACAAGTATAGTGGGTCATTTCTTATCATATTGATCATCATTTGTCACTCTAACAACTCTAATTGGCCATTTCTAGTCACAATGATCATCATTTTTCAGTTTAACAAGTATAGTGGGCCGTTTGTAGGTATGATGATCATCATCATTTGTCACTCTAACAAGTATAGTGGGTTATTTCTACTCATAGTGATCATCGTTTCTCCCTATAGCAAGTATAATTGGTCATTTATAGAGATAGTGATCATTATTTGTCGCTCTAACAAGTATAATTGGTCATTTGTAGTGATAGTGATCATTATTTGTCACACAAACTACTCTAAGTGGTCTTTATGATGAAGTTGATGAATTTATCACTCTTACAAGTATAATTGGTCACTTATAGTCATATAATCATCATATACTCTAACTACTCTAACTATGAAAAAGTATGATGAAGATAGAAACTACTCTAACATGGCGCTCGGAACGACACATAAAATGTGACAAACCTCTATTTGATGTTCGGAACTAGAGTATATGTATGGATCATCATACGATGAAGATAGCAACATTAAAATTGTGCGCTCCCAACGACCGTATAATGCGACGAACATCGATATGTTTTTTGAAACAACCCTACGATAGATGATCATCACTTGACACTCTTACAAGTATAATTGGTCATCACTACTGATAATTGTCAACATTTATCACTCTAACAAGTATAATTGGTCATTACTACTGATAACTGTCATCATTTCCCAGTCTACCAACTATATTTGGTCCTTTTAAGCGAAATGAGCATCATTTGTCACTTTTACAATTCTAATGGGTCATTTCTAGTGATAATCATCATCATTTGTCATTCTAACAACTCAAATTGGTCCTTTCTAGTTAAAATGAACGTCATTTATCACTCTATTCGGGAAATTTTGTCTTGTATAGTGTTAATGATCATCATTTATACCTGGAACATACCAGTTGCGTTCCGAACATAGTTTAGTGTTGTAATACATTGGATATGTTCCGAACTTAGTGTATGAATTTATTAACTTTTCCAGAAGTGGAGTAGAACAAGCTGTCATTTGGAACGTCGTATTGTAATATCCTAAACGAAATTTGATGTGTTGCGCACTATAAGCAAATATGATGGTTTGGAGACAACAATTTAACAGTACTAATTAAAGACCTTCATAAAAATACTAATTGAAAAGACATAAGAAAAGCATATTCATAAACAGTACAACTACTTAAACAATTAATATATAATAGTGTCTTCGTTATTGTTTTGCCTCCACCAAGTGATTTTGCAAAACCCTCTCAATCCGATATAACTGCAATTGCATCTGCTCAAGTTTTGTCTCGAGTGTTTGAATGGACCTCTCGCAATTATCTGCTACCTCCTTGATGTCAACAACTTCAAAATGCACGTCTAGTAGTCTTATAGGAAGCGACTTGTTTGGAGGCTCTCAGACTCAGTGGTACTTATTCCATGGATCGTTAACTGCATTATTGGCCATCTGCATGAAAAGTTGTTTAAAATTTAGAAAAGAATCAAAGTGGAGTTATGTTTAAGGAAATATAAACAGATTAGATTTTGAAATTGTTTTAGGAAAAACGTACAAAATATGGAAAACTTGAATACCTCAATTTGTTCTTCCTTGATATAGAAACTGGTGAAAACTGAATGTAATACTTGGTTAATGCGAAATGAATTGTGAATTTAGTTCATCAATGAGGTATTTATAGATGTTTTGAAGTGGCTTTTAATTTCTAGTGCACGCCTTCTCAATGGCCGAAGCAAATGGAGGGAACGTCACGTATTTTAGCCATTTGGTGTATTGGTATTTGGGCATCCCAACTGTTCATTGTAGCCATTTATGTCTTTTAAATTTTGAATGGCTTATTCGGTACGTCATGTATAAAAGTATAATATAATATCATTGACAAGATGTTCCGAACATTTTCTCGAAGGTAGCACTTGACAAATGCTACGACTATGAATTGTGAACTAAATACCTCACAAGCTTTCACATGCCTTGACATCGTTTGGTACATCAATTGTAATATCCTAAACAACACTGGATGTGTTGCGAACATTAAGCAATTATGTGCACAACATAATTGCAAAAAATGCAGTAAAGCAAAAATGTGCACAACATAAATTAAGAAACTAGTAAAGAAAATATGTACACAATATAAATTATACAAGTACGACGAAAAGTCCATAATGCAATTCAAATAGAAATCCAAATAATCCATACAATCGAAATTATAACGAGGACGATGCTTCGTCCAAATCACAAACTCAATTTGTAGGCTTACTTATAGCCTCATTTCCACTACGAACAACGGGGCATGTAGTTTTCTTGTGACCATATCTCTTGCAGTTGCAACATTTATTTCTCCTCTTTGGAAGATGTTCCCAATAGATCGAATCCGGTTAACCCTTCTCCTTCCACGGTTGTTCGGCTTTGGGGCAGAGGCACTGGATAAACTATCTTTTCAGCAGGGACGACCCATGATTCTTCAGGAGATACTGCATTGACAGGCTCTGCATAGGCAAGGATGTATGCTTGTGTTGTGTAATATCCAGAAGTGTATTCATACAATCTACTTCCATATTCATCGCCGTGCAACCCCTAATTGCTGCCATAGCATATCCACTAGGTAACTGATCAAGATCAAACTCCCTACATGTACATGTCCTCTCATATAGATCAACTTCTGCCTCATACCCTGGACTAATGATTTTGAAACCATAAGTTCCCTTCCTGTTGACAACTAGGTTATCTCCCACTTCTTTATTCTTCCTTATTTTTATTTCAACATCTGGGACGCATAAATTTGGGTGGTTGATTAACTTCATAGCCCTGGTGTGGAATTTTTCCGCAAAGTTCCTACCTATATCCTTCAAGAGGGCAGCAATAGGGTATTCTCTTTGCTCCTTCATCATGGAATTAATGGACTCAGCTATGTTTGATGTCATAACTTGAAACCTATTAAAAAAATAAATATTATAATAATCAAAAGATGTTCCTAACATAAAGCACAAGTGCAGATATAAGAATAAGAAGTGCGGAACATTCATGATGTTCCTAACATGAAGCACAAGTTCAGAACGACAATAAGGAGTTTGAAACATCGTTAGTAAATAAAGTTTCCTAATAATGTTCTGCACATAAATGATATGTTCGGAACGCTTCATGTGACGTTCGGAACAGATTGAAAGCATGATAGTAATATCAGACCTTGTTATGGTTTACCTGTTTCCTGGGAAATATAATCTGCTCCATCTATGATAGCCAACAACATTTTCAAGGTAATCCGCTACCCTCCAATCAATAGTCCTGATCTCATTCATAGCATCAGTGGACTTCTTTACCCTGTGTTCCATTGCTGCAGTGTAGTATATATAAAGACTGATTCTAAACTGAAACTTTGTTCGGATGCTTTCACCAAGGTGCCACATGCAAACTCCATAGTGTGCAGAAGGAAACACTTGGGTGACCATTTTCGAGATGCTCGAATGTCTATCCGAAACAATGCACAACTCTTCACTATCTAAAACTATGCAGCGTAATTGTTCTAAAAAATACTCATATGAGGCATCACACTCTTTGTCTATAACACAAAAAGCAACAGGGAATACGTGACATCCTGAGCAACAACAGCCAACAGCACCCCTCCATACTCGCCAGACAAGTGTGTACCGTCAAGGGCTAGGACTTTTCTCACGTAAGTAAATCCCCTGATCCACGCTCCATAAGAGAGAAAAAAATATAAGAACTTCCCTGTGCTAGAAAGCCTCAAATCTGTCTTGGTTCCTGGATTCTTACTCCTAACCATATAAGCATAAGCATTAAGAATTTCAATACCTTTCTCATGTGTTCCCCGTGTCAAAGCTTTTGCAAATTGACAGCCCCTAAGACACTTCCAGTAGCTAACCTTACAACAAAAATCGTTGTTAAGGGACTCCCTAACAGCTTTTGTGGTTGGACCTTTTCCTATTAAATATTTACCTTTCATGAACGCACCAATTATCAGGGTAGAGGCGTGTGAATTATGACTGGAATGATGTTGGACACCGCATGTGTGAAATTTATTGTAAACGCTAATGTAGAACCTATCATTACTTTTATACCTCATTGCCCTTAACCACCATTTTCATTTCATATCTAAACATCTATCATTAAAAATCTTTGCAGTATTCTTCAATGCTTTGTAATTAAAACGATGTTGAACTGCTGCAATTTTCAATTTGGTGACCAGTTCTTTCTTATTGGCGAAAGTCATACCTTTTTCAAAACCTGTGCCATCGTAGAAGTGAATTATCGGCTCGTTGCTTTGTGTTGGAAACACAGAGGTATAAATGGCAGGATCTTCCTCTACATATTTTTCTTCTACTTCTTCTTTTTTTTCTTCATCTACATCTACGTCTCCTCTGTCTTCTTCTACCCCTCATCTTTTGCCTTCTTCTACTTCTTCATGTAATTCATCCAATAGCTGACTAAAATCATGCCCTCCACTATTTGGAATTTCTTGGTCATTAGAGCCAACACATTCCTCCGTCGTAGAAACCACAATTACCCTTAGAGTGGGCCTAGCACCATTACGATCAACATCAGCCATATAAAGGCGTACATCATCATCATTTCTTATTGTAATGGGAAGAGTCTTTTGATTTGCGGCAACACTCAGCATGTAAGTAATGCAAATGTCCCTCGAATTGTCTCTTATCCCCCAATTTTCGATGATTTTGTTAAGTAGAACATCATACGTAATATCTCTAGGCACAAGAATGGGTCTTGACTCTTTAACATTCGAAATCCAAGCATAACATTTAGAACGCTCCATCCATTCACCTTGATAATTATCTCCTAATATAACCTCACCCCTCGATGGTCACCTGCAATAAATTGGAATAACCAACTATTAGTATTACTAATATTTATACAGTATGTTCCAAACCTCAATGTTGCTCGTTTGGAACATCGTTACTGACGTTCTGAACATCACATTACAGTTTTTCATTGCTTAATGAAAGATGTTCCAAACCTCAATGTTGCTCGTTTGGAACATCATTTCAGACGTTCTAAACATCACCTTACACTTTTCCAGTGCTTAATGCAAGATGTTCCAAACTGCTAACAGAACGCTCAAATATCCTAGCAGGATGTTCCAAATATTATCTGTGTAAATTCCAATAAATGCATACGCCGTGTAAAACGCTAGCGATATGTTTGGAATTACAATTACGACCATAGGAATGTCGAAATGATGTTTGGAATTTCAAGCAGATTGTTCGAAGGAGCTGAATCCGTAACAACCTCGAATCAACAAAAACATCTAAAAACATGTTCTCAAGTTAGTACACTTACGGGAGATGACTGGATTGACACGATTAAAATTAGAGGAACAAGATTTTCACTTTAATGGATAAGAAACGACCAAATTTTACGAAATACCGTATAACCCAAATGTGGGTAGTCTCAGCTTGTATTGCCTAAAACTGGAAAGGATATTCAGTAAATTAGCTCGGCAGCTATGGTGGAATGGGTATTATTTCGATTTACGAAAAGAAGCTCAGCAGCTATATGGTGGAACTTTGGGCGGGAATGGAATGGGAAAAAAATTGAGGGAAAACGGGGGAAAGGAGATAGGGAAGCAGCTAGGTAAATTTCCAAATTTGGTAAAAAATTTATACATGGACTATTGTATAACTTACAAAACATTGGGGTGGGAATGTTAGGTAGTCAATACCACTAATTAAATGAGGACCCTAGATTTCATGTTTAAAACTTGAGCCTTTTTCCACTCAAAAAAGACTTGGCAAGTCCCGCCATGCCAAAGACCCTGGTTTCATGCATTTAAATGGATTGAAAAGCATAATCCTGACAAAATAATTGATTTTTGTCAAGTAAGATTGACAAAATAATGGATTGAAAAGCAGAATCCTAACAAAAAAGAATAAATAATCGTGATCATCCAACTTCATTTTCATTACACAAAAGTCACTTATATTTATTTTGTGCCCAAAAATCATCTAAAAACGTTTTCATTACTCACAAATCACTCATGTGAGTTTTATTACCCTAAAATCATCTAACAATATCTTTATTACCCAAAAGTCACTTATGCTAATAGGTAAAGTCCACTAAATCCCTTAACTTTTGAGTTTGGGAAATAATACTTCAACTTTTGAAATTGATGATAAACCCATTTGATCTTAAATCAATGGTATAAATGAATTAATAAATTGCATGGACTTTAAAAAAGTCAAAATTAACGTTTAATTACAATGATGCAAATATGTATTTTTCTACACGACAAAAATTAAAAATGTATTGTACAAACATTCAAATTACAAAGTTTTCTCTTTTAATCTAAGAACCTTATTTTACTATATAATCTTTTTTTAATAGAGATTCAAAGGTTAAATATCTTGATCCACTTTGTTGCTTTGAGTATGACTAGTGTTAAAATTCTATCAAAATTAAAAATTTCATATAAACATTGATTTATTTCATATCATCCTTACATATTATAAGGTTTAGATATTTTAAATATTCATTGATAATTTTTATTAAAATAAAATGATAATTGCAAGTGTAAACGTAATTTAAATTTGATAAAATTTAAAATATTTAAAATCACCATATTAATTCGAATTGACTTTTTGTTTCATGCAAAAGATGAATGGTGTATTCTTTCCTCTAAAAATATTGTGTTGAACTAAATCTAATTAGAGCAACAAATCAAATTTGTATAGGGTATAACTAGCAATTATTCGTATCAAAATCACGAAGCAGACAAGAATTTAAGTAAAGAAAATGAGACAAGAAATTGAGGACAAGGTATATGTGTATTTGATATATTTTTTGATGCATTACATAATATTTACATGGCTATTTATAGACTATAAGGATAGGAACAATGATAAATGTACTTTATGACCATTTATCTCACGTTATGATTGTGGTTGACCCATGATCTCCCCATTAAGTGTATAAGCAACGGTCGTCAGTTACAAAAGGTGAGTGCTCGTGGAGCAAAATCTTCTTCGAGTGGTGAATCTTTCGCCTCGTAATGGATATCTTCCAATCACCTCGTGTGGAAAGCTCATGGCCGTCATCCATTTTGTGCTCGAGGCAACTGACCTCGAGAGCCGGGAGAGTCTTAGAGAGCTCGTGAGTAAAAGCTTTCAACCTCATCCAGCTCCGAGCCTTGCCAATTTAAACCTCGTTGATTTTTCACCCAGTATAAATATATTGTGATTTAGTTAAAATTTTATTCACTCATTTTCATACAATATTACTGGATACTTTTAGGAAATATTTTACATTTTTAAGGAAATAATACATCATAAATTGGAAATGTTTGTTTTTAATCTTTTGACTATTTAAAATAGATGTGATTAATAAACTCCATTTGAGCTCTAGGGGATTTATTGTCAATTTTAAAAGTTGAAGGGACTATTATTTCTCAAATCCAAAATTAAGGGGATCTAGTTGACTTTACTCTATTAGCATATGTGACATTTGGATAATGAAGACATTATTAGATGACTTTTGCCTTACAAAATAAAGATAAGTGACTTATGCAATGAAGATGAAGTTGAATGACCACCTATAAAATCTACTCCATTGATTATTTGTGTTCGGTCTTTTTTAATATTCCCCCAAGTTGAACTATTCCCTCCTATAATATATAAAAAGTGTAGAATTATTATTCGTTTATGCCAATGCAAATGGGAAGCTCTCTATCAAATCAGGTATGTGTAAGTTGATTAGATCTGTATGTGTTCCATGTAGGATGCAGAGAATCTTGTTGAATACTCTATGACTGAAATGTCATAGTGGTCAAGATTTTCAAGTTTTAACTCAAGTTTGTTTTCCTCAAAGGATCCAATAAATTGTGTGCATTCATGTTCTGAACTTCAACATTTGTTTTATCAGAGGACATGTCTCCGTATAGAAATGAGAGCCTGGATCAGTAACCTGAAGGATGGCTTGTTGGTTGTTTTAAAGATTCTGAGATGCATTTGAGCCCTGAGGCTGTATATGTCTCTATTGGTTTCTATCCATAAGAGTGCTCATCTTTTTTAGGATTAAGGGGTCATTCTAACCAGCTATATTGTATTAGGATTACATAGGTGCGTAAGTGTAATGAATATGTATATTGTATGTTTAGTGTAAATAAGAGAAGTATGGCATGGGCCAATATTTATTCTGTTGTAGTTTTATTTTCTAGTAGCATGGTTAGTCAGTCAGTCCAAATACTACTTTAGTTGGGCCAATATAAATAAGTGTAGCCCGGTCCATGTAATCACTTTACTCATTTTTCAGTTGAGAAGATATTTTTTAATTTTCTCTCTTCTCTCTCACCGACCTAGTAAACCCTAATCATATCTGATCGATCCTTTCCATATTATGAATGTTAACATGGTATCAGAGTACAGATCTTGAGAGATCCCATGATTTTCTATCCTCCGATCTTACTCTCGATGATTCTTGTTCAATTTTCAGTGTCATTAGCAAGCGGCTGTTACGTTTTTCCAGAGATTTTTTGAGGTTTCCGACGAGTTCTTTGGTGAAGAACATGTCTATCTCTTCAGTATTTGAAGATCTGCTCAGTTTAATCACGTGCATTTTTTAGGATTGAAACCCTAAGAGACGATTTAATTTAGGGTTGTTCGATTCTGCTCATCAGCATTTTTCCTTCTCTATTCAAGGTCGTTACTCCTTCCGGTTGAGGAGGAGACTGGTATTTTGACGCTTTAATTTTTATTTTCACTAGTGTACAGATTTGTATGGGTATCTGCATTAAGATTTCTACACATTTTGTTGATCTCATATACCATGGCAAATAATATTTCAGCTACACCTTCGACTAGTACTTCTGCCGAACCCGTGTCTCGCGCTAACTTATATCCGGATGATTACACTAACCCATGCCACCCTTTGTACGTTCATCCCTGTGATGTTTTAGGTGCATCCTTAGTATCTGTGCCTTTTGATGGCACTTGTTATAGGAGTTGGCGGCGCACTATTATTAATGCTCTATCTATTAGGAATAAGCTTGACTTTGTAAAGGGAACTACATAGAAACCCACTGAAAACTCTTCCTTAGTTCGAAAATGGGAGAGGTGTAATGACTTGGTAGTATCTTGGCATGTTAATTCCCTTGCAAAAGACATAGCTCGTAGTGTTGAGTATTCTAAATTTTCCAAGGATATTTGGGGGAGTTGGAGGAAAAGTATGGTTAGGCAGATGGTGCTAGGATGTTTGAGTTGAAAAAAGAATTGGCTCACACTGCTTAAGGAACTCTTGACATAGCCTCTTACTTCAACAAGATCAAACAACTGTGGGATGAGATTAGTTTCATCTCCTTGAACAATGTTACCACCTGCACATGTGGGGCTAAATCTGCTTAACAGAAGGCTGAAGATGAGCAGAAACTGTACCAGTTCCTAATGGGACGTAATGATACCTATCTTCAAGTCAGGAGCAACATATTTATGATGAAGCCACTCTCTAGTATTAGCACTGCAAAAAGTCTCCTTCTCACTGATGAGAAGCAGAGACAAGTTTATGCTTCTACTTAATTCTCATCAAATTCTGCTTCATTCAATCTTACTGGGATTTTTGGACCTGCTTTCTTTCCTAGAATTAATTTTGAGAATCCCAAGCCTCAAAGATGACCTAACTCTTAAGTCTTCTAAGCCTTTGTATTGCAAGTATTGCAATAAATCTGGTCATACGATTGATAGGTACAGAAAGTTGATTTCTAAAGGTGGTTATGTGCCTGATGGTAATGGAGGCGATCATCCTCCTTCTTGACGACCTGAGAATGCACCTCGCAGGGCAGCTGCTCATGTTGAAGTATAGCCCTTTCCTTCTCTTAATCAATCAACTACTCTTGGAGCTTCTTATTCCTCTTATGAGCCTGGACAACCTTCCATGGTACCTGGGTTGACACAAGCTCAATACTCTCAGTTGTTGATGTTGTTGCAGCAGTCTAATGTGTCAGATGCCTCATCATCCACTCCTAATCTCATGGCATCTGCAAACTTTAATGGTAAGTCTTTACCTAATAGTTGTGTAGTCAGGACTTGTTTGGCTTCTTAGGTAGAAAATACAATACGGATCATAGACTCTGGGCTTCAGTTCACATGACTTCTAATAAGCCCTTACTTTCTAACCTTCAAACTCTCCCAGTTCCAATTTTAGTCTCTCTTACAAATTGGTACAAGGTTAAGGTTACTAATGTTGTTTCTTTAACTTTGTTGTATAATTTAGTCCTTCATAATTTTTGCTTGTACCTAGTTTTCACTACAATCTTATTTATGTTCCCAAACTAGTGAAACAACATAATATTTCTGTTCAGTTTACTTACACTTATTGCACTCTCCAGGGCCCTTCTCTGAAGATGCCAGTGGTACTTGGTAAGCTGGAACATGGACTGTACAAACTGATCTACTCTCCTACAATCTCCACTTCAAAGTTTCCTCTCATTCTGCCTTCACATACTGTTGCTTCTAAAATTTCTAGTGTTTTTCCTGATTCCCCTACCCCCATTGTAAATATTGATCATGATGTTTCTATAAATAAAATAGATGTTATGTGGCATTATAGACTTGGGAATGCTCCTTTTTCAATGATGAGACATATACATGGAATTCACTCTTCACTTTCTAACAAACAGTCTTTTCATTGCCTTATTTGCCCTTTGGCAAGACAAACTAGACTACCATTTCAAGATTGTTCCATTAAATCAACAAAACCTTTTTCAACTCATACATATTGATACATAGGGACCATATCATTCCCCTACTTATGATGGTTTTAAATATTTCCTTACAATTTTTTATGAATATACAAGAGCAACTTGGACACACCTTTTGGGTGCCAATAGTAATGCTTTTGATTTGCTTAAAGCCTTCATTTCTATGGTAGAAACCCAATTGCACACCAAAATCTAAACTGTGAGGAGTGACAATGCCTTAAAGCTTGGATCCATCACTAATGGGTTCAAGTATTTTTCTGAAAAAGGAATACTGCACCAAACCACATGCTCCCACACACCACAAAAAAAAAAATTGGAGTGGTGGAGAGGAAGCATAGACACCTTCTTGAAACTACCAGAGCACTGTTATTTCAGGCTCATCTCCCTGCTAGATTCTGGGGGACTGTATTCTTACTACAACTTTTCTCATTAATAGATTCTTTTCCACTTTATTACACAACAAGAGTCTTTCTAAAATTCTTTATAATAAGTCCCCAGATTATAGTTTTCTTAAAGCTTTTGGGTGTTTATGTTATTCTACCATTCCTAAACATCAAAGGACAAGTTTCAACCTAATTTTGTCCCCTATGCTTTTGTTGGGTATCCCTTTGCTAAGAAGGGGTACAAACTTTACAATCTGCAAAAAAAAAAGTTATTTTGTTTCAAGGGATGTCATCTTTCATGAGCATGTATATCCTTTCCTTAAGTCTTACAAGGTTGTCTCCTGTTTTGTTCCCACACCATTTTATTATTTCTTTCCCTAGTTCCACTACTCCACCAGTTATATCACTAGCTATCTCTTCCCTGTCCTTCACCTGGACCTTCCATTCCTCATGATCATGTTTCCTCTCCTGGAATCTCTTTTGATCCTGTCCAGCCCACTAGTCACACATCAGAACCACACATTCTTGTGTTAAGAAAATCTACCAGGACCCACTTTGTGCCTAGTTATCTTTAAGACTATGCCTACAAACTCCCCAATCTAGGTCTTTCTACCTATGTATTGTCCAGTTCTGATCCATGCAACTCTACTCTACAGAGGACTCTTGTTTCTGAACCTCACACCTATTTTCAAGCTGATGTAGTTCCAGAGTGGCAGGAAGCTATGAGAAAGGAGTTTAAGGCCTTGGAGGACAATATAGTTCAGTTCTCCTAGGGTCAAGCTTTCTATAATTAAGGTTCTGGTTGCTATTGTAATTAAGAGGAATTGGCCTTTGTATCGACTTGATGTCAACAATGCATTATTTCATGGTGATTTATATGAGGAGGCATATATGAGATTGCCTCCTCGTTTGTCTGTCCAGTCTTCTTCCTCTGCTCTACTTTGCAAGCTGAAAAAGTCTCTTTATAGACTGAGATAAGCATCCAAACATTGGTATGCTAAATTGTCTCAGGTCCTACATTCTAGAGGATATGTTCACTCCTTAAATGACTACTTTGTTTTCACCAAGGGTTTAGGTTAGTCCTTGGTCAGTCTTGCTGTGTATGTGGATGATATTGTGCTCACAGGGACTGACCAATCTGAAATTCTTTTGTCACGGCCCAATCTAGGGTCGCGACGGATGACCAACACTAAGTTTCTATCATCACTAATCCTGCTGATAATCTACTAACCATGAATATAACTGATAGACGGAATAAGCATAAACCTACTGAACAGGCTAACATAAGCTGAACATAACATACTGACAGAACCACACATGGACATATCTACAGGCCTCTAAGAGTGATGAACTGAATATACAAAGGACGGGACAAGGCCCCGCCATACCCAAACTGGCTGACTGTACACATACCAAAAGATAAGCAACTCCAGGAGTAAGCAGAGTGACTCCAATAGCTTATAGATCGCCTACAAACGTGGTCCAAGCGTGAACTATCTGTACCTGTGCGGCATGAAACGCAGCACCCCAGAAAAGGGCGTGAGTACGATATGTACCAAGTATGTAAGACATGAGCATATAATATATCATAGCAGAATGAAACTGTAAGGCTGGAATATAAATATGTAAATATGAGCTGGAGCATAGCAATGTAGCTGGAAATCTGAAGAACGTACTAAACATGATCTGAATTTAAGTTGAAGTCTAGCTGAATCTGAAACTTAAGACTGAGCTGAACCATACTGATAAATAACTGTAATATGATTGATAACTGGTAACTAGAAACTGAAACTAATAGCTGTCAATTGATACTGACGCTAAGAACTGGTGGCTGATAATTAAGAACTGATAACTGGTACGGAGCTAAAACGTAACTGTTATATGAACTGTTACCTGTTTGGTGTTATAGGCTATATCCCCCCAAATCAGGTAACTGAACATCTGAACTAGTACCTGTCTTGTGTTATGGTTGTATCCCCCAAATCAGGTAACTGAAAACCTGAACTTGCCTCATGTATAATCATGCAGTGCATACTGTGGCTATATACACGTATATAACAAACCTGGCGGGTGTTATGGGCTATATCCCCGCCAACCAGTAATATCTAGTCTCTCTAGTCAGAGTGTGTGAATGACACCCGGTTACACTAGGTGTTTCAACTCCCGCCTGAACCAGAGGGGCTGTATCCCCCAGACGGGTAGTATCACGCGCTACCGGACTGTATGTCCAATGTCCAGCCTCTATGGGGTACTCCAAATCTCACATAACATGATCACAATATAAGCATAAGCATGTATGAGGCATAACACATGTGGAAACAATATATATGGACTCAAAGGAATGATAAGAAAATTCTGGATAGAATTATAGACACAACCTGAAACTTAGAATTTGTCTAACTCTTTGACTTTTATAAAAATTTCAGCAGAGTTTCCTCTGAAACTGGATGATCCCCAAAAATAGAACCAGCACTATAATATATACGGGAATGGGTACCCAGATAAACTGATAACATAAACAATTAAATAGATAACAAGATGAGATGACCAGACGGCGTATCAATTCCACGGATGTACAGAATTTCTGGATAGTACCATTGTCCTGTATTGCATCATAGTTTTGAGGGTGCAGATCAAAGTTATAGACTTCATGATCTTCATGAAAGTTGTAGATATATGTCTTAGAATTCTTGGGATTATTAAAGCATCTAAATATCAATTTTTTAGAAGGAGTTATGATAAATATACTAACAACTGTCCAAAGACCAAAATAATTTTTCAGATTTTGAAACGTTTTGTCTTGCTGATTTGGACATCTTTCACCTTGGATTTTAGTACCAAATTAAGTATGTACAAGGTTTTCTTGATGATATACAAGTACCCAACAAGAAAAACCATGTTTAGAACTAATTAAAGCTTCAAAAGCTACAAGATACATGCCTTGCCAAAAGAAAGGTTTAGCCTTACATACCTTTGATGTTTCTTGCTTCTAAACCTTGTTTTCTTTGAATTCCACACCTTCTAAAGCTTAAAAAAGCTATAATATAGTATTTACGTACTTTACTTATCCATGAAGTAATTCTAAAACTCAAGCGATAGACGAAATTGAAGGTAGCACAACGTTACCTTAATAGCGTAGAGCGTTTTGACGCAATCAGTCTTCAATTTCGAGTTACGATTGGCGTCCTTCCTTCAAAATCATAAAAGTGGCTTAAACCTTCATGGGAGCACTGTTTCTATCATTTATGTTCTGGAAATAACGAAAAAGAAGGCATGTTTTCCTTTTATACTCGAAACATTTCAGTTTTAGTACTCTTTTGTTCTTATGTCCCTTTTTCTAGCCTGATTTCTAATACTCATATCTTTTTATCCATAGGTTGTATGAATAAACAGTCAAAAGTGTTGAAAACTAAACTTCAAGACCTTCAATTTGGTATATGATATATCCTTAAAAGACCTCATATAACACACGAAATTAATTGATGAAAAAGCTTCGTTACAAGGCAATTCCTTAGTTGGTTTTTCCGCAACTTAAATCCAATTTTTCCCAAAATTTATATTCAATATATAAACATCATATATGGTCATATTATGACTTTAAAATCAATTAAATCATTCTTAACATGTCATTAGAATGATATACGTCACTTTAGACATACGGGGTGTAACAATCTTCCCCCGTTAGGAACATTCGTCCTCGAATGTTAAATGAAGTATGTAGAAGCATTAAGCAACGATCTGTTACATTCTTGAAGTAATGAAGAGATGTGGATACTTGGTTCTAATATGTTCTTTAGCTTCCCAAATGATTTCTTCTATGTTATTGTTTCGCCATAGCACCTTAACTGAAGGAATGTCTTTCGTCCTTAGTCGACGAATCTGCCTATTTAAATTGCAACCAGCACCTCCTTATAAGTCAAATGCTCTGTGATCTATATATCCTCTACTGGTACAACTCTAGAAGGATCTCCGACACATTTTCTGAGCATGGAATACTGGATGTACCTCCTGACGGTTTGCTAGAAGGTCTAATTCGTAGGCAACACGCCCAACTCGCCTGATAACCTGATATGGACCAATTAATCTAGAGCTAAGCTTTCCCTTCTTTCCAAATCTCATAATTCCGTTCATTGGTGATACTTTTAGGAATACCCAATCGCCAATCTGAAATTCTAAATCTCGACGCCAGTTATCTGCATAGGACTTCTGTCTGCTCTGCGCTGCTATTAATCTTTCCCTGATCAACTTGACTTTATCAACTGCTTGTTGGATTAAATCTGGACCTATCAATTGAGACTTGCCAACCTTGAACTATCCTATGGGAGACCTGCATTTGCGCCCATACAAAGCTTAATTTGGTGTAATTTGTATGCTAGAATGATAGCTATTATTATACGCAAACTCTATCAAAGGTAGATGATCACTCTAGTTGCCTCCAAAATCTAACACAAAAGCTCTAAGCATATCTTCTAATGTCTGAATGATCCACTCAGCCTGTCCATCTGTCTGGTGATGAAATGCTATACTCAGATTCACCTATGTCCCTAAACTTGTCTGGAACGATCGCCAGAGATTAGCTGTAAACTGTGTGCCCCTGTCTGAAATGATAGATACTGGAATACCATGTAGGCGCACTATCTCTCTTATATAAAGTCTAACATAATCCTCCGCTTTATATGTAGTTCTAATAGGCAAGAAATGAGTTGTTTTAGTAAGCCTGTCAACTATAACCCAGATAGAGCCATACCTGCTCCGCGTACGCAGCAAGCCTGTAATGAAGTCCATATTCAGTGCTCCATTTCTATGATGGAATCTCTATTTCCTGTAACAAGCTACTATATTTTTGATGCTCGACATTACCCTACTGGCAATTAGGACACTGAACCACAAACTTTGCTATGTCACGCTTCATTCCATCTTAATAATAAATCTGCTTAAGATCATGGTATATCTTAGTCGAACCTAGATAAACAGTGTATCTGGAATAATATGCCTCAGATATAATCTATCCACGTAAAATTTACAAAATCAGGAACACAAAGTCTATCTTTATACATGAGAACCCCGTCACTAGCAACCCCGTCACTAGAGAAAGGAACTGGTTCAGAATTAGGGAATATCAGAGATATTAAAATGAGCAAGCAACAATGCGAGGCGACGCGAGTTCCCTTCTCTTTCACTTTCTAGCTCTGCATCCAGCCTTGTGTTTTCAGCATTCATCCATGCCAGCTCATCATTTCCTTTCAAGCTGCCTCCTGAACCCCTCAATCCTCCTGTCCATTTTATTGTTTCTTCTTTCCTCAGCATCCTCCTCCACATGCTCTGGTTCATCAGCAGGTTCACCATCCAACACATAGTCACAAGATTTCAGAATGTTCCTTCCAAACAAGTCATTGTGGTCTGGCTTCATCCAACTACCAACAGGAACCCCAAAGAATCAAATACTTTACCCAGAAGAAACCCATCGGCTAGCGCATGTTTGCCCAACCCCATGTCAGCTACCCTACCAATATGCTTGATCATCAATTCAGGCAGATTAATACGATCCTCACGATTTAGCAGGTCCATATAGGTCATATCCAGAAAATTGGCCTCACTTCACCTCTCTGACCTCTGCAACAGGTTCTTCAGCACAAATGCAAATAGAAACTGGTAGAAGGGTTGCATTGCCTTCTTCTTAACTTGTGTAGCCCTTGCCAGTCTAGCTCTCTCTGTAAATTTTTGGGTCACCACTAAAGCAGACACACCATCTCCTCTAGCAAGCCACGAGTTCCTCATGTACTCACTGTAGCCCTGAGAAGGAAAACCCAAAATCTCACCAAGCTCCATACTATCAAACTGTATCACCAGCCCCTTGACTATGGTTGTCAAAATTCCCTCACTTACTGTGCAATTTGAGTAAAATTCTCGAACCTCTTGCTCTCCCAGCTGTCTAGTATGATCACTGAACAGGTTCAACCAACCCTAACCTCTCAACTTAGCACCAAGCTGAGTCATTCCCTCTAGCTCCAGGTCAGTGAGAATTTTACTCTTCACCAAAGGTAACCCTCTAAAGTAGGCCACCCTTCTTTTCTTGTCTTCCTTGTCATCACCAACTTTGTCTTGGAACCTCTCCTACGAAACTCAGGTTCTTCCACTATCCTTTCTTGCTATTCTCAAACAGAACCACGAGTAGCAGGTCTCCTCACATTACTCACTGTTTTTCTATTCCCCCTTACTAGTTGCTTTCTCTATCAACTTTTTATGTCTCAATTTCGTGAACTTCTTTGCCATAGCCACAGAGCGACTCGCTGCTAGTTGCTTTGCCTTTTGATTTAGTTTTGAAATTTTGAGTTTCGAAGAAGAAAGTTGAGAATCAATTTTGGAACTTGTCGACATTTTTACAGAGTGTTGTGTTTCTTAGAGAGAGAGAAAAGAAACTTTTGACATAGTTTTTTCTTTTGGCCAATAGAAATAATGTTTCTTGATCAAGTAGTGGAATAGGGAAGGGTATAGGCGTATCGGGAAGGGGAACGGATTGATGGGATGTGAAAAAGCTGTAAATACATAATGACACATAGGAGCTGACGCTAGCAGGTTCAAAGAATTTGAATTTTAAAAGCTTACCACTAATCCGGCGCCAAGTGAGGGTGATTGGTAACAATTAGGCCACGTAAGACAAATATTATACTCAGTAAGTAACATAGAATGTGTACCTGAATGTCCATGCACCAGTTTCTTCTATCATATCCTTTATTTCAAAAAAAATTTGCCAGTATCTAAGTCATGAAAATAGGTTCCAAACAGGTTAGCAAGCAAAACAATTAAGTTTTCATATGTAAAATCAACTAAGCAAAGTTAAGCTAGGTAAAACAAGGAAACTTCACTAGCCAATCATTGGGAGAACCAGGTGCTGCTTCGTTCACTATATCTTGGTCATCCCTAGTTCAAGCATGTTCTTTTCCAATTGTACCCTGTTCAATGCCTTACGAAAGATATCAGCAATTTGGTCCTCAGTCCTGCAAAAGTTCATAGTAATTAGGCCTTTCTCAACATTCTCCCTTAAAAAGTGATGCCTAATATCAATGTGCTTTGTTCTCTTACGCTGGACCGGGTTCTTGGCAATATTGACTGCACTGGTATTGTCACAAAAGATTGAAACTGGTCCACACTTGATTCCAAAGTCCTCCAACTGCTGCTTGATCCATAATAACTGTGAACAACATAAAGCAGCTATTACATATTTAGCTTCAGCTGTGGATAATGCCACTGAATTTTGCTTCTTTTTAGCCTATGAAACTAAACAAGGACCCAGAAAGTGTGCCATCCCAGATGTACTTTTCTTATCAAACAAGTGACCAGCATAGTCAGCATCAGCATACCCAACTAGATCAAAACTTCCTCCTTTGGGTACCATAAACCAAGATCTTGAGTCCCTTTCAAATACCTCAAGATTCTCTTGACTGCAGTTAAGTGTGATTCCTTTGGTTTTGACTGGAACCTTGCACACAATCCTACACTATAAACAATGTCTGGACGACTTACAGTTAAATACAGTAAAGAGCCAATCATTCCTCTGTACTTAGTTTCATCAATTGAAGCACCGATTTTATCCAGATCTATTTTCATTCCAGGAGCAATGGGTGTGTTCATATCCTTAGCAGACTTCACATCATACTTCCTTAACAGCTCTTTGATGTACTTCTGCTGATGGATCATTGTGCCTTCCTGAGAAGAAAGGTTACCACTCAAGCCACACGTTAGCTGGTAAGGTTACCTCTACTTCACCTCAAAAAGTAATCTCTACTTAATGCTTCTAAATAAGCTGATAGATTACAACTCAATAGCCTATAACAAATAACTAAGACAACAGACTTATCTATGAAACTGCTCCTTCGTAAGGTTCTGTTGCTCAGCCTTTGTTCTTGCAAACAAAGCTTCTCACGATCTGATTGTACTTGATTAGCTCTGTTGAAATGTCTTTTGTGCATTATGATTCTGGCCAAATTAACTTGTATTTATAGGAGCTAGACTTAGCCGGATCCAACTAAGTTTAAAATTCCTTTTCCACTTTGGAATCAGTTTCAGACAAGGTTTACCCATATTTCCTTATTTAAAACCTAAGTTAATTTGCCTTAGTTTCCAATCCTTTTTTGTTTAGGAACCGCGTCCTTTTCAGCACCGCTTCTTGCTTCTTCTTTTTCAGGTAGGATTGGAACTTTGACTCCAGCTGTTCTCTTTCTCCTTCTTCAACTCTAACTCGATTAACCCATAAACAACTTAGTCTTCTTACTTCAACTATGAACCTTTTCATGGTCCACTTAGCACCAGGTCCTTTATCATCTTCAAAACTTATCTTCAACAAGCTTGAACAGGCAAATCACAGCTGACCAGGGTAACATAACCAAATTTCTCCTTCTTTGTAGCATTGACTACCCCCTCCAAAGGAATTCTCAATTTAGCAAACAAATCAGTCAAGATAAAACCAAAGGGCAATGAGTGCTTTTTCTTCCCAGTAACAATCCTCTTAATCAGATGAATCATGAACTTGGGTCAGTTAATCTGCTTATCAGTGTCCAGCAGTTCCATGAGGACCTGGTCCATAAAACTAGAAATCCCTATCTCTTTCCTTGGCAGCAGTATCTTGTTCACAAATTCAAACAGCACCTGGTGTTGAGGGTGCATTTCACTCTTTTGCACAGCCTTGGGCTTCTCCTCCTCATCATTTTAAGCAAATTTCCTAGTGATTTCTATACCAGTAGGGAGATTTGTCAAATCAGGCCATACCTTTTTATGTAGCTTTCATACCCCACTGATGGAATACACAACAATTAACCCAACTCCTTAGTATCAAAGGTGATTTCTTGGTCATGGATAGAAGTGGTGATCCTATCCCTTTTGATGAAACTTTTTTTGTAAAATTTCTAAACCATCACCTTTGCACACTTACCTTTTATCTGAAGGACCATGTCCCTCCAACCTTGAACCTACAAATTTGCAACAACCAGAGCATACCCTCTTCCTCAATATCAGAGAGTACCCTTCCCTTCAGGTCTTTTCTCATCATAAAGTCATCATGCACACAGTGTTGAACTTCTTCTCCCTCATCCTCACTTTCACTGTCTTCACCTACAAAAGACTCATCAGAACTAGAATCAGAACTTTCATCAACCAAAGTTCTTTTTCAGGACCTGGTCCTCTTGGAAGATTTCCCAGCAGCAGCTTTCATAGAACTCCTTGACACACGCCCTTGTGCAACTTTCCTCTTTTTAGACTGAGGAACAACTTCCTCAACATCCTCCATCACGTCATCTTCCTCATCCACAAAATCTCTTTCTTTTTCTACAAAATCAGTTCCTTCTTCTATAAAAGGATCAACAACCTGCTTTCCTTTTTCTTTCCTGCTTCTTTCCATTGCAACAGCCAGTTTTTCATCTATAGCCATGACTGCACTTCTTGTTCTCCTAACCCCACTAGCAGGGGTAGAGGCAGAAGGAACAGTTCTTTTTGCCTTGGAAGAACTTTCACCTTTTTTCTTAAGCCTTGGCTTATAGCTATCATCCTTTTTCAACTTAGCAGCAATCTCAGCAAACAACTTAGCATCAATTGGACCCTTTCTACCAAGTTTTCTTTTCAGACTCCTTGTTTTAATAAGGTCAATAATTGGTCTATCACTATCACTCATGCATCATCTAAATCCACCACATTTATATCCTCTATGGGTGCTCTAAAAGCAACCTCTGGAGACCATGGTGACCCATGCATGGGTGCCTCCAAACGTTTCACAGTTTCACCTTCCCCCTCAGGAACAGAACCAAACTCCTCTACATTCTCCCCTTCATCTTTAACTACATTTAAAGGAGAATAATAGTTTACCTGATACTGATAGACAATCATAGCCCTTGAAAAGTCCTCAACTTGTTCTAAAATTGATTCAGCAGTGGGAACTGGTACTTCCCCCTGAATTTCTGGCTCAGGATTTTCAGGAATTTCAGGGTTTAGTGTTGTGGTGTCCATGGGTGAAGGACGGTTGGGGATCTGTGTTTGATCAGAAGTGGGAATAGATGATGTGTTTTCAGGTGAGAGAGACATTATAAGTATACGTTTTGAGAGATAATTCACTATTTTTTCTGAAATTGTTGAGAATTTGATTATGAGCAAAGTGAAAAATAATGAAGAAATAGGAGTGTTTACATAGAGTGAGATAAGTAGTGGATGTTGAGTGCAAAACAAATACTATTACCTCATTGAAGGAATTTCAGATGTTAAAGGACTCTTGGGAGTTTCCCGGAAAAGAGCCGTTATGATTTGAGTTTCCTGATGGGATTGGGAACTGGTTCCTCCGATGGGGCTCTTATGCAGAACTGATATGATTAGGATTCCTAGTGGGATTTTATCTTAAATTCAAGTTACCTATAGCCTTAACCTTCTAATATAATTGAATAACAAAGAGCACATACCTGAATATTATAACAAAAACAGTGTCCATCCCAATTTAATCAAATTTTGCTCAATCTGAAATTCTAAGAACATAAGGGAAACATCATTAAATTTTAGCAACTTTAAAAAGAAATCATGGCACAGGAGTATACAATTAAGTATGAAACTGAACTGAATATTTCAAATTGACTTTGATAAAATTCATTTAAAGTAGTTGAAGTAAAGCATTAGTAGATTTAGGTGAATTTAATCATCTCTAATTCCAACCTATTCCTTTCAAAATGATCTCTTCCTAAAGCTTTTGTAAAAATGTGTTGCTTCTCAATAGGACAAAATGCTATAGTGATCAAACCCTTTTCATAATTGTCTCTCAAGAAATGGTGTCTTATATCAATGTGTTTGGTCCTTTTGTGATGCACTGGATTTTTTGTCATGTTTATAGCACTAGTGTTATCACAATAGATAGGAACAATTTCCTACATCAACACCAAAAAATTGTAGTTGTTGTCTGATCCACAATAATTGTGAACAACATGAGGCAGCTGCCACATGTTCAGCCTCAGCAGTGGAAAGTGCTACTGAATTTTGTTTCTTGGTTCCATGAAACCAAATACTCACCAAGAAAGTGTCTCATACCTGAGGTACTCTTTCTATCAACAAGGAAACCTGCAAGTCAGCATCAGTATATCCAATAAGATTAAAATTACCACATTTTGGATACCAAAGTCCCAAGGAACCTATTCCTTTCAAGTATCTCAATATTCTTTTAACGGCTTTCAAATTGAATTCCTTAGGATCTGACTGAAACCTAGCACACAAACAAATAGTAAACACAATGTCAGGTTTACTAGCAGTTAAGTAAAGTAAGGAACCAATCATGCCCCTATACAATTTTTGATCAACTGAAACTCCATGTTCATCAAGATCCAATTTTGTGGCAATTGCAATAGGTGTATCAATTTTCTTAGACTGTCCGTATCAAACCTTTTAAGTAATTCCTTAACATATTTTTGTTGATGGATCGTAGTTCCATTTGAGATTTGCTTGATTTGTAAACCCAAAAAGAAATTGAGTTCACCTATCATGCTCATCTCAAAATCACTCCCCATTAAATTTGCAAATTTCTTACTTAGATTTTCACAAGTAGCATCAAAGATTATATCATCAACATAAATTTAAACAATTAAGAGATCAATTTTACCTCTTTTATACCCATGTTGAAGTAAGAATTTTGATAGACGTTCATACCAAGCTCTTGGTACCTGCTTGAGTCCATACAAGGCCTTATCTAACTTGTACACATGTTCAGGGAATTATTCATTCTCAAAACCTGGAGGTTGCTTGACATAGACTTCTTCCTTTAAGTAACCATTTAGAAACGCACTCTTAACATCCATTTGATGTAGAGTAAATTCCATGTATGTAGCGAAGAAGTCTTATTACTTCCAATCTTGCAACTGGAGCAAAAGTCTCATCATAGTCAATGCTCCCCTCTTGGCTATACCCCTGAACAACTAATCTATCCTTATTTCTAGTTACCATGCCATCCTCATCAAGTTTGTTCCTGAAAACCTATTTTGTTCCTATAATGGACATGTTCCTTGGCTTGGGTTCCAGAGGCCAAACTTGACTTCTTTGGAATTGATTCAACTCCTCCTGCATAGCATTGATCCAATCTGCATCCTTCAGTGCCTCTTTCACATTTTTGAGTTCAATAAGAGATAAGAAGGCACTAAAGGCACACAAATTGTGATTTTTAACTGCTGATCTGGTTTGAATTCCAGCAGCCTTATCTGAGATTATCTGATCCACAGGATGTGAACCTTGATATTTGTAAGGCTTGAATATCAGACCATTTTCAGAAGTCCCTTGTTGCGAAACAGTTCTTGATGGAGTAGTACTGCCAGTTTGAGGTGGATCCATCATTTGTTCCCCCTGTTTCAGTGCTACTCTTCTCAGTTCTGCCTTGAGGAACAGTTCCTTGCAATTCACTTCTCACATCATTCCCATCCAATGTCTGCATTTTTTTAGAATCATTTTCACCATGTTTCAGCATTCCAATCTCTTCATTTTCATGTTCCTGTTCTTGAGTCAAACTGTCAGTTTCATCAAATTTAACATGCACGCTTTCTTCAATTTTCAATGTTTTCTTGTTAAAAGACTCTATAAGATTTACTATTTGAAGAGTAACCAACAAAGATTCCCTCATCACTTTTAGGATCAAATTTTCCTAAGGCATCCTTTTCGTTGTTATGTATGAAACATTTGCAACCAAAAGCCTTAAGATGAGAAATATGTGATTTTCTTCCTTTAAGCAACTCATATGGTGTCTTTTCTATCAATGGCCTTGTCATACATCTATTGATTATATAGCATGTAGTGTTAATGGTCTCAGTCCAAAAGCTTTGTGGAAGATTACCAGATATTAGCATAGTCCTAGCCATTTCCTCTAAAGTCCTATTTTTCCTTTCAACTACACCATTTTTTTGTGGAGTTCTAGGTGAGGAGAAATTGTGATGAATTCCATTTTCATTACAAAAATTGAAAAACATATGATTTTCAAATTCAGTTCCATGATCTGATCTAATGGCAACAATGTGACTATCTAGAGTTCTTTGAGCTTTCTTAGCAAAAATTGAAAATGCATTAAAAGCTTCTTCCTTAGATGCAAGAAATATACTCCATGTAAATTTGGAGTAATCATCAACTAACACCATAACATACTCCTTACCTCCACGGCTCATTGTTCTCATTGGTCCACAAAGATCCATATGAACTAGTTCCAAAGATTTGGTAGTACTTACCTGTTTCTTTAGTTTAAAGGAGGATTTTACCTGCTTCCCCCTGGCACAAGCTGCACATACCTTTTCACCCTTGAATTTGATGTTAGGAAGACCTATCACCAAATCCTTGGAAACAAGCTTGTTCAATTGTGAAAGACTGGCATTGCCAAGTCTTTTGTACCATAGGAGGGGATCATTTTGCACTTTACTTAGGCAACGCATGCTTCCATCAGATAGTGTCAACAGATCTACCTTGTAGATATTTCCATGTCTATTTCCCTGCAAAATAATCTGTCCGAAGTTTGGTTAGTCACATTGAACCCAGTAGATGAGAAATTAACATTATTACCTTTGTCACACAATTGAGATATACTCAATAAGCAATGCTTCAACCCATATACTAGAAACACATTGTCTATACTGTGTGAATCAGACCTACCTACCTTTCCAATTCTAATAATTTCCCCTTTCTTACCATTACCGAAGGAAACACTTCCTCCTTGAAAGGCTGAGAGTGAAAGGAACAATTTCTTATGTCCTGTCATATGCCTTGAGCAACCACTGTCCATGTACCATTTCTGGTTCCTCTCCTACACTCTAGCCTGCAAAAGAAAACTAGGGGTTAATTTTAAGAACCCAAACTAGTTTGGGATCCTTTCCTTGAGAAAAAGGATGAAGCAGATCTCTCTTAGCCCAGAATGGTAATGATTTCTTTGTGTGAACAGTTTTCTTTGTCACAGAGTTTTGAACTGGTTTATAGGACCTGTTCCTTTGTGCAGCCATTTCCAAAGTTGGCAATTTCATTTCAAGTGACATGTGTTCCCACAATGAGTACATAACCAATTTTCAGAAAGTGTTAGATACTTACTCTTTGGATCCCATTTGGGTGATGACTGAGATTTCATAAATCCAATATCCTTCCTATTACTACTATGATTTTCCTGTAACCATTCTAAGGCTTCAGAGGACTTGTTCCATTATACAGTTTTTCCTAACTCCATTTTTGTTTTCACTAAGTCCTCTTCCAAAGATCTTATCTTTTCATCTTTCTTGCACTGTTCATCAACTGTGACTTTCAATTTCTCTTCAGCAATGATCTGATGAGAATTAACAATACCCTTACCATTTTCAACTGTTTTAACTTTTAATTTTTCATTTTCCAGTTCTTGGACAGTTGATTCAAGTGTGAGGAGCTGTTCCTCCAGCATGCTAATTTTCTTTTTCAGATAGTCATTTTTAATTACTGCCTTTTTATATTCTGTTCCTAAACTTTTAATTTCATCATGCAGTTGATCTTTACCATCCCGTAGAGATTTAAACTCATTTAGCACAGTATGAAATACTTTAACTAATCTCTCTCTAGGCATGCTTTTCACATCTTTTTTAAGTTTAAAAACAAAAACCTCAGCATCTTCTTCATTATCTGAGTCTTCAAGAGCCATTAGAGGAAGATCATCATCCAGATCACCATCAGATTGTTCATCTTCATTATCTTGCCAGCCAGCAACCATTGCTTTGGAATTTCCACTTTTCTTCCGGACCTGTTCCCCAGCCTTTCTTCTTTCCTCAACATATCTCTTTCTCCATTCTCCTTCCATAACTGGACATTTGTTGATGCAGTGCTCCTTGCTTCCACACTTGATGCATTCTCTAGCCTGTTTCATGTTAGAAGACCTACCCTGTCCACTAGCCCTTTTTTTCTTATTCAAGTATCTTTGAACACTTTTAACTATAAGGACCAGTTCCTTATCATCAACAGGCATATCAGCAGCACTTAAAGGTAGATTAGTTTCAGTTTTAACTGGTTCATCTATGTTCTTAACCTTTTTCCTCAGTTCATAAGTTTTCAAATTACCTATAAGCTCATCTAACGATAAGGTGGTAAGATCCTTGCTTTCTATGATGGTACAAGCCTTAATCTCCCAAGAGTCTGGAAGAACTCTAGTTAGGATTTTTTTCAAGTCTATCTTCAATAGTTAAAACCCTTCCCAAAGAGATAAGCTCAGATGAAATAGCATTAAACCTAGTGTACATTTCAGAAATTGATTCTCCTTCTTTCATTTTAAAACATTCATATTCAGCAAATGAAGTGTACATCTAGATCTCTTAATCTGACTTGTCCCTTCATGAGCAACCTGTAGAGCATCTCAAATCTCCTTTGCAGTGGTATACCCTCTAATTCTAGTGCACTCATCAGGACTGAGTCCACACACACACAAGCCACTTCCTTGCTTTGGCATTCTTTTCCCATTGCCTTAAGTCTTCAGCATTGGTTTCCCTTCTGGTTTTGGGAACATCATTTCCATCAGCATTTTTCTTAATTGTAATCATGGGACCTTCAGTAACTATGTCTCATAGCTCATAGTCCTCGACTTGAAGATGATCTCTCATCATTTCCTTCCACTATGAGTAGTATTTTCCATCGAACAAAGGTGCCCTAACAGAAGACTGACCCTCACCATTCTCTTGTAATGTACTCATTCAAATCCTAGGTGTTAGCCTTTTCAAGGATAACCCGTTCTAATACTAATTGTTATTTTCCAAGACACACCACTTACTATTTTAAGACCAGTTTCTTCAATGTGTTCCTTTACTTTATTATATGAAGAATTAAAACTATAAGTAAATGAACACTAGATGTTAGCGTGGAAAAACCCCTTTAACTAGGGATCAAAAAACCACGACCTACTCTTCCAACTAGGATTTCAACTTCACTATGTAAAAGACTCAATTGGTTACAAGACTACCTTCTTACTAACGTAGGACTAACTCTAATCCTATAGCGACCCCTTTCACCAACAGTGAAGTTACTCCAAGTACACGACTTGAATTCAAATGATACCATCGATAGTACCTACTACAGATGAACTAAGACTGAACTTTGACAAGACTCAATCTAAGGAACAGGTTCTTTACAGTTCCCTGTAGCTTAATGATTATACAAATAAGACAAAGACTCTTTCAATGCTATGGCTTGATTCTCTCTGTATTTATGCACGCTTCAACAGCTGAAATACTTCTGCTTTTATTGCTTCCAAAACCCGAGAAGTCTTGAGCAATTAGAACTCCAAAGCTTTCAAGAGTTTGAGTCCTAATTGACTCTTTCCTTGGTTACCCGAAATCCCTTAGCTCTTATCCACTCTTATGCAATCTTTTCATATCTCGTGTAATCCTGCATAATTATCAAGATAAACATTAGATTTAGGATAATAATTTATATTCTCGCTTAAATGATTTTGCATAATTTATTTTTTTAGCTGCAGTGATTCAAATGAACATGTCCTTAGATCTGTTCCTTAGTCATCAGTCAAAACTTTCAGCTTATCCAAACTAACATTTTTCCCTTTTTTGATGATGACAAACTCATAGACGTAGCTGCATGTCCTTAATGTCCTGAATCACAATTTGGAACTCAAAAAGCATCATAAGTAGAAACTTGTTTCATCATTAAGGATCAGATTCTCAATTAGGTTATAAATTGCACAAGCAAAATCAGAACTTACTCTTCCCCCTTTTGGCATCATTGAAAAAGTTGCATAAGTTAGAATATACCAAGTCTTAGAATAATCAGCTCGTGGCCATTGAGGCAACTCAAAATGCAAGCATAATTCAACACAAGCTTCTTTGGGTTTTTCATTGTTCTTTGCTAGTTGATCCGTCTCTTGCTCCGTCATGTTCACTTTATTGGTGTCTTGATTGTTCATTATTGTTTAGTTTTGGTCTGAGCTTCTGATTGTTGTAGGATGTGTAATTTGTGTAATAGGTGGTGAAGGGTCATATGGTGCTTTGTGGTTAAAAATAACTTTTCATTTTCCTAGAGAGAAGTTGGAGAATTTTCTCATATCCAGTTACGTTGTTTCTTAATAATGTTCTCGCGATTTTAAAATCTATGAGGTTTTCCTTATTTCCAAATTTCTTAAACTTCTCGAGAGTTTCCTAATATTTCTTTTCAAAAACGATAAAAGTGGCTTCCTTTTGTGACAAATTAACTTCCACCGAATATAATTTCTTAAGTTCCTTCATTGCTCGCCCTATCTATCGTATTGTGTGACGTAGATCATATACTTCATTTACACTTTCTGCGTACGTAGCTAAGGTTGAACTAGAATCACTGATTGAGTTTAAGATAAGCTTGTTTTTTAGGATAAAAATAGTTTAGATAATTGTAGTGTATGAATGCGTACTATTCTAGCAATATCATACCGAATGAGTTGCAGCGATGACGTCAAATATACGACAGGAGGACTTCGTATTATTAGTGAAGGAAATGTGTATGCTAATAGCTAAATGGGCATTAACGAAAGTAAATGTGGTCGTTAATTTTTTTTTTTTTTTTGATAAATAAATTTTTTATTACTAGGGAAGCATTTACAATAAGCACAAAAACCCACTAGAGTTGGACAGATCCCAGACTCTAGCTAAAAGACAGAAACACAAAACCTCAGAATACTACTATAGCTACCTTTTCCTACTTTAACTACTCTTAACTACTATCGACTGAAAATTAGCATTAGGTATAGAAGTTCAGTGTTTCCAAGTGCCTTTCCATTTTTCTATCTTTATTCCCAATGCTTGAATGATTATTCTGCATGTCACCTCGGCATCTCTCTTCTTCCCTTGGAAGATCTGCTGATTCCTTTCTTGCCATATAAAGTAAGTTGTTGCAGCCATTGACATCCTAAGTACTACTACTTTGGCACCTCTGCCACTGGCACACCTGATTATCCAGTCAAGCTCCTGTGGCCAAGCCAGTATAGGTCTTCTTACTCCTTGCCATTCTAGCAGTTTGACCATAAAGCTCTTGAGTAGTTGCATTAAAAAAAGAAATGATCCATGGTTTTACTGCTTTGATCACACATGACACAACTTTGGTTAGTCACCGCTGCCCATCTTGTAATGTATACAGCCTACCATGAATTAAAATAGTCAAGTTGAAGATCTATTTGGGGCACCCCATATTGTTGCAGATTATCGTGGGTTGCTAAAATTATTGCGGCTGATAAAGGATATTTTTTACGATCAATTGAAATCCAGTCATTAATTTCTTATGTCATAGTTTCTAACGACATGTTATGACTGGTTGTTTACTTGTCGTTGTTGACTTATAGTGGTTAAATTTGAGCTTATACTTTCTTTCTTCTTATAAGGTGATGCCATCCCATAATAGTAAGTCTAAAAAACTATATCAAACTATGGCTAGGTGAGCACGAAAATTGAAGCGCCAATAAGATGACCATGCAAAGCGTTTAGTTTCTTTTACAAAAAAATTTCAGGAAAAGTTAAGCTTCGTTAGTCTTTCTTCTAATTTTTTTTTGTGCACATAAATACGTAATTGATTTATCCCATGATTCCAAATCATTTTATATGTAATACAGTTCTTACATTTTTTTGTCAATATACCAACTAGCCTTTTTGCAACGAATCAATACATTGGTAACTTAATTTTCCACCTGATCTTTATTAATGAATCTTCATTTATTTTGGTACTGATCTTATTCAGATTGTATGGTCAGTTAGAGGTGCAGATTAAGTAAAATTGATACCTGCTACTTCTGATTCATGGATCTGCCTCAGATTCCATGATCAGGGAGTTGTCTAATTTTGCTCCTAAACTATGAAAAATTGATTTGGTTTTCTACTCCATTAATCATTGGGGTCAAGTATACTCTGCTGTTATTGAATTGGGAAACTAAGTCCTTTATTCACTAGCCAAAAAAAACTCTCCAACCCGAGAGCCTTTTTGTACCAGAGAAAATGATCAGATTTGTCCTTAAACTATGTGAATTGATCTAGAGAAAATCTACTCAATTACAAGAACCTGTGCTCGATGACCAATAACCCAGAAGTTGATTTAGTCAAGCTCAATTTATCGATGTGGTTAAAACTTTTTCTGGCACTCTTACTTTTAATTTTAAGAAGCTAATACATGTCTATCTATTACATACAATAGTTGCTCAATGATAGAACATTTTGGAGGTTCACAATATATATTGATGGAGGAAGTAAGCGAATCAAGAAAAAAATGAACTCTAATAAGTAAGGCATCTAATGAAACCGGCGTAGGAATTGAGTATGATTAAGTATTTCACGTCTACTCAACATGTCAAACACCTCTTCATACAACTTGGAAATGAATATGGACATTAAATAATTGCTTGAGTTCAAGTTTACAAACGGAAAGATTCAATGATGTGGAATAATTTTTAGAAGTAAGATTGGTAACAAAGAGTTGGGTTGATTGTCTCTATGGTCACTCAACTTTGGATAATTGGCCACCATGGTCACTTATCTTTACTTTGTCTTTCTATGGTCACTTAACTTTGGGTAATTAGCTACCATGGTCACTTATCTTTGTTTTGTCTTTCTATGGTCACTCAACTTTGCCCAAGTAGCTCCTATGGTCATCCAATACAGAAATCCTGACGTCCGTTAAATTTTGCTGACATGACAACTACAAAAATATTTTGGCAAGTTACATAAATAGAAAAAAATTAAATTATTTAAGACTTTAAGACCAACCCAATTAAAATTAAACCACACCCAAGAGTTCTTGCTTGAGGTGTCCATTTTTCTAAAAAATGACTCATTTTTTAATCTATCAAGAAAGCCTTCTGGTAACACATTTTCAACGTTAATTTCTTCACCTAATGAAAATTTGAGCATCCAAATGAAGTTCGGCTCACTTAGCTCATTCACTTAATGAAACATAAACATACGAAGACTCCTTCTTCTTAACTAGCCATCGAATAATTCTGGAGCTTTCCTCATTCTCGATTGTTGTTTTCATTTCATGAATAAGTGGTCCTACATATGTGACATTTTTCTTACTTAGAGTTGAGAGATAATCCACATACTTCCCTTCAATTTCATTATAAATATTGATCAAAATAATATCATGGGATATTGCAAACCCATTGAAAGCAAATTTTGGTCCCAAGAAGTTGTTCATCTTGACACCGAGTTGGAGTTGTTTTGCTGCATAGTCCTTAAGAAAAATATCTGAGAATGCAAAATCTCTTGAACCATTTTTGCTAAACAAAAACAGTATTACTTAAACAAACTGTGAAATATTATATAATAAATAAACTGTAAAAAATTTCAGCTTATAGAAAGCGTCAAAAGCCGCTCAATTAGGTGCTCCGATTTTCATTAGGTGAAGAAATTAATATTGAAAATGTGTTACCAGAAGGCTTTCTTGATAGATTTAAAGAAAAAGGAGCTATGTTTTGCAACAATGGGCACTTCAAACAAGAACTCTTGGGTGGGGTTTAATTTTAATTGGGTTGGTCTTAAATAATTTAATTTTTTTCTATTTATGTAACTCGCCAAAATATTTTTGTAGTTGCCACGTCAGCAAAATTTAACGGACATTAGGATTCTGTGTTGGATGACCATAGGAGCTACTTGGGCAAAGTTGAGTGACCATAGAAAGACAAAACAAAGATAAGTGACCATGGTAGCTAATTACCGAAAGTTGAGTGACCATAGAAAGACAAAGCAAAGATAAGTGACCATGTTGGCCAATTATCCAAAATTGAGTGACCATAGAGGCAATTAACTCCAAAGAGTTGTGGTTGTATATTACATTGAGCTATATGAAATAAAAGGAAAATAAAAGAAAAAATTGCACATGGATATGTTTATTTAGTGCGTAATCCTGCTTAAAGATTAAATTTGCAAAGTTTCCTATACCTTTTTTAACTCAAAAAAGGAGAGAGTTACTTTGGTAACAAGAAAAGGTAATTTTTATTTCCTAATTTTAAAACACCTTTCCCCCTCTCCCTTTCTCTCTCTATAGATAGAATTGTAATTCATTATTACCGTCATGCTACTTCCAAACTTCTTTTCCATACTTTAATTTGTTAAACGTTTTCTTCTAGAGGCTTTCTAGGGTTAAGCTAGGGTTTTAAGCAAACTAAACGATGCTGATGAACAACACTTGTTCATCATACTCAATGTTGGGAATCAGGTTTCGTCCTAGTGACGAAGAACTCGTAAGATATTTGATGAAATTTGTTTGTGGAATGCCTTTTGAATGCCATCATATTCGACGTGACGTAGACTTGTATGGCAACAAGAAACCATGTGATTTGTTCGACGAGTTATTCCCGGAAGGAGACCCTACGGATGTGAATTACTTCTTTGCTAAATTGACGAAAGTATCTGATCGTAGTAAGAAGAACTTCAAGAGGACACTTGTTGGCGGTGGCTCATGGAAGGGACTGGACAAAGGCAAAGATGTTAGGAATAAGAAAGGTTCGTTTATAGGGTCGAAGAGAAGCTTCCGTTTTCAGGATAGAAAAAGTTCAGATGAAAATATTGTTTGGAATATGAAGGAGTACAGTCTTAGTAATGCCATCCTAGAGAAGATGAAGCAACGCCGTCAAATTCGACATGAAGACATTGTTTTGTGTCGAATTAAGAGGAAACCAGCTGTTCATGAAAAGAAAGGATCGAGTTCAAATAATTTTGATCAACAAGTCCCAGTGGAAATAGAGAATAATAATATTGTTGTTGCGCCGGAGCAGCCAATAATGCATCTAGGGTACTGTGTGGAAGGTGAAAACAATTATAATATGGACTCATCATGTGTCCCAGCAAGTTGTTTGGAAAATAACAATAATTCCGAGGAGATAATAACCAGCAGATTTGAATTTTTTCGGAGCGGCCAATCGCACAGATAGAGTGTCTGGATGATCAGATTGATCATATCAACTCATGTGTCCCGATGTTTAATTTTGATCAGATTGAGTTTGAACATGAAAAGGATAATGTTCCATCCATGGAAGTGACACTATCTGAGTTTAACATGGTTTTAAACGAAGATCTACTAGGTTTACTGACAAGTACAGAAGAATTATTCCAATAATAGGAGAAACAGCATGTTCTAGTATCAATACTCTTGGGATATGCATGTATAGCGGCATGTGGGGATGTCATGAAGATTATTGTCTTGGAGATGATGCCAATTTTAGTAATCCTTTTTGTTCTTTCGTTTATGTAAATTAGTAAAAACATGTTCAAGTTGCTGATGATGAATGAGTTACTTTGTGAATAGACGTTTCTCAATGTTGGTCGAGCAAAGATGATGATATATCTCCAGTATGTTTGGTGATGAAAATACTCTAGCCATGGCCTGTGTAGACTTGACTTACCATCTTAGAAGCTAGATGATACCTTAAATGTTTCTCCAAAGGTATTTGCAGCTTCTTTTGGAGTTCCATTCAGCTTTCTCTTCCTTTTTCCTAGTTTTATCTCCAATCCAACTTTTTGCTCATGATCGAGAAAATGTCTTTCGCTCTAAATTTACTTAAAATAAAACTGATGTACGTATGCTAATTTACAGAACCAAAATTATTAAATGTTTTTATTGGCGGAATCAATTTTTTTAGGAAACAAACATGCATCTATATTTAGAATGCTGCACATTAGATAAGTATTTTTTGTGTTTGTCGTAGTGCATCAATTGATTGTTTCTTGATTTATGTCTTTGTTAAATTTGTATGAAAACTAGTATTGCAATGCCAAAGAGTAACAGCACAGTGTTCACTTCTCTGCTAGTCCATCCGGGTGTTGAATTTGAGCAAAACATAGCCAATATTTGGAACGCCTTTTTGTTGTTGGAAGCTTAAACTGAGAGATGACAACATGAAGCTTCACGCTTGAAACATTTTACATTACTTTTGTGCAGAGGATACTTCAGTGAATATATCCAAGTCTTGACTTTACTCGCTTGCAGACTGTGTTTTTGCATCTATTAGTTCTTTCAGTATATCTATATCCACTGTGCATATTAGAAAACAATGACAAGGAAATCCAAAAAACACAACGAGTCATCATCACAAGTTCAAAGGCGTCGAATGCTGCTGTTTAAATCAGAACAATTAGATGCATCACCTTACAATGAGGAGATGTCATCCACATTTTTTAAATCGAAGGTTGACTCCTAAACTTTCCTCTTTGAACTAACACACCTTTGTATAATGGTTAGGGTTAAATTATATATATAATCTTATTTGTCTTGATCCAAACTAACTATTGAGCTTGTTTGGTCATAATATTTTTTAATAGTACCAAATTGACCTAATGTTTAGTTCTCATGCATCGTGGTTTCATGCATTTAAATGGATTGGAAAGCAGAATCCTGACAAAATAATTGACTTTTGTCAGGTAAGATTAACAAAATAATGAATTGAAAAGCAGAATCCTAACAAAAAAGAGTAGATAATCCTGATCATTCAACTTCATCTTCATTACACAAAAGTCACTTATATTTGTTTTTACCCAAAAATCATCTAAAAACGTTTTCATTACCCACAAATCACTCATGTGAGTTTTATTACCCTAAAATTATCTAACAATATCTTTGTTACCCAAAAGTCACTTATGCCAATTTGTAAAGTCCACTAAATCCCTTAACTTTTGAGTTTGGGAAATAATACTTCAACTTTTGAAATTGATGATAAACCTATTTGATCTCAAATCAATGGTATAAATGAATTTATAAATTGCATGGATTTTTAAAATGTCAAAATTAACGTTTAGTTACAATGACGCAAACATGTATTTTTCTACACGATAAAAATTAAAAATGTATTGTACAAACATTCAAATTACAAAGTTTTCTCTTTTCATCTAAGAACAGTATTTTACTATATGATCTTTTTTTAATAGAGATTTGAAGGTTAAATATCTTGATCCACTTTGTTGCTTTGAGTATGACTATTGCTAAAATTCACTACTAGAAAAGTGGTTTATGGCAACCGTTTCTGAACCGTTGCCACAGGTATAAAAACCGCTGCAATAGACCAACGGCAATGGTTTAGGGCCCGTTGCATTCCACACCGTAGCAATAGCCCTATTGCGACGGTTTATGCGACGCTTACTACAACCTTTGCAACAGATAACTCTATGGCAACGGTTTTCAACACCCCCTTCCCTATCTAGTGCTACGGTTATTCTATCAAAATGCGATGCCTGTATAACCGTCCCAATATGTCTACTGCAACGGTTGCTATCGTCATTATTAATGTGGCATTCTTTCCTATTGCAACGGATTAGCTGTGCTATTGCTACGGTTTTAGAATTTATTGCTACAGTACTGTTCAATTGAATTGGTTTTTAAGGTTTCTTGTACAATAAAAAATATAACCAAAATCGAAATATTGATACATATTAGATAATTACAATCAACACAATCATAATTCAAAAGTCCTACTAGTTTTATCCATAGATAATAGCAAAATATCCAGCAAGTAGTATATGTTTTGACAAAATCCAAGAGTAGCATACATAAAATTTTCAAAAAGTCCTTAAACAAAAGATCATAGAAATTCTAAAATGAAACGACCTCGGTCAGTCGTTTCGGGAGATACGACTCCAATTTGCGTGCCAATAATTTTAAAATTTTCGTTAGGTCCATTGGAACTTATCTATAAAATTTGACCTAAATCAGACCTCGTTTGGTAGGCATCGGAAGAAGGTTTCAGTTTTTATTATCGATAATTATTAAAAAGAGATTTTCGCGCTCAATTTTGGCGAACGAGCACTGATTCGAAATCCGAAAGTTCCGTTAGGGTCGTATGATTATTTGTTACTTTTGTGATTTTTCGAACGTGAATTGCGAGGTTGTTCGGCTAGTTTGCTAAAATGCCGAAAGTTAAATAATTTGACCCATTTCCATTTAAATTCGCATCTTGAGTTTCGAAAACCCTATTTGAGATCCGCCTTAGCGAGTATGCTATATATATTTTGTATAACTTGTATGCAAAAGTTGGAATTATTTCAAATATCGTAGGGTACCGTTTTAATTTTCGTCGCGAAAAGAAAAGTAAAAGAAATAAAAGAAAAAAGAAATGAAAAGAAAGAAAGAAAATGATAAAATTTAGGCGATGGCTCAGCTTATAAACATTCAAAATGAACATAAACAGAGAAAACGAGAAATAGAGATGACACCGCGAGAAAAATGCCAGAAAATAAGAAAAGAGCTGGAAAAAGATAGAATTTTCACCCCGAAACATTCACGTAGTGATCTTAATGCATTATTTGAGTTTATTATGTGTGTTTGAATATATTTTAACGGTAAAATTGGGATATTAGACATCATTTTAAAAAGTTCAATTAATAGTTTAAAGGCTTAAATGAACCCTGATAATGGAATTGAGTATATATTCGTATTCAGTGAGTTATGGTCAATATATAAATGTAATTTATTTAGAGTTTGGTTATGTGACCTTAAACTCTGTACATAGGTCGGGTCTGCGTATTGTGTATGCGAATAGGGTATCAGGTTCCTAATAGGATTGCCCTAAGATTTGAGGAATGAAGCCTTTAGCCTAAATTAATATATTTTTGGCTTATTGAATAGGCAGGATCGTTTGGCAGTGAATCCAAAGGATAAAGCGGCTGTGGAGTAGCAAGTTGAAATAAGGTAAGTGTTTATATCCATTTCTTTGTAGGCCCTTGGCCTCGTGGATTTTCTACCACGTGGTCCTTACGTGTGTAGCTGCCGATAGGCGTACTCATTATGCCTTAGCTTTGGATTTACAGTGTATATTATATGTTATGTCATGTTGTTGGTATTGCATTGGGGATCTGAGCATTGTACTCTGGCTGTAAGTTGGCATATACTTCCTGGCTGTCGATGAGAGTCCCGCGCTAGTGATGGGTTATTATTGTATCATGTTGCATTCATACGCATTATGTTGCATTCATATTGGGTACAGGAGGATTCCGCCCCAGGAGCAGGAGGATTCCGCTCTATTGCATTCATATTGGGTCCAGGAGAATTCCGCCCCAGGAGCAGGAGGATTCCGCTCCATTGTATCATATTGAGGGTAGAAGGATTCCGCCCTAGGAGCATAAGTATTCCGCTCCATTGCACATATTGAGGGGTAGGAGGATTCCGCCCCAGGAGCAGGCAGATTCCGCTCCATTGCATCATATTGAGGGTAGGAGGATTCCTCCCTTGGAGCAGGAGGATTCCGCTCCGCAGGAGGATTCCGCCCCAGGAGCATGAGGATTCTGCTCCATTGCATCATATTGAGGGTAGGAGGATTTCGCCCTAGGAGCAGGAGGATTCCACTCAATTGCACATATTGAGGGGTAGGAGGATTCCGCCCTAGGAGCAGGAGGATTCCGCTCCATTGCATCATAATTAGGGTAGGAGGATTCCACCCTAGGACCAGGAGGATTCCGCTCCATTCATTTAGCACATGTGACACCATTGCATCATACTACATTCATCCCATTTCATTACACCACATGCTGACTATTGTGTGTGTATTGCGATATGTATTGTGTATGCGGTATGTATACCATATTGTGGACATATTTCAGTTTCCTACGTATTTCTGGCTTGTATTCTGGGTTGCACGCCGCAACAGTATAAATATATGGATCAGGTTGCACGCCGCAACAGTATAAATATATGGATCGGGTTGTACGCCGCGACAGTATGAATATACGGATCAGGTCGTACGCCACGACAGTATGAATATATAGATCGGGTTTCACGCCGCAACAGGATATATTTCTGACTGTTGATATGTTCGGGATACCTATATGTTCTGGATATCTTGTGTTCCTAGTTGTTAATCAGTTTATGATTCCATACGTGTTTCTAGTTATTATCTTGCTCTGCCTTTTTATAATTTAAATAAGAAGAATTGGTTTATCTGTTTCTTTTCTCCCTGGCTAGCTATCCTATTCTTTGAGGTGGCTAGTCTGCCCCATTTATTGAGTCCTTTTGACTCACTCTTGTTTGTTTTTTGTTTCTTGTCTATCTATTTTGTTTCGGCAGGTTCGCTCCAAGATTGAATTCGCCACGTTGTGAAGGAGCGAAGACGACTTCAGCTGTCATGATGAGCCAGCTTTTATTCAGGATGGCCACCAGTTTTGTGGTTATTATTACAGTTGCATTTTGCTCCCTAAGGAAGTATCTGTCTTCTTTCTTACTCTAAGATGTCTAGTCTGGATAGCCCTACACCTAGTATGTTGGGTAGTTAGCTGTAATTTCTTTTATACAGCATAGAGGTATCAGTATGTCTGTGCTTTTTCTAAGTCTTGTTCTTATTTATGAATTGAATTATATTTATTTTCCTAATTTAATTGGTAAAGGTTCGCCCGAAGGGTCTAGGGGAGGATGTCGGGTGCCCGCACGGCCTAGCCTGATTTCAGGTCGTGTCAGTTGGTATCAGAGCCCGGTTTAGAGTTTATCCAGACTAAGACAGTGTCTAGTTGAGTCTCGCTGATGGGTACGTAGATGTCCGTACTTATCTACGAGAGGCTACGATGGCATTTAGGAAGTTTCACTTCCTTCTTTTCTGGTCGTGCGTCGGTCTAGGATTCAAAAGTATTTTTATTAATTCGTTAATTCCTTCGTGGTAATTGTGAACCCTCGTGCGACAAATCAGCAAACGGTATGAGTTCAAGACGAAGCAGTCTAGCCTGGGGCTAGAACTGACAAAGCCCCGACTGTTTTGATCGTGCTGACGATCTAGTTACGAAGGCCCCAGCTATACGAGCTCGCGATGGGAAAGGGAGCAGAGCCTTGTGGTTCCATCGGCTTTCTACGATGTTTTCACGAGAACCTTGGTGACGCAGATACCGCATAAGCCTATTCTTCGCTAGGCAGCTTATCAGGTTGCCGTAGATGCAGATGTTTGGTCTCAGGGAGCTCCTATTCCAGTTCTTAATATTGCCGCAGTAAAGTATGTTCCGGAGGCAGCATGTGTTGTGCCTCTAGTTACTTTGGCTGGTTAGCTAGCCCGAGTAATGGCTCAGTCCGAGTATCTGAAAAGACTACATTATTTTACCCAATTGAACCTTCTGATATTCTTAAGCCACACATCAGATAATCCATGTCTAAATTTTTAAAATACAATGATGTCAGCCTATCCTTCAGGCTCTTGATTATATCGAGCGGTATGGTGTTGATTATTCTGCTTTCCAATTTCAAGGTCCAGCCCTGGATTGGTGGACCGCTCTCTTATTAGCTAACTTGGTTCGATTTTTCTTCTAGATTCGTGGGAAAGTTCCTTTCGAGTAGCGAGCGAGATGAAGAGTGTTGCCAGTTTGAGTGGATTAGAAAAGGTAGCATGTCGGTTAGCCTGTTGGTTTCGGAATATGAGATTGAATTCTATAGAATGGCTGAATATGCATTAGAACTAGTCCATGAGCCTTCCGAGAAGGTTTGAAATTTATTGATGATCTTTCTCCTTCCTTGAGAAACCAGATGGCTTGAAAAATTGAGGTTGGGACTTCATTTGATGTCGTTGTTGATATTTCTCAAAGGTATTAGGTATACCATAAGTTAGAGGGGGAAGAGTTAGAGCAGGAGAGCAAGAGATCTCGTGGCCCTAGTGGGTAACCATGGTACCTCATTTGGAGTTAAGAGTTCTGATTATTTTTGGAGGTCACCTTCCAGATTATCTCAGCTTGTGTCACGTGATTCTTAGAGTGTGCTAGTAGCTCGTCAAGATCAGATTCAGTCTTTTCTTTACAGCTATCAACAATCTTTCCAGCTTCCATTTTTCAGCGAAAAGGTAGTGTCATTGTCGTGAGTCTGGCTATTCTTTGAGGAGTTTTCCCTTACTCCGACAAGTAGGCAGTCGTCTTTTCTCTCGTCATCAGGCATCTGCGCAGTCGCATGCGATTTTATTTATATCTCAATCAGCCAGAAAAATGCCACCATCCAGTATAGGTCGAGAGCATGGTGGCAGTGGTTCTTCAGAAAGTGATTATTAGGGTAGTGGCTCAGCTCCGCTACAGAGGCAGTTCCATGAACTGCCAGTCTGGCAGGATGCTGAGGTATCCGATGTAGTAGACCCATGTATTTCTTCTTCCCTTATATGTAAGTAAGATTTGATTCTTGCGATCGATCTGGAAATAGTGTGTCTTATCATGTTTCGATAGTTTCCTTAGATATTGTCTTTATTAAGAATCGGATGCGGTAGAGGGGCGAGCTTCTGGTATGATTTATTCCTGGCATTGGTGACACCCTACTAATTTATCTGGTCTAAACATGAGAAATTTGACGGCGAGTGTCGCTATTGTCTGCCTGGTATCTTGTCGTACCACCTTCTATTATTATATCAAACTAGTTTACCTCTGTTATCGGAAATTCCGTGTTGGTTGGATTATGGGATTCTAGTTCATCACCAGGAGAAGGAGGATTCCGCTCCATTGCATCATATTGAAGGTAGGAGGATTCCACCCTAGGAGCAGGAGGATTCCGCTCCATTCATTTGGCACATGTGACCCCATTGCATCATACTACATTCATCCAATTTCATTTCACCACATGCTGACTATTTTGTGTGTATTGTGCTGTGTTTTGTGTATGCGGTATGTATACCATATTGTGGACCTATTTCAGTTTACCTATATATTTCTGGCTCGTATTCTGCGTTGCACGCCGCAACAGTATAAACATATGGATCGGGTTGCACGCCGCAACTGTATAAATATATGGGTCGGGTTGCACGCAAATATATGGATCAGGTCGTACGCCGCGACAGTATCAATATATGGATCGGGTTGCACACCGCAACAGGATGTATTTCTGACTGTTGATATGTTCGGGATACCTATATATTCTGGCTATCTTATGTTCCTAGTTGTTAATGAGTTTATGATTCCATACGTGTTTCCAGTTATTATCTGGCTCTGCCTTTTTATAATTTAAGTAAGAGGACTATTTCTTTTCTCCCTTGCTAGCTATCCTATTCTTTGAGGTGGCTAGTCTGCCCTACTTATTGAGTACTTTTGACTCACCCTTTTTTGTTGTTTGTTTCTTGTCTATCTAATTCGTTTCGGCAGGTTCGCTCCAGGATTGAGTTCACCTTGTTGTGAAGGAGCGAAGACGACTTCAGCTGTCAGGGTGAGCCAGCTTTTATTCAGGATGGCCAGCAGTTTTGTGGTTATTACCTCAGTTGCATTTTGCTCCCTTCAGGAGGTATCTGTCTTCTTTCTTACTCTTAGATGTCTAGTCTGGATAGCCTAAACCTAGTAAGTTAGGTAGTCAGCTGTAATTTGTTTTGTACAGCTTAGAGGTATCAGTATGTCTGTGCTTTTTCTAAGTCTTGTTCTTATTTATGAATTGAATTATATGTATTTTCCTAATTTAATGGGTAAGGGTTTGCCCGACGGGTCTAAGGGAGAATGTCGGGTGACCGCATGGCCTAGCCGGATTCCAGATCGTGTCATAAAAATAGTCTTGCAATGATCAACCAATACTTCTTAGGTAAGGTCTGGCTCCTCATCATTACTGTCATGTTCTTCATCTTCATTTAATTCACCTACAAGAACAACCAAGAACATTGTCACTACCAAACTCATCTCCAATTTCCATTCTCCGGTAATCAAACAGGAACTAGTAAACTGAACTTTATGAAGAAGCTACACTACATATGTGTACTGAAGCAACTAAGATTGGCAAAGGGAATTGGTAACGCAATTGGGTGCATAAGAAGATCCATTATTTGACTAACTTCATAGCAAATATCAGTATTGTGGTCCCAGCTAGATAAACATTTGCACTATAAGGATAGTTCACTTAGATAATTTACAAGACAACCAGAGTAAATTTACAATAAAATAAAGCTAAGTATGTTCATGACAGAATTCTACATACCACAAGTATAACTTGGTCTGAGCATAACTTGTAAATCATTACTTGGTCAAATTCCAGCAATATATACATGGTCTTTGTAGTTGTGTCTTCATCAGAGTCCTTGTATCATCAGAGTCCTTTTACAAATTTCCAGCAACATCTACAAATTTGCACAATTTTACTAGTTGTGTCTTCATCAGAGTCCTTATATCATCGACCGGGTTTCCTTGCTCTTTTTTTCACAAAGAGATCCTTGAGTGTTAAAGGATCAAAAATTTCCTTCTCTTTTTTCTAGTCACACGAAAGTGGGAATCAATTAGCTTTTTAAAAGTGACAAACTTAATATTCACTGATAAATAAGAGAACATACCAAATTATTGCGAAATACAGTAAAATTTATTTTGCCAACAGTGTGCGGATTCTTCAGTTTTTTTCTATTCTGAGTATTAGTCTTGGACATTTTCTACAAATGAATGAATCAATAAATACACAACCAATAGCTTTATACTGGAGAAAATAAATAAAGAAGGCAAAAACTATAGCAGAAAAAAATACACATCAGATAGAAGAAGAAAGAAGAAATAAGAAAGAAGAATACATCTGGATAAATTTAAGAATATGCCTCAGTTTTCATGAAGAAAACAAGATGTTTTAAGGAACCAAAGCTGTAAACAAGACGGTTTAAACAAGTTACTGCTAACTGCAAACTAAAAAATCAAATGAAAGCATAAATCACTTGTTCACAGAGTGTAAATATGCCTTGAAATTATGGAAGAGACTTATGCAGTGGATGCCTTTCTGGGGAGGGAACAGACCAGAGTACTGTGATCATCTAACTCCAAGTTTTGAGATCAAATATGAACGTGACATCCAAAATATTGATACTGAATCAACAAAATACAAAGTGATAATGATTCACAATCCTTACCTTGGCTAGAAATGATTTATAGAGTATATTAAGTCATGGCTTCTAATCTACAGTGAGCATTTCTTTCATTGGTCGTTCTTTTAAAATACGATAAGAATATTACACTCTAGCAATGTCATGATCCAAAGAGGTCATTATCCGGTGAATACAAATCAAAAATATGTTATCAAACAAAATAATAGCTAGGGTCAACGAATGCTATAGCATTAGCTACTAGAGCTTCTTTGGAAGTTCTGAAAACTTCCATATCTGGTGGTTTCTCAGTTCATGGAATCAACAAATCAAGCAGGTTATCTACACGGTCAAAGGAAAAACATTGCAAGCTCAGTGAGCATCAAGTAATTTAACCTAATAGCTCAATAATGTACTTATCTTTAAACAAACCAAAAGTCACAACTTAGAAACAAATATGCAAATTTTTTGACTTGTAAGTGTTCCAAATTAAATTTGTCAAAAAATTTATCTCCTAAAACTACAAAATAATCTGTTAAAGTGAAGTAAAAGGTAAAAGGGTGAAACGACCTCGGTCAGTCGTTTCAGAAATTAGGACTCTGATTGGTGTGCCGATAATTTTAAAATATTTTTAAGTTCCATTAGGACTTGTCTGTAATATTTGAGCTAAATCGGATTTCGTTTTGTAGGTATCGGAAGAAGATTTCAGTTTTTATTGTCGATAAGTATTAAAAAGAGATTTTCGAGCTCGGTTTTGGCGAATGAGCTCCGATTCGAAATCCGAAAGCATCGTTAGGTTCGTATGATTATGTGTGACTTTTGTGAAATTTTGAAAGTGAATTTCGAGGTGGTTCAGATAGTTTCCGCTAAAATGCCAAAAAATAAAGAATTTGATCTTTTTCGTTTTAATTCACATCTTGAGTTTCGGGAGTCCGATTTGAGATCCACCTTAGCGAGTATGTTACATATATTTTTTATAACTTGTATGCGTAATTTGGGATTATTTTGAATTTCGTAGGGTTCCTTAGACGAACTAGAAACATAAACATTAACTAAACGAAATAGAAAGAAAACGAGATGACAGAATGAAAGAGAAAAATGCCAGAAAATGAGAAAAGAGCCGGAAAAAGATAGAATTTTTACCCCGAAACATTCAGGTATTGATCTTAATGCATTAATTGAGTTTATTACGTGTGTTTGAATATATTTTAACGGTAAAAATTGGGATATTAGACATCATTTTAATAAGTTCATTAATAGTTTAAAGGGTAGATTGGACCGCGATAATGGAATTGATTATGTATTCGTACTCATTGAGTTATGGACAACATATAAATGTAATTTATTTAGGGTTTGGTTATGTGACCTTAAACCATGTACATAGGTCTGGCCTGCGTATTGCGTATGCGAACGAGGTATCAGGTTCCTAACGGGGTTGCCCTAAGATGTGAGGAATGAAGCCCTTAGCCCAATCTGATATATTTTCTGCTTATTGAATAAGCATGATCGTTTGGCAGTGAATCCAAAGGATAAAGCGGTTGTTCAGTAACACTTTGAAATAAGGTAAGTGTTTATATCCATTTCTTTGGAGGTCTTTGGCCTTGTGGATATTCTACCACCTGTTCCTTACGTGTGTAGCTGCCGATAGGCGTACTCATTACGCCTTAGCTTTGAATTTACATTGTATATTATATGTTATGGCTTGTTGTTGGTATTGTATTGAGCATATGAGCATTGCACTCTAGTTTTGAGCATTGCATATACTTCCCTGTAATCGATAAGAGTTCCAAGCCGGTGAAGGGTCATTATTGCATATACTTCCTGGTAATCGACGAGAGTCCCGAGCCGGTGAAGGGTCATTATTGCATATACTTCCTGGTAATCGATGAGAGTCCCGAGCCGGTGAAGGGTCATTATTGCATATACTTCCTGGTAATCGATGAGGTCCCGAGCCGGTGAAGGATCATTATTGCATACTTTCCAGTAATCAATGAGAGTCCCGAACCGGTGAAGGGTCATTATCGCATATACTTCTCGGTAGTCGATGAGAGTCTCGAGCTTGTGAAGGTATCAGGCACATGTGACTGCATTGCATCATACCGCATTTATCCCATCTCATTGCACCGCATAATGACTAGTGTGTGACTATTGTGTTCTGTTTAGTGTATGCGACATGTATACCATGTTGTGGACATATTTCAGTTTGCCTATACGTTTCTGGCTATTTAGTGTCCTTAATTGGCTTATATGCTTTAGTTATATGGGTCGGGTTGCACGCCGCGACAATATTAATATATGGATCGGGTTGCACGCCGCAACAATAAGAATATATGGATCGTCTTACACGCCGCGACAGTATGAACATGTGGAACGGGTTGCACGTCGTGATAGTATTATGTTCGGGATATTTTAAATCCTATACGTTCTTTCTATCTTATGTCCCTAGTTGTTTATGAGTTTATGATCCCATACATGTTTTCAATTATTAACTGGCTCTGCAATTTTCTAATTTAAATAAGAGGAATTTTGTTTGTTTGTTTTTCTTCTCCCTGACTAGCTATCCTATTCTTTGAGATGACCAGTCTGCCCTACTTATTGAGTCCTTTTGACTCACCCTTGCTTGTTGTTTATTCTTGTCTATTTATTTCGTTCAGCAGGTTCGCTCCAGGAATGAGTTCGCCACGTTCTTCAGGAGCGAAGATGACACGACCCGGAATCCGGTTAGGCCGTGCGGGCACCCTACATCCTCCCCTAGACCGGTCGGGCGAACCCTTACCAATTAAATCAAGAAAATAGATATAACAATTTACAAATAAGGACAAGAGTTAAAATAAAAACACAGACATACTGATACCTCTAAGCTGTACAAAAGAAATTATAGCTGACTACCCAACATGCAAGGTTTAGGGCTATCCAGACCAGACATCTAAGAGTACAAAAGAAGACAGATACCTCCTGAAGGGAGCAAAATGCAACTGAAATAATGAACAATAAACTGGTGGCCATCCGGAATAAATCTGGCTCACCCTGACAGCTGAAGTCGTCTTCGCTCCTGAACAACGCGGCGAACTCAATCCTGGAGCGAACCTGCCAAAACGAAATAAATAGACAAGAAACAAACAACAAACAAGGGTGAGTCAAAAGGACTCAATAAGTGGGGCAGACTAGCCACCTCAAAGAATAAGGTAGCTAGCCAGGGAGAAGAAACAGATGCACCAAATTCCTTTTATTTAAATTACAAAAAGGCAGAGCCAGATAATAACTAGAATCACGTATGAAACCTTAAACTCAGCCAGGACTACGAGCTAGAAACATATTAACAAATAAGCAATGCACGTATGAGCAGAACAGTAGTTATGTACCACAAGTCTACGCAATGATATGAAAATGAAATGAAATGAGATGAAATGAAATCTGATGCAAAGGGTCACATGTGCCCGTCCTCCCATCTCGAAGCGGAATACTCCTGCATTCGAGGGGAATCCAATCTGATAACCAACTGGAGCGGAATACTCCTGCTCCTGGGGCGGAATACTCCTGCACCCGATACAATATAAACCAGAGGCGGAATACCCCTGCACTCTCTTGGGGCGGAATACTCCTGCACCCGATATAATACAATGGAGCGGAATACTCCTGCTCCTGGGGCGGAATACTCCTGCCCTCAATATGATACAATGGAGGGAATACTCCTGCTCCTGGGGCGGAATACTCCTGCCCTCAATATGATACAATGGAGCGGAATACTCCTGCTCCTGGGGCGGAATACTCCTGCTCCCAATATGATATGCAATGTAATGCATATGAATGTCATAATGCATATAAATGCAATGTAATGCAATAATAAACTTTCACCGGCGCGGGACTCTCATCGACAGCCGGGAAGTAGATGCCAACTTACAGCCAGGGTACAATGCTCAGATCCTCATTGCAATACCAACAATAGGACATAACATATAATATACAATGTAAATCCAAAGCTAAGGCGTAATGAGTACGCCTATCGGCAGCTACACACGTAAGGAATACGTGGTAGAAAATCCATGAGGCCAGGTGCCTCCAAAGAAATGGATATAAACACTTACCTTGTTACAAAGTTAGTACAGCCACTCAATAACCGCTTTGTCCTTTGGTTTTCTTGCCAAACGATCCCACTCTATTCAATAAGCAGAAAAATATATCAATTTAGGCTAAAGGTTTCATTCCTCACATCTTAGGGCAATCCAGGTAGGAGCCTGATACCCTATTCGCATACGCAATACGCAGGCCAGGCCTATATACAGGGTTTAAAGTCACGTAACCAAACCCCAAATAATTTACATTTATATGTTGCCCATAACTCACTGAGTACGAATATATAATCAATTTCATTATCGGGGTCCATTTGACCCTTCAAACTATCAATTTACGTCATTAGGGCGATGTCTAATATCCCTATTTTTACCGTAAAAATATATTCAAACATACGTAATAAACTCAAATAATATATTAAGATCATTACCTGAATATTCTGGGGTGAAAATACTATTTTTCTCCGGCCCCTTTTCTCATTTTCTGACATTTTTTTCCATTTCCTTGCTTTCGTTCCCGTTTCTGTAATGTTTCGTTCCATTTTCTGTTTTTGTAAAATAGATAAGGGCACCGCCATGGTCACTTGGTCACTTAGCATTTTCTTTCACTTTTTTGTCTTTTTGTGTTTTGTATTTTGTCTTTTTTTTTTCTTTTTTTTTTAAAATTCGCTGCTACGGTAAAAATTAAAACGGTACCCTACGATATTCGAAATAATCCCAACTTTTGCATACAAGTTATACAAAATATATGTAACATACTCGCGAAGGCGGATCTCAAATCAGACTCCCGTAACTCAAGATGCGAATTTAAATGAAAAGAAGTCAAATTATTTAACTTTCGGCATTTTAGCGGAAACTAGCCGAACACCATCGAAATTCACTTTCGAAAGTTCACAAAAATCACAAATAATCATACGAACCTAACGGCGCTTTCGGATTTCGAATCGGAGCTCATTCGGCAAAAACCGAGCTCGAAAATCTCCTTTTAATATTAATCACCAATAAAAACTGAAACCTTCTTCCGATGCCTACCAAACGAGATCTGATTTAGCTCAAATTTTACAAACAGGTTCTAATGGACACCACGAATATTTTAAAATTATCGACACGCCAATCGGAGTCCTAACTTCCGAAACGACTGACCGAGGTCGTTTCATTCTCCTCCACTTAAACTCTCGTTCGTCCTCGAACGAGCCTAAGTCTAAAGCAAGATTCACGCAGATAACAAGGGAACTTGCACGACCTTCACTATTCCACGGACATTATCTCATAATTACAGAATCAGAGTTATAACACGCACATCAAACTCTTGGATAAAAACATAGCTGGATAATATGATAACATCATTGCCCAGCTTATTCTGACTATGCCGATCCTTCCTCGATCACGTGAGGAGAGTTCTAACAAAAATACATGGAATTTGAATGGATTAACATGATTCAGCCGATAATCACCTCTTCGATATACCTTTCCAATATAGAACAGGTCGATGGAACTAAGAATTAACTCACGCTTGATGCAATAGAGGGAACTTTTGAAGTACCTTGTCACTACTCACTATAGAAGATTTGATACAAGCTATATTATTTTTACGAATGCACTATGCAATATCTCGGTTGATTTTACTGTTGTTCCGCAAGCTCCTTGTGGGAATGTAGTTACTCATATCTAATGTATATCAAAGGTTCATCTGAACAGGGTCTATCATATAAAGATAAGGATCATGCAAATACTACTGGATAGTATGATGCAGACCAGGAATGATCTTCAGTCTGAACATCTACTTCAGGGTATTGTCTTTGAATTGGAAATATTATGACTTGAAAAAGTAAATATAAAAGAGACATGTAGTTGGACCATGAGCTGAGGCAGAATATCAGCAACAAAGTTGATTACATGAGTACTTACAACGCTAAAGTAACCTCTCAAGGAGTTGAGGTATGAATGAGATATACGCACCAATGATGGATTGTCGACAAGCTGCACTAGACCTTTAACTCTAAATTTACATGAAGTAAAACAGCGTCAGTATGAGAATCCAGTTCTAGTTGGATACAGATAGATAGCCCAAAGAAAACCGAAGTCACCATACAGGGTCACTACTGACGGTGTTCTCATGTATAAAGATAGACTTTGTATTTCTGATGTTGCAGATTTACGTGGATAGATTACGATGGAGACACATTATTCTAAATACAGTATTTATCCAGGTTCGACTAAGACGTACCATGATCTTAAGCAGATTTATTGGTGGTACGGAATGAAGTGTGACATAGCAGAATTTGTGGCTCAGTGTTCTAATTGTCAGCAAGTTAAAGTCGTGTCATCTTTCCAGACTTTATGCTTTCAGCAGGTAGGTACGTATATATGATCAGGTTGCCAGCTTATCTCTGTCATTAATAGATTATTAGTGGGTTTAGTAATGATCGACACTGATATGCACCAGAACTAGTCCATGAGCCTTTCGAGAGATTCAAAGATTTATTGATGACCTTTTCTTCTTCCTTGAGGTCCTAGATGGCTCAAGAGATTGAGGTAAGTACTTCATTTGATGTTGTCGTGGAGGTATTAGGCATATCACAAGTTTAGAGCGGGAAGAGTTAGAGCGAAAGAGCAAGAGATCCTACGGCCCTGGTGGGCACCATGGTACCTCATTTAGAGGTAAGAGTTCTGATTATTTTGGGAGGTCACCTGCCAGGTTATCTCAGCTTGTAGAGCGTAATTCTTAAAGTGCACTAGTAGTTCATCAAGATAGATTCAGTTTTCTCTTTGTAGCTATCAATAATCTGTCCAGTTTCCATTACTAGCGAAAAGGGTGTTATCACTGTCATGAGTCTGGTTATCCTTTGAGGAGTTTTTCCTTACTCCGGCAAGTAGGCAGCGTCCTTTTTCTCATCATCAGGCACCTACACAGTCGTAGGAAATTTCATTTAGATCTTAATCAGCCGGAGAAATGCCACCATCTAGTAGAGGTTGAGAGCATAGTGGCAGTGGTTCTTCAGAAGGTGATTATCAGGGTAGTGGCTCAGCTTAGCTGCAGAAGCAGTTCTATGAACTGCCTGTCTGGCAGGATGCTGAGGCATCCGATGTAGTAGACCCATGTATTTCTTTTTCCATTATATGTGAGTAAGATCTGATTCTTCCGATCGATCTGGAAATGGTTTGTCATATCATCGTTCCATGGTTTCCTTGAATATTGTTTCTATTAAGAATCGATTGTGGTAGAGGAGCGAGCTTCTGGTATGATTTATTCCTGGTATTTGTGAGACCCTACAAGTTTATCTAGTTTAAATGTGAGAAATTTGGGAGAGAGTGTCGGTATGCTCTGCTTGGCATCTTTTTATGCCACCTTTCATTATTATGTCAATTCAGTTTACCTCTTTCGTCGGAATTCAATGTTGGTAGGATAATGGGATCCTAATTTGTCACCATCAAAAAGTGTCACCATTTCTTCTGGTGCAAAGTGATAAGTAAGTAATATTCGATCTATGTGTCTCCTCTTGGTTCGAAATGCTAGTAAAGTCATGTTATCCCATGAGCTTATCAAGGTTATAAAAGAGTTTTTTGGTAAATGTCAGAGTTTCCTTCTTATTGGGAGGTTAAATTAGCATGGATGTTGTTCCATGGAGCTTATTTAATGTCCATTTCTTCAATTGTGATTCTTTGGCTAGCATGAATCGAAGGTAGTCTAGTTCTAGTAATTAAGCAAATAAGAAGATGAGCTTCCTAAAGCAGCTAATTATTTCTATCCTCAGTCCGTTGCCATCTCCTATTTGTTCAGCACTGGTGTGCTTAGGCGGTCAGTAACCTCTTGTGATGTTCCTTGTGTTGAGCCAGAGTGCATGTCAAGGTAGCCGGGTAAGCACATTGTTGTTTTTCAAGGCTACTAAGGGTAATTAGAGGCATCATTTGAACTCTGATTTGATCCATCAGGAGGTGGTGCTTATGGCAAAGGTATGGAGTTATAAACTCGAGAGTTGCAGCTATTTGGCAACTCGAGAGGGTAATTTGGTTGCTCGGGTCTGAGGCGTTGCTGAAGCGTAAGCTAACTCTTAGTTCCATCAAACTGTTCTATATCATAAAGTATATCAACGAGATCATTCGTCTGCAGAATCATGTTAATCCATCTAGAGTTCCGTGTATCTTTGTTTCGAAAATGTAGAGCTCTCCTCTCGTAAACAAGGAAGGATCAGCTTAGTCAGAATAAGCTGGGCAATGGCTTTATGATATTATCCAAATAAATTTTATTCTAAAAGCTCGATATTCGTGTTATAATTCTGATTCTGTAATAAGAAGATAATGCCCGTGGAGTAGTTATGAAGGTAGTGCAAGTTCCCTTGTTATCTGTGTGAATGTTGCTTTAGATGGAAGCTCGTTCGAGGATGAACGAGAGTCTATGTGGAGGAGAATGAAACGACCTCGGCCAGTCGTTTCAGAAATTAGGACTCTGATTAGTGTGCCAATAATTTTAAAATATTCATAAGGTCCATTAGGACTTGTCTGTAATATTTGAACTAAATCGGACTTTGTTTTGTAGGTATCGGAAGAAGATTTCAGTTTTTATTGTCGATAAATATTAAAAAGAGATTTTCGAGTTCGGTTTTGGCGAATGAGCTCCGATTCGAAATCCGAAAATTCCGTTATGTTTGTATGATTATGTGTGACTTTTGTGAACTTTTGAAAGTAAATTTCGAGGTGGTTCGGATAGTTTCCGCTAAAATGCCAAAAAATAAAGAATTTGATCTTTTTCGTTTTAATTCGCATCTTGAATTTCGGGAGTCCGATTGGAGATCCGCCTTAGCGAGTATGTTACATATATTTTGTATAACTTGTATGCGAAATTTGGGATTATTTCAAATTTCGTAGGGTTCCTTAGACGAACTAGAAACATAAACATTAACTAAACGAAATAGAGAAAAAACGAGATGACAGAGTGAAAGAGAAAAATGCCAGAAAATGAGAGCCGAAAAAGATAGAATTTTCACCCCGAAACATTCAGGTATTGATCTTAATGCATTATTTGAGTTTATTACGTGTGTTTGAATATATTTTAACGGTAAAAATTGGGATATTAGACATCGTTTTAATAAGTTCAATTAAAAGTTTAAGGGGTAGATTGGACCGCGATAATGGAATTGATTATGTATTCGTACTCATTGAGTCATGGACAACATATAAATATAATTTATTTAGGGTTTGGTTATGTGACATTAAACCCTATACATAGGCCTGGCCTACGTATTGCATATGCGAACAAGGTATCAGGTTCCTAACGGGGTTGCCCTAAGATGTGAGGAATGAAGCCTTTAGCCCAATTTGCTTATTGAATAAGCAGGATCGTTTGGCAGTGAATCCAAAGGATAAAGCGGTTGTTGAGCAGCACTTTGAAATAAGGTAAGTGTTTATATCCATTTCTTTGGAGGTCCTTGGCCTTGTGGATATTCTACCACGTGTTCCTTACGTGTGTAGCTGTCGATAGGTGTACTCATTACGCCTTAGCTTTTAATTTATATTGTATATTATATGTTATGGCCTGTTGTTGGTATTGTATTGAGCATATGAGCATTGCACTCTAGTTTTGAGCATTGCATATACTTTTCAGATACTTTCCGGTTGGCGAAGAGAGTTCCGCACCAGTGAAGGGTCATTTCTGCATATACTTCCCGGTAATCGTTGAGAGTCCCGAGCCCGTGAAGGGTCATTATTGCATATACTTCCTGGTAATCGATGAGAGTCCCGAGCCGGTGATGGGTCATTATTGCAAATACTTCCCGGTAATCGATGGGGTCCCGAGCCGGTGGAGGATCACTATTGCATATACTTCCCGGTAATCGATGAGAGTTCCGAGCCGGTGAAGGGTCATTATTGCATATACTTCTCGGTAGTCAATAAGAGTCCCGAGCCTATGAAGGTATTAGGCACATGTGACTGCATTGCATCATACCGCATTTATCCCATCTCATTGCACCGCATAATGACTAGTGTGTGACTATTGTGTTCTGTTTAGTGTATGCGACATGTATACCATGTTGTGGACATATTTCAGTTTGCCTATACGTTTCTGGCTATTTAGTGTCCTTAATTGGTTTATATCCTTTAGTTATATGGGTCGGGTTGCATGCCGCGATAATATGAATATATGGATCGGGTTGCACGCTGCAACAATAAGAATATATGGATCGGGTTACACGCCGCAACAGTATGAACATGTGGAACGGGCTGCACGCCGTGACAGTATTATGTTCTAGATACTTAAAAACCTATACGTTCTTTCTATCTTATGTCCCTGGTTGTTTATGAGTTTATGATCCCATACGTGTTTCCAGTTATTAACTGGCTCTGCAATTTTATAATTTAAATAAGAGAAATTTGGTTTGTTTGTTTTTCTTCTCCCTGGCTAGCTATCCTATTCTTTGAGGTGGCCAGTCTGCCCCACTTATTGAGTTATTTTGACTCACCCTTGCTTGTTGTTTATTCTTGTCTATTTATTTCGTTTCGGCAGGTTCGCTCCAGGAATGAGTTCGCCACGTTGTTCAGGAGCGAAGACGATTTCAACTGTCAGGGTGAGCTAGCTTGTATTCCGGATGGCCACCAGTTTATTGTCTATTATTTCAACTGCATCTTGCCCCCCTTCAGAAGGTATATTTCTTCTTTTGTACTCTTAGATGTCTAGTCTGGATAGCCCTAAACCTAGTATGTTGGGTAGTCAGCTATAATTTCCTTTGTACAACTTGGAGGTATCAGTATGTCTGTGGTTTCTAAGTCTTTTTTTTATTTATGAGTCGAATTTATATTTATTTTCCTAATTTAATTGGAAAGGGTTCGCCCGACGGGTGTAGGGGAAGATGTCGGGTACCCGCACGGCCTAGCCGGATTTCAGGTCGTGTGGTATCAGAGTCTGGTTTAGAGTCTATCCAGACTAAGACAATGTCTAGTAGAGTCTCGCTGATGGGTACGTAGACGTCCGTACTTATCTACGAGAGGCTATGATTGCATTTAGGAAGTTTAACTTCTTTTTTTCTAATCCTTCGTCGGTCTAGGATGCAAAAGTATTTTCGTTGATTCCTTCATGGAAATTATGAACCCTTGTGCGACAAATCAGCAAAGGGTAGGAGTTCCAGACGAAGTAGTCTAGCCTGAGGCTAGAGCTACTCAAATCGTGCTTACGATCCAATTGCGCAGGCCCAAACTGTACGAGCTAGCGATGGGCGAGGGAGCAGGGCCTTGTGGTTCCCTTGGCTCTCTACAATGCTTTTACGAGAATCATGTAGACACAGGTACCGCAAGAACCTATTATTCGCTAGGCAACTTATCAGGTCGCCACATATGCAGATGTTCGGACTTAGAGAGCTCCTATTCTAGTTCTTAATATTTCCACAATAAATTATGTTCTGGAGGCAGCATGTGTTGTGCCTCTAGTTATTCTGGCTGGTTAGATAACCTTAGTAATGGCTCGGCCCGAATGTCTGAAGAGGCTGCATAGTTCTACCCAAATAAACCTTCTGAGGTTGTCCTGTGTAAGTTTTTTGTTAAAATAAAATGATGTTGGCATATCATTCAGGCTCTTGATTATATCAAGCGGTATGGTGTTGATTATTCTGCTTTCCAGTTTCAAGGGTCCAGCCTTGAATTGGTGGACCGCTCTCTTAATAGCTAACTTAGTTCGATTTTTCTTCTAGATTCACGGAAAAGTTCCTTCGAGTAGCGAGCGAGATGAAGAGTGTTGCCAGTTTGAGTTGATTAGATAGGGTAGCCTGTCGGTTTATCCTTTTAGTTTCAGAATATGAGATTAAATTTTTTAGGATGGTTAGATATGCACTAGAACTAGTCCATGAGCCTTTCGAGAGATTCAAAGATTTATTGATGACCTTTCTTCTTCCTTGAGGTCCTAGATGGCTCGAGAGATTGAGGTCAGGACTTCATTTGATGTTGTCGTGGAGGTATTAGGCATATCACAAGTTAAGAGCGGGAAGAGTTAGAGCGAAAGAGCAAGAGATCCTACGGCCCTGGTGGACACCATGGTACCTCATTTAGAGGTAAGAGTTCAGATTATTTTGGGAGGTCACCTGCCAGGTTATCTCAGCTTGTAGAGCGTAATTCTTAAAGTGCACTAGTAGTTCATCAAGATAGACTCAATTTTCTCTTTGTAGCTATCAATAATCTGTCTAGTTTCCATTACTAGCGAAAAGGGTGTTATCACTGTCATGAGTCTGGTTATCGTTGGAGGAGTTTTTCCTTACTCCGGCAAGTAGGCAGTCGTCCTTTTTCTCATTATCAGGCACCTGCACAGTCGTAGGGAATTTCATTTAGATCTTAATCAGCCGGAGAAATGCCACCATCTAGTAGAGGTTGAGAGCGTAGTGGCAGTGGTTCTTCAGAAGGTGATTATCAGGGTAGTGGCTCAGCTTAGCTGCAGAGGCAGTTCTATGAACTGCCTGTCTGGCAGGATGCTGAGGCATCCGATGTAGTAGACCCATGTATTTCTTCTTCCATTATATGTGAGTAAGATCTGATTCTTCCGATCGATCTGGAAATGGTTTGTCATATCATCTTTCCATGGTTTCCTTGAATATTGTTTCTATTAAGAATCGGTTGTGGTAGAGGAGCGAGCTTCTGGTATGATTTATTCCTGGTATTTATGAGACCCTACTAGTTTATCTAGTTTAAATGTGAGAAATTTGGGAGAGAGTGTCGGTATGGTCTGATTGGCATCTTTTTGTGCCACCTTTCATTATTATGTCAATTCAATTTACCTCTTTCGTCGGAATTCAATGTTGGTAGGATAATGGGATCCTAATTTGTCACCATCAGAAAGTGTCACAATTTCTTCCGGTGCAAAGTGATAAGTAAGTAATATTCGATCTATGTGTCTCCTCTTGGTTCGAAACGCTAGTAAAGTCATGTTATCCCATGAGCTTATCGGGGTTATAAAAGATTTTTTTGGTGAATGTCAGAGTTTCCTTCTTATTGGGAGGTTAAATTAGCATGGATGTTGTTCCATGGAGCTTATTTAATGTCCATTTCTTCAATTGCAATTCTTTGGCTAGCATGAATCGAAGGTAGTCTAGTTCTAGTAGTTAAGCAAATAAGAAGATGAGCTTCCTAAAGCAGCTAATTATTTCTATCCTCAATCCGTTGCCATCTCCTATTTGTTCAGCACTGGTGAGCTTAGGGGGTCAGTAACCTCTTGTGATGTTCCTTGTGTTGAGCCAGAGTGCATGTCAAGGTAGCCGGGTAAGCACATTGTTGTTTTTCAAGGCTACTAAGGGTAATGAGAGGCATCATTTGACCTCTGATTTGATCCATCAGGAGGTGGTGCTTATGGCAAAGGTATCGAGTTATGAACTCGAGAGTTGCAGGTGTTTGGCAACTCGAGAGGGTAATTTGGTCGCTCGGGTCTGAGCCGCGTTATGTTTTAGCTAAGTCTTTCTTAATCCATCAGGTTGTACAAGGATGATTATTCCTATTCAAATTAGCTGTATGAGTTTATGCTCTAAGTGGAGTAGTCTTCCTCCAATACAGAATGCTAATATTAAATCTCTAAGGCGTTGCTGAAGTGTAAGCTAACTCTTAGTTCCATCAAACTGTTCTATATCATAAAGTGTATCGACGAGGTCATTCATCTGCAGAATCATGTTAATCCATCCAGAGTTCCGTGTATCTTTGTTTCAAAAATATAGAGCTCTCCTCTCGTAAACGAGGAGGGATCAGCTTAGTCAGAATAAGCTGGGCAATGGCTTTATGATATTATCCAGATATATTTTATTCTAAAAGCTCGATATGCGTGTTATAATTCTGATTCTATAATAAGAAGATAATGCTTGTGGATTAGTTATGAAGGTCGTGCAAGTTCCTTGTTATCTGTGTGAATGTTGATTTAGATGGAAGCTCGTTCGAGGACGAACGAGAGTCTTTGTGGAGGAGAATAAAACGACCTCGGTCAGTCGTTTCAGAAATTAGGACTCTGATTGCTGTGCCGATAATTTTAAAATATTCGTAAGGTCCATTAAGAGTTGTCTGTAATATTTGAGCTAAATCGGACTTCGTTTTGTAGGTATCAGAAGAAGATTTCAGTTTTTATTGTCGATAAATATTAAAAAGAGATTTTCGAGCTCGGTTTTGGCGAATGAGCTCCGATTCGAAATCCGAAAACGCCGTTAGGTTCGTATGATTATGTGTGACTTTTGTGAACTTTGGAAAGTGAATTTCGAGGTGGTTCGGATAGTTTCCGCTAAAATGCCGAAAAATAAAGAATTTGATCTTTTTCGTTTTAATTCGCATCTTGAGTTTCGGGAGTCCGATTTGAGATCCGCCTTAGCGAGTATGTTACATATATTTTGTATAAATTGTATGCAAAATTTGGGATTATTTCGAATTTCGTAGGGTTCCTTAGACGAATTAGAAACATAAACATTAACTAAACGAAATAGAAAGAAAACGAGATGACGGAGTGAAAGAGAAAAATGCCAGAAAATGAGAATAGAGCCGGAAAAAGATAGAAGTTTCACCCCCGAAACATTCAGATATTGATCTTAATGCATTATTTGAGTTTATTACGTGTGTTTGAATATATTTTAACGGTAAAAATTGGGATATTAGACATCGTTTTAATAAGTTCAATTAATAGTTTGAATGGTATATTGGACCCCGATAATGGAATTGATTATGTATTCGTACTCATTGAGTTATGGACAACATATAAATGTAATTTATTTAGGGTTTGGTTATGTCACCTTAAACCATGTACATAGGCCTGGCCTGCGTATTGCGTATGCGAACAGGGTATCAGGTTCCTAACGGGGTTGTCCTAAGATGTGAGGAATGAAGCCTTTAGCCCAATCTAATATATTTTCTGCTTATTGAATAAGCAGAATCGTTTGGCAGTGAATCCAAAGGATAAAGCGGTTGTTGAGCAGCACTTTGAAATAAGGTAAGTGTTTATATCCATTTCTTTGGAGGTCCTTGGCCTTGTGGATATTCTATCACGTGTTCCTTACGTGTGTAGCTGCCGATAGGTGTACTCATTACGCCTTAGCTTTGAATTTACAGTGTATATTATATGTTATGGCCTGTTGTTGGTATTGTATTGAGCATATGAGCATTGCACTCTAGTTTTGAGCATTCCATATACTTCCCGGATACTTTCCAGTTGGCGAAGAGAGTTTTGCACCGGTGAAGGGTCATTACTGCATATACTTCCCGGTAATCGATAAGAGTTCCGAGCCGGTGAAGGCTCATTATTGCATATACTTCTCGGTAATTGACGAGAGTCCCGAGCCGGTGAAGGGTCATTATTGCATATACCTCCTGCTAATCGATGAGATCCCGAGCCGGTGAAGGGTCATTATTGCATATACTTCTCGGTAATCGATGAGAGTCCCGAGCCTGTGAAGTTATCAGGCACATGTGACTGTATTGCATCGTACCACATTTAGCCCATCTCATTGCACCGCATAATGACTAGTGTGTGACTATTGTGTTCTGTTTAGTGTATGCAACATGTATACCATGTTGTGGACATATTTTATTTTGCCTAAATGTTTCTGGCTATTTAGTGTCCTTAATTTGTTTATATCCTTTAGTTCTATGGGTCGTGTTGCATGCCGCGATAATATGAATATATGGATCGGGTTGCACGCCGCAACAATAAAAATATATGGATCGGGTTACACGCCGCGACAGTATGAACATGTGGAACGGGTTGCACGCCGTGACAGTATTATGTTCGGGATACTTAAAAACCTATACGTTCTTTCTATCTTATGTCCCTTGTTATTTATGAGTTTATGATCCCATACGTATTTCCAGTTATTAACTGGCTCTGCATTTTTATAATTTAAATAAGAGGAATTTGGTTTGTTTGTTTTTCTTCTCCCTGGCTAGCTATCCTATTCTTTGAGGTGGCCAGTCTGCCCTACTTATTGAGTCATTTTGACTCACTCTTGCTTGTTGTTTATTCTTGTTTATTTATTTCGTTTCGGAAGGTTCGCTCCAGGAATGAGTTCGCCACGTTGTTCAGGAGCGAAGACGACTTCAACTGTCAGGATTAGCTAGCTTGTATTCAGGATGGCCACCAGTTTATTGTCTATTATTTCAACTGCATTTTTCCTCCCTTCAGAAGGTATCTGTCTTTTTTGTACTCTTAGATATCTAGTCTGGATAGCCCTAAACCTAGTACGTTGGGTAGTCAGCTGTAATTTCTTTTGTACAACTTGGAGGTATCAGTATGTCTGTGGTTTTCTAAGTCTTTTTCTTATTTATGAGTCAAATTTATATTTATTTTCCTAATTTAATTCGTAAGGGTTCGCTCGACGGGTGTAAGGGAGGATGTCGGGTGCCTGCACGGCCTAGCCGGATTCCGGGTCGTGTCAAAGGGTTATATAGGTCACAATATTATCCTCAATATTATCCTCAAATAAAGGGATTAGAGCTTAACTTTACCAAGGAACTTGTTCGAAATGCCATATTACAACAAGAATGTTTTAAGCGAAAATGTTCAAATCCCAAAATTAGCAATAAGCATAGTTCTTGAACCAAAACAAAAAAAAAAACTAATTTAAGCCAAAAGCAAGCTCATATTTATCAGTACCTACGACGACGATGCAAAAAAAATTAGTACCTGCAAGCATGAAAATTTGGGAATAAGGTTCGAAGAAAGAAAGGTAGAAATTAGGGCTCAAATGTAGAAAAATTAAGGCTTAATTATCAAAAGTGAACTGTGAAAATAAGAAATTAGGGTTTTACTAGCAAAGAATCTGAAAAACGATGTTCAAAGGCCGGAGAAAATTATGATAACTTATAGCTTCAATTTCTGGAATTTTCTATGTGTATTATCAGTACCTGCGACGGCGCAGAGAAATAACACAGTGGTCACTCGTTAGGGTTTGCAGGAAGTGATATCGCCTACATAAGGGAGTGAAGATTCTGGTCAGAGGCTGTTAAACGTCACCAGAGAAACGATCAACGGAGAATCTTTGTAGTGTCACCCGTGGGTTTTACTGAAGGGGGAGTGTGGAGAGTTCCTTAGTTGTCCGTGATGTACTCAACAAAAATAAAACAAAAACTTGTTTTTTGATAATAGATGTGGGCCACGTGTGTTTAGTAAAAAAATAGGAGGAAAACTTATGAGGGAAAATTAGGAGGGAATATAAACCGTCCCAATAGCTGAATTTTTCAATGCTTGTATAATTCGTATCAATAGATGATACTATGGCAACGGTTTTTAAAACTATTGCAACGCTTTTCTCCTTTATACAAGCGCCCTAATGGGCTGAAGCAGACCGGTTTTCGTTGACATGCCAGCTTACTGACTCGGGGGCACTTTTGGTAATTCAAATATTTCTGCTTTATTTAAGTTGTACACGAAAGGCCTCTATGAGTACCTTTTTGTTAATAGATGAACAAGTCGAACCACTTTTGTTTAATGCATCTCCGTGTCACCAGAAAGATGTACCGAAAATGTGGTCCCCCACGTGGTTGCCAAAAAACTGTACAGCTACAGAAAAAAGTGGACCTCACTTGAAGTTTTCTTACTCGCGCCCTCAATTGCTAGCTTTGATGAATCGTGATGATTTATTAAGTATATAGTCAAACAAAAATGTGGTCCCCACTTGAAGGTTGCACTTCACACGCGATGCTTTCAACTGTTTTGTCTGTTTTGTCTATTTGAACATAATTTTAACCACGTGGACTCCACGAATATGCTAGGAGTAGTAGGTTTTTGGTTTAAGGAGTCGTTTGGTTTGATGCACTAGTTATACAGGGATTATAATACATGGATTAATAATACAGGGATTAGTAATGCAGGGATTTGTAATGCAGAAATTAAATTTTATCCAGTGTTTGGTTCATTGTATTAAAAAGTGGATAGGCACAATATTACTTAATCCATGTATTGTGAGACATGGTATTAATAATACCATGGTGTCCTAGGGATTAAATAGTACCCCATTTGAGGTATAAACTTAACTATGTATTAGTTATACCTCATATGCTTTTTGTAACCAAACAAGGTATTAACTCTTTATCCATGTATTAGTTAGCCAATACATCAAACCAAACATCTCTTAAGTGTATATATGAAAATTGCATAGCAATGTTCATTTTGTATTTCTATACATCTTATACTTGCCTGAAGTCCCATATAATTTCCCGGTTGTGTATCCAATTACTACAAATATTCTTGGGTTATGTGATTACTTTTTTTTAAAAATAAATTATGAGATTTAATAGGAAAGTTTCTCCTACTAAAATTTTACAAACTAACTACAGGTAACATAAAATAAAGTAGTGTATCATACTAAGAAAAGTTTATTGGAATTGACTGTACTTTTGATTATGTACAGCTTCCTGATAATATTAAATTGATAAGGGTCGCCAGAAAGTAGGAACTTACACCAAGAAGTGTTAAAAAAATTAATCCAACCGATTTAAATTAAACTTTCAAAAAATAAAGATAAAAAATATTGTCTTTATAAATTCACCCCCACCCGCTATTATTAAAAGAAGTTTATACACATATTCATAAGGTTATTTTAGAAAACATGCATTAATTAGCAACTAGTTATAATTAGAACTGTCTCAATAAGTACCATTATATATTGCAACGGTTAAAACTGTTGCCACAGAATATCTATTGCAACGGTTAATGAACTGTTAACCGGATCTAATTTCTAGTTGTGATTCTATTAAAATTAAACTTTTCATATAAACATTGATTTATTTCATATCATTCTTACATATTGTAAGGTTTAGATTTTTTGAATATTCATTGATAATTTTTATGAAAATAAAACGATAATTGCAAGTGTAAACATAATTTAAAGTTGATATAATTTAAAATTTTTAAAATCACAATATTAATTCGAATTGACTTTTTGGTTCACGCAAAAGATGAATGGTGTATTATTTCTTCTAAAAATATTGTGTTGGCCTAAATCTGATTAGAGCAACAAATTGAATTTGTATAGGGTATAACTAGCAATTATTCGTATCAAAATCACGAAAAAGAGAAGAATTTAAGTAAAGAAAATGAGACAAGAAATTGAGGACAAGGTATATGTGTATTTGATATATTTTTGGATGCATTACATAATGTTTACATGGCTATTTATAGGTTATAAGGATAGGAACAATGATGTACTTTATGACCATTTATCCCACGTTATGATTGTGGTTGACCCATGATCTCCCCATTAAGTGTATAAGCAACGGTTGTCAGTTACAAATGGTGAGGGCTCGTGGAGCAAAATCTTCTTCGAGTGGTGAATCTTTCGGCTCGTAATGGATATCTTCCAATCGCCTCGTGTGGAAAGCTCATGGCCATCATCCATTTCGTGCTCGAGGCAACTGACTTCGGGAGCTGGGAGAGTCTTAGAGAGCTCGTGAATAATAGCTTTCAACCTCACCCAGCTCCGAGCCTTGCCAATTTAAACCTCGTTGATTTTTCACCCAATATAAATATATTATGATTTAGATCAAATTTTATTCACTCATTTTCATACAATAATACTGGATACTTTTAGGAAATATTCTACATTTTTAAGAAAATAATACATCATAAATTGGAAATGTTTGTTTCTAATCTTTTGACTATTTAAAATAGATGCGATTTATAAACTCGATTTGAGATCAAGGGGATTTATTGTCAATTTTAAAAGTTGAAGAGACTATTATTTCTCAAATCCAAAATTAAGGGGATCTACTGGACTTTACTCTATTAGCATATGTGACATTTGGGTAATGAAGACATTACTAGATGACTTTTGCATAACAAAACAAAGATAAGTGATTTATGCAATGAAGATGAAGTTGAATGACCACCATAAAATCTATTCCATTGATTATTTATGTTCGGTCTTTTTTTAATATTCCCCCAAGTTGAACTATTCCCTCCTATAATATATAGAAAGTGTAGAATTATTATTCGTTGATGCCAATGCAAATGGGAAGCTCTCTATCAAATCAGGTATGTGTAAGTTGATTAGATCTGTATGTGTTCCATGTAGGATGCAGAGAATCTTGTTGAATACTCTATGATGAAATGTCATAGTGGTCAAGATTTTCAAGTTTTAACTCAAGTTTGTTTTCCTCAAAGGATCCAATCAATTGTGTGCATTCATGTTCTGAACTTCAACATTTGTTTTATCAGAGGACATGTCTCCGTCGGGAAACAAGAGCCTGGATCAGTTACCTGAAGGATGGCTTGCTGGTTGTTTTAACGATTCTGAGATGCATTTGAGCCCTGAGGATGTATATGTCTCTATTGGTTTCTATCCATAAGAATGCTCATCTTTTTTAGGATTAAGGGGTCATTCTGACCAGCTATTTTGCATTGGGATTACATAGGTGGGTAAGTGTAATGAGTATGTATATTGTATGTTTAGCGTAAATAAGAGTTGTATGGCATGGGCCAATATTTATTCTGTTGTAGTTTTATTTGCTAGTAGCTGGGTTAGTTAGTCAGTCCAAGTACTACTTTAGTTGGGCCAATATAAATAAGTGTAACCCGGTCCATGTAATCACTTTACTCATTTTTCAGTTGAGAAGATATTTTCTAATTTTCTCTCTTCTCTCTCACCGACCTACTAAACCCTAGTCATATCTGATCAATCCTTTCCATATTATGAATGTTAACATGGTATCAGAGCACAGATCTTAAGAGATCCCGTGATTTTCTATCCTCCGATCTTACTCTCGATAATTCTTGTTCAATTTTCATCACCGTCGGCAAGCGGCTATTACGTTTTTCCAGCGATTTTTTTAGATTTCCGACGAGTTCTTTGGTGAAGAACATGTCTATCTCTTCAGTATTTGAAGATCTGCTCGATTTAATCCCGTTCATTTTTTTAGGATTGAAACCCTAAGAGACGATTTAATTTAGGGTTGTTCGATTCTGCTCATCGACATTTTTCCTTCTCTATTCAAGGTCGTTACTCCTTCCGGTTGCGGAGGAGACTGGTATTTTGACGCTTTAATTTTCATTTTCACTAGAGTACAGATTTGTGTGGGGATCTGCATTAAGATTTCTATACATTTTGTTGATCTCATATACCATGGCAAATAATATTTCATCTACACCTTCAACTAGTACTTCTGCTGAACCCGCGTCTCGCGCTAACTTTCATCCGGATGATTACACTAACCCATGCTACCCTTTGTACGTTCATTCCTGTGATGTTTTGGGTGCATCCTTAGTATCTGTGCCTTTTGATGGCACTTGTTATGGGAGTTGGCGGCGCACTATTATTAATGCTCTGTCTATTAGGAATAAGCTTGACTTTGTAAAGGGAATTACTTAGAAACCCACCGAAAACTCTTCCTTAGTTCGAAAATGGGAGAGGTGTAATGACTTGGTAGTATCTTGGTATGTTAATTCCCTTACAAAAGACATAGCTCGTAGTGTTGAGTATTCTAAAATTGCCAAGGATATTTGAGGGGTGTTGGAGGAGAAGTATGGTTAGGCAGATGGTGCTTATGTTTGAGTTGAAAAAAGAATTGGCTCACACTGCTTAAGGATCTCTTGACATAGCCTCTTACTTCAACTAGATCAAATAGCCGTGGGATGAGATTAGTTTCATCTCCTTGAACAATGTCACCACCTGCACATGTGGGGCTAAATCAGATTATCAGAAGGCTGAAGATGAGCAGAAACTGTACCAGTTCCTAATGGGACTTAATGATATCTATCTTCAAGTCAGGAGCAACATCTTTATGATGAAGCCACTCTCTAGTGTTAGCACTGCATACAATCTCCTTCTCACTGATGAGAAGCGGAGACAAGTTTATGTTTCAACTCAATTCTCATCAAATTCTGCTTCATTCATTGTTACTAGGAATTCTAGACCTGCTTTCTTTCCTAGAGTTAATTTTGAGAATCCTAAGCCTCCAAGAGGACCTAACTCTAAGTCTTCTAAGCCTTTGTATTGCAAGTATTGCAAGAAATCTGGTCATACGATTGATAGGTACAGAAAGTTGATTTCTAAAGGTGGTTATGTGCCTGATGGTAATGGAGGCGATCATCCTCCTTCTAGACGACCTGAGAATGCACCTCGCAAGGCGGTTGCTCATGTTGAAGTATAGCCCCTTTCCTTCTCTTAATCAATCAACTACTCCTGGAGCTTCTTATTCCTCTTATGAGCCTGGACAACCTTCCATGGTACCTGGGTTGACACAAGCTCAATACTCTCAGTTGTTGATGTTGTTGCAGAAGTCTAATATGTCAGATGCCTCATCATCCACTCCTAATCTCATGGCATCTACAAATTTTACTGGTAAGTCTTTACCTAATAGTTGTGTAGTCAGGACTTGTTTGGCTCTTAGATAGAAAATGCAATACGGATCATAGACTCTGGGGCTTCAGATCACATGACTTCTAATAAGCCCTTACTTTCTAATCTTCAAACTCACCCAGTTCCAATTTTAGTCTCTCTTCCAAATGGGTACAAGGTTAAGGTTACTAATGTTGTTTCTTTAACTTTGTTGCCTAATTTAGTCCTTCATGATGTTTTGCTTGTACCTAGTTTTCACCGCAATCTTATTTATGTTCCCAAGCTAGTGCAACAACATAATATTTCTATTCAGTTTACTAACACTTATTGCATTCTCCAGGGACCTTCTCTGAAGATGCCAGTGGTACTTGGTAAGCCTGAACATGGACTGTACAAACTGATCTATTCTCCTACAATCTCCATTTCACAGTTTGCTCTCATTCTGCCTTCACATACTGTTGCTACTAAAATTTCTAGTGTTTTTCCTGATTACCCTACCCCCATTGTAAATATTGATCATCATGTTTCTATAAATAAATGAAATTCTTGATCTCAAGACCTATCTTCATAATGAGTTCAAGATCAAAGACCTTGGGATTCTTCATTACTTTCTAGGAATTGAGGACTTATATACTGATTCTAGAGTAGTACTTCATTAGAAGAAGTTTATCACTAATTTTCTCACTTAGTTCATAGCACTGTGATCTCCTTTGATCAGCCCCCTTGAATTGCACTCTAAGCTGAGAGTTGATGGAGGTCCTTTGTTTCCTAAGCCTGACAGATGCAGGAGTTTAGTAGGGAAGTTGAGCTTCCTCACCCATACTAGGTTAGACTTAGCATTTTTTGTGCAGCATCTCAGTCAGTTCATGCAAAACTCCTATATTTCTCATATGCAAGCAGCATAAATCTCCTCAGATATCTCAAGGGGACTTCTGATTTTGGTCTTTTCTTGAACAATCAACCTAATTTCTTATTATGTGTTTTCAGTGATAGAGACTGGATGCCTTCCAAAATACTTGACGTTCAGGTACATGGTTTTGTTTTATTCTTGGTGGCTGCCTTATTACTTGAAAATCTAAGAAGCAGCCAGTGGTGTCTCTTTCTTCTGCTGAGGCTGAGTACAGGGCCATGAGCAAAGCTGCAACTAAAATAACTTAGCTGGTTAGTTTATTATCTGATTTTGGTATTTATGTTTCTCATTCTATTCCATTTTTGTGTGAAAACTAGGCAGCTCTACACATTTTTTGCAACCCTGTCTTCCACAAACGAACAAAGCATATAGAGTTGGATTGCCATTTTGTCCGGGCCAAGTTTATTGAAGCACTGATTGACTTGTTACATACATCCAGTGCTACCCAAATGGCTGATATTTTCACAAAGATCCTTCCTGGTGCAGTCCATCATCAGCATCTGCGCAAGTTGGGCATGTTACCACCCTTTAACTTGAGGGGGTGTTGGGATTATATAGATGCATAAGTGTAATGAGTATGTATATTGTATGTTTAGTGTAAATAAGAGTTTTATGGCATAGGCCGATATTTATTCTGTTGTAGTTTTATTTTCTAGTAGCTGAGTTAGTTAGTCAGCCCAAATACTACTTTAGTTGGGCCAGTATAAATAGGTGTAGCCCGGTCCATATAATCACTTTACTCATTTTTCATCATCGTCGGCAAGCGGCTGTTACGTTTTTCCAGCAATTTTTTTAGATTTCCGACGAGTTCTTTGGTGAAGAACATGTCTATCTCTTCAGTATTTGAAGATCTGCTCGATTTAATCCCGTTCATTTTTTTAGGATTGAAACCCTAAGAGACGATTTAATTTAGGGTTGTTCGATTCTGCTCATCGACATTTTTCCTTCTCTATTCAAGGTCGTTACTCCTTCCGGTTGCGGAGGAGACTGGTATTTTGACGCTTTAATTTTCATTTTCACTAGAGTACAGATTTGTGTGGGGATCTGAATTAAGATTTCTACCCATTTTGTTGATCTCATATACGATGGCAAATAATATTTCATCTACACCTTCCACTAGTACTTCTGCTGAACCCGTGTCTCGCGCTAACTTTCATCCGGATGATTGCACTAACCCATGCTACCCTTTGTACGTTCATTCCTGTGATGTTTTGGGTGCATCCTTAGTATCTGTGCCTTTTGATGGCACTTGTTATGGGAGTTGGCGGCGCACTATTTTTAATGCTCTGTCTATTAGGAATAAGCTTGACTTTGTAAAGGGAATTACTTAGAAACCCACTGAAAACTCTTCCTTAGTTTGAAAATAGGAGAGGTGTAATGACTTGGTAGTATCTTGGTATGTTAATTCCCTTGCAAAAGACATAGCTCGTAGTGTTGAGTATTCTAAATTTGCCAAGGATATTTGGGGGGAGTTGGAGGAAAAGTATGATTAGGCAGATGGTGCTTATGTTTGAGTTGAAAAAAGAATTGGCTCACACTGCTTAAGGATCTCTTGACATAGCCTCTTACTTCAACTAGATCAAATAGCCGTGGGATGAGATTAGTTTCATCTCCTTGAACAATGTCACCACCTGCACATGTGGGGCTAAATCAGATTATCAGAAGGCTGAAGATGAGCAGAAACTGTACCAGTTCCTAATGGGACTTAATGATATCTATCTTCAAGTCAGGAGCAACATCTTTATGATGAAGCCACTCTCTAGTGTTAGCACTGCATACAGTCTCCTTCTCACTGATGAGAAGCGGAGACAAGTTTATGTTTCAACTCAATTCTCATCAAATTCTACTTCATTCAATGTTACTGGGATTTCTGGACCTGCTTTCTTTCCTAGAGTTAATTTTGAGATTCCCAAGCCTCTAAGAGGACCTAACTCTAAGTCTTCTAAGCCTTTGTATTGCAAGTATTGCAAGAAATCTAGTCATACGATTTATAGGTACAGAAAGTTGATTTCTAAAGGTGGTTATGTGCCTGATGGTAATGGAGGCGATCATCCTCCTTCTAGACGACCTGAGAATGCACCTCGCAGGGCAGTTGCTCATATTGAAGTATAGCCCTTTTCCTTCTCTTAATCAATCAACTACTCCTGGAGCTTCTTATTCCTCTTATGAGCCTGGACAACCTTCCATGGTACCTGGGTTGACACAAGCTCAATACTCTCAGTTGTTGATGTTGTTGCAGCAGTCTAATGTGTCATATGCCTCATCATCCACTCCTAATCTCATGGCATCTACAAATTTTACTGGTAAGTCTTTACCTAATAGTTGTGTAGTCAGGACTTGTTTGGATCTTAGGTAGAAAATGCAATACGGATCATAGACTCTGGGGCTTCAGATCACATGACTTCAAATAAGCCCTTACTTTCTAACCTTCAAACTCTCCCAGTTCCAATTTTAGTCTCTCTTCCAAATGGGTACAAGGTTAAGGTTACTAATGTTGTTTCTTTAACTTTGTTGCCTAATTTAGTCCTTCATGATGTTTTGCTTGTACCTAGTTTTCACTGCAATCTTATTTATGTTCCCAAGCTAGTGCAACAACATAATATTTCTATTCAGTTTACTAACACTTATTGCATTCTCCAGGGACCTTCTCTGAAGAGTCCAGTGGTACTTGGTAAGCCTGAACATGGACTGTACAAACTGATCTATTCTCCTACAATCTCCATTTCACAGTTTCCTCTCATTCTGCCTTCACATACTGTTGCTACTAAAATTTCTAGTGTTTTTCCTGATTCCCCTACCCCCATTGTAAATATTGATTATCATGTTTCTATAAATAAATGAAATTCTTGATCTCAAGACCTATCTTCATAATGAGTTCAAGATCAAAGACCTTGGGATTCTTCATTACTTTCTAGGAATTGAGGACTTATATACTGATTCTAGAGTAGTACTTCATTAGAAGAAGTTTATCACTAATTTTCTCACTTAGTTCATAGCACTGTGATCTCCTTTGATCAGCCCCCTTGAATTTCACTCTAAGCTGAGAGTTGATGGAGGTCCTTTGTTGCCTAAGCCTGACAGATACAGGAGTTTAGTAGGGAAGTTGAGCTTCCTCACCCATACTAGGTTAGACTTAGCATTTTTTGTGCAGCATGTTTTCAGTGATAGAGACTGGCTGCCTTCCAAAATACTTGACGTTCAGTTCCATGTTTTTGTGTTATTCTTGGTGGCTGCCTTATTACTTGAAAATCTAAGAAGCAGCCAGTGGTGTCTCTTTCTTCTGCTGAGGCTGAGTACAGGGCCATGAGCAAAGCTGCAGCTAAAATAACTTAGCTGGTTAGTTTATTGTCTGATTTTGTTATTTATATTTCTCATTCTATTCCATTTTTGTGTGAAAACTAGGCAGCTCTACACATTTTTTGCAACCCTGTCTTCCACAAACGAACAACGCATATAGAGTTGGATTTCCATTTTGTCCGGGCCAAGTTTATTGAAGCACTGATTGACTTGTTACATACATCCAGTGCTACCCAAATGGCTGATATTTTCACAAAGATCCTTCCTGGTGCAGTCCATCATCAGCATCTGCGCAAGTTGGGCATGTTTCCACCCTTCAACTTGAGGGGGTGTTGGAATTATATAGGTGCATAAGTGTAACGAGTATGTATATTGTATGTTTAGTGTAAATAAGAGTTTTATGGCATAGGCCGATATTTATTCTGTTGTAGTTTTATTTTCTAGTAGCTAAGTTAGTTAGTCAGCCCAAATACCACTTTAGTTGGGCCAGTATAAATAGGTGTAGCCCGATCCATATAATCATTTTACTCATTTTTCTGTTGAGAAGATATTTTCTAATTCTCTCTCTTCTCTCTCACCGATCTAGTAAACCCTAATCATATGATTGATCCTTTTCATATTATGAATGTTAACATTTTATTGAACCAGTAATTTTTCTGGGGCCTCTGATATTTTGCTAGATTCTGCAAGTTGGTAACATCTTCTCCAGGAATTACTAGTTGCTAATTTTGTATCATTTTTTTCAAAAATACACTTAATTACTATTAATTTTGTGTTGTACAGAGATTTGAAATACCCTCCTGAATATGAATCTAACGTGGCACAAGAGCGTCCTGTAAGAACTCGTAAAAATGTTGTTTTTAAAGGTTTTTCCTTATTCTTTATTTTTCTTGGTTTATATATCACAAAATTTGTTAATTTCCAATGAGGTACCACTTTAGATATCTTTGGAGTTAGTACATGATCATATAAAATATTATTTTCATTATTTTTCCCGATTATAATTGTTACAAAAAATAGTTATGTTCCCATTGGTTACCAATTAGATGCTCTCTAGACTCTAAGCCTTAGATTGATCTCATACTTCAGCTAAACCTCTAAGCTTCTTTATTATGCCAGGTAGGAAATTATGTATGCACCCGCCTACAAAGGTTGCATCTTCTGTTGTCTGTCCATTTGCTTTTATTAAATCATGTGGTGTTCATGAAGATGTGACTCTAAAAGACATTGATAAAAAAACATACACCCCGCGATCATAGTCAAAGCAAAAAAGTGTAGATCCTTCTACTTTGTGTCCCAGATTAACTTTCTCTGGCAAGCCTGTCGTAGGAAAGACCACAATCCAGATTGACGGAGGGAAAAGCAGCATAACTATTATGAGGACCAGCGAGTAATGCGTTCACCATCTCCTCTTCATTTTTAAGGCTATACACACTGCTCCATTTCTTTTAGAGCATGTCTTGTTTTTACCAAGGAACTTCTAATCTACAAGCTAACTTTCTGATTGACATCATCCTAAATAGATCATATCATGAACATGTTCACACATACTTAAGTGACCCTGTGGTGCAAGATTCTTATTAGCTAGATCTATACGATATATATATATATATATATATATATATATATATATATATATATACACACACACACACACACACACACACATTGGTCTGAGTGTCGAGTATCTCAGTTTGGTGGGGGTCCTCTTGCAGGATGCCTATTGCCTAGACTTATACAACAGATGTAGTAGTCCAGCTGTTAAGTACCTCAGTTTTTCGAGATCCTCTTATTATTTTTCTTGTAGAAACCTTCATCAATGTACCTAGTTCATTAATTAGCAAAAGCATTTATTGACTTTCCTTCTTTTATCCATTCAATAGATATTATCACTTAATATGTTAACTTTTAAGAGCTCAAAGCTATCAGATTTTAATGTCAATCACTTCATAGCAAGCATCATGTTGTGTTTGGTTTCTGAGAGCAATACAATTGATGTTTGGCATTTTTTGCCTATAATTCCTTAATATTTCCTCACGTTTGGATACTTTATTCGTGCGTTTTCTAGTTAATGGATGTGATTTAGCACTGATTTTGTGTCGTATGATTGTAGGTTGTTATGAAGTGCAAGTGGAGCTTTAAAGAGCATGATCGACCAAGAAAAGATTGGATTTGGATTGAGGATTGGATCGAGCACACGAAGGCACAACGCGACGCGAGCTGCGAACAACGAAAGCAGCCAAATGGCCTGGCGCGGTTACTGGCGCGGGGCACCCCTAAAGCGCCCACTTTCTGGCGCATTTTGTGGCACGGGGCATGGCTATTGCATGCAAGATTTGACGGGTTCTGCTTGGCTCCACGCAGTTTGAGGTGCGGGGCACCAGCTATAGCGCCCCTGGAGTGGGTTTTTAAGTCCTATTTCGTCTAGGTTTAGGCGTAACTTATTACTAGGCTTTTGTAAACACTATAAATACTCTTTTACTTAGTTTTTGAAGGGAGTTCAGACTTTGAAGCAACTTGAGAGCACCATACTTCATTGAACAAGGGTTGTACTCCTATTCTTTCATCTATTAATCATTGCATCATTATTTCATTAAATCATTATCTTGTGATTATGAGTATGCGTGGCTAAATCTTACGTCCTAGGGTTAGAGTGTTTTATGAAGGTAGATGTTTGAAGATTGAATTCCATATATTGAATCCCAAAACAGATTACTTATTCTTTCTTGATCATAATTGTTTGATTATAATGGCCGAATAATTGAACACTATCTACGGTTCTTAGATTGAACTCGACAGAGGGAATTTATGAACGCACATAAGAAAGAATAGGGCTTGATTGTGCACATGGGCATCGGGAAATCAATTTGTGGGTAGGATAGATATATACCTATTCACCTTGCTTAGCTAAATACATAATTCGTTAATGTGTGCATGTGATTCAACCCATAGACATATAGGGATTGGAGTAGCCTGCATAGACCGTGAAGAATCAAAATATTTTCACGGGTACAATTAACCTGTTAGTTAGCAATCTTGGGACTTAAGAAGTGGATACAACAGGATAACTCAACTGGATTGTTCGTAACTCTGACCCTGGACCGTCTCATTAATATTGTTTACAACCAAAGTTTGCACCATTGTTTAACTGAATTTCCATAATTTAAATTACTGTTCCTTAGTTAATAATACTCTCACTATTGGAAAAGATCCCTGAGTAGTTGTTAAGAAATTGTTCGTTAGGAGTCCAGTCTAAATAGTCCTCGTGGGAACGATACTCTACTTATCATTTTATTACTTGTCAGCCACGTATACTTGCGTGTGTGTTGGGAGCAACAAGTTTTTGGCGCCGTTGCCGGGGACAAATAATTGTCGGAATTCTTTTTGAACGATTACTTATTATCTATTCAGGTTTAATTTTTGTTTTGAGTTTTGTGCTGTTTCAGGTATTAGGTCCTGCTTGATCTTAATTAAGCCTGCTATCACCGGGCACTTTGAGATTAAGTCCGGCATGATTCAGTTGTTGCATGTGACTGGGCAATATAGTGGATTACTTCATGAAGACCCGCAGCAACACATTCAGAATTGCTTGGAGATCAGTGATACTTACACACCGACGGGAGTTCCTATTGATTATGTGCGCTTGACATTGTTCCCGTTTTCACTGATTTGGGCAGCAAAGAGGTGGTTAAAGGCTGAAAAGTCTGGGTCTATCACTACTTGGGATGATTTGGCTAAGAAGTTTTAGCTAAGTTTTATCCATCTGCCAAGACAGCCCGGCTGAGGAGTGAAATTATGTCCTTCAGATAGATAGAAGGAGAGTCTTTGTATTCAGCCTGGGAGCAGTTTAAAGCTTTATTGAGAGATTGTCCACACCACAACCAATCCAATGAGGTTCTTGCACATACTTTTGTAGAGAGGTTGACTGAGCATACTAAGATCGTGGTAGATACTGCTGCTGGAGGCCAAGTACTGGCCTTAAACTTTGACCAGATCTATGAATTACTAGACAAGTTTTCGCAGAGCAATCCTGACTGGCAGGGAGATGGTAGAGCTACTAAGCAGAAATCTGCTGGGGTACTTTAGTTAGATGCAGTTTCAGAGCTAAGGGCGAGGATGGATGCTATTTCCAATCAAATTAGCAAGCTAGCTCTGCCAAAGACTCAGCAACAAGTAGCTCCAGTGCAACAACTCCAGAGTTTTTGTGAGATTTGTGGTCAAGATCATGCTACAGAGATTTGCTCCTCTAATCCAGAGTCAGTTTATTACGTGGGTAATCAAAACAGGCTGCAGGGTCAAAATCAGTTTGGTAATACTTATTATCAAGGCAATATGAGAGCCCCAAATAATTACCACCCACTTCCAGCTCCACCACAGCAGGTTAGCAATTCAGTTGAAGATATGCTAAAGCAGATAATGGCGGGCCACCAGAGAATGATAGCTAACACTGTAGCCCATGCACAGGCCATACAAGATCTTTCCAATGCTCAAAAGAACCTGGAGCACCAGTTGGGGCAGTTGGTGGGAGAAATAAGTACTGTCAAAAAAGGGCCTGAGCAATGTCTTGTAGTGACTTTAATTGAAGGTGGAGAGCTGATGGCCAAGTCTGAGGAGAGAGCTAAAATAGAAAAAAATTGAAAAAGTGGAGAAGGTAAAGAAGAAAGAAGAGAAAAAGGAGGCACCTCTGTCGCCTCCACCATTCCCGCAGAGACTTATACCATCGAAGGATTTGGCCATGTATCAAAAATTTGTGAGTATGTTGAAAGAGCTTCAAGTTAACATTTCTTTGACTGATGTGTTTGAATTAATGCCATCCTTTGTGAAGTTCTTAAAAGAGATTTTAGTCAAGAAGAAAAAGCCTCAAGAGATATATACAGTTGAGTTAGTTGAGGAGTGCAGCACAATCTTGAGCAAGCTACCTCCAAAACTTCAAGATCCTGGGAGGTTTAATATTCCTTGCACCATTTGAGGGCATGATATCATTGGTGCATTGTGTGATCTGGGTGCGAGCATAAATCTCATGCCTCTATCTGTTTGCAAAAGGTTAGGGCTAGGAGCAATCAAGCCCTCTTCGGTTACTCTTAAGATGGTGGATGGATCACTTACTCACCCTGATGGTAAGTTGGAGGATGTGTTGCTTAAAGTTGGTAAGTTTACATTCTCTGCTGATTTTGTAGTCCTAGATTATGAAGAGGACCGAGAAGCTCCAATCATTTTGGGGTGACCATTATTAGTCACCTCGAAGGCAATTATTGACATGGAGCTGGGAGATATGACTGTTAGAGCGCATGGAGAAAAGGTTACTTTCAAGGTTTATAATGAGAAGGAGCACATAACTAAGGTTGAAGAGTGCTCTATGATCGAATGTGTCAAACAAAAACATGGAAGTAAACCAAATGACGTGTGTGAGCATAATGTGGAACAAGATAGCAATGGCACATCACATGTGAAGTTGAAGATGGGTTCTCTCAAATAAAGGAAGAAAGCAAAGGTTCGTCGTAGGAAGAGAAGACATAAATGCTGGAAGTGAGCTAAAAGTGTCCTCGTACCACGACGTTAAATAAGGCGCTTCTCGGGAGGCAACCCGAGTTTGTACTTGTATTTATTTTATTTATAGTGTCACGTAGTTTTTGTTTTTCCTTAGATTGCAGGTTCATGTAATGTCGAGTTTAAGTGTGGGGTGTCCTCACCCTTGCCTAATATTGATAACCTGTTGGGGGAAAGTCTGAGTACCTCATGCTATACGGAAGCTTGGAGGATGTTAGCGCCAACGGCTAGGCCGATTGGTCTTCAGGGAAGTTTTCTTTACCCTTGCACTTTCTTATTTTTAGCACTGAGGACACTGCTTGATTTAAGTGTGGGGTGGGGGAACTCCCCTTTATTTTTGAGGTTATGGATGCATGTACCATTAGGATTTTTATTTTTGTCACTTGACATTATTTTTATTTGTTTCTTGCTTTAATATATAAAGAATAAAAGAAAAATTAGAAAACCAATGAAAAATTTCAAAAAAAAAATTATTTTTAGTCTTTGTTAGTGGTACATGTCATCCACCCCGTGGTTTTTCTTATGACCTCGGTTCTTTTCCACGGGGAGGCCTTCGAACCGGGTAGTTTTTATTTTTATTAGGATTAGAGTAGTTAGTATAGGTGGCCCTAGACGGAAGGAATAGGTGTAATTCTAGGTGCCTTTGACTTGTTTGATACCGGTGGACTTGAACTAGAGCATATGCTATTTGTGGTGTCTTTTGGTTTTACATTGTGGTGCATGCCTAGGAAAAATGGAACGACCCCCTTAAGATGCTTGAGTCCGTTCACTTGACTTTGTTGTGAACCTTTGTGCATTAGTGCTTAATTTTCCACAAGTTGAACCTTATTTGTTTGATTGAGAGTTGTGATGGAGCCATTTTGTGTGGACTGTGTGCAATGTGTGTTGTGAGGCATATTCTATTGTGTTCCATGTTTGCATATTGGTGTCTAGAACTTGCCCCGTGTGTGTGCAAAGCAAAATTCTAGGTTTGCTCTAGTCGGGAGATGATACCGGCCTTCTTGATTTGCCTTTTATCTTGATTTGCCTACCCTTATATACACCTTGGACTTGATTGTTGTGATCTCTTTGACCTTTTTGTTGGCACCCACACCGCATGCCTACCCACTTGTTCTAAATTGCTTTCTTTTGGCCCTTTTACTCCTTAAGCACTTTAATTGATAATGTTATATTATTGTGGAGTTTGTGGTTGAAATATTGGGAGGTTTTGAGTGGAACCAATGAGGGGAATACTTGATAAATTGTGAAGTATTTGAAGGAGCATTGGCAAGGTTTGGAGTGAATTGAATTGAAAGTGAAAAAGAAAAAAAATTGATTGAAAAAAATTGAGAAAAGAAAAAAAAAGAAAACAAATGAATACCCATCCTTGCTAGTGTTGTGCTTAAAATAAAAATTGCTACTTGTTGAAAAAGGTGTGTGTGAAAATTATTGGTTGCATGTAATGGGTGGCTTTGATGAGACTTGTGCTTAATTTGAATGTGATGTGTTAAAGTGCTTAGGGAGGTAGTCACTATTACCCATATGTATCCTACCAGCCCCTTAGCCTACATTACAACCTTTTAAAGTCCTAGTTAATCCCGATTGGAGTGAGCTTACATTAGTGAGTCCTACACTACGGGCAAGCCTATGGTACATTGTGTGTGACATGTGAGCTTTTCATGAGAGTGAGTGAATTCTTTCTATGCTATTGTCCCCGTTCTATTCTTGATATTCATTGTTGTGTGTGACACTTGGGGGACACTCTCTTGCTTCATTTTGGTGAGGGCACATGGTTTGTATGAGGTAGGTGAAGTTGTGGCTTCTTGGTTAAGTAGTTAGGTGTTACTTGTGGGAGCATGGTTGCAATGAGTTGAGTTTGTGCATTTGAGTTGTCTTGGGGTGGTTGTTCTCATGTTTTGATGTTTGAGAAATTATTGGCATGTTTGATGGACCCATAGTAGTCTTGTATGCATTTGTTCAATGGTCGGTATCAACCATAGTCATAGGCAGACCTGTTCTACCTAGGTTGGGAATTTAGTTGTGATTGCTCGAGGGCGAGCAAAGGTTCAAATGTGGAGTGGTGATATTTGGCATTTTATGCCTATAATTCCTTAATATTTCCTCACGTTTTGATACTTTATTCGCGCGTTTTCTAGTTAATGGATGTGATTTTGCGCTGATTTTTTATCGTATGATTGTAAGTTGTTATGACGTGCAATTGGAGCATTAAAGAGCATGATCGAGAAAGAAAAGATTGGATTTGGATTGAGGATTGGATCGAGAACACGAAGGCACAACGCAACGCGAGCTGCGAACGACGAAAGCAGCCAAAATGGCCTGGCGCGGTTACTGGCGCGGGGCACCCCTAAAGCGCCCACTTTCTGGCGCGTTTTGTGGCGCGAGGCATGGCTATTGCATGCGAGATTTGACGGGTTATGCTTGGCTCCACGCGGTTTGAGGCACGGGGCACCAGCTATAGCGCCCCTGGAGCGGGTTTTTAAGTCCTATTTCGTCTAGGTTTAGGCGTAACTTATTATTAGGCTTTTGTAAACACTATAAATACTCTTTTACTAAGTTTTTGAAGGGAGTTCAGACTTTGGAGCAACTTCAGAGCACCATACTTCATTAAACAAGGGTTTTACTCCTATTCTTTCATCTATTAATCATTGCATCATTATTTCATTAAATCATTGTCTTGTGATTATGAGTATGCGTGGCTAAATCTTACGTTCTAGGGTTAGAGTGTTTCATGAAGGTTGATGTTTGAAGAATGAATTCCATATATTGAATCCCACAACGGATTACTTATTCTTTCTTGATCATAATTGTTTGATTATAACGGCCGAATAATTGAACACTATCTACGGTTCTTAGATTGAACTCGACAGAGGGAATTTATGAACGCACATAAGAAAGAATAGGGCTTGATTTGTGCACCTGGGCATCGGGAAATCAATTTGTGGGTAGGATAGACATATACCTATTCACCTTGCTTAGCTAAATACATAATTTGTTAATGCGTGCACGTGATTCAACCCATAGACATATAGGGATTGGAGTAGCCTGCATAGATCGTGAAGAATCGAAAGGTTTTTACGGGTACAATTAACCTGTTAGTTAGCAATCTTGGGACTTAAGAAGTGGATACAACAGGATAACTCAACTGGATTGTTCGTAACTCTGACCCTGGACCGTCTCGTTAATATTGTTTACAATCAAAGTTTGCACCATTGTTTAACTGAATTTCCACTATTTAAATTATTGTTCCTTAGTTAATAATACTCTCACTATTGGAAAAGATCCCTGAGTAGTTGTTAAGAAATTGTTCGTTAGGAGTCCAGTCTAAATAGTCCTCGTGGGAACGATACTCTACTTATCATTTTATTACTTGTCGACCATGTATACTTGCGTGTGCGTTGGGAGCAACAACAATTGAATGGATATTTGATATTTTACGACACTTAATTGGGAGCAAAATTAACTGGTATTCTTCTCATCAACAAGCATAGAACACAACAGTCGGAGAAGGCAACCCTATGGGTTTGATGAATTTAAGGACTAATTTATTCTTCCTCGACTCTTCATATATTAGATTTGTTTTGTTTGAAGGTTAAGAATAATTTAGTTAATATATAATGAGGGGTATATTTGTAGATATATACTTATTAGATTAGGGTTTTCTTTAATGTATTATGGGCTTGGACCATTAGCATAGCTTGGATGATAAGCTAGGTTAGAAAATCAAATTGTATATAAACCCATTTCATATCCACGAAAAAGGTGAAAAAAATCACCCCCAAAATTTATATTTTCTCTTTTAAATTTAGCATGGTATCAGAGCCCAATCTAGCTTTTATTAATCTGTAAGACTCTGTGTTTGGTGAGTGAAGTTTTATTCGAAATAGGTATGGCCAACGAAACAAGACAAGTGGTTGTCGGAGAAGGAGGTAGTTAGTAGAAAATAGTCTCTCTGTATGACATTACATCCAACGATTGTCCAGGGTTGCTAATCACTCAAATTCAATGGAAGTGTGAGAATTATGATGAATGAGCAGGGCCTGTCCGAACAACCTTGATAGTGCGAAAGAAGTTTGGTTTCGTTAACAGAACGATAACAAAACGTGATAATGAATCGCTAGATCTCGATAACTGGTGAATGATTAATTATTTGTTGGTATCTTTGTTTCCTAACTCGATTTTACCCACTCTCCAAAAAACTATCTCGCATATAGAGGTTTCCCAGGATCTGTGGGAGAGTATTCGGGAGAGGTTCTCCATGGGAATTGTTCCACGAATTCAAAAGTTGAAGGCAGCATTAGCCAGATGCAAACAAAAATGTATGGCAACACAGAACTACTTTGGAAAATTGTTATCTCTAATAGGAAGAACTCGGAAGCTATGAAAACTTTTCGACGTGTTCATGTGGAAAGTGCACGTGTAATGTCATGGCCTCTTAGGAAAGGAAGAAATAAGAAGAAAAAGTACATATTTTCCTTATGGGATTAGATGAGGATGACTTTAGAACAATTCGTTCGAATTTGTTGGCTCAAGATCCATTGCCTTTGTTGAGTAAGGTGTATCAGAAGTTGGTTCAAGATGAAAGAGTTAAAGTATTTGCACAAGGATAAGAAGAGAAATATGAAGAAGTGGCCTTTTCCACCCAAGTTGGATCCCCTCCTAGAAAAAATTTGAAGCCACAGACAAAAGACCAAAGTGTCTGCATTGTGATCATTGTGGTCACCATCGGAGCATTGTTTTGAAGTTGTAAGATATCCGGATTGGTGGATTCACTCACCTAAAACCGACAACAAGTCAGGTGGATATGGAAGAGGTGCGAATGATAATGCTGGCTATGGTCGTGACGTGGTGCTGGACATGGATGTGGTGCTCCCCGTACAAATGTGGCTCACACAGAGCCCGAAGTGAGTATGGCATCCGGGAAATCAACTGTCCCTAGATTAAGCAGTAAGCAGTGGAAGGTATTGGTTGGATTGTTGAATCAAGAAAAATCGGGCACTAGTGACTAAGTCAATAGTAAGATTGTTCATTCCCCGTGTATACTTGAAATGGGGGCTTCAAATCACATGGCCAGAGATTTGAATATTTTGGGAGGCTGAGGGAAATTCCACATCGTCCAGTGGGCCTTTCCAATAGAAGCAGCTTTTTTGCTATAGGAAAAGGATCAATTAACATTGATGAGCATTTGAGTCTCCAAGAAGTTCTTTATGTGTCTGGGATGACGTGCAATAATTCTTGTTTCTCACTTGATTGATCAATTTGGTTGTAATGTGCAGTTCACTAATAACTTGTGTGCTATACTGGACCGGATTATATGGACGTTGATTGGAGCGGGTGAGCGAAAGGATGGACTTTACTACTTACGTGTTGTACCTTATTTGAAGGCTTTGAAAGTGTACGTGCTGGATCTATGGCACCAAAGGTTAGAGAGGCACCCTTTGGTTCAAGTAACAAAATGTCTTCCAATTCAAGATATTAGGAATTGTAGTAGTAGATTAAATGAAAAGGCTTGTGATGTCTGCCATCGGGCAAAACAAATACAGAGTGTATTTCCCTTAAGTGATAATAAAGCTTCCACAGTTTTTGAATTAATACACTGTGATTTATGGATCCTTATAGAACGGAATCTTCTTGTGCATGGTTTTTGACAATTGTTGATGATTGTTCCAGGACAGTGTGGGTTTTTTTGTTAATTAATAAGAAAAAAGTGAATCAAATTCATAAGTATGAGAACTTTCTTCGATGAACAAGGTATTATATTCCAAAGGTCTTGTGCCCACAACAAAAGAATGGGACAATTGAGTGAAAACATAGACTTATCTTAAATGTTGCACGTGCACTTAGGTTTCAAGCACATTTTTCAATTGAATTTTGGCGTGAATGTATTTTGACAGCTTGTTATTTGATCAACTAGACACCTTATTAGTGTTACACTGGAAAAAACCATTTATGATATCTTGTTTGGTGTAACACTATGATAATTTGAAAGTGTTTGGATGTCTATGTTATATCCGTAAATGTCTGTGCCTAACAATTACTCTAGAGGTTAAACAGATAAATTATAAAGGGGTCACAAGAAATTAAAATAAATACAAAGGAATAATGTTAAAAACTAGAGAAAGTAGAGATTGTATTCCTTGAGAATAGGAGGATTCTTAGAGAATCGCTTGATAAAAGAGAGAACTCTCGTAGGATCCCGCAATGTTAAAGAACAAAGAGAAATTATTATATCCTTACTTGAATGAATATTACAATGAGAGAAGGGGGTATTTATAAGCTAAACTTTACCCAAATCCTAACCCTATTAGGATTTTATTTGTGAGGCCCTTGGCCATTACAAAGTATGTTAAGGATTTCTACCCTATAAAATAAAAGGATTAAGGGCGGTATAATTTATGCCCATACAGTTATTCCCTCCACTTGTTGAGTGCTCTCGGGAAGTGAATGATGTTCCAATGGCTCTTCAAGATCTTTGTTTAACCTTGATGGCCTGATCAACAACATAGCTCGTCGGGATTAAAAGTATATGTTTTGAGAGCTGCCTCGTTATTAACCAATTGGGACAAAACCTTGTTAAGGGAAAAAAGTGCAGCTTGTTCCCTCTGATGAAGATATTACTTGACGTCTCTGAGATGATGCATTGCAATTCTGTAAGCAAGCTTTTAGAATGCCGAGGTTGGCTTTCGTTGATCATGTGTGCTCATTAGCCGCAGAGGCGCGATGGGTGTGGGAAGAGAGCATGCAGAGATCGAAACCACGCAGGACTAAGTGGACCAAGCAAGAGAATGACTTGGGCTCGAGTTCACTGCTAATTAGGTCGAAAGGAGCCGTTGATAAAAATAACCTTGGCTGGGGAAGCCATATTATGAAGTTCCTTCAGAAGATTTGGTAGAGAAGAAGAGTGGTACAACCGACTGTGCCATCAACGAAGAAAGCCTTATTTCTTTTATAGGAGTAAGGGACTTCTTCGCAAATGATGGGCACATGTGCTGATCTCCTAGACTCTGACTCAGTCCCGCAGCTCTGGTTGTCAATGATAGATGTGCTCGTTGATGAGTGCTAAAAAGAAGCGGATGCAGAGACTTGAGTCATACGAGCCTTAATTTGTCAGGCAAAGGAGTGACTTGGGGCTCAACTTTGCTGCCGACTGGAATAACGGTGTAGATGTTAACCCTTTTCCATTGACCTTGGGTTCAGTCCCTCGAGTCTACTTTCTTTGACTATTGCCTCTGGCTAAGGCAGCTCTTGTAATAATATCTGCACCTGATTTTCCCTTTTGTATCCATAGCCTACGGGCTTTTAGTGCGACGAAAAAATAATCTTTTGTCGACGTGTCTGAGTTCTTTTATGTTGTTGTAGCAATTTTTTTGCTTATCCTCAAGTTGTATGCCAAGTGTTGTTGGAATAATAGTGTACTCGTTGAGAGAATCTTTACGCTCGTTGAGAGCATCTTTACATTCATTGACAACGTCTTTGCGCTCGCGGAGAGCGTTTGTGCTCGCGGAGAGCATAATTGTATTAGTTCATTGAGGATATTTATGCACCTGCGGGAGACATGTTTGTTCTTCTGATGAAGACATGTTTCATGCATATTGATATCGTCTTTGTTTGTCTGAAGAAGATGTGGTTTGCACCTGTAGAATGACGGCTTTGAAGTTGCGTCACTAGATGGCATCTTGATTGCGCCAGTAGTTGGCGGCTTGATTGCAAGCTCGCCTTCAACTTCAGTAAGTACATGGGTGTTGAAGTCCATTATGAAATTTGAAGATACTTAAGATATTTATGATCGTATGCAGCTGGAATATGATGTTATGTTTTCTTAATCCAGAAGTCTATTTGGATGAGCGTGCTGATGATTCTGGCTTGGGAAAAATGTTTTTTAGCGTGAAGATCATTACGACTGCTATCGTGTGGCTTTGAAAATACGACCATAACTTGTGTGCGACCATGATCATGACTATCACCATGTTCTTTATCTGCTTGAACCAAGTTTTAACCTCCTGCAATTATTTGGCGACATAGGAAACTAGTTTTCTTTCTCCCTCGGTGCGAGTACGGCACTTAATGCTTCCTTTGAGATTGTTTTCTTGACTTCAGACTCATTCTTAAGCACTTTCGGGCATCGTCGTGCCTATGTTTAGGAAGTTATATTATTGTAGGAACCTGAGCTTTTGAAATCATCGTGCCTTACTACTAAAAAGGAGACGCTGAGTCTGTAAGCGAATATAAACTTTAACAAATAATTGAGCCAAAGGATGTCATGTCTGAATTATTAGCTATCCGATCTCCTCCCCCCCCAGTATCTGAGTCGGTTGGATAATGACTCGGATGTGTTTGGCTTTGAGGCGCAGGGGTCTTTGACTATAACTGTCAAGATTTCTCTTAGATCAGGGTCGTGGATAATGCATGTTATCACTTGGAAAACTGTGAGCTTTATTACCCGAGCGTATAGACCGGTAGTTCAATCTTGCCGACTGATCTCTCGCTTTGTAAGCCTTTTTCTTGTCGACCTTGCTAGCTTCACAGAACATCACATCATCGATTGTCTTGTCCTTGATTTTTGGCCTTCTAATGATAGTGTTAATCGACCTTTTGGCTTCTGGTGGTTTGAGGGATTCTGCATTCCTATTTCTCGCGTGAGTTTGCTTTCCTTTGTCGGATAATAGTTCTTTGGACATTATCATGCATGTCCATCAGCCTTGGTATGTCTGAGAGAGACTTACCTTATGCTTTTTGTTATGAAGTCTTTGGCCCTATCATCTTCGTCTTTGTTGCATTTTCGGCCTCCTCGGCTTTTGTTCTCAGACAGTCATGTTATTTCTTGCTCAATTCGGATCTTATCATTATATAGTTGATATATTGTGTCTCAACTCGTTATGGGGTTCTCTTGCAAACTTCGCTACAGCTTTTTTGCAACCAGCGAACCTCGGGGGTTTAGACACATGCCAAAAGCTATCGTGGCGATGTCAGAAAAGGAGAAAAGGTCATCCGTTCTCTCTGGAACCTTTCTAAGTAATCCCTCAACAATTCTCCTTCTCGTTGGTGGATCGTCGAAGATGTCCTCAATTCTAAACTCTCGTTTTCGGGCACCGGAGTGCACCTTCTTGAAGAGATCCTTCTTTTAGGTGAATGATTCGATCAATCCTACAGGCAGTTAGGTGTTCCATGCTAGGGCCCCCTTTGTTATGGTTGAACTGAACCTCTTTACCAAGGCAGACTGGGTTTCTTCCTCCGTGATCTCATTGTTCTTGATGGCCGTGTAGTATGCGGCTATGTGCTCATTTGGATCAGTGGTGTCATCATATTTAAGGATATCCGACAGGCGGAAAGTGCGTAGGTACGTAGACTTGTGTAGTACTTGCCTTGTATGCATGCTTGAAGAACTTCTGCTTGTCGACGACGGTAACTTGGGGTGGAGCACCCAGTACATTACCAATCCGGTAATAGATCACCTTCAACTCCTTGAATATGTCCTGGATAATATGTTTCCCCTTGAGCCCTGGATTGTTGGCTGCTGTTGAACTCCCTGGGGGCGGCCTTCATATTAATCCTTTGTCTGGGCATTGAAGCCAGGAAATTACCATGGGGCTCCGATCCTTGTAGATATCCTCGGGAATGAACCGGTAAAGAGTGCTTCTAGATGCCATGCTAAAGTTTCGGTCATGGCGGCCGACTTCTGAGCCGTCTGCTCCTCCTGCGCTTTGAGGAAGTTAGCGAGAACATCTACAAGTTTGTTGTTGGCCCTAACGGGTGCGGTACACCATCCCGATCGCTTTCAGTGGGGAGTGACCCCTTGGATGTATCCTTCTCTAGCCTACTGGGATCCTTTGAAGTGTCGTCCACTGTGGGAGTTTTTTTGTGTGGGAGATTGTCGCTTCCATTCGACATAGTCGTGCTTTTCCTTCGTAAAAACTGACAATTGTATGGGGCCCATGGTGGGCCCCAAATTGTTTGTCCCTAAAAATTGATCAATAGGTTAAACAGATAAATTATAAAGGGGTCATAAGCAATAAAGTAAATACAAAGGAATAATTTTAAAAAGTAGAGAAAGTAGAGATTATATTCCTTGAGAATAGGCAAATTCTTGGAGAATCGCTTGATGAAAGAGGGAGGACACTCGTAGGATCCCTCAATGTTGAAGAACAAAGAGGAACTCTTGTAGCCTTACTTGAATGAATATTACAATGGAAGAAGGGGGTATTTACAGACTAAACTTTACCCAAATTCTAACCCTAATATAATTCTAACCCTGTTAAAATTATATTAGTGAGACCCTTGGACCATTACAAAGTAGGTTAAGGATTTCTACCCCACATAGGAAAAGGATTAAAGGTGGTGTCATTTATGCCCATACAGTAAACATGGGCGATCAGGGGACAAGTTTGAAAGTATGAGTCATCTGTGTGTTATTGTTGGATACCCATATGGAAAGAAAGCATAAAAGTTGCATGATTTGGAAACTAAAGAATACTCTGTGTCACATGATGTTACTTTCTATGAAACCAAATTCCCTTTTGCACCTAACACTGAAGGCACTAAGCATCTGAACCAGTCATTTGTTCAGATTATAGGAGTGGTCGGAGATGACGAAGATATTGAAGTAAGGGGCATTGACACTCATTTTCCGTTGGCACTGTCCGAGGATGAGATGAGTGAAACTCAAGTACAAGGAATGATTATGGAGATTAATGTGTCTGAAGTGGATAATCTGGTCATTGATGTTGTGTCCTAAAGTTCAAACGCATAAGTTGTGGAGGAAAAATTGGGATGAGGAAAGCGTGTTAAGAAAGAGAATGTTCTTCTTTGTGATTTAGTCATAGATCCAATTCGAAAAATTAGTCACTAGGTTTCAACCTGTGTTCAAAAGTCCAATTGTTCACCTGTGTCACAACGAGCCTCAGGTACGCCTTATCCTCCTACACACTATGTTAATTGTGATAATTTTTCCTTGGGGCATGTAAGTTTTCTTGCAGCAATAACGGAGGGGCGTGAACCGACCTTCTTCTCTGAAGCCGTGAAGAATAAAAAATGGAGAAAACCTATCCAACAAGACTTGTAGGCATTGGAAGATGACAAAATATGGGTGGTTGGATACTTACCACTCGAAAAGAAAGTGATGGGTTGTTGTTGGGTGTACAAGATTAAAAATAACTCTAATGGTAAGGTGGAACGATACAAGGCCCGTTTAGTTCTTTTTGGTAATCATCGCGTCGAAGGCAATTATCACATGAAGGGCTTTGCTCCGGTTGCTAAAATGGTGACCGTAAGGACATTTCTAGCTGTGGTTGTGGCCAAGAATTAGGAATTGCATCAAATGGATGTTCATAATGCCTTTTTGCATGGTGATCTTGGCGAAGAAGTCTATTTGAAATTTCCTCGGGGTTATTAGACTACAAGAAACAGTAATGTTTGTTGTCCCCGAAAGTCATTGTATGGTTTAAAATAGGCTCCGAGGTATTTCTTTTCCAAGTTTTCGACAGCTTTGAAGATCTATGTATTTTGACAATCCTATTCTGACTATTCTATTTTCACGATCCAAAAAGGGGCAATCAAATTAAGTGTGCTCGTGTGTGTCGATGATTTGAATATTTTGGGTAATGATTCTCAGGCAATTCGTATATTCAAGATGTATCTCTCCACATATTTTCATATGACAGATTTTGGTGTTCTAACATATTTTTTGGGAGTTGAAGTGGCGAGAGGTTCCGAAGGTATTTTTTTATGTCAACGGAAATATGTGTGGGCAAAAATACGCCATCTATGATTACGGGGATACAAGCCTAGCTAGCGAGACTAGACTTAGCTTACAAGTCACCGGACGTAGAGGATACACGCCTGCTCCTCAAGCCACGGCCACTCAGCCGGTGTAGGCATAGGATGCAAGGTATACATCCAACCGCCTTAGGGTTTATAGTCTCCTAGTTAGAGTTTTGTATATACCATCGCCTTGAGTTTACAGATATATGGCCTTATTAGTCTTTGTATTTTACCATAATTAGGACTGGCTAAATCTTTATTATAAATATCCCTCCTTACATTGTATTGTAGATCAAGCGATTCACACAGCATCCGACTATTCTCAAGGAATAAAACTCTTTACTTTCTTGTCTATTACTTTTCTCTCAGTTTTACTTACTTCTCCTGCTTACTTACTGTATTTCTTGTGACTCTCTAACAAATTTAATTATTTAACCTAAACGAGCAAATTTAGGCCTAAACAGTTTGGCGCCCATCGTGGGGCCCAGAAAATTGTAGGTTTCTACAAAGGAAAAGACGCAACAATAATGAACTGCTACAACGATGCTTCGCAGAATTCTGCCATTCAGATCTGGCAGACGTCTTGTAACTCAGCCAACATGACTGAAACTATGAGCAGATGTCGGCATGCGCTGTTTCTTTGCTCGCTATTAAGGTCAGCATCCCATCGAGAATTCGTGCCCTGTAGAGACTCCAACAGAGCGGCGCCTAAAGGCCAAGGTACCTCAAGATTTGTCAACACGGTCTTCGGGGGGACCAAGGTCGACAACGACAGGGCCAGAACCGTTATGTTTTGTGAGGCTCACCATGAGGTGACTAAAAGGCCCCGTGTCAACACTATCGAGTTCGATGCTAAAGATGTGCAACAAGTCCTCTACCCGTACCACGATGCCTTGATCATCACCTTGCAGGTGCATGATGCACAGGTCAAGTGCGTGTTGGTAGATCCGGACAGCTTTGTGCATATCATCCACTGGAAAGTTGTTTGACAGATGGAGGTGCAACACCAGATAGTTCCCAGCCCATATACAATAACCAGCTTCAACAGCTCCAGCGAGAAGTCTGTGGGAGAAGTGCTCCTGGCGGTACACCTCCCCGGAATGAAGAAAATAACGTCCTTCCAGGTAATGACATGTGATCTCTCGTATAATATTATCCTGGGCAGACCTTGGATTCATGAAGTACGTACGGTGCTATCTACACTTCATCAAGTCCTCAAGTACCCTACTCCCTAGGAGTGAGAGAGATACGGGGAGAGCAGAAGTTATCCAGGAGTTGCTATGTCGCTACTGTGACGTGCGCGATAATGAAAGAAGTAAAAAACCAGCGAAAGGTGTTAGACATGGGGCCTCCTGCTTAGTCACCAACATACCATCTGAGTCCGAGGGGCATGAAGGAACTGGACCCCAAGAGCCAACCATCACGATCCAAAAATTTTACGTGGGGGCCAAACTTTCGGCCGAAGCCAAGCAAGAGTTTTCAAATTTCCTGCGTGCTCGGTCAGGCACATTCACCTAGATACATACCGAAATGCATGGGATCTCGACCAGCATCATCACACACAATTTGAATGTTGACCCAAACTTCAAGCCGATCAAGTGGAAGAAACGGTCGATCAACCGTGAAAGAGGGTTGGCCGTCCACGAGGAGGTAGAGAAACTGCTAAACAACGGATCCGTTCGCGAGGTCCAGTACCTCGATTGGCTGTCCAACGTTGTGGTGGTCCTGAAAAAATAGAAAGTGGAGAATGTGCATCGACTCCATAGATCTAAATAAAGCATTCACAAACTCATCTATTCGACGGTGGGTCATGAAGCTCTTAGTTTCTTGGATGCATACTCGGGAAAAAACCAGATCCTCATGAACCTGGATGATCAGGAGAAGACCTCTTTCATCATGGATAATAGAATTTATTGTTATCAAGTAATGCCTTTTGGTTTAGGAAATACAGGAGCAACTTATAAGATGCTAGTGAACCTGATGTTCAAGGAACAGATCAGAAAGACTATGGAGGTTTATATTAATGACATGCTGGTTAAATCATAATTTTTCAGAATTTTCTAAGGATCACGTCATCCACTTGGGGATAGCATTCGACATCCTGGACAAGTTTGGCATGAAGCTTAATCTATAGAAGTGCGCCTTCGGCGTATCTTTAGGAATATTTCTAGGGTTCATCTCCTATAACAGAGCCGTAGAGGTGAACCCCGCCAAGATCGAAGCAACTGAGGTCATACCAGAGGTACTGAAGAGTAAAGTGGAGGTGAAGAAGCTCAACAATCGGATAGTCACACTTAGCCAGTTTATCTCATGATTCTCGGAGAGGTGTCACCAGTTCTTCAATGTTCTAAAGAATAATAAAAGCTTTGAATGGACAGAGAAATGCAGTCAGGCGCTCCGAGAGCTGAAGTAGTATCTGGCCAATCCGTCGTTACTAACTAAGCGACGCGAGGAAGAGCCTTTGTTGCTATAGCTCGAAGTGTCCGAAGTTGCTGTCAGTGTCGTACTTATACGAGAAGAGAAGGGAGTGAAATCTCCAATATACTACGTTAGTAAGTCACTCCTGGACGTTGAAACCCGTTATCAACATCTTGAAAAGTTTGCGCTCGCATTAGTGATGGCACCGAGGAAGTTGCGACCATATTTTCAGAGTTATATGATCATCGTAATCTCTTCCTTCCCTCTACATTTTATCTTGCACAAACCCGAACTCTCGGGCAGACTAGAAAAATGGGCTGTAGAGCTAGGGGAGTACGATTCATCTATCAGCCACGTATGGCCATCAAATCACAAGTCCTCGTGAATTTTGTTGTTGACTTCAGTGCCGATATGATGCCAAAGGCCGAAATCAAATACAAGATGATGGAAGACGTTACACTGGAGAATGGGTGATCCACACCGATGGAACTTTGAATGTTAAAGGAGTTGGTCTCGGTTTCGTGATCAAATCCTCAACCAAGAACACATTTCGGAAGGCCGTCAGATGCCCAGCGATCACGAATAATGAAGCAGAATATGAAGTCATAATTAAAGCACTTGAATTAGCATACATATTGAGGGCCAGGGAAATCAATCTCTTTAGTGACTCCAAGCTAGTGATCAACCAAATAACCAGAGCCTTCACCGCCAAAAATGCTTGCATGCAGGAGTACCTAGCCAAGGCGGAGAAGCGATTGAAAAATTTTCAAAAATGGAAGATCGACCAAATTCCAAGAGAATATAACACAGAGGCTGATGCCCTAGCCAGTCTAGCAGTCGCTATGAATAAGAACGCAAACAACCCTAGAACTGTTATCGAGCTAACCTGCATGAACATCAAATTCCATGAGGTTAACGTGACAGAATTTGTTTGGGATTGGCGACGCCCGATCATAGAATACTTGGACAAGAGAACACTCCCAGAAGACAGGAAAGAAAGAAGGAGGCTAAGGGTCCAAGCAGACCGATATTGCTTGATCAACGGGGAGCTGACAGTGTGAAAAAAATCGCCATCTATGATTACGGGGATACAAGTCTAGCTGGCGAGACTAGACATAGCTTACAAGTCACCGGGCGTAGAGGATACACACCTGCTCCTCAAGCCACAGCCGGTGCAGACATATGACGCAAGGTATACATCCCGCCACCTTAGCGTTTACAGTCTCCTAATTAGGGTTTCGTATATACACCACCTTAGCGTTTACAGTCTCCTAATTAGGGTTTCGTATATACACCACCTTGAGTTTATAGGTCCATGGACTTATTAGTCTTTGTATAAATACCTCTTCTTACATTTTATTGTACATCAAGTGATTCACATAAAATCTGGCTATTCTCAAGGAATAAAACTCTTTAATTTTTTGTCTACTACTTTTCTCTCAGTTTTACTAACTTTTCCTATGTATTTACTGTATATCTTGTGACCCTCTAACAAATTTAATTGTTTTACCTAAACGGCCAAATTTATGCCTAAATAAAATATGTCTTGATATCATCTCTAAGGTCGGATTATTGGGTGCCCGGCCAATTGGGATTCCTATGGAGAAAAATCATCGTTTGGCCCTGGCAAGTGGTCAGTATATTGATGATCCCGAATGTTATCGATGATTAGTTGGACATTTGATTTATATATTTTTAACTCATTCGAATTTATCTTATGATGTTCATGTTTTATCTCGGTTTATGTAACAACCATGGGTTGAGCATTAGTATGTTGCTCTCCGGGTAGTGCGTTATTTGAAAAGGTGTCCGGGACAAGGTATTGTGATGAGTTCAAAATGTGATCTCAATTTATATGGTTTGTGTGATTCTGATTGGCTAGATGCTCATTGACACGCCGGTCTCTGACCGGCTGGTATATTTCTCTCTGAGACACACTTATATCTTGGCGTACGAAGAAGCAGAATATTGTGTCCAGATCATTGGCTGAAGCAGAATACTAGTCTATGGCTATGACCGTCTGTCGCATCTTATTTATACCCGAACCGGTTAAAGTTCGAAATAGGACTTGACTTATTGGGGAACTCGCGGTTAAAGAGTTGGAATCGCCACCTAACATATTTTTTAACTAGGCGTATTAGGGCACCTATTTTGTTTCTAGCTAATTTTACAATTAACTCCGAAACTTAGTCTACGAACCAGAATTTCTAGGTAAGAGGTTCAAGTTAACTCAAAAGAAAAGGGTTCGGTACCTCTCGAGCTCCACCAAATGTGGTTACCAGCCGAACTTTATAATTGAGATTCGAAATAAGTAACTAAGCAATATATAAGTTAGAAATAATTAGTAAAATCAAACAAAACGGCTCTTTCTACTAATTTTTTTCTTCCTTAGAGCACTTCAATAAAATAGACCTTGCAAAAAATTAATTAAATTAGTTAGTATATCAAAATACAATAATAATGATTAAATGAAAGTGATATGAATTAAAAGACGTTTTCGGGAGCGTCGTTTTCAAGATTGTTCGTCCAAATATATCTCGCAAAAAATATGCAAATGAATCAGTACGTCAATAAATACTAATAATAATAATATAAATAATAAAAATAATAATGAAAGGATTTTGTTCTCTTTCTAAATGGACCACCGTCTCCTATCCAATTTGACCTCGCAAAATTTAAAGAAAATGAATAATAACAATAATATTAATAGTAATAAAAATAATAAAAATGATAATAATAATAATAATAATAATAATAATAATAATAATAATAATAATAAAATAATAGTTTTAATAATAAAAATAAGAATAAGAATAATAATAGTAATAGTAATAGTAATAATAATAATAATAATAATAATAATAATAATAATAATAATAATAACGAAAATGATAATAGTAATAATAATAAAATAATAATAGTTTTAAAATAAAGGGGAAAGAGATTTTTAAAAGTGTAGGCTCAGAATGTATGATTCGGCTAGAGGTTAAGGGACGTCGATACGGCTACAAACACGCCGGCCGGTCGTATTGTCATGCCAAGTGTTGGTCCCACCACTCCATCGCCGGCTCGTTTTGCAACTACGGCTCATACAAGTCATCATAGCCCATTTGTTTTTAGAGACACAGGTAGTATCTATTCGAATCAATGCATAGGCCTCAAATAAATGTGCATAATTATTCTCCTTGCCCGTAATTAGTATAGCATCCGTCAATTCGTTGTAAAGCCTCAAATAAAAATATTTTCATAGGCCAATGATTCCGAGCGTAGTATGGACCGAGCTTCAACAAAATGATCAGTGGAGTAACGAGCCAAACAGTAGAACAACGACGAAGTCAGATCCTCGGCAAGAAAAGCGACAAGGGACGGGGAGCGACCACCAGCCTTAGGCGGTGCCACTGCCACCCATCTCTTTCCTTGTCTTTGTGATTTCAGCCATACACGCCGAGGAAAAAGGACAAACGACTGTCAATGGGATTTGTCGGCTTGAACTGCCGTCGCCGGTGGACCCACAAATGATTTTCTGCTACTACAATTTCTTTTAACAGTGGTGGCTAAATCGCCACTGTTCCTCCTCGCCCTGATCTTCCTTTCACTGGTTTTAACTCCCTCACCCCTGAATCTCGATCGCTTGTGACTGATTTGTTTTATGGTATGTATAATGATCTGTTATGCTAGGTTATTCAAAGTGGGTGTGTTGTCGTGTGTGTGTTGTTAATAAAGGGGGTTGGTTGATAATAGTATGTGGATGTTTTACGGTGGTTTCAATGGTGGTAATATCTCAACACTGGTGGCATGTAAAGGTGTGTATCGTTGATGAGGGAGGAAAGAGTGGTAGGGTATAGGGTCTGCCGATGGTGTATGTATTGTTGCTGCTGAACTTTTTTGTGTGTGGGTAATGGACATTTGTGTAATGTGTGGTTTGGATCTGTTTCAGGTATGTTTTTTATAGGTAGGGGGTGTGTTACTGCAATGGTCTTTAAGAAGGGGATGGTTTAGGCATATGAGGATCTGTATGTATATGTGTGTGGTGTTTTGATTGTGGAAGAAGACCAAGAGTGGTAATTTCTGGTGTGTGTTAGGAGTTTTTGTGGGTGTTTGTGAGGAAGACGAAAGGGGAGGGGGTAAGTGGTTACTGTGGGGTCTGCTCGTGGTCCCTTTGGCTGATGAATTGGTGTGTTTTAAAGGATTGAAAAAGAGTTAGGGGTTGATTTGGGGGGAGATTTTGGGGGATAATTTGAGGAATTTTTGGAATGATTTGGAGATTGGAGAGGATTTTGGAGAAATGATTTAGGAGAAGATCGGGGGGAGAGATAAGATATGGGGGATGAACTTGGACGGATTTAAATAAAGAAAACGAACGTAGACCACATTTTGGCTAGATTCAAGTAGAAATAGGAATCTTGAAATTAAGAAGAAAATGATTTAATGTAGGAAAATGTATTTGGTTAAGTAATTGGTTTAGGTTCGACACGAAATACTTATAGGAATTCAAGAATGACTTAATTCGAAAATAAAGTAGGAAGATAATGAAATTTTAAATACAAATGTGAACGGATCTAGACGAACATTTGTCTAGGTTCAAAACAAAGGAGGATTTAAATATAATAGAAAAATAAATATTTTGGAATAAAATAACTACACGAATATTCAAGAGATTTTGAACTAAATGATTGGAAGAAATCGCAATTGATTTCTAACAGAATGGATGTACCTGGACGGACTCTTGTCCAGAATCGTAAGAATTTTTAACAAAAGGAGAAGGAAAAAAAGTAAATAGAAAAAAAAATTCTTTTAAATTGGTCAATATTCAACTTAAAAGTGTAAATAAAGATATAGATATACATATTTAATAAAATGCACAAATAATTATTAAATAAACTAAAATAAAATTATTTAAATATAGATAATCACACATAATTATTAATTTGCACAAATAATCATAAATTACTATGAATTTGACATGTAGCCTAAATGATGCAATTATGTGATATATTATGAATGTATTAAATTGCGCAAATATTCACATTTTAAAAAATAGCCTAAATGATGTAAATTTACGTAATATAGCCACACTTAAGTATATAATATATAAATAGAGGATAACGCACGTAAATGCATGATTTCTAATGCACATTTTGCACAAACACTCACATTGCACCCTTAAGTTGAATTATAGCCAATTTTAGAAAAAGGAGGGACAAAATTGGGTGTCAACACTGTCTATGAATTGAAGTGACTAAAAGGAGCATTGTGGATTCTTGGCATAAATCATCAGCCTCTGGTTCAGTTAAATTGTGATAGTAAGACAGTGTTACATATTGCTTGGAATCCGATATTTCACGAGCGAATCAAGCATATATAGATTATCACTTTGTCCATAATGAGATTATTGGATGAACCATACGTCCGGACAGGTGTCAACAGACACTCAGTTGGCAGATATCTTTACAAAAGCACTAGGCAGAGCATAGTTTGATATTATTTTTGCAAGTTGGGTATTCGGAACCCTCATGCTCCAACTTAAGGGGGTTAATGAGGGGGTATTTGTGTAAATATGTACTTATTAGACTAGGATTTTCTTTAAGGAAATTTTACAGTGTATAGACATTTATTTGTGTTATTTAAATAAAATAGACACATTTATTGAAATTTATGGTTTATAGACCTTTACCCCTTGGTATTCCACTTTTATAGCCATTTTTAAAAAAGAGTTTAACTAGATCTACTCCACGTTTTTAGGACCCATTTAAGACTTTAACTAAATCTACTCCATGTTTTTAGGACCCATTTAACATATCTTCATTAGAACCCATTTAACATATCTTAATTAGTAGAGTAAATTGTCACATGCCTTCACGGTATGATAACTCATTTATCTCCCCTTTACCCACATCACCCGATCATCTTCTTCCCTAAGGCCAAAGCTTCCAACAAAATAGGAGAACAGAGGGTCACCTAAGATGACTCAAACGATGGCAAGGACAAATCAAAGTTGCGACGTAATAGTGGCGGAAGAAGGTTCAGGTTGTTGAATCTTGGTTCACGGTATGATAACTCATTTATCTCCCCTTTACCCACATCATCCGATCATCTTCTTCCCTAAGGCCAAAGCTTCCAACAAAAGAGGAGAACAGAGGGTCACCTAAGATGACTCAAACGGTGGCAAGGACAAATCAAAGTTGCGGCGTAATAGTGGCGGAAGAAGGTTTAGGTTGTTGAAATAAATTATAAATCATGCATATTCTCTGTATAGGTGAGCATTAAATTTTCGTATTTCAAATGCGAATCAGAGTTGAAGAGAAAGTACGATGACGATGGACTGTTGTATAAACTATGCATATTCTATGTATATCATAGATGTATTGGACTAATTGTTCGAAATAGTATCTTTGCATATCCAATGAATATTTGTATTTTTGGTGTTAATATAATTTATATTAAATTTATATTTATATAATTTTTAGATATACTTAATGTATATATTCAGATGCATTTTTAACAGTACTTATATGTTGTATATTTTGAGGTTTAAATTTTCTATGCATGGAGATGGCAATATATATGAGATATGTACGCTTGATGTTTCTTTGGTGTATATGTAATATATTTTTTCTGGTATCAATAAAATGTATTCATGAGGTCATAAATATGCAGAATATATCACTCATATCAATAGAATATGGAGAATATGCAAAATATATTTTCACTTGTATTAATAAAATATCTTAAGTATAATATTACCAATGTATTATCTATTGAAATAATATCTCATAAATATGCAGAATATATTCCACTTCTATCAACAAAATATTTTATGTATAATAATATCAATATATTATATATTTAAATAAATATCATAAATATGTATAATATATCACACTCATATCAATAGAATATTATATACATAATATTAAATATTTGGAGATGTTAAGTGTATATAATTTTTTTCAACTACTATTGCATATTGTGTAAATATAATAACAATTTAAATGCATATTTGATGTTTATCTATTTAATGATTACAAATAATTTTGGTGAAATTAAATATATATAAGCGTCAAAAATAAAAAAAAAAATAGAAAAATCGAGCAAGAAGATGATTATTTGGATGGAATAGGGCTCCATAATTTTCTCCTTATTGAGTGGGAGTTGAGCTCCTTAATTTTCTCCTTTTCTTAACTACTTTTTAGATAGTATCAACTTAGACATATTTATATTGGGTAAATTTTGGCTAGCATATGTGAAGATGTTCAATTGCTATTTGAATGTAGGGCCATGGTATATATTTGGTTAGATATGAAATTTTCCCCTTTCTTTAATATATTATGGGCTTGGCCCATCAGCATAGCTTGGAGTATAAGGTAAAAATTTTGCGTGGGAGCCTGCTTGGCACACGCTAATTGATCCATATCCACCAAAAATAAATTCATTGAGAAATAGTCATCTCTGGACAAGTCTCAGTATTTTATACTGGAAAGTCCCAGTATAAAATACTGGGATCACTTAAACACTTATCCCAGTATAAAATAACTTAAACACTTATCCCAGTATAAAATACGGGGACAAAGTCTTAGCATAAACATGAATCCCGTTATAAAAACCTGGGACTTTGAACATGTTAGTTCAAAGTGCTATTATAAAGACATGGGACTAGTCTGGGGTGTTTGCCAACGCTAATGGAGTTTAAGTGTGCCCGCGAATATTTGGCTATTTCTCAATTAATTTTGAAATGGTGCATAATTCTCACTTAGCGCATTCAAAAATTGCTACACATCAAAATTTCACGAGAATAAGCTAGGTTAGTAAATCAAATTGTATATAGAGCCCGTCTGGGTGCGCTTATTTTAAGTAGTTTATAACTCACTTTTGAGAAGTTAGGAAATCCTAACTTCTCACTTTTGGCTTATTTTAATTACATAAGTGCTTATAAGCTCATGATTCTTTGAGTTGACAAACCCTCATTAATGAACTTATAAGCATATATGTGCTTTTAAGCTTATTCAAACGGGCTGATAAACCCCTTTCATATCAATGAAAAATGCAAGAAAGTTCAGCCCTAAAATTTATATTTTTTCCTTTAGATTTAACAATTTTTATAGCTTTGCATTACTTATTTATAAGTTATACAAGATTTGGTTTCCGATATAAAATTGTCTTACTAATATAACGGCGTAACTAATGCATTGTTTGATTTTAATATTTTATATTCGGCATAACTTATGTAGAGCTTTATGAGGTATACCAAAAGTTGTTTGGTAATATTGGCATAACTTATGCTGATACTTCTGTGTTGTTTAATACATTGTCAAATGTGGAAGAACAAAACTTGTATTGGCAATCCTCACCTTCTTTTGATGAACCTGTATTAGTGTGAAGGCTGCTTCTTACTGATGAGTTCCCGGTTCTCTTGAAAGTTCTATGTTAGTGCATTGCAAATAGTACAATTCTTTTGGAAGAGCAACATATTGGAACCTTCTGGGTGCGTGGATCTGAATGAAGCCATGTAAGCAAACAATAAATTACTCCTTTGAGTACAATTAGAGATAATAATAATAATAATAATAATAATAATAATAATAATAATAATAATAATAAGCTGTTGATGAGGTCATGGGACATCAAAATCGTTGAGGCTTGACTTGGGCTACGGCATGACTAATAGTTAGACTGAATGATATGGTGTGAACTGGTGCGTCATGCCACGCTGCTAATAGTTGAAGTCTAATGGAGGGAAGAGTGTCCTCTAAAAGCTCATCATTCATAAAATTTATACATTAGCTAAATTGAATGACACCATAACATAATACAGTTAAATATAACAAAAAGTATGATGGAACACACCTTCTCCCCACCCTCGCTTCGTCTTTTTTTCTTTGAATTATTATTTCATGACTACTGAATACTTTTGAACATTTATAAGAAAAGTTATTCTTAGACGAAAGTTGAATCTCTAGTTATTATTCGAATTTACCTTTTTGTTTCAACCCTTAAAAATTCAATATTTTTTGTCTAAGTTCACATCTTTTTACTTCCAAAGTTAACTAAATATATAAGCAATTCTTAATCCACACATTCCCATCAATGATATTGTAAATTCTATTCCTCTTTGAGTAACAACATTCAAGTTGAACATTGATCTTCAAAATAAAAAAACAAACAAAATTGTGAAAGAACATTTGTTCCCACCCACAAAAAAACAAGAGGAACAAGAAAATGAACCAACTTTAATTAAAAGTGAGACAAAAGGAGGACAATTTGGTCCATTCAAATTCCACTCATATATATGCATGTAAAAAATAAATTATCTTTTTATTATATAATAAAGAATTTATGTGTCATAGGTAATTTAGGTGTAAGGATATTGCACGGAATAGTACAATTATTATTCTGTTGTTAGAATCTAGTGAATGAACCTGTCACATTGACATAAGTGTAACAAGAACAAAGCTGTTTTATAGGCCAAACTCCACCAACCCCCCCCCCCCCCAGACACCCCCTCCCCAACCAAATGCTTCTCTTTCTTCAAATTCCTTAGAGAAACAAAACAACATAAAAAGTTTTTACCAAGAGGGGTTGTTCACAGATTTTGTCTTTATGGCTAGTTCATCATTTTCTATATACAAGTTATCATTTTTTGATTCCAGGTATTGTTTCTTTTCAATTTCCTTTTTTGGAATATCTTTAATAAATGATATAGTATTCTTCCATCTATCCGAGCCTTGGTGGATAGAGTTACGCAATATCTATGCTGGTGGGAGGTAGCAGGTATGAGTTAGTCGAGGTATGCTTAAACTGGCCGGACACCACGTTATCACAAAAAAATGATAGTATTATTTGTTGGGATTTTTAATTTGAGTCAATGAATTGTTGTTGATAAAAAAGAATTTGTATTAGAATAAGTGCTTAGTGTATTTGCGTTGAATTGTTCTTTGGTTTTTGGTTTGACAATAATTGTCAACGGTTTCAGGTCAAATATAGAAAGGAATTGTATTTCGAATTTTGATTTTATAATTGGAGAATGCGTTGTTTTGCTTGTTTGAATTTTCCATTAGAATTGTTCACATTCTTGTTTTTTTCTATTACTCTGTCTTTGACCTTTTCAAGCTTATTTTTTTGGCATATTACTCCCTATCCTAAATTGCTTTTATAGATACTTTTTTTCTATTCTATTTTGATCAAATATTAGACAGGATTGACAATTTTTAATGTGATTGTATTCTTGATTCAGCAATTTCGCCAAAAATTTGAAGCTTTGTGAGTATTGTTAATTGAAGAAGGGAAAGAGGTGTCCAATTTTGAAGGGCCTAGAAACACTTGGTGGAAAGGAATATGGCAGAAAAAATGACAGGAAGCATAAGTAGCAACGATATGATTTTCCGGGCGGACAAAATTGATTTGAAAAGTTTGGATGTTCAATTGGAGAAGCACTTGAGTCGGGTTTGGTCGTCAAGCAATGTGGAGAGCCTGAACCAAAGGCCCAAGGAGGTTTGGGAGATCGATCCTTTAAAGTTGGAAATAAGGTATCTTGTAGCTCAGGGAACCTATGGTACAGTTTACCGAGGTACCTATGACAATCAAGATGTTGCAGGTAACAAGTTTCTCCCTTTGTAGCGGGATAAAGTTTGTTTCATGGTTTCTTTATTACTGCATGTACAGAAATGATGTATGCATCTGAGAGTTGTAGGAATTACGAGACCACTTTTGTGTTATTGCTGTATTTGGTGATAATATCTATTCATTTAAAGTACTAATTGTTGCCTATCAACTACGTGTAGCTCCATGTTTTTTATAGTTGAACTTTTTATGGTGCAATTTGCCAAAAATTCATCTGCGTAATATTGATGTGGCAATGAAAAGATTCAATGCTCTTCTGCACAAGATTTGCATCTGCGGTTGGACTATCAATTACAGAGATCTCACTAGAACCTTGAAGCAGTGAACAAGATGTTTGGCATGCAATACGCATTAGCTAATTGTTTTTTCATGGTTACTTGCTACACTGTTGTTAAGATCAATACATTTGACAATGGGGAAATGCTTTCTCCATTTTGCTTAACGTAAATGGGTTTATATTGGAAAGAAATGGGTCTAAATTGAGCAAAAAAGGTAACAAGGATTAATATAGTCGAGCCCAACTAGTTTGAAAATGAGACATAGTTGTTGTTGGGGGTATGGGTGTGGGTTTTGTTGAGTGAAAGTCAAACTGAAAATACCTAAGTTTGGTATAGTTATTCTTCTTTTCACATTATGTGCATGTATAAGAAGCTAAATAAAGAAAAAAGAGACTAAGAGAACTCTTATTTTTTGCGCATTACAATGTTGGCAGTACCTTAATGAGTGAGATTTCTTTGCATATGGACATGTTTAAGAGTTCTCTTGATGCATCAATGGTTTAGGATTTATATCAGATGTTACTTTTGGCAAGTAATTCTTTGTCTTTAATTTCTACTGTTGCATTGAACTTCTTCAGAGAAGTCTATGAAATCCTTACATACAAAACGAAAAAACGATGTTCATATGCTGTCCCAAGGATAATTTTAAATGCAATATGGACATGTCATAGTTATAATTGGTTATAGTGTGCCTATGGAAAACTCCTGCACTTTGGAGGTTAAAGTATGTTAGGTGGAACAAATCGGGCTTCCAAAACCCCTTCTACCCCCACCCACCCCCAATAGAGAAAATAGAAGAGGAAAAGAAGAAGAAAGGAAAAAAGTGGAGAACTGCAAAACATTTTCTCTATGTTTATACTCACAAGCTCTACCATAGCCCATAGGGTGAAAAGTATCTAAACTTAAAATCCTGTATGACCATAATGAATTTCTTTATGAGTTTATGATATTTGAAATGAACTTAGAAACCAAAAATAAAAATGGGTTTGAAATGAACTTTGGGTTAAAGATGAATAGCAAGATAACTTGACTTGACAAATTCAGTAGAATACAATTGGAATATGGCATTCGACAGTTCCATTTTGAAGGATCAGCGATCGAACTAACTCGGATCTACTGATTTTGAGTGTGTTATTTCTTTCGGAAGAAAATCTATATGTTAATGAAGATACTTAAGCAAGTTTTCCAACATGTTCTGGTAACTTTTGCAACATCAGCTATGATACTTTCCTGTGGAATGTCATTTGTGCAGTGAAACTTCTGGATTGGGGAGAGGATGGCATGGCCACTGTAGCTGAAACTACTGCTCTGCGGGCATCATTTCAGCAGGAGGTTACGGTTTGGCAAAAGCTTGACCATCCAAATGTTACAAAAGTACGTATTTGCTTCTCTATTGTCCTTTTCAACATTTAACTATCAACCTACTGCAACAAGTTGTAGTTTAAACAGACTCACAATTTCAAAGTTGGTACATTGTGGTTATCTTATTAAGTTAATCATGCTTTCGAATCTTGTTCGGTATCTTTTTTTACTTTCAGTTTGTTGGTGCTTCTATGGGAACTTCAAATCTTAAGATCCCTTCAAAGAATCCTTCTGAGGGTTACACCACGCTTCCTTCTCGGGCTTGCTGTGTACTTGTGGAATTCCTCCATGGAGGAACATTAAAAAATTACTTGTACAAAAACAGGAAAAAGAAACTTGCCTTTAAGGTTGTCATTCAACTTGCATTGGATCTGTCAAGGGGGTAAGTGTTTGTCAAGCATTATTGAGTTGGTTAATATATTGGATGATGTTTGATTTCTTCTTGGTTTTGCAGGCTGAGCTATTTGCATTCGAAAAAGATCGTACATCGCGATGTGAAAGCTGAAAACATGTTGTTGGATACTGATAGAACTCTAAAAATTGCTGATTTTGGGGTTGCTCGTGTTGAAGCGCAAAATCCCCAGGACATGACTGGGGAAACAGGAACTCTTGGGTATATGGCTCCAGAGGTATACATATTTTTCTACAAAAGATATGTAACATTGGCTTTGCATCTAAGATCATGTTATGTCATATCATATCATCATTGGTCTACCCTATCCTTCCTTACTTATACTGCCTGATATCTGCAAACATATCCTTTTACTTTGCCTTAGAAGCAGTCTATGCATCCGCAAATCATCCAATTCTTTTGATGTACTCCTTCAAGAGACTGATTGGGTGTGTTGTTTAGGTACTTGATGGAAAGCCCTATAACAGGAAATGTGATGTATACAGCTTTGGTGTTTGCTTATGGGAAATTTATTGCTGTGATCTTCCATATCCAGATCTTAGCTTTGCTGAAGTTTCTTCGGCAGTTGTCAGACAGGTTTGTCTGTTTCAGAATTTTATCGCATCGTTTACACCATGGTATTCCTTTATTTTTTGGTTCTTTCTTGTTTCCACTGAGTTACGCGTAAAGCGGACTGTTGTCTGAAGCAGTCTTTGACAACAGCTTATATGTCTATATGCATCACTAAAATAGGCTCTCAAAAATTATATATTAAACATGAGGTCCCATTAAGTTTCTTATCTTATATATCCTTCAGATATTGGGCGAAAACCAGGGATAAAGCTTTCCTTGTCAAGTGTCGAGCACTCAAGAATGTGAATTCTCGGTTTTCCTATTATACTTTGCAAGTGACATTTCTGGAACTGTGTGCTTACAGATATATTGGTTTTTTTTTTTTTTTTTTGGGACTTGACTGATGTGACGTATTCACATTAGATATTCATTTCTTTAAATCCAAGTACGCGTCCACGCTTGTTAAATAACCTGAATATCCAAGTAGAAATCTCATGTCCCTTAACCTTGCACTTGTTCCAATGCCAGTCCTATATGGTTCCATGTGTAACTCGCCTACACTATTCCAAGGAGTTGATGCTTTCCGTCCTTCTGTTACTATCCTATCCATGTCATGCTGGCTTAACTAGACATAATTTTCTTGACACTATCCGTTAAGTTTCTTAAACTGTAGTACGAGAATAAAAATTTGTCTTTTCTTGAGGTTCAGTTGTTATAGTGATCCTCCATGACTGCTAATATCATGAGAGGGTGCTGTTATTTACTCATTTCCATCTTTCATTGTGTTTGGTCCAAAAGACACAAATGGGGCGCTTTCTCCTAGATGACTCATTTCATGAAATTTTCTTATTGCAGAATTTGCGACCGGATATTCCACGATGTTGCCCAAGTTCTCTATCGCACGTCATGAAGAAATGTTGGGATGCAAATCCACAAAAACGACCTGAAATGGACGAGGTAGTGAGATTATTAGAAGCAATTGATACGAGCAGAGGTGGAGGGATGATACCTGAAGATCAAGCTGGTGGCTGTTTCTGCTTTACTCCATCCAGGGGTCCATAATTTGCAATACTTCGCTTTTTATCCCGTTTGGCTAAATCCATGAACTTGTACTATCAATTAAAAGGCAAGTGAATACTTGTTCAACTTCTGCTTTTGGTTATTGACATCTCCCAAAAAAGAGTTCAAGACTTTTGTATGCTACCTTCCAGCTGTACATTTCTTCTTGGAAAAAAGAGTTGGTTCACATATATCTGGTTAAATTTGTTACTCTTTGATGTATTTTTTATTTTGGGGACCCTAGTCCGAGTAATGTTTACCAATGGGTTCAGGAATAGCAAGAATGACAGCTTGACACTAACAAATGCAGTGGCTATTTGCTCTAATATCCTGATTCCATGAAGGAGAATTGTACAAGTAGGGTACTTGTTCTGGCATATTTGCAATTTGATCTGAAAAAGAATGGCATCTTATTCTATGCTTCTGGTTTTTGTGTACCTACTTGTGGTTGAGGGATGCTAAATCATTAAAAAAAAATCGTACATTCACACCCCTTCTTTCAGGAAAAAAGAAAAGGAAAGGTCTTCTATAATGAATGCATGCTATAATTTGACAGAGGTTAGAAAAATGGATTTTGTGGGTTGTCATCTCACATTAATTAGGCGTGCTATGTTATGTATGTTAATTTATTCTGAAATCGTTGAGTTATTTGTTCCAGAAACTCTTTCTGAACAACCTTTATTCGTGATTCCTAACAGTGAACTATCCGAAGATATAAAGTTTCAATTACAAGTTCAATTGGCTAAAACACATTGCAGATCTAAGTAATTCATTTTTTTAAGTTCAACCAAATGGCAAAGAAACACTAGTTAGCTACAGCTTCACCACGTATGGCACAAATTTCACCATAATAGCCCATGTGTTGAAAACACATTATTCCATCAAACATGTAAAACTGAAAGCAGCCAAATGGTGTACAATTTTTCATATAATACTAGTCTGGGGAAGAGCAATGAGATGAAATTTGGTAAAAAGGTCCATGAAGTCTTAACAAAGTCAAAGAACAAAGATAGGCAAAGAATCTAACGGGCAGCCCGGTGCACAAAGCATCCGCATTCACGCAGGATCCGAGGAAGGGCCGCACCCCTAGGGGTGTGATGTACGCAGACTATCCTGATGCCCGGCTATTTCCAAGGCTTGAACTCTATAGGTCACACGAAAACAATTTTACCAATTGCTCCAAGGCTCCCCTTCAAAGATTGGCAAAGAATCTATTTTGATGAATTCTGCAGCTTCGGGAAAATTGGATCAACATAGGCATGATAGTTCGGATCAGCTAGCCAAAGTTTGGCAATGTAATGATAAGACGAGGTACGCCTGTGAAGTTCTTCAATAAGCCAGATAGTTGCTTCAGCTTTTCTAGGATGGATGATATCTTCTAGTGGAACGTCTTCATCATTGGTATCAAACCTCATTTGATTCCACTTCTTCAATTGGACATTGGTTAGGTAATGCAAGGGTTGCCCATATAACTTCTTAATGGTTGCAGCTAAATCCGTCCATGAGGTGAAAGGGATATGAGCGGCACCCATTGTGGGAATAGGGACCAACTCCATGTACTCTTGATACATTTTTGCTCTTCTGATCATTGCATCTGTAAAAGCAGAACTGTAAGAGTTACACGGATACAATTCGTGAAATAAAGATACACTGTTACCCTGCACTGGGGTCAATCGTGTGGCAACAGTTTGAATGAAGACTGGACATAAAATCTCAAAAGTGATTTCCATACTCAAAAGATAGAAGAAGGAACTCATCGAGCACCAGTAATATTACCAAAGAGACCTCTCAACTTGCTCATTACGTTATAAAACAGATTTTAATCAACTAGACAGAGGTTTGTAGACCAGCTTTTCCTGCGAACATCATTTTCAACAAAAACTGCTTGTAGCTAGAGGTTATCAAATTCCACAAGGATATCTCTTAGCCAAATCACCATATCACTCTAGTTACACATTTCATCAACTAAACCATCATTTTCAACAAAAACTGTGGAATAAACAGGAAAAATCAGAAAATAAGAAGTACCCCTAATCAGCAGATTTGGTTCCACCGAAGGAAAAGATAATAGTACCTCAGCTTGTTTGGCACTGATGGAAAGGACGCAAAATAGATACGGATGGGTATCTCTAACCCTTACACATCTAGTTTTCTCGTTTTAGGCTAACAAGTAACAAGACAAGAGAAAAGAAACTGTACAGCTCCTCTTTTACTTCTTCTCCACCTACTCTTTTTTCATCCCAACCAAATGACGCTCAATTATTGTTTGATAATTGTCAAAGTTTCATGATGCACAGTACCATTGTGTCATGATCCAATTACTAAGGAAAGAAACAACAAAAGGAATACAATCAAACGTCTAGAGACACTCCTCTTTTCTATCTTGCATCTATAGTATTTTTGCAAATCTCCTAGTTCCATAATTATTTATTTATTTTACTTTTTTTCCATTCCCAAGGCGGCAGAAAACTTGTTTAAAACAAGAGAACTTTTTTTCCATCATTTTCAGCCTGAAACAAAGTTAGTGCTCCATCGTTTTTAAAACCCTAACAGATCCAAAATCAAGAGGAAAAACTCTGATCAGGAAACAGAGAAAATTGATGTGCATTCTAGAAATGGAAGCAAAATGATGAGATAATAAATAGGAAAACTGAGAGGGGTTCAGATGTTCTTCAGGATTCTGTCTTTGAGCACACCCAAAGAGCAGGCTTTCTTGTCGCTGGTGGTTGTGTTCTGGGCAAGCAGGAGAAATAAGGAAAGAGACACCAGAACGAAGAAAGGATAAGTGAGTAAGACAGGAAAATTAGGACTTTGGTTCAGTAGGTAATATCAGTAATCTGCATTCAAGGACGCCTTGCTGTGTCACCAAAAGAGAAGAACTAATTGCTCTTTCCGAAATGCTGTCTGTCAAATACTATTACTCCCTCTGTTTCAATTTATGTCTTACTTTCCTTTTTAATCAATTAAAAAGAGAACGCCTCTTTCTATGTTTGGTAAGTGCATAACTTAACATTCCCATTTTACCTCGACGCTCCCTTATAGGAATGACATGTTTAAGACAGCAAAATAAACAAAATAAAAAGTATTTTCAATACGTTACACACACTTTTAGTTTAACACCACACGATTCAAAATTCTTCTTTACAATCTTAAACCTCAGTCCAATCAAACTAAGACATATAAATGAAATGGGGGGAGTACCATAAATGCTCCTTTTAGTCGGCAAAAATTTTCTCCCCGAATTCCTCTTTTCTTTTTTTTTCTCCCCAAGAGCGAAGATTTCTTGCTTCTGTAAATTCTGATAATATCTTACGGGAAGAATCAATTTATGGAAAACGTGTGCCTTCAAGTGGCAATTCCTAATTACAAAACTGTAGCGGAGAGCGATTATCTTTCTTCTTTGGTCCTTTAATTGAAACTCGAATCTAAAAGTTATTGCACCCTTGAGAAATCACAGTTAGTCTGGCTTCATGCAGAAGCATGAAAAATGGAAAATTTTGAAACCAATTTCTAAATGATTCTTCAGCAAAGTTGGTTACACAAGTACAAAGTTTCACAATGAAAGTTCAGCTTTTGCACATTTTGCAACCCTGCCAATTAAGGTCAGCAAATGAAATTAGATCACATTATCTAAGAAGTAGCTCCAGCCATGAATGCTATCAGATTTTATATGTGGGTTTGCATTAAGGATTCATATAAACTAATCAAGTGAAGATTATGCCTAAAAAATGTGAGATGAAGTTAAGAGATTCCTTCTAGGAATTATGCACATATCTTTGCCTAGGCTGAACTGCTTGGTAATGACACTTGAGCAATCAAAAGATTGTGTGAGAAATCCTAGTCCAAATAACCTAAATTCCTAATCTTTGACTCCCGAGTTTGCATATTAAAGAGGCAAGCTTGCCTAAACAAAAGAAACACGAAACGCTAGCTACCCAAACACTAGAATCTCTACCTACAACATATCCCAAACTTAATCAAGAGAAGGACGCATGTTTTTCTATTTTTTTTTTTTTTCTGCAGAGACAAAACAATTGTAGTCTGTTCCAGCTAGCATAACATATGCAGACACATCTTAGCGAGTAGGTTGAGAAATAAGACTCCACTTGACAATTATATGAATTATGACACGTAATTACAGTACCTTCAGAATCAAGTTCAATATGTTGATTAAGGGTGACATCATTGTTCAGCTTCTTGCTTTCTGTTTTATCGTCATCTGCATCAGAGTCGCTCGATGAGATAGTCACCTGATCACCAAAGGGCGCTTCCTGCTTCATAGCTGTAATTGTGCAGTCATCGGATGAAACAAAAAAACTATATGAGCAGTCTACAAACGAAAACTTCGACGAAACTATTTAACTTTAATTAACAGCTCGTCCAGGGATATTAGTTTAAAAGCTAGCTTCCAATCCCATAAAGGAAATGAAAATAAATGTAGAGTTTGAACTATTTAATTTGATCCCAATTCAAAGAAGAGATGAATAAAATATTCAAATCAAAGAGAGCTCATTAATGAACTGAACAACCTACTCGCGGAAGAGCCATCCAATTTAGATTCCGCCATTTAGATTTCCACACGTAAAATCCTAATGTTCAAGTTTAATATGCAACAGTTAAGTTTATCTTAAATAGAAGATTCACTATAATTCATGCTATGCCCAGATCATTCCTTTAAACTCTGCGTGTACGCATAATTCATCATAAGCTGCATGATAAAACTAACAATAGCATGAATAAAAAGACCCACTCTTTAATAATCCAGAATCGACTTAGCCAGTTAACTTTAATAATTATTTGAGATATTAACTATCAAGTTTGACTGGATAGACATACTTGGATTTATGGGGATTTCAGAATTTCTTTCTAAGATGTTCTTTTTTTTGCCCCTAGACTTTGGTTTAGTGGTAAGACCGCACCTTGTGAAGTATGGTTTGGATACACGCCACAGGGTGGCGTTCGAACTTACCACAGACAAAAGCCTGGTAATTAAGCAGAAAAATGTAGAGGGACAGACCAATTATCCACAGAGTCTCCAACCATGCGCTACTAGCCCTCGAGTATATCTCAGTTATAACATCTTTTTTTTTTCGGTAAAACAATTAGATTTGAATTATTAGAAAATCTTTAGCCGAGGGTCTATAGGAAACAGCCTCTCCACCTTGGTGGGATAAGATCTGAGTACATTTCGGACTTTCCAAACCCCACTTGTGGAATAACACTGGGTATGTTGTTGTTGTAGAATTATAAGAAACTGAAATCAATTGTCAACAATAGAGTCATAACTAGTTCATCTTAATATATAACAACAAGAAGAAGAAGAAGAACGACATATCCAGTGTGATCACACAGGTAGGTAGGGTCTGAGGAGGGTAGTGTGATCACACAGGTAGGTAGGGTCTGAGGAGGATGAGGTGTACGCAAAATTTACCCCTACCTTGTGAGAGATAGAAAGACGGTTTTCCATAGACCCTTGCCTCAAGAACTAGTTCATCTTATTTCTTCCATAAAAATGTAGACAAATTAATCAAGATTGTAGAATGGCAGAATAGTAAATCATTAAAAATCAAGACTTCAAAAGCAAATGACAATTCAGATACACAGTTACAAGTGAAAAAAAATGGTAAAATTAAGAATGTTTATTTTATGCAGACAAAATAAATTAGTATTTAAAGCATAACAGGGGAAAGTGGATTAGGGTTTTTGTAAAATAAAGAGGAAATGTTAGAGAGAAACTTACTTTTGAATTTGGCGGAGAAAGAGGAAGAGGAGTGGCACCAAGAGAGTTAGCAGGTGATGCTGACAGGAATTTTATTTGAGATTTTATATTTATATGAAATGAAACAAGTCAAAGTGATTTGGACATATTTGGATAATCTAAACTTGATTACATTCTATTTATTTTTTGTGAAATAATAAAAATGATATTTTCCAAGTGTCTCATTCTCTACAATTTTCTTTAAAATTTATAAACTACTTCAAATGAACTTTCGGAGAAAAACATTGTTTTCCTTTTACAGCTTGTTTAGATGGTTGTTATACATAATTGAAGTAACACGTACATGCATATATCACAAATCTATACTAAATAGATTGTTTAAATAAAAATCGGTAACTTATTTGTTGTTCTCGTAAGCGGAAACGGTAAGATTTTGAACCGTGACTGGAATTACTGGCAGTCGGTGGTTGTCACGTGCTTGACGAATTAACCCCTTTATCCACAGTCTAAACACCTAATTATTTGGTAGATAGAAAGAGGAAGAGTTATATAGAAAAGTAAGTTCTTTTCATTGTGTATTACTGTTTTATTTATAGCTTATATGAAGTAGTTGTTCTCTTATAGGACTCTACTAGGTAATTATTTATTTACCAGGATAAGCTTTAAGAGCACCCCTTATGGGTGGACTCTTAACAGATAATTCCAACAATAATGTATTGTATTCTTTTTATGAGTTCAACGTTTGGATAGATTGTATTGTTTTCTGTTATTTCATAATATCATGAACTAACAATATGAAAAATGAACTAACAATATTACCAAGAAATATATGGTATGACCTATGGGGTAGAGTTACTATAAAAAATGTAGGGTAAATAGTACCATGTTGTTATTAAGGGGGAGAAGAGAGGAAAAAAGATACGTTAACAACACGATCACGCCAAATTGGTCATTACATAAAAATAGACTTTTCATCATTATATAACGACAGGTTAACGATACAGAAAAATAAAATTTTAAAGTAACAAACAAAACAAGTATCGTATTGAGTGTAATAATACGATATGATGTATTGGATAAAAACTGACTGGGCTTTGGCGAACGACAGGTGTCGTCCACGTGGCGTAAGCTGACGTGTCACCGGACAGACACTCACCGGGCAGACATTCATCGGACAGACACTTCCCACGGGCAGACCCAAGGAAGTTACCGGATGTATCAACAGTCAGCATAATTTGAATAAGCAGTTACCAGCATTATTGGCGCGATCATTCAAATTACGGTCACCCAGCGGTTACAACCTTTCAGGATAAGACGCCCAGCGGTTACAACCTTTCTGGATAAGACACCCAGCGGTTACTTGTCCGAGCGGTTCCACACCCAACGGCTACTACAACTTCAACAGGCACCTTCCCTGCCTATAAATAACATTTACCTTAACCAATTGTAACAACTTTTACTTTCTGCGATACATGATCAATAAGAATACTCTCTATCCTTCCTTCATTGAATTATATCCCTTGTTCTTATTTTAATTACTGTCTCAACGATTGGATCATCCAGCGTGGTGGTTGGCGACTATCAAAGGATATGATACGTTTGCTCTTCCTTATTTACGCTCATACTGCATTTTTACCGTTCTATATTAGCATTATTTGATTTATCGCATAGATCTTTAATCTCAACTATTGATCGTGACTCCGCAAATATAAATTTAATTGTTAATTGGCCTAAAATCGGATTTAGGTTAAACAATTTGGCGACCACAGTGGGAGCCGGTCAATAGCTTTCGTAGGTTAAGAAATCTATCTTCTATATTGCATTTATTTCTGTCTATCTTCTGTTTCATAACTAAACATGGCAGAGAATGGTGCCCAGCAACAACAAGCCGTTGCAGACGGCCAGCGGGCAGCCACCCCTTCGCGTAGTTATTCCCCTAATTACTCCCCCGATTATTCGTCCGACGGGCAGCAACAGTCTTCCCAAGGACAGGTCAGGCAAAACAGGCGTGGACGCTCTCTGAGCTCTACTCCGCCCAGGAGATGCCGATGCTCTCAGAGCTCTACTCCGCCCAGGAGACGCCGACGCTCTCAGAGCGCTACTCCGCCCAGGAGGCGCCGACCTAGGAGTCCTCCCCCTGACCAAGGGAATCTGCAAAAAACATTTTTTGATTTTATGCAGCAACAGGTGGAAGTGAACCGGGGGATCAACGAGGCATTAAACTCTCTCCGGACGGAGCAACGAAGGAGCAATACTTCAACCGCAGGAGCCAATGTTGCGGCGCCTAATCCCAATGCACCCTCTTCACATACTTCTAGGCAAGAAGAAGAGCGTAACGACGGCAGTGGCACTGCAGACCCAGCGACTCAAGTCGACCAGAACACAGGTGGAGGATCTACAGCACACGCAGATATGAGCCTTGTCGTGGAAGCTCTCACCAAGCAATTCAAAGAAAGCCAGGAAGCACTTCAAAAGGCTCTCCACGAGAGGATCGATCAGATACCAGGCGCCCCGCCTACGCTGAAGAAAGTTGACGTCCAGCGATACTCACAGCGGCCCTGGAAGAAAGAAGCGGCCCCAAAGGCGATACCTAAAACGTTCAAAATGCCGAACATTCCAAGGTATCGCGGAACGTCTGATCCAAACGATCACCTTATGACGTTCAGCAATTTTATAAAAGCCAGCGATCTCACCGACGAAGAGATCGAGTCTGTACAATTGAAGAAGTTCGTAGAGACCCTGGCCGATGGGGCCCTGCGATGGTATTATATTTTGCCACCCAACTCCATCGGATCCTTTGCAGAGATGGCTGAATTGTTCGTGAAGGCACACACAGGTGCCCAGAAGACGGAAACCCGGGTAGAGGATATCTTTGAAATTAAGCAGAAGCCCCACGAGTCACTCCGGAAGTACGTGGATCGGTTCCACAGGGAACGTATGATGCTCCCCAAGGTACCGGACAGATGGGCGGCAATCGCATTCACCAACAGCCTGGACGTTAGGAGCTCGGAAGCCACACGAAGACTCTATGAGTCTCTTCGCGAGTTCCCAGCGGCCAGTTGGTCAGACGTGTACAATCGCTACAATTCCAAAGTACGTATCGATGAAGACAAACTGATCGGGGCAAGCGCTCGGGGAAGGACCCAGCCTCGCAGCAGCGGATCCGGCGGCAAGGCAGAAACGGAAAGATCGGGCACGCGATACGAGCCATACCCTGACCAGTCGCGCAGCAACCCCAAAGGACGCAGCCGCCACAGCAATAAAGGACTGTCTCGAAAGAAAAACCCTGAGTCGAGTTCCCGGGGCATCCCGAGCCTGCCAAGCTTCAACGTTGAAATGTCGGAGGTTATGGCAGTACTCAAAAACATGGGAGAAAGGGTCAAGTGGCCAAGAGACATGAAGACTGATCCTAGCAAGTGGAATAAAGACCTGTATTGCGAGTTCCACCACGATCACGGGCACACCACCGAAGACTGCAAAGCCTTAAGGTACGAGATTGCTCATTTGTTGAAACAGGGGTTCCTGAAGGAGTTCCTGACCGAGAAGGGAAAGCTCATGCAAAGGCTCAGCAGAACAAACCCGGTCCACCACGCGCATCTTCTCCGAAACGAACGGTCAACGTTATTTCGGGAGGAATTGAGGTAGACTCGGTCACCTTCACGGCGAAGAAGTATGCAAAGGTGTCCATCACAAACAGCAAACGCCCCCGGTCAGAAGGAGTAATCACCTTCGAGGAGTCCGACGCTGAAGGATCGCAGTCTCCACACGTCGACGCGCTGGTCATAACACTACGAGTAGCAGAGTTCGACGTAAAAAGGGTACTCATTGATGCGGGCAGCTCTACAAATATTATCCCATCGCGAGTCATAGATGAAATGCAGGTAGCCGACAAGATCGTACCAATATCTCGAGTTCTCTCCGGTTTCAACAACTCGAGTGAGAAGACCCTCGGGGAGATCACCTTAACAACTCTAACCGAGGGGGTAGCAAAGGAGACGACCTTCCATGTTGTCGATGCCGATCTAGCCTACAACATCATTCTGGGCAGACCGTGGATCCATGACATGCAGGCCGTCCCTTCTACCTATCACCAGGTACTAAAGTTCCCATCCGAGTGGGGGGTGCGCGAAGTCAGAGGAGAGCAGCGCACCGCACGAGACTGTTACTCGGTAGCTCCACAGCTACCCGGGGAGAACAAATAGCAATTACAGCATCCGGGACCAAATACTACACCCGACGAGGCTAAGTACGAGGTCCCGGAATTCATCGCCAAGATGGAAGAAAAGGAAAAACACATGCCAACAGTAGAAGCCCTGGAGCCCGAAGAACTGTTCGCTGATAAACCAGAGCGGAAGGTGTACTTGGGAACAGAGCTGAGCGAGCAATTGCGGGGAGACATCCTGCAATTCCTCAAGGAGCGGCATACAACATTCGCCTGGTCCCATGTAGATATGACAGGTATTTCCCCTGACATCATTACTCACAGGTTGCACGTGGACCCATACCACCGCCCGGTGAAACAAAAAACACGCCAGCAAGGAGCTTTCCGAAACCAGGTGATCAATGACGAAGTCGACCGCCTGTTAAAAATCGGTTCGGTACGTGAAGTCAAATATCCGGACTGGTTGGCTAACGTGGTTGTCGTACCTAAAAAGAACGGCAAGTGGCGAGTCTGCATCGACTTCACCGATCTGAATAAAGCTTGCCCGAAGGATTCCTATCCCCTTCCCAGAATAGATCAGCTAATCGATGCAATAGCCGGGCACGAGGTGCTGACCTTCCTCGACGCGTACTCCGGATACAACCAGATACTGATGGACCCTGGAGATCAGGAGAAAACGGCGTTCATAACTTGCCGAGGTACGTATTGCTATAAGGTTATGCCGTTTGGGTTGAAAAACGCAGGTGCAACCTATCAGCGTCTGGTCAATCGGATGTTCCACGACCATATCGAGAAGACTATGGAAGTGTACATTGACGACATGCTGATTAAATCCAAACGAGCAAAAGATCATCCGGCACATCTGAATGAAGCTTTCTGAATCCTGGATCAATATAACATGAAATTGAATCCGGAGAAATGCGCTTTCGGAGTTGGATCGGGAAAATTTCTGGGTTTCATTGTCTCTCAGCGAGGCATTGAAGTCAATCCCGCTCAGATTAAAGCTATCGAGTCAATCCCAGACGTACTTCGCGATAGGAAAGAAGTCATGAGGCTGACGGGAAGAGTAGCTGCCCTGCGCAGATTCATCTCCCGGTCATCTGATCGTTGCAAGAGCTTCTTCGATGTCTTAAAGCAGAACAAGGAGTTTGAGTGGACGCCTGAATGCCAGCAGGCGCTGAGGGATCTGAAGAAATACCTCTCCAACCCTCCACTACTTACCACACCTGCGGAAGGCGAGCAGTTGCTAATTTATCTGGCAGTCTCGGAGTCGTCGGTAAGCGCTGTGCTAGTACGAGAGGAAAAAGGTAAACAACTTCCTATCTACTATGTTAGCAAAGCTCTTATCGATGCAGAAACCCGTTACCAACCTTTGGAAAAGTTAGCGTTAGCTCTAGTAACTGCTGCCCGAAAATTACGTCCATACTTTCAAAGCCATACTATAGTCGTGGTTACCACTTTCCCTTTACGAAACGTTCTGCACAAACCAGAATTTTCGGGAAGATTGGTAAAATGGGCTATAGAGCTGTCCGAATTTGATATCACTTATCAGCCCAGGGTGGCAATAAATTCACAAGTCTTGGCAGACTTCGTGGCAGATTTCAGTGTAAATATATACCCTGAGGCAGAAAAGGAAGCCATTCTCTATGCAGGGCAGGCTCCGGGCACTTGGGTCCTCCATACGGACGGCTCCTCAAATGTCAAAGGGTCGGGGCTTGGGCTGGTCCTCGTTGCTCCATCCGGAGAGACGGTGAGGCAGGCTATCAAATGCCCTTTCATTACTAACAATGAGGCCGAGTATGAGGCCGTTATTGCAGGACTGGAGCTGGCGCGAAACTATGGTGCAACCATAGTCAAGCTGAAAAGCGATTCCCAGCTGGTGGTCAATCAGATCAATGGAGGCTTCGTCGCACGAGAGCCCAGGATGCAGGCATACCTCGGCCGAGTAAAGGAGCTTTTGACGCAATTCGACGACTGGGAGGCCATCCAGATTCCACGGGAAGAGAATCACGAGGCTGACGCTCTCGCAAACATGGGATCAGTTGCAGAAATAGGAGCAGCCGGCTCTTCGGCCATCGTTCAACTTCTCTACACGACCATGGACAGGGAAAAGTTCGAAGTTAACACTATCAGCACTACCTGGGATTGGAGGAACGAGATAACAAACTATCTCATTCATGGGACCCTGCCCACAGACGCAAAGGCCGCTCGCAAAATCCGAGTGAAAGCTGCTCGATACACCATCCTCAACGGCGAGCTGTATCGGAAGATGTTTGCGGGGCCCCTCACAAAATGTCTCGGGCCTAACCAAACTAATTATGTGATGAGAGAAGTCCACGAAGGCTGTTGCGGTAATCATTCCGGAGGAAAGGCCTTAACACGGAAGCTGATGCGTGCAGGCTATTACTGGGACAAAATAGAGAAAGATGCGAATGATTTCGTCAGGAAATGTGACAAATGTCAGAGGTTTGCCTATCTCCTTCATCAGCCAGCCGAGCCGTTGCATTCGATCATCTCCCCGTGGCCCTTCATGAAATGGGGGATGGACATTGTTGGCCCCCTTCCTACGGCACCACGGGGGTTGCGCTTTTTGCTGATCATCACAAATTATTTCACAAAGTGGGTCGAAGCCGCGGCGTATTCAAGGATACGGCAGACAGAGGTCATCGACTTTCTCTGGCGCTTTGTCGTATGTCGTTTCGGAGCACCCAAGGAAATAGTCATGGATAATAGCCCGCAGTTCGTTGGTCAGAAGGTGGCTAGGTTCCTCGACGACTTGCACATTAAAAGGATCACTTCCTCACCGTATCATCATGTCGCTAACGGGCAGGCCGAATCTACCAACAAAATCATCATTGAATCCCTCAAAAAGCGCCTCGAGCAGGCGAAGGGATGCTGGGTAGAAGAGTTACCTGGAGTACTGTGGGCTTACCGCACCACGGTAAAAATGAGTACCGGAGAGACTCCATACTCATTAGTCTATGGCGCAGACGCCTTGATCCCGGTCGAGATAGGAGAACCCAGCCTGCGATATGCGCATGCCACGGAGGAGTCCAACTCAGTTAACCTGTCCGAAGAACTGGATCTTCTCGAAGAACGCAGAGAACTGGCCCTCGTACGGGTGGTTGCCCAAAAAGAGCGGATTGAAAAGTACTACAATCGGGGACTGCGCATACGAAACTTCCAAGTCGGGGACTTTGTACTCAGAAAAGTGTCTCAGAGCACACAGGAAACGAATTCGGGGAAACTTGGCCCTAACTGGGAAGGACCCTACAAAGTGATCGCTTCGGCCGGCAAGGGATCTTATCGCTTAGCACGGCCAGATGGTTCGATCGTCCCGAACAGCTGGAAATTCGTTCATCTCAAAAGGTATCACTTCTAGGCGACAAGGACGGTCAGTCACTCTACGCTCCCCTTTTCTATCTTTACATAAAAGTTCTTACTTTTATCTGTGCATAGAAATTAGAAGTTCTTACTTTTTACACATAAGTCCTTACTTTTTGCTATACATTCTTTCTAAATGGTACTAACGGCCTGAACAAGGCCAGGTCCGTTTAGCTCAACTGGCAGAGCTCGAAGTTCTTCAGCTTCGCGGCTGTGGGTTCGAATCCCACAACGGACACACTCCTCGTTTGGTTATATGTGTTCATTAGACAGATCACCGAAAACTCCTTTCATATTGTCACTTTACGTGTTCCAACATGAAAACAAGGGGGGTGGTGAGGGCCCCATAGGCCAGAAAAGACCTTCACACAGGCAGAAGACCTTCATACAGGCTGAAGACCTTAATGTAAAGGCAGGAAATTTTTTAATTTGCGTGATAAGGCTTCCACGAAATAAAAGAAGTCATTCACAAGTTAAAACCTTCATGTGGCAAGGCTTCCACGAAAATAAGAGAAGTCGTTCACACAATCAAGCGACTCGGCCAGAGCTCTAAGCGGCCACGATTCGGTCAGACTATCTACAACTTATGACCTTTGCCTAAGGAAGGGGTAAGTTCAACGCGTTTGGGGAGACCTGAGAAAGTACGAACTTAATAAAGTTTGGAAAGTAGTTCCCAATTATAAGACACGAAAACCGAAGTATATGCACACCAAAGGGTCAAAAATTCAAAGCTACTGAATGGATCTGAAACTGCATATATACATTAAAACTATGAAGTGACAAAACGCCGAGAACGACTGACAGAATTTCATAGAGTGTCCAACAGGCCAAACAAACCGGCCAAGGGCCAGAAAGTCTTCGTAAGACTTCTGCCCACCAAATAAACAAGTCCGGCTCTCGCCGGACGAAACAAAATACATAAGTTCAGGAAAGAAATTATCAATTTGAAGGGTCGTGACCGGAACTCAACGCACCAGCTCCGTTGGGCCCATCATCACTCCCCAGCTCTTCATCTTCATCATCATCATCCTCGCCATCCGACTCTTCGGGAGAGAGACCCAATGCCTGTTGAACTCTTCGTCGACTGCAACATCTCTTCAACATCGACCTGCCCAGCACGGACCTGTGCAAGCAACGTGCGTTTGGCCTCGAGGGCCGCAAGTTTAGCCTTAATCTCCGATTGGTCACGCAAGTTTGCCAGATCCTTGGTCAATACGGCCTGAACGCCCATCAGCTAGGCAACCTGGTCTTTAGCAGCTTGAAGTTCAGAACGGGCTTTGGTTGACTCTTCATTTGCCCTCTGCAAATTCAGCTCAAGAGTTGCACGGTTGTCGTTGGCATTGTTCAAACTACCATGGCATTCCTCAAGGAGTCTCTCCAAAACCTGGACGGAGCGTGCGAACCCCTCTTTCTCCTCAGAAAGACGGTCCTTTTCCCTGGTGAGAGCATCGATCTGCTCAAGGCGATTATTGTTAACATCTGTTAACCGGTTAACTTCCCCACCAAGGAAACCACACTGCTCAATCAAGGTTTTGTTATCCTTCAGAGCCTCAATCAATTCTCTCTTCACCTCTACCACTTCATTGGCATTGTTCAGACGGGAGCGGAACATGATTTCAGCGGCCAGCATGCTTGACTGAAACATAAAGTAAGTCACGGTTAAAAATCATAAGCTGGCAACCACTGCTAAAGCAAAAAGGGAAAAGAAAAAAAAACTCACCCGGGCAGAATCGGAAGCAATTTGGAAAGCCAGTTCTTCGTCGGTCAATTCCCTTAGCACCCACTCCTCTCGAGGACCAATGAGCGAAGAAACCGCTTTAACCAAGCTGCGCGGCCTGGACACAAAGTTGACATCGGGGGCAAGTCTCATGGTATGTTTCCTCTCACAGAGCTTGGGTTCCCTAGCTTGTTCTGAGGGGTAATTCGGTCCGAACTTGTAACGAACCCCCTTGATGTCACTTAGCTCCGTCCGCCCCGCAATAGCTGACCGCCAAACAAACCTTGTCGAGGAAAGGTTTGAATCACCTTCCACCTCCGGGTCCATGGTCTCACAATCGCGAAGAACAACGGGGGTTGCTCCCTCAGCAGCCATGTTTTCCAGATCCTCAAAACGGAAAACACGAGGACCTTGGCTGCTTCCTTGGGAAGCCTCTCCCCTGGCTTCTTCTCTTGCCTCCTCTCCCCCGGCTTCTTCTCTCATTTCTTCTCTCACTTCCGCTCTTACTTCTTCTTCGCCAACTTTCCTTTTGCCCTTGTCCGCACGAGAAGGACCTGCCCTCTCCCCGTCACCAACTCGGGGACTCCTTGGCGGAGGTCGGACGGGTTCCTCCTCGGCCCTTCTCTTATCATTACGAAGATGAGGCCTCCGCTGGAGAGGAACATCCGCCTCAACCTCGGTATCCGACAGATGGATAACCTCCTGGGCCGGACCCTCTCCCCGAACGGACTCGGGGACTTCAGCAGCGACTTCGGTGTCCGCCCCCACGGGTTCCGGGTCATTTGCCCCAGCAGAAGGGCCGTCCCCAGCCGCCGAGGGTTGTCCAGTAGCAGCGGAAGTCGTACGGGCAGACTTCTTCCGCGCTCCGCCCTCGCCGCGGCTCTTCCTCTTCTTCTTCTTCAAGGAGCTCAACTCCTCGGACAGAAGTGCTTCGCCTCCATCCCTGCTGCGCAGAGCGCCGGCCGAAGCCAGTATAGCCTCAGCTTCAGCAAGAGGATCGACAACAGGTTCAGCAGGTCTGTCCTGAGGGGGAGCAGGGAAAAAACCTCCCGAAGTACCCAAACCTGCAACAAAGGAAAAACGGTCAGACGCGAGAAGGACTCAGAAAGAAAAAGGCTATCAAGAAGATAGAAATATCCTCACCATGGTGTTTCACGGTCAAACTCTTGGAAGAAGCAAAGTATGACCATTCTCTCTTCTCTGGCTCAAATTTTGCCAGAATCGGCTCAACCCATGCCTTCAGTTTATCTACAGTGATGAATCTGTCATAGGGTTGCTTGGCCGCTGCACGAAGAAATTTTGATGAAGGTTAGAAGAAGAAGGAAAGACAAAATGTAACACAAAAACTCGGGGACTTACATGTTTTGATCTAGACTTCTGGAAGGTGCGCCTTGTCATCGAACGTCAGGGCCGAGGAGCGTACGAATAGGTACCAGTGCACCCAGCCCCGGTCACCAGTATCCTCGGAGCTACGCACCAGACCCTTGCTCCCTCGCATCCTAACGTTCACATAGCCGTCCTTAAAAATCTGGACGCTATACAAAGAAATGAAGTGCTTGTACTCAAAGGACTGGTCAGTTTCAGCCGCAAACCAGTCTAGGAGTGTAACTATCCTATATACGCTGGGGCTCAGCTGCCCCGGGCAGAGAAGATACTCCCTGCAAAGTCTCTCCAGCACTGGGTGCAAAGGCAACCTGCACCCCACTGTAAAGGGGTAGGTACCAATGGCTGTCCACCCAGCCCGGTGAGAGGTAATGTTCTCACCTTCAGAAACCGGCAAGAGGGAAATTTCGTCACCCCAATTGCAATCTAGTCTCACATGAGGGATCACCTCCTTCGTGATCCCTGACTTGAACCTGTATGCCGGCCAGTTGCGCGTGTTACCTTCCCTATTATGGAAGGATTTCACGTTGCAATCTGCCTCAAGTTCGCCCCACTTTTTAGGGATTATCTCAGCGGCAGTAGCCTGAGAAGCCCGCGGCCTAGGAGTGGCCGACGAGCTTCCAGCAGCGTCGAAATTTAGATTCCTTCTGGATCTTGAAGACATGATTTTAGGAGAAGAATGGAATTGCCAAGAAAATTTCAAGAGTTGATTCAAGGGTTTTTCACAGAGCAATGCAGGAGAAATAAGAGTAGGTAAAAGGTTTTTCGTCAAATGAGTTCCTATTTATAGGAATCAAGGTGCGGACCCCCAAAATTCTCGCGAAGACACGTGGAGACTATCAGATAATCCACACCCAGATCTGGCCGTCGATGAAAGGGAATAGGGTTAATCAATGCTTTACAGCACCATCATTACCCTAGAGAAATGCAGTCACTTCATAATCAGCAAGCGACGTGCGCACGTGGAAAGAGGCGGTTAAAATTATTGCTTTTTACCCTCGGGGAACGCAGTAGTCATTTCGGAGTAAAACTGCGATGCCACAGACGTGCAGGTCACAGTTACTTTTTCATACGGCGCATTTAATGCTCACATCATAAGGGCTTGTCACCTGTCTGATAAGATCCCTACGTCATCAGGATTACATCATATGGAGACAAAAGTTTGCAAAGACTCCCGCCAAAATTCTGATCCATTCCTCGGACAGACTCTCTGCCCGAGAAGTGCGGGGACTATCTGTATTGGATAAAAACTGACTGGGCTTTGGCGAACGACACGTGTCGTCCACGTGGCGTAAGCTGACGTGTCACCGGACAGACACTCACCGGGCAGACATTCATCGGACAGACACTTCCCACTGGCAGACCCAAGGAAGTTACCGGATGTATCAACAGTCAGCATAATTTGAATAAGCAGTTACTAGCATTATTGGGCGCGATCATTCAAATTACGGTCACCCAGCGGTTACAACCTTTCAGGATAAGACGCCCAGCGGTTACAACCTTTCTGGATAAGACACCCAGCGGTTACTTGTCCGAGCGGTTCCACACCCAACGGCTACTACAACTTCAACAGGCGCCTTCCCTGCCTATAAATAACATTTACCTTAACCAATTGTAACAACTTTTACTTTCTGCGATACATGATCAATAAGAATACTCTCTATCCTTCCTTCATTGAATTATATCCCTTGTTCTTATTTTAATTACTGTCTTAACGATTGGATCATCCAGCGTGGTGGTTGGCGACTATCAAAGGATACGATACGTTTGCTCTTCCTTATTTACGCTCATACTGCATTTTTACCGTTCTATATTATTTGATTTATCGCATAGATTTTTAATCTCAACTATTGATCGTGACTCCGCAAATATAAATTTAATTGTTAATTGGCCTAAAATCGGATTTAGGTTAAACATATGATATGATCGCTAACAGCCATCCAAACAAGTTATTAATAGATGTAGTGATTTACTCCAAGAAAACTTCTTTTTCCTCATGCCAAACACATTGAATTATATTTTTTTCTCACTTCGGCATAATATTGTTCAAATGCTAATTATATGGTCTAATAATTTATGACAATGTGTATACTCGGTGCTTATACATCGAAGACCCTTAAGATTGAACATTTATTGCGGGCAAATATGTTATTTGAGAACATGCGGAAGGCTGAAAAGAGAAAAAAAAAACTTACGTGCATGCGACATTGACGTCACATTGCAAATTCATTTATTATTTTACCACAATCAGGTGACATTTATCATCATTTTAGTGTAGCTTCAAAAGTTAAATTATTTAATTCGTATAAATAGTGATGAAGGTAAATTATTTTCCCTTTAAAACTCTTAAAGAGATTTTACTATATTACTTATTTAAACATTCAAACTTGGATTCCACTTGATTTCCAACTTCTAACAAGTGTCTTAGGAACTAGGGTTTTGTAATTTTTTCACCATTAATTTGAGGTGATTGTTCTTACTCCATTCGTGAATATAGACTATTTAACAAAGGGTAAGCTTGAATACGTGTTAGGGGATGGTGAGAGTGATTTCGATAAGCCATTTACTCACCATAACTTTGCATGCGATGAGTTAGGTGATCTAGGACGAAATCTCAAATGTCAATTTGACCTGCATATACTATCAGGACGTAATAATGATATAAGTGGGTGCAGATTGAAACTTGTAGGTATATCTTTATACTCGCCGCATTAACTATGCATATTATGGTTCATATAAGTGGAGACCAACTTCTAAATTATGACTTTCGTCGTATCTTTGAATTGTTCATGTGTCATTATATGTATAAGTGGTTTGTTGATATAATGAGATCGTGGGTACTGTAGACAAATAAATTTTATTGGATTTATTATTTGGCTATATATTAATTTCAAAATATATTAGTCCAAATATGTAAAATGGGCTAGTATAATTTTATTGGATTAACTAATAAAAGTCTAATTTCATTGGGCCACAAATGATGAGCCCACTGTATAGCCCAAAGCTAAATCCTAGAGGCCCAAACCAATGCCACGTATCAAGTGACGTGGCGTCAAGTCAAATGAAAGAGCCAATAGGATCATGCCATATGCCAAATAACATGGCAATCCAAGTGAAGTCCAAAAGACCAATAAATATGCGCCACGTGGGCAAGTGACATGTTCAGGCCAATTAAATGCAGCCTTGTCACTGCTTAAATCTGATTGGCCGGTCCACGGGCCTTGGCCCGTTAGGATTTCTTGGTGGCTACTCCACTCCACATCTATATAAAAGGGCCAAATCCCTCATTTGTAGAATCAGAAATCAGAAGGAGGAATTCATAACAAGAAGCAATAAGGAGCTCGTGGATCAAAAGCTTCAAATTGCTATAAATCTTCAAGGAGTTATTTATTTCTCTACAAGTTCATCAAGAGGAAGATTCAAGATCAAGCTCAAAGGCCCTTGGATTATCTCTACAATTTCATTATAAGGAAGATTCAAGATCAAGCTCAAAAGCCCTTGGATTTATTTTTACAAAATCATTATAAGGAAGATATTCAGGATCAAGCTCAAAAGCCCTTGGATTTCTACTTGTAATATTTATAGTTGAAAAGACGAATCAAAGGAATTATAGAGATTGTACTACTCATCATATATTAAATCAAATACTACAGTTGTTACAATATCTTCTTGTCTTGATTATTTATTTATTTCTTGACGCAAATTTACTTGTTACAAATTTTGGCACGCCCAGTGGGACAATCTTTATCTCTCATCTCAACTTTTCAACTCGCAAAGTTCAATAACATTGAGATGGCTTCTAAGAACGCCAACTCAAAATCTAATGCTGCTGCTGCAAAATCTGCTTGGCCTCATGACCTTGATGCCAACTCTAAGTTCTCTTCTGAAGTTGAAAGCGTCATGAATACTACTAAGGGAAGCTTTGGACCAGTTACGAGGAACAAAGCAAATTTGTTTGGACAACAAGCACCCCCAAGTGCCGTCCACATTGACTCAAACATTTAGTTTTTCATCTTCGAAAGGAGCTGGATCCTCTTGTCACGACCCAAAATCTGGATCCGTGATGGCACCTAAACGATATTGCCTAGGCGAACCAACAGAAACAAAAATGCGGAAATAAACTGAAAGAAGAGAAACATGATGAAATATATATATATATATATATATATATATATATATATATATATAAAATTGGAATCCAAGAGAATGTAGACACCCCTGTCTACTATACCCAACAAACACCAATGGAGCATCTATAGAGTGACTCAATCGAAATAAAATACAACAGAAGTGAAGTGGAGTCTATCTCTATACAACACTGGCGGTACGCCACCGTGGACTGTACGGTTGGCTCACCTCAACAAAATAATACAGCAGCCTCGAACGGTCGCTACTGTCTCGATGGCTATCTAGAAGAAGTACCTGCACATGTGGCAGAGTAAGTTATGAGCCGAAGCCCAGTAAGATCACTGACAGGCCCGCTAAATCACCCTGCGGGACAAGTCGCAAACATGCATCGCAAGCAACTAAGCACGTCGTTTCTACGTAAATAAATAGCGCAGTCGCACATATTCACAATATAATTATCCAAGTATATATAATTATATATATATATATATATATATATATATATATATATATATATATATATATATATATATATATATATATCCATACGTATGTACCTATGTACATACAGATAGCATATGTCACATACACATTAAGTAAGCCAGTAGTCTCAGAATATCATACACAAGTCAAAGAGGATTATGCCCACCCAACGTAAGGCCTAGATCAATCAAACAGTGGTTTGGAGGTCCAATCTCTACTCCCACGCCGACTAACCTAAACCTACGGTAGGCTAGCAACACCGCCAACGGACGTAGGCAACAATACATTCATCACTCAATATCAGCGCGCACCCTGTGCGGCTCCGTCTATAGGCCATAACGCCATTGTCAACATAAACAACATACCAATGACCCGTAGTCACTGTCTCAATCATAAGGAGGTAGACCAATGACCCGTAGTCATTGTCTCATCTCATCTATATACGACCACACCACACCCCCTGTCAAGTGTGTCGTGTCTCAACAATCTAGTGACCACACCACACCCCCTGTCAAGTGTGTCACATCTCAAATATCTAGTGACCACACCACACCCCCTGTCAAGTGTGTCACATCTCAATAATCAAGTGTCCACACCACACCCCCTGTCAAGTGTGACACATCTCATAGTATAGGCGACACCACACCCCCTGTCAAGTGTCCCTCTAACAGTATTAATATCCACGACATTAATAGCAATAACAGAAATAATAACAGAAATATTAATAACGATAATATTACACAGTCACTGTAACCAAGATTGGTTATGCTAGCTCAATATAAAGCGGAGGTTAACCCGACGACGGTTTGGAGGTACAATCCCTACTCCCGTGTCGTCTAACCAAAGGTTACGAGGAGTCAGCACTACACAACCCGTCATGATAACCATACAAGTACCAAATTCGTACATAAGCCGGCAGAAACCTCGGCAAGACATAATCAATGATATGCCGGCAACATCCTCGGCCATATCCCCAGGTCCTTGCTATCTAATCATGACATAGCAAGCAATCCCACAATATAAGTCATCGCTATCTCAATGTACCGTCTAGACCGGCACATACCTCGGTCAACTCATGTACTCACTATTTATGATCAAATAATAGTAAGCAATCCCACAATATAATTAATCGCTATCTCAATATAGCGTCTAGACCGGCACATACCTCGGTCAACTCATGTCTTTACTATTCATATTTAATTAATAGTAATATACCTAGCCAACGCTAGTCAATTCATATTTAACACATAGCCCTAAGCTAATCACATAAGAATACCCGAAGCGTACTAGCATGCTGGACGTATCCACAAGCAAAGTAGAGGTCAAGTCTCACTTACCTCGAATTCCGGTTCAAAGCTAGGAAGCAAATCTCCTTTCATGCTCTTCTTGTCCTCGGGGAACTTTCCTCTAAGTCTATCAAGACAATATAGCACTCATTAGTGCTCAATTATAAGCAATTAAGCTTCTAAGCATTTTAGGGTAAAATTACCAAAATACCCTCGGGTGGGACCGAGCCCAAAATTAATAAAATATACATTTCCGGACTCCCCACACTCCCGTGAGTCCAAATATGCAATTAGATTTCTCATACGAGCCTTGCTCGTTGATTTTCCCCAAATCTTAAAATTTAGGATTCTAACTCATTTCCTATGAATCAAGCTTTGATTCTCATGATATATGATATGAAATGAGTTATGGAGGCTTACCTTATGATTATACACGTTTTGAACCTTCCAAAATCGCCTCCAAATCGCCTCCTTTGAATAAAAATTCGGTTTCCCGAAATCTGTCCCGAAATGACCCCTTTTATAGCAGTTTTTACCACTGTAACAGCCTCTGTTCCAATAATCATAACTTCTGATAGGAATGTCCAAATGACCTGAAACCGGTGCCATTAGAACCACAACTCAAAGGGCTACAACTTTCATGTTTTGATTTTTTCCTAATTCCTTACGGATTGGCCGAAAATATGCCATATTTCCGGCTGCTCGCAACAGAAACAGTAGCAGAAAACAGCAGTTTCGCACCAGAAAAATCCGAACTGTTTTGGGTCCAAACGGGACCCTACGAAGCTCGGAATGACCCCAAATTTTGCACACAAGTCATAAAATACTTGTGTGACATGCTCGTCAAGACGGAACTCAATTCGGACCTCCAGAACTCAAAAAGTGGGTCCCACGGCAAAGGTTCAATTTTCGACTTTCGCCAAAATAGCGAAATTTAACCAAACGACCTCGGAATCCAATTCCGAAAGTTGCTACAAGTCACAAATGACTATACGAACCTAACGGAACTTTTGGATCTCTCATCGGAGCTCATTTGCTCAAATCGAGCTCGGAAACCTCTTTTAACTCTTTTAAACTTTCGAAACGGGGACTTTATCAAAAGTCCTATCAAACGAGGTCCGTTTTCAATTTTGAAGGTTGCTACATATCATAAATGACGAGACGGACCTAACGGTGCGCTCGGATTTTCCATCGGGGTTCGTTTACTCAAAACGACCTATCGAAACCCCAAATTCCTTTCCGGAATTTCATAAACGGATTCTTTTCTCGAAAACCTATCAAACGAACTCCGTTTCGACTCAGATTTCACAGACGGGTCATAAATGACCTAACGGAGCTTTTGGGACTGTCGACACGCAAATCGAGGTCCCGGATTCCGTAACGACTATTTGAGGGTCGTTACACCTCTACTGGTGGATTGGAGGAAGAAAGCAATATTGCTGAAATTGTTGAAAGAGCTTTAGCTCGGCTTAGCGTTTCTGGATCTAAGAAGAAAATTATGAAAGGACGCGATGATGATTCGAGTTCTGGATCACCTCCAACCGCATCGCTGGACATAGGCAAATCAAGGATTAATCTGGGGAAAATTCATGCTACTCTCTATCATCTCCAATAGCCGTACTAGCGATGGCAACTAATACTTTAACGATGGAGGAACAACTTGCAAGCTTCGCAAAGGCGATTGATAGCTTGACAAACTATGTCAAAGATCAAGACGCTCGCATAAAAAAAATGGAAGGCATGATGGAGGGCGAATCTAGCCATGCGCCAGGAAAGCGTCCAGAAGTTCAAGAAATAATTAATACTCCAGCGAAGCAAGCGACACCTGCTAAGGAAATCCAAGTTTCTGCTGATGGAGTGATTCCAATTGATCAGCTAAAGTAGACTATTATGGGGATAATTAAGGATAAGTACGAGGTTGCTTCCAAGTCTTCTCTCGCATATGCGAAGCCGTACACTGAAAGGATTGATAACTTGAAAATGCCCGCTGGTTATCAACCGCCAAAATTCCAGCAGTTTGACGGCAAGGGAAATCCAAAACAACATGTGGCGCATTTTGTTGAAACGTGCAATAATGCTGGAACTTATGGAGATTATCTTGTCAAGCAATTTTTTCGCTCCCTTAAGGGAAATGCTTTTGATTGGTATACGGACCTCGAGTCTGGTTCTATTGATAGTTGGGAGGAGTTGGAGTATGAGTTTCTCAATCGCTTTTATAGCACAAGGCGTACTGTGAGCATGATAGAGCTCACGAATACCCGCCAACGAAAGGAAGAACCAGTTATTTATTTTATCAATCGATGGAGGCATGCAAGTCTTAACTGCAAAGATAGACTCAGTGAAGCTTCAGGAATTAAGATGTGCATTCAAGGCATGCATTGGGGGCTTCGCTACATACTGCAAGGAATAAAGCCTAGGACTTTTGAGGAGTTGGCCACACGCGCTCATGATATGGAGTTAAGCATCGCTTCCAGTGGAAGTAAAGGACCGCCTGTCTATGAATCTCGCATAGGAAAAGACAAGCAAGAAGTCAAGAAATGGAGCAAGGTGGCGCCCAAGGCCGAAAATAAAGAATCTATGAATGTTGATGCTGCACCTTTGAAGTTCACCACAAAGGTAAGCAAGAAGCAAAGCGTGAAGGCAACTTCCTTTAAGGACAAGCCAAGTCGAAAGTTGACTTTAAAGGAGATGCAAGAAAGGGAATATCCATTCCTAGACTCCGATATGCCCGCAATTTTTGATGAACTTCTGGAGTTAAAGTTCATTGAGCTACCAGAGATGAAGCGTCCCAATGAAGCTGGAAAGACGAATGATCCGAATTATTGCAAGTATCATCGACTCGTGGGGCACTCACTCGAGAAATGCTTCGTCTTTAAAGATAAAATAATGGAATTAGCCAATGAAGGGAAGATTGAACTGCAAGATGAAAAGGAAGATGTGAACCGGGTTTCTATCTTGCTTGGCTCGCACGACCCTGTGATTACCTGCAACTTCGCTGAAGGATATGAAGAATGAAGTCATGATCAAGTTTGGTGACTTTGAACCTATCTTAATAAATCAATCGCTACAACTCAATGTGTGGAGCTTGGAGCAAACATCATCGGAAGAAGGTGAAGCTCAAACTGATCAAGGAGATGATGAAGGTTGGATACTAGTGACTCGGCGGAGGCGCAACAAAATGAAGTCATGCAGTGAATCAGCTGAGCAACCAACAAGGCAAAAGATGGTGAAAAGGACAAGAAAACAAAATGCTATTCGACGTCCACGAAAGAAAAGATGGAGGTTTACCACTATCAAAAGTCGCGTCAGCCAGTGACTTTGGAAGAATTTATTCCAAGTTAATTTTGCACGAAGATTCCTAAGGGTGATACTAAGGCTTCGTGTTGTAATGCTGATAAAGAAGAAGAGAAGAGTGAAACTTTAGAGTTTTTTCCACCGGCACAATCAGAAGAGCTTATTGAGCCTATCTCCCAAGAAGCAAATACTTGTGAAGCAAAGATCACCTTCACGAATGATGACATTCTACTTGGTGAGACTCCTCATAATCGTCCCTTATTCGTGGTTGGCTATGTTAATGAGTAAAAAGTGAATAGAATCTTAATTGATGGAGGATCTGGAGTCAACATCTTGCCTATCCGCACGCTGAAGGAACTTGGCATCTCTACTGAAGAACTAACGCAAAGTCGCCTGTTGATTCAAGGATTCAACCAAGGGGGGAAAAGGGCTATAGGTGCCTTAAAAATGGAACTCACCATTGGAGAGATGACTTTGAGTGCATGGATGCATGTGATCGACGCAAGGACTTCATATAATATCTTACTTGGTAGGCCTTGGATACATGAGAACAAAGTGGTTCCATCCACTTATCACCAATGCCTAAAATATCATGAGGATGGAGTCGAAAAGACAGTCGTTGCCGATGACAAGCCGTTTACCGAAGTAGAGGAACACTTCGCTGATGAAAAATTCTACTTGAAAAATGTCGTGGGTGGAGTAAAAGCTGATAACAAAGCAACAACCAAAGATTCCGAGCTCGCAGCTAAAAGGGCTGAGGTAGCAGCTGGTAAAGCAAAAGTTGTAGCTGATGGAGATCAAATTCTCTTCAGTCAAGGTAACGTACATAAAGCAAATGTTGCAGCTTCAAGCAAGAAAATAAGTACTACGCTCTGCTACGTTCCAAAATTGAAGAAAGAAGAAGGTCAGTCATCTAATCTCCAAAGTGATCAGCTAAAAGGATTAAATCTCCCCATTAGGCGAATTGACGCAATGAAGCTAACCTCAAAGCTGCCTGGTGGTTTTGTGGCTAAAAATCCACCGCTGAATAAAGAATTCGCTACGAAGCGCACAAATAAGGGGTTTGATCCGAATGCTTACAAGTTGTTTGCAAAGGCCGGATATGATCCCAATGAACCATCTACATTTGGGAAGCTTTTACCTGAATGTACCATGAAGAAATCACGCGAAGGCTTGGGTTACGAGAAACCTCCACCGGTTCGTATCTCTATAAGAAGGGCGAGCGTTAATTACATCACTACTGAAGATGAGCCTGAAGTTTCAAGTAAGAGGCCTTCTGTCTTTCATCGGCTGGGAAAACCATCTTCAAGAACTTCTGTCTTTAATAGATTGGGACCTTTGAATAAGAAGAACAAGCCTCCAAGGAAATCTAAAAATGAGAAAGTGCATGCCCCTTCTAGATATTGTCAAAGTATTATCCCTTCAAGAATGAGATGCGAAGAAAAATTGATAGTCTCATGCGGAAATGTGTTAAAGGACAAGACTCACACTATAGTCTACACGGAGGAGTATGATGAAGATGGAGAAAGCGTGGGATCTTCATATCACATCATCGCACTAGAAGAGGAAAGTGCTCTATCTCCAAATGGGATCATAAATGAGTTTGAGGATATTTCTTGTTGTCACCACATATCATTCAATAATGATGATCCTCATGAAGTAGAAGATGCTACAGATGCTCCACCTGAGCTAGAGGAAGGGCTAAAGGCAACAATTGATGCATTGAAAGAAATCAACCTTGGCACAGACGAAAACTCAAGGCCTACTTATATAAGCGCTTTGCTAGCAACCGATGAAGAAAATGCTTATGTAGAGTTGTTGAAAGAGTACAAGGATGTCTTCACTTGGAGTTACAAAGAGATGCCTGGCTTAGACCCAAAAGTGGCAGTTCATCATCTCGCAGTCAAGAGTGGCGCTCGTCCCGTTAAACAAGCCCAACGTCACTTTAGACCAGATTTGGTCCCCTTGATTGAGAATGAAGTCAACAAGCTCATTGAGGCTGGTTTTATTCGCGAAGTCAAGTACCCTACATGGATTTCAAGCGTAGTCCATGTAAGGAAGAAGAATAGCCAAATTCGAGTTTGTGTCAATTTTAGGGATCTCAACAATGCATGTCCTAAAGATGAGTTTTTGTTGCCTATCCCAGAACTCATGATCGATGCCACTACTGGTTATGAGGCTATGTCTTTCATGGATGGCTCCTCCAGCTATAATCAAATTCGCATGTCACCTAAGGATGAAGAATTCACAGCATTCCGAACTCCTAAGGGTATTTATTGCTACAATGTGATGCCTTTTGGCTTGAAGAATGCTGGAGCAACTTACCAAAGAGCTATGCAGAACATTTTTGATGACTTGCTTCATAAGAACGTAGAGTGCTACGTTGACGACTTGGTAGTAAAATCTAGAAGAAAGGGGGACCACTTGCAAGATTTGAGAATGGTGTTCGAGTTGTTGCGAAAGTACCAACTTCGAATGAATCCTATGAAATGTGCATTTGGAGTTATTTCTGGAAAATTTCTTGGTTTCATCGTACGACATCGAGGCATTGAAATTGATCAAGCAAAAGTAGATGCAATTTTAACGATGCCCGAGCCCAGAAATCTCCATGAATTGAAAAGTCTGCAAGGAAAGCTAGCTTACTTTAGGAGATTCATCTCAAATCTAGCTGGGAGGTGTCAACCGTTCAGTCGTCTCATGAAGAAGGGTACTCCTTTCGACTGGGATCAAGCTTGTAGCAATGCCTTCGAGAGCATCAAATCCTACTTGATGAAGCCTCCCGTGCTAGCAGCTCCAATACATGGAAAGTCGTTGATATTATATATTGCAGCACAAAAAAAGTCAGTGGGGGCACTTTTGGCTCAAGAAAATAGCGAAGGAAAGGAAAATTCACTTTACTATTTGAGTAGAATGATGACACCAAATGAGCTGAAGTATTCGCCAATCGAAAATTTGTGTTTGGCGCTAGTCTTCTCCATTCAAAAGTTAAAGCATTACTTTCAAGCTCATGTCGTATGACTAGTTTCTAGAGCAAATCCCATCAAGTTTGTCATGTCAAAGCCCATCCTTAGTGATCGATTGGCAAGATGGTATCTCAAGTTTCAACAATTTGAGATTATACACATCCCTCAAAAGGCAGTCAAAGGACAAGCATTGGCAGATTATTTGGCAGATCATCCAATTCCTGATGGTTGGGAGCTGACTGATGAGTTACCTGATGAAGATGCAATGTTCGTCGAAGTTCAACCGTTTTGGAAGATGTACTTTAATGGAGCTTCACATCGTGATGGAGCTGGTGCTGGTGCTGGAGTAATTTTTGTAACGCCCCAAGAGGAAGTATTTCCATATTCCTTCACCTTGACTCAAGATTGCTCCAATAATGTAGCAGAGTATCAAGCGCTCATACTTGGGCTTGAAATGGCCGTCGACATGAAACAATTGCAGTTACAAGTCTTTGGAGACTCTAAGTTGGTGATCAATCAGCTTCTAGGTAGCTACGAGGTAAAGAAGCCCGAGTTGCATCCCTATCACGATTATGCACAGAAGTTGATAGGATGGCTTGGTGATGTAACTCTTCAGCATGTGCCAAGGAGGGAGAATAAGAAAGCTGATGCCCTAGTCAATCTAGCTTCAACACTTGCTCTGCCAGATCAAACGAAAGTTACTATCTGCCAAAAATGGGTAGTACCACCTTTAGACAATGACGAGCTTGAAAGGAATGATCTCCAACATCTTGTTGCTAACCTATCATTAACTACTTGAGTCATGGGATACTGCCAAAAAATCCAAGAAGGAGAACTGAAATTCGCCGCCGAGCTCCATACTTCCTCTACTACAAAGATACTCTATATAGAAGATCATTTGAAGGAGTGCTCTTGCGATGTTTAGGAGAAGATGAAACGTTTCAAGCTATGCAGGAAGCGCATGCTGGGGTATGTGGATTACATCAATCTGGGCCGAAACTCCACTTCCACATAAAAATGATGGGATATTATTGGCCGACGATGGTAAAGGATTGCTTGGACCATGCTCGACGGTGCAAAGCTTGCCAGCTCCATGCAAATTTTATACATCAACCACCAGAAGTGTTACACCCGACCGTCGCATCTTGGCCATTTGACGCTTGGGGACTAGACATTATCGGACCGTTGCCGAAGTCTTCTGAAGGACACTTGTTCATTTTGGCTGCAACTAATTACTTCTCGAAATGGGCAGAAGTCGTCGCTCTTAAGGAAGTGAAGAAAGAGAAGGTTGCAAAATTTATCCGAGTAAACATCATCTACCTCTTTGGTATTCCTCGTTATATAATAACGGATAATGGCAAGCCATTGGACAATAGGTTGATGAATAGTATTTGTGATCTCTTTGGCTTCAAGCAGCGTAAGTCTTCTATGTACAATGATGTCGCTAATGGTCTAGCCGAAGCATTCAACAAGACTTTGTGCAACTTGTTGAGTAAAGTTGTCTCCAAGTCTAAGCGATATTGGCATAATAGGATAGAAGAAGCTTTATGGGCATACAGGACGGCTCATCATACGCCAACGCAGGCGACTCCCTACTCACTTGTTTATGGGGTTGAAGCAGTCCTACCACTAGAGCGTCAAATACCATCACTGCGACTTGCTATCTAAGAAGGGCTCACTGATGAAGAAAATGCTCGCTTGCGCCTTGAAGAGTTGGACTTGGAGGCTCTTGATGAAAAAAGACTTGAAGCTCAGCAAAGTCTTGAATATTACCAAGCTCGATTATCTCGTGCCTTCAATAAAAAGGTTCGCCAAAGGTCCTTCCAGGTTGGTGATCAAGTTCTTGCATTAAGAAGACCCATCATCACCTCCCATAAATTTGGGGGCAAGTTCACTGCAAAATGGGATGGGCCATATGTTGTGCAAGAAGCCTATTCAAGTGATGCTTATAAGCTTATTGATGCTAAAGGAAAAAGAATCGGTCCCATTAACGGGAAATTCTTGAAGAGATACTATCCATGAAGAAGATCGCTGCTTGACGCACAAGCATAAACTGCAAGTTACTCCTAGACCGCAAGAGTATAAACTGTGCACGGCCAAATAAAAAATATCTGCTAGATTGAAAACCTTGAAAGATGCGGCCTAGGCAAAGTTAGGACACACAAAAAAGTTGAAAAAAAGTCCTCTAGGGTGAAAACCTCAAAAGGGGCGACCTAGGCAAAAGTTAGGACACAAAAAAAAAAAAAAAAAAAGTCCGCTAGCGTGAAAACCTCGAAAGGGGCGGCCTAGGCAAAAGTTAGGATACAAAAAAAAAAAAAAAAAAAAAAAAAGTAACCTACTTGTACAGAACTACATAATGACTTGATCCTCTTCACTGGGGTACATAGGCAGCTTAGAGTTTCATTCTAAGTTCAGTCGCCTAAATACAAAAATGTGGGTTTGGCATGACGTGATGATACCATCTTAATCCTTTCACATATGAAGGAGAAAGAGGGAGAAGAGTTCTCTCCCATGTCTTGCTCCATGAATCTATTTGAGTATCGAGTTTTTATTATCAAAGATTGCGACCCCAAGGAGTAAGGTGGATTAATAGCAGCTTATTTTAGATTCCGAAGTCAAGATCAAGGCATTCTTCAAGACAAATTCAATGAATACTTGAGATCTTGAAGTCTATTTTCTGGAAAGTTAAATGCTTTGCGATTCGGAAACAAAAAAATTCATGGTGCAAAGAGAAATCCTTAAGGTGTATACATCTGCATTTTGGATATATCTTAGCTCTTGAAGTCTATTTTCTAGAAAGTTAAACGCTTTGCAATTCGGACTCATATTCCACAAGTTATGAATATTTTGCCTAAGCTGCGCGAATATGCAAGTCTGGACGGGATGAAAATCAAAGACTGACTTCAAAAAATTCATCTAGAATAATTCTTAAGGTGTATACATACACACTTTGGATATATCTTAATTCTTGAAGTCTATTTTCTAGAAAGTTAAACGCTTTGTAATTCGGACTCATATTCTACAAGTTATTAATATTTTGCTAAGTTGCGCGAACATGCAAGTCTGGACGAGATGAAAATCAAAGGCTTACTTCAAAAATTCATCTAGAATAATTATTAAGTTGTATACATCTACACTTTGGATATATTTTAGCTCTGGAAGTCTATTTTCTAGAAAGTTAAACGTCTTGCGATTCGGATACGCCTGCGTTGAGTTATGAATATCTTGGTGGGATCGCGCAGCGCTGAAGGATCTGAACGCGATAGAAATTGAAACTAAATTCAAAAAAAAAATCACCCAGAACGCTCTTGAAGTTGGTTGTATTTGAATTTTGGATATTCCATAGATCTTCGAGTCTAGTTTCTATAAAGATGAAGTTATCTTGAATTGGACATTCATGCATCAAGATATGAATTTTCTATCACAAGTGCGCAATGCTGTATAGAAAAAAAATACTAAAGGCGCAATCAAAGGGACGCAACATAAAGGCACTAAGAGAATCTTATTTATGATGAAAATATCTGCTATTTAATTAAGTGCAATAAAAGAGAAAGCAAAACAAAATGATATGCATAGTCGAATCTAGAGATAACTCGTAGCGGATCAACTCTTGGCGGCTAGCTTCTACGCGCTCCAGCTTTTCTTCCAAATGAGCAGTATCGTCAGCAGTCAACAACTCCATGCCATCATATGAAGAGATCTCATTCTCAATCGATGAAGCTTTTGATTTGATCTCCTCAATCTTCTTTTCAGCAGCCTCGATAATGGCTTCAAGACGTTTTTTCTCTTTTTGCAGTTTCTTCAGCTTAATCTTGGTGGATGTCAGCAACTTTTGATTCGAAGAGACTAACTCAGCCTTCTCAATTTCTTCTAACTTGAATGATTTAAGACGTTCATTGGCATTCGAAAGTAGTTCTAGCTTCTTAACTTCGCTCGTCCTATCAGCCAAGTTGGATCGTTCCTGATTATATGAAGTAACAAGCTCTAAAAAGGAGTCCATCAAGTTCTTGTGAAAAATCAGTGATATTCGATTCCTGTATTTCTTCAAAAATTGGCTTGATCTCCTCCTCAACTTTCGAAATTGAGTCTAAGTTAATTTCAAAGAGGCTGTCGCGGATGTCCTCCCAAAGACCATAAATATATTTCTTCTTTCGATTAAAGACAACGCTCCTTCCTTCAAAAATGGATATGCCAGTAGTTGACTTTGAGGGTGCGAGGGGAGCCTTACTGGAATTGGAAATTGACCTTGATAATCCCCCATCTTGGCGAGCAGAAGATACTTCTTCATCCAGCTTAGTAGTAGAATGTTCAGCACCATTTTCCTGCACAAAAAAAAAAAAAGTTAACTACCCAAGTTGTTTGATCATGGCTTAAAATGAGAAGTTTGAAATCGTTACTTTTTCGCTACAAACTATCAGTGTCTTTGAAAGACTTCCAGTGCTATGAAATTCAACTGCACTTTCATTAGTGTCTTCCAGCTTTTCAACACGCGCTTTCTTATGCTTCCAACAACGATCTCCATTGATGCTCCCATCTTTTATCTTGGGATGATCTTTTGTTTGGAGATTGAGCATCCATGACATGATCATTCAATGAAGGAGATTCGTTGTCCCCTTGATAGTCTTGAACAAGTATTTCTTCTTTTGGCACCTCTGTAGGGAGTTGGGGTTCCTTTCCTTGGCCTTTACGATGTCCCGAGCGTTTAACCTTCGAATTTAGAGGCTTGTCGACCACTAAGACCTCCTTGCTGTTCTCTTGATCTATATCCTCCAAGTGTGCACTTGTGGTCGGTCCACTAGCATTCATCAAGAATTGCATATTGTCTTCAAGAAAGCTTTCATGCACCTTATCCCACCAAGATATATAATTAGATGAATGATGTTTCCGTATAGATACATATGATTTTTTCATGCTGGATGTGACAGGAGGAAAAATTGCCCTTGATTTGGAGTTGGTCATCATATTAAACCTTGCAAATCTAATCCCCTCTTCCAGAGAAGCCGTGCGAAGATCCTGAATCAAGTAACCTGGGACATCTTGTAGGAAACCAAATTGTCGGCTGAAACGGTGAGGACTATAAGGTTCAAGAATGAAGGAGTGTCCATCTCTCAGCGGAAGATAGTTTGATCAAAGGCTCATGAAGTAAGTTGTATCCAACTCTTGTGCACTGATATTATCATGATAAAAAAACGGACTAAGTCTTTCAGGCGTTGTAGAAAGCCATATAGCAGCATAGCCTTTGTGAATACACGTCCTCGCCTCATCTTTCTTAAAAAACTTGGCACCACCTTTACCCGAATATATAGTCATAAGAGGAACAGTCGGTCCATTGGGTAAAGCATAATGAGTTTTGAAATAGTGGGCCAACCATCCATACACATAATGGGCTGGGAAGGAAACATCAATTGAATCAAGTTGCGAACATTCTGATATCATATTTAAACCTTTGTAGATGCTAGCTAGGACTGGGACTGCAAGGCCAATTTTCCGTCCACTTGCTAGGTGGCTCGCAACTTTAAAAGTCCCAGGCCGAATGAAATCGCCTCCCTTCGAAGGTAGTGCGAAAGTACATAACCAGCAGGCTAAAAAGGAAGCCAAGTATGTCTCGTCTCTCTTATGGCCCTTAGCTCTAAGTTTAGCAAATAATGCCTCTTCGGCACTCGTCCAGTTAGCTACAACTTTGCTGATGTCTTTAGAAGGATTATGTGTTGCCTTGTTACGAACAACCTTCTTTTCTTTCCTTAATGAAGGTTGATGGTGCTTGGTAGCCTTGTTGCTCCAAAATTGTATCCATTTAGTCACAGGGACAGTTGGGTTGCTATCTCCCTCTTGAAGCTGATGGAAGGCGTCAAACAAGTGCTCGCATGATAGTGCAAGGAATCTTTTGTCTTTGTCATTTGTTCTTGTAAGTTCCTCAGTATTTGGGACGACTTCCTCATAAGGAAATCCCATCATAGGAAGACCTCCAATCGTATATAAATCTCAAAGAGATATGGATAGCTCCCCATGCGAAGTAAGCAAAGTATTTGTAAGCGGACAACATGCCTCGTGAAAAGCTTGCATAATATTTGTGTTGCGATCATATGTAAACATTGAAGCATATACAGCATCATAAATATTTGTAGCTTTCAAAGTATTTTGGCATCTGCAGAGGACATCGTCTGCCCACTCCCAATAGCCGGGAATGAAGTGGAATTCACCGTTGAAAGATAAAGTGTCACTCCAATTGATTTCTCCTTTGAGGATTCGTTATCCCAAGCATGGAAGAGGACTCGCAATATTGATGTCGCGATGATTTGGGGAGCAAAGAGACCACGCCTTTGGAGGACGACTACAATATTCAAGAGTCCAATCTAGTGAAGGGAATGGATCAGTCAATGGTGGCCAAGTATATGCATATTTCCCAACTAGTGGTGTGTCAATTGACAATCGAGTCTCCATTTTGTCACCTTTGTGGTTTGAAATAACGAGACACCTAGGCCTGGAAGAAGCAGAATCTCTGAAGTGAACCGTATTTGAGTTGTGCACACACACAAAAAATAAGTGTGTTAGTGCAAAGCATAGGGAATAATCAGAGACGATGTCGCATAATAATCGTTAATAATTAAGCGAAGATGTCATCTTGATGGGTATGGAATCAGTGGTTCGAATGGAGCAAAGTTTGTAAAAGAAGATCATGTCTCCGCACCATAGAAGACAATTGTCTCCACGCCATAGAAGACTGCGTCGCTGCGCCATAGAGGGATACAATAATGCACGCCATTGATGAATATATATCCTTGACGAATATATCTCTATGTTCTATTGGAGGTTCTATCTCTTCGCACCATGGAAGATATCGCAAAAAATATACTTTGTTTTCGCAATATCGGGCAGGGCAAACTCTTGCTGCCATTTTGTTTAGTTTGTTCCACAACAATGTGTTAACCTGCAAAAGAGACGGAAAGACAAACAAAAGCGAAAGTACAAGGGGAAAGGGAAGCTTACTGTTCGAATACGTAGCAGATAAAAAAATATCAGGTTGCGTGGACTTTATCCTACTCGCTGTAATGGATAAGAAAATAAGGACAAAAGTCAGCAAAGCATGCAAAAAAAAAAAACAGTAACGTAGATACAAAAAAAATGGAGGAAGCTTACTTGCAGTAGATCAAGAATTGATTATCAGGCTATGTAAAATTATCTTGCTCGCTGCAATGAGTAAGAAAATAAAGGCAAAATTCAGCAAAGTCTTCAATGAAAAGGGGAGGAAGTTACCTGTCAAGTATATAAATGTTGAATATGTATATGTATGTCATACATCATGCACTATGTCATATACTATACAAGCACCCATCAATAAAAGGATGAAGAAGTAAAACTTGGATTCACATTGCCGCATCAGATTGTGTACGCCAAGAATAGGAAGTGAACGAAAATTGATAAAAAAAAATTGAGGTGATTTAAAGTCGTATAAGTTATGGTAGGGGGTCAAACTTTGGTTGATCTAAAGACAAAAGCGCTTATGATATTAGCTGGTAAGATGAATGAAAGGAATAGTTCAGATCAACAAGCAGTCACAAGGGACAACTAATCTAAGTAGCGGCAATAGAAAAAAGAATTACGTATGAAGAAAGCTTAAAGCACAAAAAAAAAAAGACATGCTAAAAAGGCGAGGCTTACCTCAAAGATGCAAAAGACTCTTCAAGAACAATTGCAGCTCTTGGTACATGGAAACATGTGCTGAAGATACCATATATATATATATATATATATATATATATATATATATATATATATATATATATATATATATATATATATATATATAATAGGTATATCTATGCGGTGGTTGGTCCTCTCTTGAGTTACAGTTGGAGTCTACTAATATTTTATTTGTTGTCTCCTAGAAGAACTCAAACTCCCGTAGCTGATGAATTTGTCCAATATGGCTAGGAAATGGCGTCAAATCAAATAGCTATATAGTTTCATATCTTTGGCAGCATCAACCAAAGCCTAGCTAGTCCTAACATTCCAATATGGATAAAATATTTGGCTATTGGTCAAGCAAATAAAAGCTAAATGACATGACTTCATAAAGGGTTCACGTGGAACCTCTCTGAAAGGCTTATGTTAGCTTGGATAAGCTTGGAGTTTTGACTGATGACTGAAGAACGAATTCAAAGGACCTGTTCCTTTGAATCACTGCAGCAGAATAGATAATTCATGCAAAAGCGTTTAAGTTGATATTATTATTTATCCTAAAAACTGACGTATATCTTGATAATTATGCAGGTCTAAACGGATACGAAAAGATTGCATAACTAAGGGATAAAGGATAGAAGATTCGGATTCTAGAAAGAAGAATCCAATTAGGACTCAAAGTCATGGAAGCTTTGGAATTCTAATTGCTCAAGACTTCTTGGCTGCTGGAGCTATAAAATGTAGAGCATATCAGCCATAGAAGTATACACAAATACAGAGAGCATCGAGCAAAAGCTGAGAAGAGTTATTAGCTTATTTGTGTAATCAGTTAGCTACAGTAGAACTAAGTTAGAACCTGTTCCTTAGATTGAATCTTGTAAAAGTTCAAGTCTTAGTTCAATTGTAGTAAGCAAAAATCGAGTTGTAAACTTTCTAGTTCAAGTCGTGGACTTGACACAACTTCACTGATCGTGAGAAAGATCACTAAAGGATTAGAGTTAGTCCTAGGTTAGTAAGAGTGAGTCTTGTAACCAAGTGGCTCTTTTTACATAGTGAAGTTGAAATCCTACTTGAGAAGTAGGTCGTGGTTTTTTGACCCCGAGTCAAGGGGTTTTTCCACGCTAATATCTGGTGTTCAATTACTTACAGTTTTAATTCCGCATATCGTAGAGTAAAGGAACACATTTTAAGGAACTGGTCCTTAAAATAGTAAAGTGGTGTAATCGTGGGAAATAACAATTGGTATCAGAGCGGGTTATCCTTAAAAGGCTAACACCTAGGATTAGATGAGTACATCTCGAGAGAACAGTGAGGGCCAGTCAATGGTTAGAGCACCTTATTTCAATGGGAAATACTATTCATGGTGGAAAGAGAGGATGCATGATCACCTTCAAGCACAAGACTATGAATTGTGGGATATAGTAACTGTAGGTCCCATGATCCCAATGAAGAAGGATGCTGAGGGAAAAGATATTCCCAAAACCAGGAAGGAATGCAATGCTGAAGACATAAAGCAATGGAAAAAGAATGCAAAGGCAAGGAAGTGGCTGGTTGGTGGACTTAGTCCTGACGAATGCACTAGAATCAGAGGGTATGCCACTGCAAAGAAGATTTGGGATGCTCTACAAGTTGCACACGAAGGAACAAGTCAGGTAAAAAGGTCCAGAGGTACACTTCTTTATGCTGAATATGAAAGCTTTAAAATGAAGGAAGAAGAGTCAATCTCTGAAATGTATACTAGATTTAATGCCACTGCTTCTGAACTTATCTCTTTGGGAAGGGTTTTAACTGTGGAAGATAGAGTAGAAAAGATTTTAACTAGGGTTCTTCCAGATTCTTGGGAGATCAAAGCTTGTGCTATCATAGAAAGCAAAGATTTAACCACTCTATCCTTAGATGAGCTTATAGGTAATTTAAAGACTTATGAACTGAGGAAAAAGGTTAAAAACATAGGAGCACCAGTTAAAACTGAACCTAACCTAGCCTTGACTGCTGGTGATAAAATCATTGATGATAAGGAACTGGTCCTTATCGCTAAAAGTGTTCAGAAATATTTGATTAAGAAAAGGGCAATTAGTGGACATAGTAGGTCTACTAACATGAAACAGGCTGGAGAATGCCACAAATGTGGAAGCTCGGAGCACTACATCAGCAAATGTCTAATTATGGAAGGAGAATGGAGGAAGAGATTCATTGATGAAAGGAAGAAGGCTAGGGAACAGGTCCATAAGAAAAGTGGAAATCCCAAAGCAATGGTTGTAGGATGGCAAGACAGTGAAGACGAAATAACTGATGATGATCTGGATGAGGATCTTGCTCTAATGGCACTTGGAGATTCAGAAAATGAAGAAGATGCTGAGGTATTTGTTTCTAAACTCAAAGATGATGTAAAAAGCATGCCTAGAGAAAAATTGGTTAAAGTATTCCATATTGTGCTAACTGAATTTAAATCTCTAAGGGATAGCAATCATCAAATGCATGATAAAATTGATTGTTTAGAAACAGAATGCAAAGAAGAAATAGTTAAAAATGATTTTCTGGAAAGGAAGATTAGCATGCTTGAGGAACAGGTCCTCACACTTGAAACAACTGCTCAGGAATTAGAAAATGTTAAAACAGTTGAAAAAGGTAAAGGTATTGCTAATTCTCATTAGATCATTGCTGAAGAGAAACTGAAAGTCACAGTTGATGAACTGTGTAAAAAAGATGAAAACATAAGATCTTTAGAAGAAGACTTGGTTAAAACAAAAATGGAACTAAGAAAAACTGTAGAATGGAACAAGTCTTCTGAAGCACTAGAATGGTTACAAGAAAATCATAGTAGTAACAGGAAAGGTATTGGATTCATGAAAGCACAGAGTTCATCCAAATGGGATCCAAAGAGTAAGTACTTATCATTTCATGAAAACTGGCTATGCACTCATTGTGGGAACACTGGTCACCGGAAAGAAAATTGTCAATCTTTAAAAAGGGCTGCCCAGAGGAACAGGTCCTATAAACCTGTTCAAAATTCTGTGAAACAGAAGAATAGGTCCTATAAACTTGTTCAACATTCTATAAAAAGGGAAATTGTTCACACAAAGAAACCATTACCATTCTGGGCTAGGAGAGATCTAATTCATCCTTTTTTTAAAGGAAAGGAACCCAAACTAGTTTGGGTTCTTAAAATTAACCCCTAGTTTTCTTTTGCAGGCTAGAGTGAAGGAGATAAACCACAAATGCTACATGGACAGTGGTTGCTCAAGGCACATGACAGGGCATAAGGAACTGTTCCTTTCACTCTCAGCCTTCCAAGGAGGAAGTGTTTCCTTCAGTAATGGTAAGAAAGGGGAAATTATTGGAATTGGAAAGGTAGGTAGGTCTGATTCACACTGTATAGATAATGTATTTTTAGTAGATGGGCTGAAGCATTGCTTATTAAGCATATCTCAATTGTGTGACAAAGGTAATAATGTTAATTTCTCATCTACTGGATGCACTGTGACTAACCAAACTTCTGGAGAGATTATTTTGCAGGGAAACAGGCATGGAAACATCTACAAAGTTGCTGACATTATCTGATGGAAGCTTGAGCAGCTTAAGTGTGGTGCAAAATGATCCCCTCCTATGGCACAAAAGACTAGGACATGCCAGTCTTTCACAATTGAACAAACTTGTGTCAAAGGACTTAGTGATAGGTCTTCCTAACATCAAGTTTAATGATGAAAAAGTATGTGAAGCATGTGCCAGGGGGAAGCAGGTAAAATCCTCCTTCAAATCGAAGAAACAGGTAAGTACCACTAAACCTTTGGAACTGGTCCATATGGATTTATGTGGTCCAATGAGAACAATGAGTCGTGGAGGTAAGAAGTATGTTAATATCTGGAAATCTTCCACAGAACTTTTGGGCTGAGGCTATTAATACTGCATGCTACATAATAAATAGATGTATGACAAGACCTCTAATAGAAAAGACCCCATATGAATTGCTTAAAGGAAGAAAACCAAATATTTCTCATCTTAGGGCCTTTGGTTGCAAATGTTTCATACACAACAATGGGAAAGATGCCTTAGGAAAATTTGATCCTAGAAGTGATGAGGGAATATTTGTTGGTTATTCTTTAAATAGTAAATCTTATAGGGTGTTTAACAAGAAAATATTGAAAATTGAAGAAAGCATGCATGTTAAATTTGATGAAACTGACAGTCTCACTCAAGAACAGGTACATGAGGATGAAGAAATTGGAATGCTGAAAGAGTTTGAACTTAATCCACAAATGCAGATTCTGGATATGAGAAGTGAACTGCAAGGAACTGTTCCTAAGGACAAAACTGAAAAGAGTGGCACAGAAACATGGGGGAACAAATGTTGGTTCCACCTCACAAGCTGGAAACGCTACTCTATCAGGAACTGTTCCTCAGCAGAGGACTTCTGACAATGGATTGACACCCAAGCCTTTCAAGTATCAAGGGTCACATCCTATGGATCAAATAATCTCAGATAAGACTGCCGGAGTTCAAACTAGATCAGCAGTCAAGAATCACAATCTGTGTGCCTTTAGTGCTTTCTTATCTCTTGTTGAACCTAAAAATGTGAAAGAAGCACTGAAGGATGCAGATTGGATTAATGCTATGCAGGAGGAACTGAATCAATTCCAAAGAAGTCAAGTTTGGCATCTGGAACCCAAGCCAAGGAACAGGTCCATAATTGGAACAAAATGGGTTTTCAGAATTAAACTTGATGAGGATGGCATGGTAACAAGAAACAAGGCCAGGCTAGTCGTTCAGGGATATAGTCAAGAGGAGGGCATCGACTATGATGAGACTTTTTCTCCAGTTGCAAGACTGGAAGCAATAAGACTTCTTATAGCCTTTGCTACATACATGGAATTTACTCTACATCAAATGGATGTCAAGAGTGCATTTCTGAATGGTTACTTGAAAGAAGAAGTGTATGTCAAGCAACCTCCGGGTTTTGAAAGTGTACAGTTCCCTGAACATGTGTACAAGTTGGACAATGCCTTGTATGGGCTCAAGCAGGCACCAAGAGCATGGTATGAAAGACTATCAAAATTTCTACTCCAGCATGGATACAAGAGAGGTAAAATTGATAGTACATTGTTCTTAAAAGAAAAAGGTAAGCATCTCTTAATTGTTCAAATCTATGTAGATGATATAATTCTTTGGTGCTACTTGTGAAAATTTAAGTAAGGAATTTGCAAACTTGATGGGGAGTGAATTTGAGATGAGCATAATGGGTGAACTCAATTTCTTTTTGGATTTACAAATTAAGCAAATCTCAAATGGAACTATGATCCATCAACAAAAGTATGTTAAGGAATTACTTAGAAGATTTGATATGGATAATGCTAAGGAAATTGACACACCTATTGCCACTGCCACAAAATTGGATCTTGATGAACATGGAATATCAGTTGATCAAAAATTGTATAGGGGTATGATAGGTTCTCTACTTTATCCAACTGCTAGTAGACCTGATATTGTGTTCAGTGTTGGTTTGTGTGCTAGGTTTCAATCTGATCCTAAGGAATCTCATTTGAAAGCTGTTAAAAGAATATTGAGGTATCTGAAAGGAACAGGTCCCTTGGGACTTTGGTATCCCAAAGGTGGTAGTTTTAATCTTGTTGGATATACTGATGCTGACTACGCAGGGTTCCTTGTTGATAGAAAAAGTACCTCAGGTATGGCACATTTTCTTGGTGAGTGTTTGGTTTCTTGGGGAACCAAGAAACAAAATTCAGTGGCACTTTCCACTGCTGAGGCTGAATATGTGGCAGCTGCTTCATGTTGTTCACAGTTGTTATGGATCAAACAACAATTACAGGATTTTGGTGTTGATGTACGAACTGTTCCTATTTATTGTGATAACACTAGTGCTGTAAATATGACAAAGAATCCAGTGCATCACAAAAGGACTAAACACATTGACATAAGACATCATTTCCTAAGAGACAATTATGCAAAAGGGTTGATCACCATAGCATTTTGTCCCACTGAAAAGCAAATAGCCGACATTTTTACAAAAGCTCTAGGTAGAGAGGATTTTGAAAGAAATAGGTTGGAATTAGGGATGATTAAATTCACATAAAATCATCAATGCTTTACTTCATAATTGGCTAGAAAATTGCTCTTAAAATGAATTTTATTCAAGTCATTATGAATAATTCAGTCCAGTTTAATACTTAGATGTATACTCCTATGCCATATATCTTATTTAGAGTTTCTAAAATTGAATGATGTTACCCTTATGCTCTTAGAATTTCAGATGATCAAAATGTTGCAAATTGGAAGGACACTGAATTTTCGTGTTAAAATCAGGTATGTACTCGTTATTATTATGTTAATTTAGAAGTATAAAGGCTATAGGTAACTTGTGCTTAGGATAAATCCCACTAAGTTTCCTAAATATATCCAAATTGCCAAAGAGTCCCATCGGAGGAACAGTTCCCACTCTGAAAAGGTTACCTGGCAGCCTAACGGCTCTTTTTCTCCGGGAGACTCCCAAGAGTCCATAACCGTTGCATGTTGTGCTGAGGTAAGTTGATCGATTTCTACTCTGATTCCACTACCTAATTCACTCTATAAATACACTTCTCCTCCCCCATTATTCTTTTACCTTGTTCATCAATTAAAATTATCAAAATTTCAGAAAGAATAGTCAATTATTTGTTAATTCGAATTGCAAGAATGTCTCTTTCTTTTGATAACTCTTCAACTGCACCCACTGCTGAACAACTACAAAATCTCAATCCTTCCTCACCCATGGAAACCACTGACCTAAACCCTGAAATTCCTGAACCAATCCCAAAAATACCTGAACCTGAAATTCAGGGGGAAGGACCAGTTCCCACGGCTGAATCAATTGCTGAGCATGTTGAGGATTTATCACGTGCTATGGTGTTGTATCAGTATCAGGTAAACTTCACCTATCCCTTAAATGTTGTGATAGATGAGGAAGAAAAGGGAGAGGGGTCTGAGGCTGCTCTTGAGGGGGAACCTATTAAGAGGTTGGAAGCACCCATGCATGGGTCATCGGGGTCTCCAGAGGCTGCTTTTAGAGCACCCATGGAGGATGTGATAGATGTTGATGAGGCTATAAGTGATAGTGATAGGCCCTTGGTGGATTTCATCAACATTAGGAGTCTGAAAAGAAAATTGGCTAGGAAGGGACCCATTGATGATCATGTGACTGCTGAAATTGCTGCTAAGTTTAAGAAAATAGGTGATAGTTATAAGCCCGGAAATAAGAAGAAAGTTGAAAGTTCCTCCAAGGCAAAAGGACATGTTCCTTCTGCCTCAACCCCTGCTTCTGGGTTAGGAGGACAAGAAGTGCTGCTAAAGCTGCTGATGAACAACTAGCTGCTGCCTTGGAAAGGAGCAGAAAAGGGAAAGGAAAACAGGTAGTTGAAGAGGAAGAAGTGGAGGATATTGATCTTGCTGATTTTTCTGAGGATGATGAGATGGTAGATGCTGAGGAGGTTGTGCCTCAGTCCAAGAAAAGAAAAGTTGCTGAGAGAAGGGTAACAAGAAGCACGGCTAAAGCTGCAGAGAGGTCTGCTAGGAGGACCAGGTCCTCCAAGAGAGTTGTTGTTTCTGAAAGCTCTGCTAGTGACAGTGATGAGTCGTTTGCTGGAGAAGAGAGTGATAGTGAAGCTGAAGGTGATGAGTCTGTGCACTGTGTTCATGATGACATGTTGACCAGGAAGGTGTTGAAAGGTCGGGTAATGTCTGATGTGCAAGAAGAAGGAATGTTGTGGCTGTTGCAAAAACTGCATGCTCAGGGTTAGAGGGACATGGTCCTTAAGATCTCTGGTAAGTGTGCAAAGGGGATGGTGCAAGAGTTCTACAAGAACTGCTCCATCAAAGAAGATAGGATTACTACCTCTGTCAATGACAATGTGATTATGTTTGATACAAGGGAACTTGGTGAGCTGCTAGGGATTCCTTTTACTGGGTATGACAGCTATGTCAAGAAGGTTTGGCCTGACTTGACCAATTTGCCTACTGATCTGGAGATCACTAGGAAGTTTGCTGAGAATGAAGGGGACGAGAAACCCAGGGCAGTGCAGAAGAGTGAGATGCTCCCACAGCACCAAGTATTATTTGAGTTTGTGAACAAGATTATGCTGCCAAGGCAGGAGAAAAGAGGAGTTGCCAGTTTCATGGACCTGGTCCTTATGGAACTGTTGGACACTGAAAAGTAGATCAACTGGCCCAGCTTTATGATCCACCTGATAAAAAGGGTGATTGCTGGGAAGAGAAAGCACTCCTTACCGTTTGGTTTCATCCTGACTGATGTATTTGCAAAGTTGAAGATTCCCTTGGAAGGGGTTGTGAAGGCTACAAAGAAGGAAAAGTTTGGTTGTGCCACATTGATAAGTTGTGACTTGCCAGTTCAGGCTGATCCTCCACAGGCTGGTGTTGGGAGGCAGTCATTGAACAACAAAGTGAGGGCACTTAGGTAACAGGTTGCTATTCAGGCTGCTGAGATAGCAAGGTTGGAAGAGGAAAAGAATTACTGGAAGATAGAGGCCTCAAAGGCAAAGGAGACCAATGAGGGAATACTCAAGCAGATATTTGAGTTGCCGAACAAGTCGCAGGGACCTGGTCCTTCCACATCCTGACCACCTTAGCCTTAGCCTTTAGCCACCTTTTGTCTAGTGGATCTAGCCTAGCCTAGTGCCTTAGCCTTTTTCTTCTTTAGTCTTTGAATAATTCTGTAGTACTTGCTTGTATCCCCTGATTTCAATGGTTGATTTAATAAATTGTCTTTGATGGCTAATATCATTGTTTTGCAATTGCTTTAATATGATTTATGTTTGCATTTTGAGTTGCCTCAATGGCCATGTGCTGATTAATTCTAACACTTGAGTTATATTTTTTATGCAACCTTTTCAATGATGCCAAAATGGGGAAGAGTAAGTCTGATTTTGCATGAAGTTATACCTAATTGAAAATCTGTTCCTTAATGATGAATTAATTCTCCACTGATTGATTGTCTTTTTGAGCTTAAGTTGTACTTCAGGACATTAAGGATATACAGCTATGCTTATGAGTTTGTCATCATCAAAAAGGGGGAAACTGTTAGCTTGGATAAGCTTGGAGTTTTGACTGATGACTGAAGAACGGATTCAAAGGACCCGTTCCTTTGAATCACTGCAGCAAAATAGATAATTCATGCAAAAGCGTTTAAGTTGATATTATTATTTATCCTAAAAACTGACGTATATCTTGATAATTATGCAGGTCTAAACGGATACGAAAAGATTGCATAACTAAGGGATAAAGGATAGAAGATTCGGATTCTAGAAAGAAGAATCCAATTAGGACTCAAAGTCATGGAAGCTTTGGAGTTCTAATTGCCCAAGACTTCTTGGCTGCTGGAGCTATAAAACGTGGAGCATATCAGCCATAGAAGTATACACAAATACAGAGAGCATCGAGCAAAAGCTGAGAAGAGTTATTAGCTTATTTGTGTAATCAGTTAGCTACAGTAGAACTAAGTTAGAACCTGTTCCTTAGATTGAATCTTGTAAAAGTTCAAGTCTTAGTTCAATTGTAGTAAGCAAAAATCGAGTTGTAAACTTTCTAGTTCAAGTCGTGGACTTGACACAACTTCACTGATCGTGAGAAAGATCACTAAAGGATTAGAGTTAGTCCTAGGTTAGTAAGAGTGACTCTTGTAACCAAGTGGCTCTTTTTACATAGTGAAGTTGAAATCCTACTTGAGAAGTAGGTCGTGGTTTTTTTATCCCGAGTCAAGGGGTTTTTCCACGCTAATATCTGGTGTTCAATTACTTACAGTTTTAATTCCGCATATCGTAGAGTAAAGGAACACATTTTAAGGAACTGGTCCTTAAAATAGTAAAGTGGTGTAATCGTGGGAAATAACAGCTTATATCTTTCAAATATTGAGAAGTTGAATTCTTTAAGTTCTAAGTACATGTAAGGAGACGGAATTTATAAGAAGTCAATCAACTAAAGTAAATATTAGCTTCATCGGTACTTCAAGTCTCGTCTTGGGTTCCAATAAGTTTGACACCAATCAAATCTTAAAGTAGGGGGGCATTTGTAGAGAAATAAATTTTATTGGATTTAAATCCATAAAATAAGTTGGCTATATATTAAATTCAAGATATATTAGTCCAAATATGTAAAATGGGCTAGTATAATTTTATTGGATTAACTAATAAAAGTCCAATTTCATTGGGCCACAAATGATGAGCCCACTCTATTAGCCCAAAGCTAAATTCTAGAGGCCCAAACCAATGCCACGTATCAAGTGACATGGCGCCAAGTCTAATGAAAGAGCCAATAGGATCATGTCATATGCCAAATGACATGGCAATCCAAGTGAAGTCCGAAATTCCAATAAATATGCGTGACGTGGGCAAGTGACATGTTCAGGCCAATAAAATACAGCCTTGTCACTGCTTAAATCTGATTGGCCGGTCCACGGGCCTTGGCCTGTTAGGGTTTCTTGGTGGCTACTCCACCCCGCATCTATATAAAGGGGTCAAATCCCTCATTTGTAGAATCAGAAATCAGAAGGAGCAATTCATAACAAGAAGCAATAAGGAGCTCGTGGATCAAAAGCTGCAAATTGCTATAAATCTTCAAGGAGTTATTTATTTCTCTACAAGTTCATCAAGAGGAAGATTCAAGATCAAGCTCAAAGGCCCTTGGATTATCTCTACAAATTCATTATAAGGAAGATTCAAGATCAAGCTCAAAAGCCCTTGGATTTATTTCTACAAAATTATTATAAGGAAGATATTCAGGATCAAGCTCAAAAGCCCTTGGATTTCTATTTGTAATATTTATAGTTGAAAAGACAAATCAAAGGAATTATAGAGATTGTACTACTCATCATATATTAAATCAAATACTACAGTTGTTACAATATCTTCTTGTCTTGATTATTTATTTATTTCTTGACGCGAATTTACTTGTTACAGGTACATATGAACGAGCATATACATGCCTTGTATGATTCATATATATAGTCTTGGTACTTCATATGCCAAGAGAAAACTTTGTGTGCATGATGTTCTTGAATAATTGTGTGATATGATTATATGTTTCTAAAAGCTATGAAAGTCTTTATCAAATATGCTCACACATTCCGGTGAAAGTAATCAGCATGATATTTTTGACTTAAAGCTTATGTTTTTTTGCTTTTTTGGTCAGTATGGATACTTCATTAGATACTTAAGATAATATTATACTATTTCTATTAGTAGCATCGATAAGAGATGAGTTACCAAGAGTAACTAACTTATTCCACACTATAGTAGTGACCTTTTTCCTAATTAAAAAGACACATTTTTTTATCATTATTGGATAAAAAATAGTAGACTTTGGTGAACTATTAAGAGCTCCCTTTTCTGCTAGTGCATGGCCAACCCATTTCAGTCCCTGAAGCTATGTCGTAATGTTGGATTCTCCCGTGTCCTCAGCAACAACCTACAATCAGAAACCAAATGAGCATATAAATGCTTTGGTTTTACAAGTAAATTCAGGATTTTTGTGAAGTCTGTCTCCATTTCAAGGAGAATGGAGATTATGTTCTGGGTCCAGATAAAGAGCAAGGAGTTCCATATAAGTATGATTGGTACCTGTAATATACTAGAAAAAACCAATGATCCATTCCCCAACATCATTCTAAACAACTCCACTAATTCCACCATTAGAAGTATTAACCTTGTAAGAGCCATCAGTATTAGCTTATGTGTTTTAAAAAATGTATACATTAGGAGAAACTATTATATTCTGAGTGGATATTCGGTATCCCTCGTGGAAATATTATCCTAGGACACATGTACAAACGCATATCTTGTCACGTGTATGGGTGGCCATGTTAGGGGCTTGCATCTAGTTACACATAAGGTATACGTTGACAACTATATTGACAACTATATTGTCAACCACTAGACTATATCACTATCTACCAACGGTCATAAAACTATTGCTATTGATATCTTTAACTTCATCAAATAGAACTTTTATAACTCCATATGAATTAATATGTTCTCTAATTTATTAATAACATTTACTTATAATTATTCAAATATTATATTTATTATATCAAAATAGAAATAAAGTATATAGATGTTAAGAAAATAAGTAGTCTTAATTAATCAGTAGGTATATTTAGAGACAACATCTTAACTATCTAAATCATATTAGACATTTTAATCTCTATATAATAATAATAATAAATTAAAAAATAAAATAGGACACTTTGAATTGCCCCCCCCCCCCACCACCCCACCCTTCCTGTCAAGTCCCAAAAAAAAAAAAAAAAAAGAGATTAAGAGCCTGTTTGAGTGAGCTTAAACGTGGCTTATAAGCTTATAAGTCTATTAGTAAATGTTTGGTAACTTAAAGAGAAATTTTGATGCATAGCCATTTTTGGACGCACTCAAAGAGTTTTTCACCGTTTCAAAATTCATTGAGAAATAGCCAAAAATTCGCGCGCACACTTACGCTCCATTAGCGTTGGAAAAACATCCCAGACTAGTCCCATAACAAAATACTGGGGCTTTATACAAAACTTGTTCAAAGCCCAAGTATTTTGCTATGGGACTGAAGCTTTATACAAAGTCCCATAACAAAATAATCACATAACAAAATAATGGGACTTTGAACTAACATGTTCAAAGGGGGGTATTTGTTATGTGACTTTATCCCATAACAAAATAATGGGATTTATCCCATAACAAGGTCCCATCAAAGGGATAAACCCCATTATTTTGTTATGGAAATTTATATATAAAGCTTCAGTCCCATAACAAAATGTTGGGACTTTGAACAAGTTTTGTTCACAGCCCCAGCATTTTGTTATGGGACTGAAGCTTTATACAAAGTCCCATAACAAAATGCTGGGGCCTTGAACAAAACTTGTTCAAAGCCTTAGTATTTTATACTGGGGTTAGTTTACTGAAGCTTCCCAGTATAAATACTGGGGCTTTGAACAAGTTTGGATTTGTCCGAAAGTGGTTATTTCTCAGCGAATTTGTTTTGACGGCTACAAATCAATTAGCGCGTGCCAAACTGGCCCCTACACGAAATTTTTACTAACTTAAAAGGTTATGGGCTTATAAGCCCTTATATTCTTAAAAGGAATTTTTACATAAAAGTACAAATTCTAGAAATTATGTACAAAACATAATATTTTAGCAAAATTATCCAATATATAAGAAAGGAAAAATTAATTACAAAACATAGCAATATAACAAACCTTATATTCTTCCTCATAATTCCCCTCATTTTACTTTTGCCCCCACCATTTCCCCCAATTTCACTTTTACTCCTCCTATTTCCCCCCAATTTCACTTTTTCTTCTCCCATTCTCAACTACCTCGTATCTCGTTGTATCTTACTGTATCTCAATATTTCTCAACTACCAATCACATAGTATCTCGTTGTTCATCACTATATCTCAACTATTTCTGCACCGTTTCAGGTTGTTTCAGTATTGTATCTAACTGTTTCTGCAATATTTCAGGTTGTTTTACACTATATCTAATTATTTCTAAACTGTTTTAGCATTGTTTCATCTCGTTTGTGCGTTGTTTCTCACTGTTTCTAAGCTATTTTCACCTTATTTGCGTTGTTTCATATTATTTTTTACATTTTGTTTCAGACTTTTTCACTAGCTGTTCTAGACTATTTCAACGCTGTATCTGCACTTTTTTTGCTCCGTATCAAACTGTATCTAACTATTTCTGTACCGTTTCAGGTTGTTTCAACATTATATCTGAATATTTCTGCACCGTTTCAAGTTGTTTCAACACTGTATCTAACTGTTTTGGTACCGTTTCAGGTTGTTTTGCCCGTATCTAACTATTCCTAAACTGTTTCAGCATTAATTTATCCAGTTTATACGTTGTTTCTCACTGTTTCTAAGCTATTTTCACCTTATTTGTGTTGTTTCACATTATTTTTTACATTTTATTTCAGATATTTTCGCTAGTTATTTCAGACTGTATCATACTGTTTCAACGTCGTTTCAAACTGTTTCAACCGCTATTTCAGATTGTTTCAACGGCGTTTCAAACTGTATCATACCGTTTCAATGTCGTTTCAGACTGTATCAGACTGTTTCAACTGATGTTTCATATTGTTTCAACGGTGTTTCAGACTGTATCATACTGTTTCAATGTCATTTCAGACTGTTTCAGTATTGTTTCAGTCCGCTTCAGTGCCCTTTCGGACTATTTCAGAGCCTTTCAGACTGTTTCAGACCGTTTCATTACTGTTCAGATGATGCTTTTATGTATAAGGTCCAAAAAAAGAAGAAATAATATAGAAATATCTGGTCTGCACATATTACACCAACTATTAGTACTACATTGTATTGAACACCACTCCCTAAAGTCAAGAACTCCAAAAAACAAGCCATAGCAGACACCACAACAACAATCTACAATGATTCAATTCAGACCACAGAACTGGAAAAGATGAGAAATCAAAGCTCACACCTTTCACTGAATCATCGCCATCTCACCACCACCACAAGCTCACACAAAAGCTACTCCACCACGGGGTGAATGAGGCAAAGAGTAGGTGACTATCGAGGTTAGATTTTTTGGCAGAAAACTGTTGATCCTCCGTTTCTGATAGTGTCTTTGATAAGTCTAGGACCTAAAGGAATGGATAAATTAATTTCAACAGCTAACGAACGACGCCACTAGAACAAAATAGAAGTCCTTCAACCCGCTGCTAAATTCCTCGTCGAGTTATCGAAATCGCAGGACGTTGTTGCTGGGGACGAGACCACTACCGTCACTGCCACCGTTGGAGGTTATCAATACTGCCGTTGTTCTGCCCTAAAGAGAGAGAAAAGAGAACGACATGATAGGGAAGGTCTGGGTAGGTGATAGTGAAGGTCTGATAGGTAACTATTTTTCCCTTGGTCAAATTATATAATGTTGGATTTGTAATGCAATGTAAGTATTTATACCTTTCATGCAGGGCAAATAAGGAAGCGATAAAGTAATGATAAAACCGAGACGTGGCTCGAACGAATAACTCAAGTAGCACCGAAGAACTTGTTTCGATACACCCTGGGAGATTGTCAAGAAATACCTACAGTAAGCAACTACCCTCGAGTCACACGAGAAACCCGCAAGTAAAATGATCGGGGAGGGGTTGATGTTCAATCTAGATCCGCTAGAAGAAGTCAAGTCCCAAAAACAAGGTTCATTCATATCAAAGAGCAATGCTCAAGTTCATCATTCATTAGTAATAATAATAAGCTAAGTAATCAAAATAGGCTAAGCTTGGATTTTTATAGTGTTCCCAAACTTTGCACAATGACCAAAATACCCTTACTAATAAGGTTCATCAAATAGGTCACGTAGGGCAAAACAGTAAAATCAACATAAGTTCAGCATCTAGGAGGGGCGCCTGGAACTAGGCCTTGGCGCCTGAACTGGGCTTGAGCTAGGCTGGGCGCCTGGACTGTGCTTTAGCTAGGCTGCGCGCCTGGAGCTAGGCAGGGCGCCTGGACTGTGCTTGAGCTAGGCGGGGCGCCTCTGACATTTTGGCATCCTTAGGCAGTGTGTCATCCAGTTGGGGCGCCTGACTGTGTTGGGCCTCCCTCCTCCTCCTTAGGCATGGGGCCTAGAGCTGAGATCATCCGAAACGTCTTCCAAGTGCTTCCTTCATCGAGTCCTCTCCTCACCAAGTGTAAATACACCTCTTGGACCTCCTTGACTTGGCTCTGAGTGAATTGCCTCCCATAACAGATTGCCCGGCATCATCCTCCCCTTCTTGGGAAGATCTCGTCCTGGAAATCACAATGTCCTCACCCTCGGGTCCATTATCTCCTACAATAAGAGGAGTCAAGTCAGATACATTAAAAGTGTTAGACACATTACACTCACTTGGTAAGTTAACCACATAAGCGTTGATCTTTGAAAGTACTTGGAAGGGTCCATCCCCTTAGGGTGCCAACTTCCCTTTCCTAAGGTTTGGAAACCTTTCTTTGCGGAAGTACACCCACACATAGTCACCCTTCTTGAGTTCCACCTTCTTGCGTCCCTTGTTTTTCTTGGAGGCTACCTTTTCATAAGCTTCCTCTAAGTTCTTCTTCATCTTAGCATGGAGTTCAATCAAAGCCTTGGCTCGGGCTTTACCTTCAAAATTAACAACCATTTCCCTTGGCAAAGGGGTTAGATCAAGGGGAATCAAGGGGTTAAAACTATAATGCACTCAAATGGAGTCATGCCAGTCATTCTATGTAAAGTACGGTTATATGTAAACTCCATAAGAGGCAACTTGTCAATCCAAGTCCCACCCTTACCTTGGGTCATGGCTCTAAGAAGAGCACCCAAAGTTCGGTTCACCTCCTCGATTTTCCCATCGGTTTGAGGGTGGTGGGACGTAGAGAACAACAATTTGGTGCCAAGAGGCCCCATAAACACCTCCAAAAATTTCTAAGGAACTTGGTGTCCCTATCACTCACAATTTTTTGAGGCACACCATGCAACTTTAACACATTATCAATGAACAAAGAAGCAACATGTTGTGCATCATCACACATTTTACATGGAATGAAGTGAGTCATCATGGAAAATCTATCCACGATAATATAAATGCTATCATGTCCCCCCTAGACCGTGACAATCCCATAACAAAATCCATAGAAATATCCATCCACGGGCTAGTAGGTACGGGGATAGGGGTATACAAACAATGGGGGTTCGATTTGGACTTAGTATACTTGCACTCAAGGCAAGAATTGCAAAGTCGCTCAACTTGCAACCCCATTTTTGGCCAATGGAATTGCTCCATAAGAACGGCCAAGGTTTTATCCCTACCGAAGAGACCCATGAGTCCTCCACAATGTGCTTCTTGCACAAGCAATTCTATCTATGAGGACTCGGGTATGCAAATTCTACCATTTTTAAAGATACAGCCATTAACTCATTGATACTTCTCAACTCTTTCTCCCTTCTCAACTCTTTCTCCCTTCTCAAGAGCTTCATGAATGCTCTTTAGCTTAGGGTCTTGATCATACATCAACTTAATGCTCTCAAAACCCATGAGCTTGGAAGCAAGAGTGGTGGCTAGAGCAAACTTCCTAGAAAGTGCATCCGCCACAACATTGTCTTTCCCCTTTTTGTATTGAATGACATAGGGAAAAGACTCAATGAACTCTACCCACTTAGCATGCCTCTTGTTCAACTTCTCTTTGGCCTCTAAGATGCTTGAGTGACTCATGATCACTCTTAATTACAAATTCCCTAGGCTAAAGATAATGTTGCCAATGAGCTAGAGCTCTCACTAGGGCATACAACTCCTTGTCATACGTAGAGTAGTTCAAGGTTGCACCCTTCAATTTCTCACTAAAGTATGCTATAGGTTTTCCATCTTGCATTAAAACACCACCAATTCCCACCCCCGAGGCATCACATTTAACCTCAAAATGTCTTTCCAAAGTCGGGCAATTGCAATAGAGGGGCGATGCTCAACCTACTTTTCAATTCTTAGAAGGTCTTCTCTTGAAGCTCTCCCCACACAAAAAGTTGGTCTTTCTTCACCAATTCGGTGAGTGGAGCGGCAATAGCACTAAAGTCCCTCAAAAATCTCCTATAGAAGCTAGCAAGACCATGAAAGCTTCTAATTTGAGACATGGTAGTTGGAGTCGGCCAATCACGAATGCCCTCTACCTTGGACTCATCCACTTCCACTTCTTGGGCACTCACAACAAACCCAAGGAAGACTACATTTTCAACCCCAAAGGCACATTTCTTAAAATTAGCATAGAGCTTTTCGTCTCTCAACACTTCAAGCATTTGCCTCAAATGATCAACATGGCCATCTAATGACTTGCTATATATTAAAATATCATCAAAGTAGACGACCACAAATTTGTTGATGAATGGCTTCAACACATCTCATGAAAGTACCAGGTGCGTTGGAGAGGCCAAATGGCATCATCAACTATTCATATAGACCAAACTTGGTCTTGAATGCGGTTTTCTACTCATCACCCGGTTTTATACGGATTTGATGGTAACAGACCTAAGATCTATCTTTGAAAAGATGCTAGAACCACTTAGCTCATCGAGCATATCATCTAAACGAGGTATGGGATGTCGATACTTTACCGTGATCTTGTTGACCGCTCGGCAATCCGCACACATTCTCCATGTGCCATCTTTCTTTGGGACAAGAATGACGGGCACTGAACACGGACTCAAGCTCTCTCTCACCAAGCCTTTGGTTAGCAATTCATCCACTTGCCTTTGCAACTTCTTTGTATCTTCGGGATTGCTTCTATAGGCCGGCTTGTTTGGGATTTGGGATCCCGGGACAAAGTCAATTTGATGTTCAATACCCCTCAAGGGAGGTAGACCATCCGGCATCTCATCCGGGAACATGTCCCCAAAATCCTTCAACACATTTTCAAAAGCACTAGGCAAAGTGTTAGAAGAATAAATCAAATTCGTAAGTAAGAATCATATTTTTGTGCACTAGGCAAATGAGTAGTTTGTTGCCATCATTTCCTTTCAAAAGCTCACCGGGTTGCATCATGGCACAAATACTACCGGTAGAAGATGGTGGAGTCACCACTAAGCTCTCGGCCAAAGGTTTAGTCTCAACAACAGACTTAGCCTTTGCCGCTTCTCTCAACTCCCTCATCCACTTGTAATCATCACTTACTTGCTTGGGAGTCAAGGATTTGAGCACAAATTTCTTTCCCTCATGTTTGACCGTGTAAGTGTTGGCACGGCCATCATGCACTATATTTCGATTAAATTGCCATGGCCTTCCAAATAGAAGGTGGAAAGCTTGCATAGCTACCACATCAAACATGTGCTCATCAACATAGTTCCCCATTTTGAACTTAATCATCACTTGCTTCACCACTTTCAGTTCACCACACTCACTAAGCCATTGCAAACGATAAGGATTGGGGTATTTCAAAGTGGTCAATTTCAATTGGGAAACTAGTGTTTGGCTAATGACATTTGCAAAACTTCCCAAGTCAATGATCATGGAACAAACAACACCCAGGACTTGGCATCTAGCATGGAAGAGGTTTTCTCTTTGCGAGGTCTCACTATCCTCCACAAATATAGCACCTAAACTTCTCCTCATAACTAGAAAAGCATGAGGATCATCATCCTCAACCGTATCCTCCTCCACATCATCCATCTCATCTCCCTCTACTCCCTCATCCTCCGATTCACTATCTTGTTCATAAGGATTCTCATCAATCATAATCATGGTCTTTTTTGTAGGACACTCTCTAGCAAAATGTCCATACCCTTTGCATTTGTGGCATTGAATAGAAGAAGAAGTAGGAGTGTTCAATTGAGTTTTAGAATTACCTCCTACATTTGGTGTGTACTTCTAATACGGCTTCTTCACATCCTTGCTAGCACTTGCACCACTTGTACCACTTGCATTCGGGAACCTTGCATTTAGAGTAGGAGTCTTCCACTCCTTTGGCTTACTCATGGGAGTAGGAGTGCTACTCTTGTAGCGAGTGGACTTCTCATCTTTGAGCCATTTCTTGGCTTCAACTGCATCATCATAGAGATCATAGTGGTTGTCATACTTGTGAAACTTCAATTGAGAAGCTATCTATCGATTCAAACCACTTCGAAATCGAATCACGGCCGGCTCGTTATCCTCCCCATCCAAGTCTAGGGTCATCCGGATTTTCTCAAACTCATTGAAGTATTCCCCAATCGTCTTGTAACATTGCTTCAATTCATAGAGACGTTTGTATTGGGCTTGACGATATTGCTCGGTCAAATATTTCTCATCCATCACACGAATCAGTTCACCCCAAGTCATATTGATGGCCATAACATTTCTTCTCCTATTTCTCTTGACTGATTCCCACCAAGTATAAGCAAAGGATTTAAAAGAAGATATAGCATATCTGGCCTTCTTCTCCTCGGTCATATCATTGGTGTCAAACACCTTTTCCATGGTCAACTTCCAATAAATATACTCCACCGGGTCACTACTCCTTTTGAAGGAAGGAATGGTGAGCTTCACGCTATTGAGGTGGTTGTTATCTCGACCCCCATGGTAAGGCTCCGATTGGGCTCCAAAATTGTCTCCATAACCAACATAATCCCTCCTAGCATTCCCTCCAACATATCCCATGGGTGGCCCTCGACCTCGGCCTCTACCCCTATCCACATTACGACCCCAATTCATGGCTCTCCCATTCGGATTAGGAGCTCCATAATCACTACCACCATACTCTTCCTCCTCCCCTCCTTGAGCTTCATCAACTTGCTCAAGAGGTAGAACATTTCGGATGGCTCTTGGAAGTGGATCATTCCTTTGGGGATTGCCCAAAAGGTGGGGGTTGCCCACTAGGTGGGGAATGCCCACTCGTTGGGGATTGCCCAACACTTGTTCATTTCTTTCACGATCTTCCTTTACCAGTTGTTGTCCAAGCAATTCAACAACTTGTTCCAGGGTAAAGGTGGAACTACTTGTGCCTTCTCCAGCTTCAACTTGGACACTCGGGGTCCCCTTCTCAACTTGGAAACTCGGGGTCCCTTTCTCAACTTGGACGCTTGAGGTCCCTTGCTCAACTTGGGCACTTGAGGCCCCTATTTCAAGAGTCTCAATCCTTTGGCTCATAATATCCATCTTAGAAAGAATAGTAGCCAAAGCATTCTTAACGAAATCTTCACCTTCGTTGGCTATTGTACCTACAAGAAGAACAAACGTTAGTGAAATCACCTCACACACACCCTCACTTGTGTTTCACTCGGTTCACTCGTTTAGTGGTGGTGGATATTTCACTCGGACTTGATTCTAGAAGCTTCACGTAGTTGAATAAAAATCCTCAACTCAATCACTCAATCCATAAGTCAAGTGTACTCCGGGGTGAGTGGAGTTTATGTGACTCTATTGGACGATAAGCTTTTTAAAGTGAAGACTTGAGTTAAAAGATTCTACGAGTCTTCTTGGAGTTCTACTCTCAAACTAAGGCACGAATTACCTAAAGGCTTCAAGGACTAGTACCAATTAAGTAGAAAGGTTACTCAAAGTAGTACTAGCTAGATGTTATGCAAGCAAACAAATAGGAAAACTTTAGAAAAACTACCCCAAACAACACCCTACAGGTGCAGGCAGGCACCTAGGCTAGGAGGCGGACGCCTGGGGTCCTTCAGCAAGCTAGGCAGGGCGCTTGGCTAGGTGGGGTGCCTGCGTACCTTGCAGTGCTTAGGCAGTAGCCAAGTTAGGCGGGGCGCCTAGCTAGGCGGGGCGTCTGGCCCTGGAACACTTCAATTCGTTTCAAACTTGTTCCAATCCGATTTTCAATCCACAAATCCGATGTTTTCAACTTGTTTTCACAATCCAATGATACCCAAAGTTGTTTTTGATCTTTTCTAACAATCCCCAATCCAATTTACAACCAAACAATCAATCAATTTCAAGATTTAAAGCCAAGAAACTCAAGAACAAGGGTTTTTTTCCAAAAGGTTTTCAAAATGGATTGTGATTCTTCAATTGTGGTGTTATACAACTTCAAATCCCACAAAATTGGTACCAAATCATTTGGTTTTCAGTCAAGATCAATCCCCAATATCAAGTTCTCAATTAAACACCCATTCAACCCAAGAATCAAGCCAAGAACATCAAGAACAAGGTTTATCAAGGGTTTAAGAAAATTTTGGGGTTTCATATCTTCAAATTCGTAATATCAATCCAAACCACGAGATTTAGGTACCAAAACGAAGGGTTTTCAACAAGGATCAATCTCCCATAACACCATAATATGAATCAAAAACACCAACAAGTTACACCAAATTTTTGGATTTTCAACTTTTTCAATTTTTTTTGTATTTTTTTCTTTCTAATAACTTCAAACACAAGAAACTAAAAGAAACTAACATAGGCACGAAGAATCAAGGGTCGGGATTTTGTAGAAACAAAACTCTAGCCTTGCTCTGATACCAAACTGATGCAGGGCAAATAAGGAAGCGCTAAAGTAAAGATAAAAGCGAGACGTGGCTCGAACGAATAGCCCAAGTAGCACCGAAGAACTTGTTTCGATACACCCGGGGGGATTGTCAAGGAACACCTACACTAACCAACTACCCTCAAGTCACACGAGGAACCCGCAAGTAAAATGATCGGGGAGGGGTTGATGTTCAATCTAGATCCACTAGAAGAAGTCAAGTCCCAAAAACAAGGTTCATTCATATCAAAGAGCAATGCTCAAGTTCATCATTCATCAATAATAATAATAATAAGCTAAGTAATCAAAATAGGCTAAGCTTGGCTTTTTATAGTGTTCCCAAGTTTTGTACAATGACCAAAATACCCTTACTAATAAGGTTCATCAAATAGGACACGTAGGGCAAAACAGTAAAATCAACATAAGTTCAGCATCTAGGAGGGGCGCCTGGAACTAGGCCTGGGCGCCTGAACTGGGCTTGAGCTAGGCTGGGCGCCTGGACTGTGCTTTAGCTAGGCTGCGCGCCTGGAGCTAGGCGGGGCGCCTGGACTGTGCTTGAGCTAGGCGGGGCGCCTATGGCATTTTGGATCCTTAGGCAGTGGTCATCCAGACGGGACGCCTGGGCTAGGCGGGGCGCCTGACTATGTTGGGCCTCCCTCCTCCTCCTTAGGCGTGGGGCCTAGAGTTGAGATCATCCGGAACGTCTTTCAAGTGCTTCCTTCATCGAGTCCTCTCCTCACCAAGTGTAAATACACCTCTTGGACCTCCTTGACTTGGCTCCGAGTGAATGGCCTCCTCATGAAGGATTGCCCGGCATCAACCTTGCTAGGAAAAATATTGCAATGTATTGTAATTTATAAAATATCGCTATTTTTTTTTTGTAATATAGGGGTGTGTGTTTGTATATATGTATAAAAAGCCCTTCTTAAAAAAGCCAAAAGTGAGAAGTTAGGAAAAGTAAGCCACTTTTGACTTATAAGCTACTAAAAATAAGCTGTTTATAAGAACATCCAAACAGGCTCCTAATTATTCCAGAGATATCAAGATTACGGAATAAGCAATGTTGGATGAAGGCCAAAGCTCCCTAAAGCAGTTGGATAATAGTGTACTACTCTACCCTCAATTGGTCAAAGGGGTTTAAGACAAAGTTTCAGAACATGTTTAGATGCTTTCATGAAATTCGTGAAGTTAAGGGGTCGAAAACATAAATTCATGCAAGTATTATCGTTTATTGGTTAGTCATAGAAAAGTAAAATTGGAAAGGTGAGTTTAATCTCGACGAGAGTCCAATAGGATTATTGATTTTCAAATGATAAAACAAAACATTGTCCCCGACCAGAGTGATTGAATTAGATTATTGATGGAGGAGAAAGTACAACTAATGTTGTTTATTTTTTCTTTTCCCATGAGAAAATATCCAAATATACTTCTAAACTATGCAAAATGGCTTATTCATGCCCTACCCATAAATGTTCCATTCAAACTGTTCAATTTAAGCTAGATGTTAGACAAGGACGGGCTTGAACCAAACTATTAACAGGCACGTGTTATTCACGCAAGAACTAATTTGAAGTGAATTATTAATGAAGGTATGTATAAGCCATTTCGCATAGTTTAGCCAAAAAATTTCAACACGTGTACGCCTTATTCTTGGTTATGTCTTTTTTGTCATCACTTAAGAATGGTTTAGCAAAATGGTCTTTGAGACAACACTTCAAATTATGAATCAACAAGTGCTGCCTCTTCGAAAAATATCAAAGGACAAGTGTTGCCTGCGAGAGTGTGTGAAGAGATTGAAGGGGCAAGTGTTGTCCAGACAACACTTCAAGTTATCGGGGAGAATATGGGAAGAGATTAAAGGGCAAGTGTTGCATATGCAAGAGGGGGGTCAAAGTCAAGTGTTGTCACGAGAAATAGATGGAGGGATGCGGGCGTCATTATAAAATTTTAAAGGGGTACTCCCATCCGAAATTTATTTATTAGCGGAGGTCATTCTTGCAAATCAATTTTAAACGCGGTCAGTAATGGCCTATGGTGTCATAATTTTGTAATTTAGGGCATATCTTTTAAAGAAAGGTCGAGACTTGTTTACTACAAAAATATTTTTCCCAATAGCCTTAATGCGCGTCAATGTTAAACTTTTAGCCTAGCGATCTCCCATGCCCCAAGGAAGCTTTTGAACTGAATTCTTGACGATTTGATAGGCAAGTGCTCCAAGAGTCCGAATTATGGCAATGTGGCAAAAGTTAAATGGGTATGTATTAAGGTCAGAAGTGTAACAATGGCACAAAAGTGCGAAAAATTTCATCTGGTGTCCCAAAAATTATAAAAATTTCGCACACAAGCCACTTTTGCTAGTAGTCTGTGGTTTGAGGCCACTTTTTTTTATTGATTTTGCATGAGAGGCCACTTTGTGAAACTTTAATTTCTAGGGGCCTGAGCTTCACACAACTTCAGCTCACAAGATTTTAAGTTCAACTTTAGCACAATACAAGGATTGAAGTTCAACTTCAGCCTACAAGGGTTGAAATTTACGCATCTATGCATATAAGTTCAGCCCTAACAGGCTGAAGTTGAACTTCATACCTTAGACATGAAGTTCAGCCCAGAAAGTTTGAACTTCAGCCCACATGGATGAAATTCCAAAAAATGGTCTCTCATGCAAAACCAATAAAAAAAGTGGCCTCAAACCCAAGACCACTGTCAAAAATTGTTGTTTGTGCACTTTGCCCCCAAAAATTGACTGGTTTTGAGAGTTTTCTCCTGTTTAACATAATTTTAGCAAAATGCTTTGACTTTGGTACCGTTGACAAAAGTTATCAATTGTCAAGTGGAAACGGTTGCATAAACAACACTTCAAGTTATCTGGGAGTAGAGATGTTCACGTGAAATCGAAAAACCGCACCAAACCGAAAACCGACTCAACCCGAAAGAAAAAACCGATATTCTTTAGGTTTGGTTTGGTTTTGGTTTTAAACAAAAAATAACTGAAAAAATCGAACCAAACCGACTAAATAAATAATATTTAAACATTATAATTAGATATACAATTATGTGTGTTTTTATGAATTTACACCATATGTTATTTTATATTTTTTGGTTCTTTTGAATTCTAGTTTAGTTCCTCATCTTTTTATATAATTTTTGTATTTTGTATTTTAGTTTGCATTCTAGTCTTTATTTTAACAAGTCAAACAATATATTGTATGTTAAAAATAACTTGTCTTATAGTCTTCCATTATCGGTTAATTCAATATCAACAAGATATCTTGGCAGATGATATCTATTCAATTTTTCAAGTACGAAAAAAAATCATTGTAAGAAGTTTGATTAAGTTAATTAAAATGGTAAAATACTTGTATAATCAATTTTTGGATGAAGCTAAATATATAGTTCTTGATTACATAAATATTTTGTTCTTTTATAGAGGGTACTTGGTGTGGATGTGTCATGGTGAAATATAATCGCTTGAATATGTGTTTGATCTTTGGAAGTGTATGTTACAAATTTAGTGATGAAAAAGCCCGATAAAAATCGAACAACCCGAAATAACCGACAAAAACCGAACAAGCGCAAAATCGACTTAATTGGTTTGGTTGTGGTTTAAGTATTTGAAAACCTGAATTAATTGGTTTGGTTATCTTTTTTCCTAAAATCGACCCAACCCGGCCCATGAACACCCCTATCCGGGAGAATGTGAGAAAATATTTAAAGTGGCAAGTGCTGCCTAACCTAGGAGAATGTGAGATTTAAAGATAAGTATTGCCTATGAAAGAGGGGTCAAAGGCGAGTGATGCCTCTTAGGCAGTACTTACGGAGAAAGATAGAACGGAGATACGGGCGTCATTTTAAGATTCATAAAGTTATTCCCGTCCGAAATTTATTCATTAAACCAAGCGAAGAACATTTTTGCTAAACCACTAATATGTGGGGTCAAAAAGGCAAATCATTGACTATGGTGCCATAGTTGTGCAATTCCCCCGTTTACAATAGACTAGAGAGCATCAACTGGCTTGTTGTCCAAGACCACCTCTTTATTTATTCTTCAAAAAGGCAAAACACCAAAGATATACACAAAATGGAGTGCGTATTTGGAATGGTGGGGAATGGATTTGCAATAGTCGTAGCAGATTCATCAGCAGTGAACAGTATACTTGTTCACAAATTAAATGAAGATAAAATCATGCTTCTTGATTCTCACAAACTTATGGGTGCTAGTGGTGAAGCCGGCGACAGGTACTTTTTTCTTAAATATAATTACTTTACAACGACAACATACCAGTGATATCCGACAAGTGGGGTCTGGTGAGCGTGAGTTGTACCACCCCACCATGTTGGAGATGTTGTTTCCGGTAGATTAAAAATAATAGTAATAATACTTTAACATTTTTATTGATTTGATTATGTTTTGTTATTCTAATTTCAGAGTTCAGTTTACGGAGTATGTACAGAAGAATGTATCACTGTATCAATTTCGTAATGGAATTCCTTTGACTACTTCTGCTGCTGCTAATTTTACTAGGGGTGAACTTGCTACCGCGTTACGAAAGGTACTAATTTTATTGCCTAGGGTTTAATTCTTAGCTAAGTCAATGATCCAAGCTTATCTTCTTTTTTTTTTGGTTTAATTTTAGGGTTTTTAGTTTACGGATTAAGTACCTCTTCATAGGGCTATGGTTTAGTGGCAAGAGCTTGCCTTGTATGTGTGGGTTATGTGCACGCCATAGTTTCGAACCCTGATACTGACAACAACCTAGTATTTAAGTGGAGAAGGGTAGTGGGGTGGGCCATTATTCCACGAGTTTGGAACCGTGAACAACTGGCGATCAGGGATTTCTCGGTTATTAGAAAAGAAAAAATAAGTTCACGGATTAAGTAGCACCACGGGCTTGTGTCATTTGGGAAATGATAAAGACTGTTGAAGAAAAAATAGCACCTTGCTAGTAATCTTATATGATGTTTTGGCCTTTTAAAGATAATATATACTAGTATTATAAGCAGTTTGTATTAGCCTGTTTTGCATATGGTGGTTTTCCTGGGAATTTGCTGTATCCGTTGTATATTGTTGTCTCTTTGGGGCTATGTCCGTTGTATATTGTTGTCTCTTTGGGGCTATGTCGTGGTCCTGTGGTATTTACCATGACATGTTTGGCTATACACTGTCCAATGCTGTGACTGTTATTTGCAATGTTCTTTTTTGTTTTAAATTAATGCGGTAAACACAGGTGTCAGATAATCCTGCTCAATAAATCTAGAGCAGATGGGATCACACTGATCCTGTCTGCAGAAGTAGCTTCATTGATTCTAGATGATGCGGTCGAGGTCTTTCCATCTTGTGTAGACCTTTAGCTTCATGAGGGAGATCTTCGTACTGAAAGGAAATGATATCTCTGTTCCATTACACCCCTAGATTTTCCAAGAGGATCTGCTTGTTTGGTGGCTTCTTGATAGTAGTGTTGAATAGAGACGTCCTCTGAGATATACAGTTCAGAATCAAGTCAGCAATAAACTTTAATTCCACGGAGTAGCGATAATTTCTTGTATGCTGTTAGAACCGGTGAGTCAGCTTCAACCTTCAAGTTTAATATCATGATCATTGATGACAGTTAGTGAACCACCAGTCTGAACTGAACCATTAAGCTCTTGCATCTGCGATGGTGTTAATGCATTTACTAATAATAGAAGACAAGCAGAAATTATGTTACAATAGCAGTATCTCATGATTCCTCTACCAACTCTTAAAGTTAAATTACCTTTATATCTACCATCTAAATTAACATAAACGGGTTAAGAGGTTTTAATTCATATGACCTTGATCAATGTATTGAGTTTCTTATAGCTGGACTTGAGATCAATATGATAGGCCAGGAATAAAAGGGAGCATAGAGAGGAGGAATATGTGTAGAGACATTAATTTTGCACGTTGAAGAATCTAATCTGATCATGTTCACAGAAGTAGAAAGTAGTATGACTATCGTACTGTTAGCATGTCTGAGGGAGGGAGGAAGAAGATTCTGAAAGAACATGCCCACGAACATGGCCAAGTCCAAAGATATTCTCAATCAACCTCTCATCTGAGAGAGAGTAGGTTCTGAGAACATGCCAACGAACATGACCAAGTGCAAAGATATTCTCAATCATTCTCCTGTCTCTAGTCCTTGATCACACTTCATTACCACAAGAACCATATGAGTTCTCTCGTTTACCTATCGTATGCATGGACTTAGATAACTTGGAAATCAAATTAATTGAAGTGACGATGTACAAATCATAATCCACAAATGAATTTCTCCATAGTTTTTGGGATAATTGTGCATGTGTATGTGGGATGTGCTTACTTTTTGTCAGTATTATGTGGTTTGGAGTATGGGGGTATTTGTCATTTAAAGATTTAGAGATAAGGTGATTTAGTAGGAAGAAAGGTTTTACAGAATGAAGAGAACATAGGCGAAACAGACGAGATTCTGTACGGAGGCTTTACTGAATGAAGCATGGATAGAATAAACTAATACAGGGCAGGGTTCGTAATGGCAAGTTAGTGCGACTCATATCATGTTCGAGAGAAAATAACTTTGCATATGTATTAATAGCTCCAATCAACTTCCCTCAATACTCCCAAAATGTTATAGGAACACGACATGCCTCTGCTGGTCTGAATGCCCTTCCTGATTTACCCATTGTGGTGAGGTAAACAATGTTTCTTTGTTTTAGATTTGAGCTAATGGACCAGCTCTTTTGATGATCAATGGGCACATTAAATACCATTTGACTCACTAGGTAGTTAATATGGAAAATGTCATATCGTTGTGGGTTCTTTTCCACCTTCATTTATTCCACAGACGCCTAATTACACTAATGACTAACCATCGGATTACACCTAGGTTCTTCTTTATACTTGTTCTCCATATTGATTACCCTTGTAACTCCAATCATCATACCCATATTCAGTCCAAACAGGATCAAGAACTCAATATTCATCACTATCACAGCAAACTGAGCTTGTGGCCTATCTAACTTATCAGGATCACCACCAAATGAAGGTTATAAGGAAAACACCTTTGAGGGGTAGATCAATACTAACACTCTCGTTTTTTTTAACTTCAATTGGACCGTGCAAATTAGTGTTGTGTATTCTGTGGGTTTTACATTAATCCGCGACCCTCCAAAACCATTCATGAAATTGAGTGTTTTTCGCCCTGAATCCTTAGAATGCAACACGTGCGTCGAGGCACTTTTTTTTTTTTAGATCAAGGTAAGACAAGGCTTTGATACCGTTTGACAGATTGGGAACCCTAAAATTGAATAAGGAATTGAAGAACTCGCCATTAGATTTATCTCGGTATGATTTTAGAAGTCAATAATAATAACAGTAATAATAATAATAATAATAATAATAAGAGCTATTTATAGACAAAAATTCCTAATCTAGGCTAAACTTTTGATGTAATTGAGGAAAGATCCTGCCTGGGGAAGACTCTCACCAGATCGAACATCATGGTCACTTAAGGAATTTCTAGAACCAATGAAGTTGAATCCATGTCTCTGTGGTAATGATTTGCTGATAATTGCATTTGTAGACCTACAATATCCTTTTTGGTGTCAATTGAGTACTTGAGTGATCATGTAGACTATATATCTTTCTATAAGCATGTGTAGTCTTTTGACAGTGAGAACCTAGGCGCCACAGTCGTTCTCCTTGAAGTCATAGATCAGAGCTTTCACATAAGCCCTCCTAGTCAAATACAGGAAAGATATGGATGGATCTCAACTTTGCTTTCTAAGATCTCATGCTAGCTGTAGAGTTGTGTGATGATGCTTAGCTCATCAAACAAGTGGGGGTCGGGCTGCTCAAGAAGATCAGCAGTCGACCCAGTTCCTTCCTTTCTATCCACTTCCTCAAATTCTGAATCCTGATATAGCATGAGTTCAGTTTAAAAGGTTAACGCTGGAAGCTTTCTATTTAACACAAGTAAACAACAAATTTATTAATAAACTGCTGTAAGATGGTCCTGGAATCTTTATAAAAACAAGAGGGGGGGGGGGGGGGGGGGTTGCAAAGCTCAATTCCTCAGCTTCTTTTAAGGAACTGGGAGATTCTGGCAGTTTATCTTCCTCATTTACTTGAGAGTGTGGAACTTTCCATGACAAGGTACAAAGTGCGGCAGCCATCCATCTCTGTTTCCTTTTGAGTTTTGTTGGAATTCCATAGTTCATTTTTTCTCTTTTGTGATGATAAGTAGTTATAATTTCCAAGAAACTCCTCTTCTGTCAAAATTCTCTTGATAATCTGTGGTTTCTATAGAACTAATTTAAGTTTCAAAGATTTAGGATGCACTTTGGTTTTCCAGTACAAACTGTTTACCTGCATCTTTGTTTTCTCAGAATCCATACATGGTGAACATTATCCTGGCTGGCTATGACAAGGAGACAGGCCCTTCACTCTACTACATTGATTATATTGCTACTTGTCACAAAGTGGATAAGGCAGCTTTTGGTTATGGCTCCTATTTCTCACTCGCGATGATGGATAGGCACTACCGGAAGGACATGACAGTTGAAGAAGCCATTGATTTGGCAGATAAGTGCATCATGGAGATCCGGTCTAGGTTGGTTGTGGCCCCACCAAACTTTGTGATCAAAATTGTTGATAAGGATGGAGCTAGAGAATATGCTTGGCGTGAATCTGTCAAAGATGCCCCTGTTGCAGTTGCTTGAAGTTTTCATTGGGGATACTATATTTTGAGCACTTAAAAAGTTTATTCGATGAAACTAGAAGTCATGTAATACTGTTGAAATGATCTGATTTTAACGGGTTTTCTTGTTTGATTGATAAGCCAGTAGTTGTTGCATTAAGGAATTTACTTGCTCTTCCAAGAGTCAAGCTGTCAAGTGAGACTTATGTTTCATTCCATCACTTTGTTTTAAGCTGTCATGCATCTTTTGGTTTAAAGCAAAATGAAAAGAGGGTGGAGGGAGGGAAACTTGCGCAGCTGTGAATATCTGCATATGTGTTCTACGTGTTGCACAGGTAAACATGATGTGAAATGTCTGGGTATGCCTATCTACCTGTCCATGGGTTACGGGGCCTTGCACTAATCAGTGTATTTAACTGTTGGGTCATTAAACCAGTCTAACCAGAGTTCATATAGCTTCGTGTCAGGGTTCCTTTGGTGCTCCGTTTTCAGGCCTGTGATGTGCCCCTTACCTTGCCTACTAGTAGCATCTCATTGTCACCAGGGGCATACAGTCACTTCAAGCTGTGGTACCACAGTGTTTTCGGCAAGACTCTACTAGGTTCGGTCTTGGTGGTTTCAGGATAAGTGAGACGTTTCTACTACTCTCCTTAGTTTGACAATGTGGGTAGTGACAATAACAGTTCCATCAATCCAAATAGAGTTGGTTGGATTAGTGGGCTGTAGGTTAGATCTTCTATTGCGCATAAATAATACATGAATTCTCGCATAACTTATGTGAATGTTAGCAATAAAGAATATTATTGTTGTTGTAACCAAATGATGAATTGAGTAATGCCACAGTAGTCTTTTTTTATACAATAATCAAATGTTTTATAGCTAGTTATGCATAAGCTGATTCTGTGTTTTGTTAATGTGGTAAGTGATCGAACTTCCCGTTAATTATTCAAGGGTATGAAAATGTAAATTTTGTCTAATTCCCCGTACAGGAAAACTGTTCATTTCATCCTTTTGATGTGGCTTTGTTGATGAAATGTGAATAACATTTCCCTTAACAACATGCATACTTTTCGTTATAAAGGGCTTGAGTTTGGTATAAGTAAAAGGCAAGTTCTAGGTAATTCCATGTTATTCACATGTTTAATGCGAAACCCCATAGGCCATAACTAGTTATTTTGATTTGAAGCAATTAACTACTCCTAGTTATGATACATTCTTCATCATTAGTTTTCTCTCTATTATATATTTTGCTCGGAACCATAATGCTGAGCAGCTTTTTAACTTCTCCAATCTGTGTTCATACTCTTCATCTTCATCAACTATACAAGAGATTGCCTTAGCCTGTCAGCTATCAAGCTACAGAACAGAGAAAAGCTCCCTTTATTTGAAACAACATATGGCTACAAGTATGGATAATTCAAGAAGCCATACAACAACTAGTGGTTGTCAAATAAGTAGTTCTCTATGCAAGCTTATTAGACGTTGCAACTCGTGGATACTTTCCAAGAAAAGCATAAGGTGTTCAAGAGTTCTCCCTCAGAAACTTGATCATGATAAAGAAGTAGAAGATCCTATTTCATGACCAGTCCTTTCTTATTGGCGAAAGTCATACCTTTTTCAAAACCCGTGCCATCGACGAAGTGAAATATCGGCTCGCTGCTTTGTGTTGGAAATACAGGGGTATAAATGGCAGGATTTTCCTATACATATTTTTCTTCTACTTCTTCTTTTTCTTCATCTACATCTACACATCCTCTGTCTTCTTCTACCCCTCCTCCTTTGTCTTCTTCTACTTCTTCATGTAAGTCATCCAATCGCTGACTAAAATCATGTCCTTCACTATTTGACATTTTTTGGTCATTAAAACGAACACATTCCTCCGTCATAAAAACCACAATTACCTTTAGAGTGGGCCTAGCACCATTACGATCAACATCAGCCATATAAAAGCATACATCATCATCATTTCTTATTGTAACGGGAGGAGTCTTTTGATTTGCGGCAACACTCAGCATGTAAGTAATGCAAATGTCCCTCGGATTGTCTCTTATCCCCCAACTTCCGATGATTTTGTTAAGTAGAACATCATACGTAAAATCTCTAGGCACAAGAATGGGTCTTGACTCTTTAACCTTCGGAACCCAAGCATAACATTTAGGACGCTCCACCCATTCACCTTGATAATTAACTCATAATATAACTTCACCCATCGATGGTCACCTGCAATAAATTGGAATGACCAACTATTAGTATTACTAATATTTATACAGTATGTTCCAAACCTCAATGTTGCTCGTTTGGAACATCGCTACTGAAGTTCTGAACATTACGTTACAGTTTTTCATTGCTTAATGCAAGATGTTCCAAACCTCAATGTTGCTCGTTTGGAACATCGTATTCAGACGTTCTGAACAACACCTTACACTTTTTTGTAGCTTAATGCAAGATGTTCCAAACTGCTAACAGAACACTCAAACATCCTAGCAAGATGATCTGTGAAAATTCCAATAAATACATATGCCGTGTAAAACGCTAGCGATATGTTTGGAATTACAATTACGACCATAGGAACGTCGAAATGATGTTTGGAATTTCAAGCATATTGTTCGGAGGAATTGAATCCGTAACAACCTCGAATCAACAAAAACAGCTAAAAACATGTTCTAAAGTTAAGTACACTTACCGGAGATGACTGGATTGATACGATTAAAATTAGAGGAACAAGATTTCTCCTTTAATAGATAAGAAACGACCAGATTTAACGAAATGCCGTATAACCCAAATGTGGGTGGTCTCAGCTTGTATTGTCTAAAACTGGAAAGGATATTCAGTAAATAAGCTCAGCAGCTATGGTGGAATGTGTATTATTTCGATTTACGAAAAGAAGCTCAGCAGCTATGGTGAAACTTTGGGCGGGAATGGAATGGGGAAAAAATGGAGGGAAAACGGGGGAGAGGAGAGAGGGAAGCAGCTAGGTAAAAAAATGGCTAAATTTGGTAAAAAACTAGCTTTTATACATGGACTATTGTATAACTTACAAAATATTGGGGTGAGAATATTAGATAGTTAATACCACTAATTAAATAAGGACCCTAGATTTCATGTTTAAAACTTGAGTCTTTTTCCACTTAAAAAAGACTTGGCAAAGCCTGCCACGCCAAAGCCCCGGGTTTCTTTGGTGCTCCGTTTTCAGGCCTGTGATGTGCCCCTTACCTTGCCTACTAGTAGCATGTCATAGTCTCCAGGGGCATACAGTCACTTCAAGCTGTGGTACCACATAGTGTTTTCGGCAAGACTCTACTAGGTTCGGTCTTGGTGGTTTCAGGATAAGTGAGATGTTTCTAGAGAGAAAAGAGGGGGAAAATACTCCTCAAGTCTTTAAATAAGGATAAGGGACAAGACCAAGTCAACCTTTAATTAATTTAAGTGAAGACTGGAGTGTAGTCATTAAAAACTTGTGGGCAAAATAAATATTTTCGAATTTACAAAAACACCCCAATTTTCAAATTTTCAATCTCCGTCCTTCCCACCTACTTTTACACTCTCTCTCATATTTCAAACATAATACTCTCTCTTCTCTTCTTTCTCTCTCTTTTTTTCTTCTTCCTTCTTCTTCTTTCTTCTAGATTTCTTTTCAAATTTTATTTCATCACCATCCACGTTATTTTTCCTTTCTTGTTCTTCATATCAATTTAATTTTTTCTTTGTTCTTCTCCATTTTCTTCCTCTTCATCCTCGTTTCATTCTCTTTTAAGGTTTTTTTTTTAAATTCTAGTCGTTTTATACATCTTTTCGAATGTGTAAACAGATTTTCGGTATATTTATATAATTTTGGAGATGTTTTCACGACTGGAAAAGATGTGTACACATCTCGTCTGATATGTACACATATTATTAATATGTGTACACATCTCGTCTTATGTGTATACATCTCGTCTTATGTATACACATATTATTATATGTGTACGAGATGTGTACACATATTATTATATGTGTACGAGATGTGTACACATATTATTATATGTGTACACATATTAATAATAATAATAATAATAATATGTGTACGCATCAGACGAGATGTGTACACATTTTAATTATATGTGTACACATCTTGACTGATGTGTACTCATCCTTTTATTGGAGTGGTGGAGGGTGGTGGGGTGGTGGTTGCTGGTGGAGGGTAATAAAAGGTGGTTGGTGGTGAGGGTGGTAGAAGGTAGTGGTGGATGGTGGAGGGTGGTAGGAGGTGGTGGTGAGTGGTGGAGAGATGATAAAAGGTGGCGGTGAGTGGTGGAGGATGGTGGTGGAATGGTGAATGGGCGGGGGAGGGGTGGGGTTTGATGGGGGTGGGGGCTGGATGGGAGGTAAGGGTCGATGGGGGTGGGTGATGAGAGGTGAGAGCTTTGTGTAAATAAAAAAACTTGAGGGGCTATTAAAATGTTAATAATTAGTACTAATCTTAAAAGTGTCCCTTTTACCTATTTTTTGAGACTTGAGTCCTAAAAAACTATTTAAACACTTAGAGTTTCTCTCACCCAAAAATCCCATGTTTCTACTACTCTCCTTAGTTTGACAATGTGGGTAATGACAATAACATAGTTCAATCAATCCAAATAGAGTTGGTTTGATTAGTGGGTTGTTGGTTAGACCTTCTATTGCGCGTAAATAATACATGAATTCTCGCATAACTTATGTGAATGTTAGCAATAAAGAATATTATTGTTGTTGTAACCAAATGATGAATTGAGTAATGCCACAGTAGTCTTTTCTTATACAAATAATCAATTGTTTATTGCTAGTTATGCATAAGCTGATTCTGTGTTTTGTTAATGTGGTAATTGATCGAACTTCCCGTTAGTTATTCAAGGGTATGAAAATGTAAATTTTGTCTAATTCCCCGTACAGAAAACTGTTCATTTCATCCTTTTGATGTGGTTTTGTTGATGAAATGTGAATACCATTTCCCTTGACAACATGCATACTTTTCTTTATAAGCAAGGGCTTGAGTTTGGTATAAGTAAAAGGCAAGTTCTAGGTAATTCCATGTTATTCACATGTTTAATGCGAAATCCCATAGGCCATAACTAGTTATTTTGATTTGAAGCAATTAACTAGTTATGATACATTCTTCATCATCATTAGTTTTCTCTATTATATATTTTGCTCAGAACCATAACGCTAAACATCTTTTTAACTTCTCCAATCTGTGTTCATATTCTTCATCTTTTACAAGAGATTGCCTTAGCCTGTCAAGTTAACACAAAAACTTCCTTTATCTGAAACAACATATGGCTACACGTACGGATAATTCAAGAAGCCATGCCACAACTAGTGGTTGTCAAATAAGTTGTTCTCTATGCAAGCTTATTAGACGTTGCAACTCGTGGATTCTTTCCAAGAAAAGCATAAGGTGTTCAAGAGTTCTTCCTCAGAAACTTGATCGTGAGAAGAAGTAGAAGATCCTATTTGGGTGAAAATTCAAGAAGAGGCTTTAGTTGAAATAACGAAGGAACCAATCTTATCAACGTACTTCATTTCAACTATTCTGTCACATAATTCACTAGAAAGTTCATTAGCCTATCAACTAGCGATTAAGTTGTCAAATTCAGATATTTCAGTTGATACACTATTCCAAATATTCTCAGAAACTAATAAAAGACATGGAAATCACATCTGCAGTTAGAGATGATCTAAGAGCTATTAAAGATCGCGATCCAGCTTGTACAAGTTATCTACATTGCTTCTTAAATTTCAAGGGATTCCTTGCATGCCAAGCACATAGAATATCACACAAACATTGGTTACAAGGCAGGACAGCTCTGTCTCTCTTGATCCAGAGCCGAATTTCAGAAGTCTTTGCAGTGGATATACATCCCGGAACAAAAATAGGTAGAGGGGTCATGCTAGATCATGCCACTCGGTATTGTCATCGGACTTCGGAGAGACATCTGTGATCGAACATAATGTAACTATTTTACATGATGTGACATTAGGAGGTACAGGGAAGGATGTTGGTGACAGACATCTTAAGATAGGTGATGGGGTTTTCATAGGTGCAGGGGTTAAGATTTTAGGAAATGTGAAAATTGGTGAAGGTGCTAAAATTGGAGCAGGGACAATTGTTCTTAAAGAAGTGCCTCCTCATGCCACAGTTGTTGGAAATCCTGCTAGAGTGATTTTGACCAAGAACTAGCAATAAACCTCAAATTGTAAAACAAGGTCCTGGTTAATTAGACCAGCTATATTACTGCAAACATTAAATATAAAATATTATTCATATGATCAACTAGTCGATAAATTTGTTACATATTATAACGGATTAATAATTTTTTGGCTCATGTATAAGCTAGACTTGATTGTTGGCTAGCTCATGTAATAAAGAAAAAAGCCTTAGATTCATCGTATAGCTGGACAATTACTGATATAATGTTCAAAAGAAATGAAAGCAACGCAAAAGATATAGACAAAAAAATGAATAATAGAACCACTTATTGGAACCAGTGTTTAATAATCAAGAAAAGTACTGTAAATGTATAACGTGCAACTTTCAAAACATTAAAATTTACACAACTTGTAATTTACAAGGAATCAAACAAATCCAAAATTCACACCAAGATCTAGCTAGTTCTCTAAAGAACAAATCAACTAAACAATATATATACCTAAAAGCTCGATCAAAATCAAGAATCTATTAAGCATATTCCAAACAATGATCATTTAACTAAGACCATTCAACAAAGTCCTAGAAAAACTTAAAAGACTTTGAAGAGCTGATAGATTTCAAGTCATTGGAAGTTGGAGATGGTTCACCACCGGCAGGTAAGTCAGCGAGTGCGGCGGCCATCCGGCGAATGCTAACTGAACGTGCAGTTCTGAAGCTATATGATCTTTTGGTCTTGGAAAATATGTTAGATGACTTTGATAGTATCAAATAAACTAGACCTTGAACTAGAACAAATAAACCAACTTTTATAAACATGTTGCTATCAATCTCCATAATATTTTGCTTCTTTATGGAAATGTTGTTGAAATAATGTGGACAGGTAAAAGAGGGAAGTTTAATGAAGTAGAAGAAGTTGAGAAGTGAAAGGAAATATGAAAAAGTGGTGTTTATATAAGAGGGAAATAGGAAGTAGCCGACCTCTTTGACTTGGCTCAACCATTGACATTAGAGAGGAAGCATTGCATGGAATTTTCCTTGTTATGTATTTATTCAACTTGGCACGTGTGTTCTAGAGGTTAAATTACGTACTTGTCATGATTATTGACATTTCAAATTAACACATTTTTTGATAATTTCTGTTCTAATAAATACTTTTCTGTTTCATTTCTTTTTGGGTAAACATTTTAGTACTCATCCCAGGTGGATTTGGGCATTGTCCCAAACTCAGCTGCACAACCAGGTCAATACACACAGGGTGTTTATATATGGATAGAAATTTAACTCTCTAACCTCCTATTGGGATTACTTCTTATTGACCCGCTACAGTAAACATCTTTCACTATCAAATTATCAATCGCACAATGTTTGCGGATCCTCTCTTCTTCCCTTGAAATAATCTTTTATTTCTTCCTGCCAAATGTAGTACACAGTTCCTGTCAATGCCATTCTATATATGACTGTTTAATTCGATATATTGTTCAACTACTCTTAAAACTTATGGTTTAAATATGCAATAACATCTTTATGACGTTAATAACAAATGAAAGTTAAAGAGTTTTCACATATAAAATATACAGCTAACTACGTTAATGATCATGCATGTTAAGTATTTAGTTTGTATGACTTTTGGAGACCCAAAAAACACAAAAACAAAAACGATATCTCCCCTTTTCGGCGGTTTGACCTTTGTTGGACCACATAGTACTAATTCTCGCAAAGCATTATCAACGTCAATACGTAAAAGAGCTCAGTACTTTTGCATACACCCTCCGCTTGAAAAGAAAAAAAGAGACACACAACTAGTATTTTAATTGCTCAATATTTGAGTTATTATATGCCCAATTTAAGCTGATAATGTCTTGTTGACTAAACTAGTTCTACGACTAAACTTACATGGTCTTCTTCAAACCACTTATTTTAATTTCTAATTGAGATATAATAAACTCTAAAATAAAGAAGAGTTGTTGAATTGACATAATATAAACTGGGGCACTCACGTAATTTGTGAAAAATACAATTACTTGACCATCAAGATCAATCATATTGAAAGGTCCTAATTATTAATGATAAAATACGCCACATCTTACGTGTCGCAGACGCAGACCACGTGTCTTTATCCATAATCTAAACTCTCTGACATTCAACTCGTGGATAAAATAAAACATGCATTTCACGACCAAAAAGTATGAGTCAACTTTTTTTAGTAATAGACTTCTGGTAATTAGGTCCACTGACCATATAGCTGTTTCGAGAATGAAAATGAAGTAAGTACTTGCATAACTAGAGAGTTTAGAAGAAAGAGTAAAAGACAACAGAACAGCTATACTTGCATTATTTGATTCAAAATTTTAGTAAAATTTGGATGGTTATCTTGATGTCCAACATTACTTTCTCTAGATTTTTCTGCAATTAGAGAAACAATTACGTGTTGTTTTAGTGTCCTAAGGAGATACTCCAGCAAATAGATAGATTGAATTTCGAATTTGACAAGACGAAAGTTGGACCACAAAAACACACATCATCCGAATAACGCAAAAGGAAGAGACAAAACAGAATTTTCCTTACTGAACATCAAATGATGGTCAGCAGAAAAGATAGTGCACTAGTGATGATCCATGTTTTGGGGTAAGGAGTCTAGAATGAAAAGAAAATGGAATTTGAACCGGTGTCTCATAATTTTAACCCACTTCATATACTTCATGGAGTCTATGAATCTTAGAATCCCGTAATTTTCACTCACTTGATATACTAGTTAGAATTTACAAGGCCAGGAAGTATGGACAAAATGATAACAAGATGGCTATTCAAGTTTCTAAGATGAGAGAACACTTTCAAGTTTTGCTAAGCAATCAGCAAAATATTTGCAAAGCATCATACGTAGTGTAAAGCACACATGACCCCAGTAGAGTGGGAAAGGGAAAGCAAATAATCCCAACCTCAACCAAAATTTGTGAATGCTATTAATTCTTGAAGAGGGTATCACAGTAAAGTACAATTTTTACAAGCAACACATAAATTTGCCAAACGAAATGAGAGGGTCTTGACACTAGGTATTTTGATTATTGAGCAGAAGCACGGTTCTCCATCATACATTTACAATTCTCCGATCATTCATGGCGAAATTATTCTCTCACGTCCTATTTAGCACTAAAAACTATACAGTACCTGCACAATGAAATAAAAAGGTCAAAGAATTTAAATCAACCGTATAAAACGTAGCAATAAACAAATTAGCACATCAGTGTTTTAGAAAACTCGGCCATGAATTTCAGCTTAAACAAAATTTCATTTATAAGATCAAATCAAAATAAATACAAGCAAGCAGAATCTGATCTTAAAAAGAAAAGAGTATTCACAAAATCTTCCATATTTAATGTTTTGAAGTCCCACGAGCTCATAAATTCCCTTTCTAGACCTTTGATATTACAGATGGGAGGCACAGACAGGAATAGTTTAAAAGGTTTCCCTTCAAGGGATCATATGATGTACATCTAATCATTTACAAAATATTCTTTTTCTTTAATTTTCATTTTGTCTTTCCTTTTTTCTCTTGTGGCAATAGTCTAAAAGGTTTACCCCTTCAAGGGATCATATGATATACATTCTATTCTTTGTTTTAACACATCAACCTTAAAATGGATTTGTAACATTGGTATGGATATCTTTCGGAAGGGAAACATTTAAAGTGTGCAACTTATCTACATCATTAGCAGAAATTGGCAGGGCCGGATGGAGGACAGAAGAATCAACCAGCAATACTTATCAAAATCTACCCTGTTACAGCTGCTGCAGTATGCAGACATGCAAACACCTACCTGCCTCAAACCTAAAACAGGCCTAGAAGTGGAGAAGGCGATTCATCATCCTAGTCAAGGCCCAAACATGGTTTTAATATAGTTTTGAATAGGGAAATTGAAAAGATAAGTTAAATGTCCCTGGAATGTCACTTCTGTTCGGGTACCAGCACCAGAAGATGATTAAATTGAGTGCCCATAAGCAATTTTTAAATGACTTGAAATGATCCATGCAACAAAGAAGCAAAGAAAGAGATTGATACACATTGTATGTATATCAGGTACCAACTCAATCATGCTGTTATTATATAGCTTACTCCAAAAGAGAAAGGAAGTGAAAAAGACTGATAACTATCACATCACTAGCCAAACCTATCCCTAACAAGATCAGATTGCTCCTTTTGAGACTCTTACGGAGTAAAAGGCACAAGCATCAGCTATTCAGTCACGAACTATTTGACTTCCTTAGATCCAATGTTAGTGACCTCATTTAACCAATTGATCGAGAAAGGTGTCGAGTCAAAGGATAATGTAACTTTCCTGTGGGAGGAAGGAGAAGGAAAAGTAAGACACTAACAAGGACAAAGAACTTTGCTTGCCGATGAGAAAACACTGGTAAGAAGCAGAAGCATGCTGAAGCTTTATTCACCACGCCACACTACAAAGGACATGCACAAACTCCCAAATCACATAGCTCCTTAGAGAAGAGAAGGATTTTATTTAAGTTCCTATTTTGGAACAGATTAAATTGGTCCCTTGGGCAGCTCACATGCCTAGGAATCTGATAACTTCTAGAAACACAACTATTAGACTGCTCCGGAGAATATTCAGATGCACAGGAGTACAAGTGCAGCTCCTACTTGTTTAAAAGAGATCATTGGGCCCCCACCTTTACATTCTTTACCACGTCTTAACAAAAGAGTACTGAAGGAAAAAACTGCAGAAAGAATCTAGTAATCTGAAATGTGAAAAAGAAAAAGCAGAGCTCGCTACTGTTGCCACAATATTACCATCGTTTGGTTGACGTACTAGTTATTTAGGGACTATACTGCAAGGATCACTTCTCTTGAGATTAATAATAGGATTGTTATGTGGTGATTAATAATAAATCAATTGTTATGCAATGATTAATAATGAGCGGATAAGTTATACAAGAATTGCTTACTTTAAGAGGCTTTCAAAGTTATACAAGAATTACTTACAATGCTCCAAGTGTTTGTTGTGTGGTGAACAGTCTGAAAGAAATAGTCGCCTTTTTCTTCATTGCAAAACTACAGGGCAGCTTTGGGATATGTTTTTTAATCTCTCAGGAATCACATGGACAGTGCCAAGGACAACTCTAGAGTTTCTATTCAGCTGGAATGCTTAAACCAGAAAGAATGGATATAGTGAGGACTGAGGAGTGGAGAATGATTCCAGGATGCATATGGTGGATAGCTTGGAGAGAGAGAAATTCAAGATGTTTGAAGATAAATATAGTGCCAGGATGAATTATCTTCTTTTGTTTTATTTTTGGTCCAAACAAGATGTCACAAACGATATGGGAGAATTAACTGATTTCGTAGGAAACGTGTAATTAGTTATTAGATCAGTTACTCGGGTTTTTGCTTGTATGATGTACATAAGGATCTTTAGCACCACCCTGGTGCTGATTTTGGGGATTTTTACTAATATTGTTACCTTTATTTAAAAAAAATAGAATTACTTACTTTAAGGACATTTTTTACTTTAAATAGTTTAATCTTCATATTGCTAATACATGTATTCTTATTCCACATTTTATTGTGCTTAATATAATACATTTCTTGAAAAACTTAACACCACCAACCAAACGCTCCATTATGCATGTGGCAATTATTTCTTATGCGGCAAGTTTTTATGCGACCAAACAAACATTTTTTAATTTAATGCGTGATTTCATGTTGGTATTTTATGCAATACAATCAACCAAACGATCCATTACGCCATAACCATCACAAACTAGGCTCAAAAGGAAAATCTTCTAGAAGCCTATTGACTCACAACCGGTTGGTTTCTTTCCTTTTTCTTTAAATGAATATGAGACACGGTAGACCCATTAATTGGTTTAGGAACTATGCACGATGTTCCGGCTAAGAATGCATCTGCAACTAACCTATTCTAGTAAGGAGAAATTATGTCCCCAAAGAATAATAGCAATAACCCTTATTAGATGTAGCCTCCACAAACTATGAGACAGGGAGAAATTAATAAATAGAACAAAAAGAATTTGCTAGTTCAATTACACTGACAACTCTGACAAGTTTTTGTGGAGGGAGAAGCAGATAGTTGACAAGCTCATGCTCTGCAAAAATGTTGGCGGGTGTGAGTAGGATCCTCCAAAAGTCATTTTTCGGGAGCCTGAGCAACTTAGGCTAAGGTTCTCACAGGGAAGGAGGATGATACTTTTAGTATGAAAATCCAGAAAAAGAAATTTCAAGGGATGCTCAATGTTGAAGACTGAAACTAAAGCTTTTTATAATGCATTAAGTTTCATTTCGCCTTCTAACATCAAGAGATCAAAATTAGCTCCAAATTTGTGAGCTTTGTAAAGCATAGCCGATTCCAAGAGGATAAAGGAGGAGGGTTATGATAGGTTGGCGATCAGCGTATAGATAACTAATTATGATAGGTTGGCGATCAGCGTAGAAATTTAGAGGATTCATATATCTGGCTTTTCTAATTTTAAAAAGAGATACAGTTGATTGATTGGTTGATTATGGTATTTTAATGACTACTCTTAAGAGTATTTGACGTTGCTGCACTTTTTTTCTTTTTCTTTTTTTTTGGGATCGGTAACATTGCCGCACTATTTAAGCTTTTCTAGGATGAAATACCTAGTAGGGTCTTTTAAAGTATTATCAAGAAAGTTTCCATATGTGTAGTCAGTTTTTTGACTTAATGATATGTCTAGAATTGCCAACTTTTTTTCTAAATAGGTAAGCAAATGTAGTCCACTTTAACTAGTTCCCAGGAAGTTCTTGGTCACCTGTTCGTGGTTTTTGCTCCAGATACACGCATGACGTATGCAAAGATACGTGCAAATGCACACATAATTAACATCCCCTTCAGTTCCCAGAAATCGCCTCATAATTGTTTACTAGGTGCTACGTCCTTCCGAAAGTAAAACTGTTTTACTGGGTACATTAAATCTACCCATTGCTTTTTCTTTTATAAGTATGTAATATATTTTCCCACTATTACCACCGAGCTATTAGTCACTTTCTCAGTTTATCTATTAAAATAGACCCCATACAGCTGCTGCTATTACTCACTCATATTACTATGACCTCTCCTCATCCACTGGTATAATTTAGCAATTTTTGCATTTCCAATGAGATAACTTAATCTAGTGTCTCGTCGATAGTTCCAAATACAGGTGCATTTCACACATGCAAAAAGCCCTAGAGAAGTTGGCTCTTCATGCTTATTGACATCTTTAAGAAGGAGCATTCTAGAAATAAATATTACCCTCGTCTATAAATTAACTCAAAAAAGAAATACTATCTAAAAAGACCTTTATCACAGCGGAGATTTCAAGGCACAAGAGTGCCAGCTGTCAGCTTAAGCTTAAATACTTACGTTTCTTTTCAGTTGCTCATGTACTTGATGCTTTTTCTTTTCTCAAACTTGCGAGATAGTTTTGTAAACTGCAAGTATTTTTAGATGAAGAAATCTATCAAGCCCATGTGCATTACAAAATTCTTGCAAAGATTCTTCATATTAGGATAATTGAAGGAGGTGCAGAACGTGGCGCAAACAATCTTGCTCAGACTAGCTTCCAACTGCAGTCCTATTAAGCTCAGATATGGAGATATCAACTGCCCAAATACACCTCTCAAGTTCAACATATGTCGCTGTTTACTTATAATGTCGCTGTTTACTTATAAAAAAAAATCACAAGTGGTTGATGGATGAAGGATCCCATGAATGAAGACTATGTTCTACCAAAGATATTGAACATAACCGTTTAGAAAAAGACCTTGAAACTTTTAAAAAAAGATTTCAAAGATGGAATATTGAAACTTTAGCTTGGCTGAAAGAAAGGGGAAAATTCTGAGAGGCCTTCGCACACGCGTATGGATATACTCTAACAAATAACAATATTAACTATCTTGACCTCTAACACTTGTTACTTAACTTAAGCTGTGATTAGTATTTCAAAAAGAAAATTCTTATCAGAGTAACATTTCTACATACTTCAGAAAACAGGAAACCCATACTTCCACAACCGGCAAAATACCAGCTCATAACTATACTAGCACCCTTGCACCACATTTATTACTCTGCACCTACATTTATGTATTTGAGATAGCATGATGCCCAAAGAAAAGTTGAAGCTTAGAGGCATACAGTTCTAAATATGATCAATTTCTGTCCCTCAAAAGATAATGGTACTGAAAATATTTTAACACAAAAAGGGTACTGATCAACTCCCTCTGGCTTCATGGTTATACATACCATTATATGAAGCTCATCACCATTGGTTAATTAGCTTCAGACATAGGAAATGTTGCATTCTCAAACACTAAAAGGACAACCAAACTTAAACGTAGAGTTAATTCAAAACGTAGAGTTGATTCCCAATAGAAATAAAAGGATGTCTCGATGACATATGCGCTCCAAATGGGACCAAAGATGGTCATGTTGAGAGGCAGAAAATGCAAGTACTTCATTTATCCGCATAGGCAAAGTAGTTTACACTAAGTAGATTGCAAGATATACTAATCATACTCAATAAGACCACACAAGGAGAATCAACACATCAAGTTTATAACTAAAAAACATCAAACAAACAGTCAACTATTTGCAATGTGAACCAAAAAAGACATAAGCATACCTCAACACAGCTTAAAGGTAAAAAAGGAGCCAATATCAAGACCTAACAAAAGTATCCCCTTCGCCATCACTACCACTTTCCACTGGCCAACTCGACACAGTTTCCACACTATTCGCCCTCGCCATTACCTCTCCTCCTTGACCCGCCTGGCCAATCTGAGTAGGCGAAAGCAAAAACTCCAAACCATCACCACCACCACCACCACCTCGACTCCCACCACTCTCCCCAGCCAAATGATGACTCCTAGCAACACGCCTAAGCGACCTCCTAAACCCAAACAAATCCTCTTCTTCCTCGGCCAACAACTCATGCAACCTCAACGCAGCAATAAAACTCTCGCGCCTCCCAACCTCCTCCTCGTCATCCTGATCCACCTCATCCGTAGGTAACTGAAACCTACAAACCGGACACGAATTATTCAACTCTAACCAAGGGAAAATACACTCAGTATGATACAAATGCTTACAGGGCAACATCTTAACTTCCATTTCTACAACAAACTGCTCTTTACAAACCGGACACGGTATCACCGGATCGTTTTGGAGCATTTTATTAGTAATTACAACAATTTCTAATGCTTCCACTGCAGATTTAGCAGCAGGAGTGTTGGTAAGGTTCCGATTAACAGTAGGGGATGCGTTCGTAGCAGTTAAATGATGGATCAGCCGGTGAAGATAAGGACTGGTTAATAGAAAATTGTCATCGGATGGTGTGAGATTGTTGGGGTTAGAGTTTGGGAATTGAGGGATAAGGTTAGGGGTAAAAGAGTCCATCTGTTCGAGGAAATCGGAGTGGCAGTGGGGGCAACGAGGTGGGGGGTGGGTAGAAGGGGGTAGGGGTGGGGTGTGGGGAAGGGAAATGGTTAGTTCACATTCGTGACACCAATAAGTGTGGTGGTGCTGCGGTGGTGTAGCGGTGGACATTTAGTGGGTAAAAGGGGAGGGGGTAGAGGGGGGGTTACTAGTGGGGAAAAGTTAAGTGAATGGGGAAAGTGAAAGAGTGAATTAATTAAATGGAAAGTGAAGAGGAAGAAGACGAGATTGGGACCCATCGGTCGTTGCTCATTTTTGGTCTGTTGCTTTGTCAAGTCATCGAAACGACAATGATTGGTGTGTTTGGTATCATGAAAATCTTTCCAATTTAAATTGTTTTTTTAAAAAAAAAAATTAAGTGATTTTCATTTATTTTTTTGTGTGTGTTTGATAGATATGTAGAAAATACTTCACCGAGATCATTTATGTACTATGCAAATACTATGAGGTAGAAGTGTTAATGGATTGGTCCAACATATTATTTTAAGAAATTTTAGTCGTACCAGTTTTTTGATTATTTTATTGTATAAAATTAAAATTAGCTTTTTGAAAACCATCATGGTATTTGGTTATTTTTCTCTATTATATTTGGTTAATATATTCTAATCAAGCGAATGGAATTAATATTGTCGTAGTTTGAGTAATTGCTATAAAAAATAATGGATTCAGTTTTAGCTTGTGGTAGTGATCTAATCACAACCAATTCTTAAAACTTGTAGTTTATTCATAATTTAAATATAAGTTAGACCTCATTTTAATATTGATAATTCAATTAATTGCATCAACAAGAAACATAGTACATGAAAAAAGTACTTGTGAAATGACAACGCGTATGGGGGCTCATTCTCTTGAAACGTAAACTCCTATTAGAATAGTGACATAGTAAATTCAATATTTTTTGACATTTAAATCGATTGATGAAGTTTTCATATTTATAATATGATTGGCTATAGTATGAAATCTTTAATCTTTCATGACCCCAAGACACTAAGAACAATAAGTTAATGTTTTGTTACACTTAGACACATAAAATATGTTTTCCATATAATTTATCTCAATTCAATTCAGTACTTTTTGATTTTCTACAAAATAAAAAATTTATTCTAATACTCGATACAGTTATATTTTATACTAAAATCTATTATTTTGATAAAATTGAATAATCAATACGGTTTGATTTGGTCATTTAATTTATTTTTAGACAACGATTGACATCCCTACCATGAGGGTGAGGTGAAGGGGCAAGGTAAGGTGGGATGTTGGAGGTAGGGAGGAGATAATAAGTGCGTAATATCACTGGGTGGAGTGCAAGATTCTTTAGTGCTAGTATTTAAGCTCTAGCCAATGGTTATTTGTTTTGAAGTTTTGAATCGAATAGTGCCCTGAAACTTGAGGACACAATGGCTAAAACGTAAAACACAGCTCTTAGAGTGGCTAACTTGTGTTATTTTCCGTCCATCACATAAAAAAGAAAACATTACATGGCATAAACACCACTAGTAATCATAAACATAAAATAAATATATTATTCCTTTATTATGATTTATAGACATTTAGCCCTATGTATTCCATTAATTATAGCCACTACACACCTATGAAACATATGTCATATTTACAAGCCTATAATTGGGGAATTGATCAGTCATTAGAGATTATTTAGGATATCTCCCCTCATTTATTTTGAATATATCCTAAATATATCTTAAAATACTTAATTATCTCCTACTATTTTATACAAATCTATTTTAACACAATAAAACTAGTAAGTAAAAAATTGGGTGGGAGCTAAACAAATGTAAACAATTAACTTTATCCGCTCACCGGTTGAAGGGAAAAACTCTTCATTTACATTCATATCTTCTCCTTCTGCTTTACTTGCTAAAAGGATTCTCTTCTCACATTTTTTTTCCTCCATGATTTTAATGGAAGTTTTATTCAATTTATTTACTATTCTATTTTATTTCTTTAGAAAGTAATGATAGAAAACTTTATTTTTCTTTTACTAAGTAAACTTGCTTTCTTTCTCTTCCTATTAGTCCTTACCGCATGGAAGCTATGGCAGGAAAAAGTCAATTTTGAATGCAATGGACATAATTTGTACAGCTTTGTATTAGACTTGAGTGTGCACCAATAATTTGCACAGCTTTGTGTCCTCAATTTTGTTGTATAAATTACACATATTTTATGTATAAATTATGCATATTTTATGTATAAATTATGTATATCATACTATTCTAAAAGAGCTAATCCCTTAAGTAAAAAGTAAGTGACCATTTTGCCCATCAATTAAAAACTACTACATATAATTTTTGCACTAAAAAATTAATTTAACTTTAAATAAAAAGTCACGAATTATTTGGTACATAAGTAGTATTTTTCATAAATGGATATATTAAATATTTATCGTGAATCTGAAAATGCAGACTTTGAAGAGTTGCAGAGATAATTATTCCTTCTTAAATGGGTACATTAACCAAATACTCTCTCTTTACTGTATTTAAATGAAGAATTTGAATAGTTGCAATTGATAATACATATACAAGTACCATATCTGTCAAATGCAATTGCTACGTAGATGGCCATTTGGCCCATTTCCGTGATATCTATTCATTAATTCACTTACTCTCTTAAATAGATATTTATCAGAATTATGTGATTCGATACATACTTGTGATATTCATACATCACTTTAGACATTTTAATCTTTACAACACGCTGGTCAGCCCGTAATTACTGAATAGTGAAAGACATGGAATTGTTAGCTGTGAGTATATCTCATAATGGTTACTTACATTTAATTTATTTATTCATTTACTTGTTTGATATATCATATCCATTTTGCGTATACATCTTAATATGAGTAAAGCCCTACTATGTTCTGAAGTACCCCTGATTGGGCATCTGATAAGTATATATGTTGGGACAACTTCATCCCACTGTTTCAACGATTATATTTTTACTTTTTCTGTGATATTCCTTTTTCCCATTTTATTATCCTCAAAAGTTGTATTTTATAAATGGTATTCAATTTATACCACAATAAAATCATGACTTGATTTGTAAAATTTCCTCTATGGTGGTGAAGGAGGAGGCAGTGAAGAAAATATGAGGCAGTGAAGATGCTACTGTTGCATTGCTACTTTATTATATTTTGGAATTTAATACTTTATTTGTTTTTGCCCGGGAAGAAAAGAATTTAATCAATAATATATGTAACATGATTTAAAGATGAGGCAGATAGCTAATAACGAATAGCGATCAATCTAAATTCATTCATGGATGATGGACAAATTAAATATATAGACCAAAATGTGTTATAATATGTTACATCCAAACACCTTATCAAATATATGGTGTTTGTATATATTAATAACCTGGGTAATGTACAGAGTCTTAACTCTTAACTGTGTGAAGATTTTGTCATATTCAATTGTACTTGTTTTTCTTCTTTTTCGTTTTCACTTAATACTAAAGTCTACTAAACAATCACAAGCAGTCTTGAAATTCACCTTTCAAAATTTAGAAATATCATAATTAAACACATTAGTTAGTGGTAAACAAAACCAGTAAATAACATGTTTTTAATATAATAATAAGTTTTTTTTTTTTACTTTTAAATTTTTAATACTCCTTACTATGGGGTACACGCACAACATGCGTACTCAGAACTAGTATTATATAAAATATGCATATTCTATGTATATCATATAGAATAAATGTTGAAAATATGCATCAATAAAGAATTCAATTTATATCTAATATATGACCACATTATAAATGGTATAATTATACACTGACTACTGCATAATGTACATTATCCATACTTTATGAATAATTAAGATGTCTTTGACTGATTTGATTAAAATAGTGAATATATGATAAATATAATTTATATCTAATTATATTTTATGTATAAATTAGTTATACAATTAGAACATATTTGATATGTAAACATTATTCATATAATATGTTTAACATTGACATTTTAGATATACTTGAAGAAAGCTTATGTATGACTTAATTTATATTTGAGGTAGAATAAGGATAAATTAATAAATACGATTTTAGGTGATTTAGATATAATCTTCATTAAATCACTGATATTTACCAACGATTTTAGGTGATTTAGCTTTTATTTTTATTAATAAAAATAAATTAATTATGATATTTACCAACTATATTTTCTCCTTATTAATTGGTGAAGGGATTAAAACATTGACTATTTGATTGGTAATTAGTTGTGATATTGATCACCAGCAAGATTCTTTCCTTATTTTTTTGGGGAATGGATCAACTAATAAAAAAATCATGCTTATTATTTTTTTTATAGAGATTTTAGGATAATTTCTGGCTAGCCTTTGTGCAAGACTTTCAATGACTATTTGAATGTAGGGTCAAGTTTAATTTTGGCTAGATAAGTTATTTTCTCTATAAAAAAAGTTATTTTTCCTACTCACAACAAGGAAGTCATTTCTTTATTTTAAGGTAGAAGGTTAGATAACAGTCGAGTTATTTATGTAGCAGTAGTATTATTCCTATATTTTTTTTATCTTATCTTTTATTTTTATTGCTATTGATGTTTTATCTGTATCTTGGGTATTCATAAGTTTTATGTCAGTATTGTTTTTATCATGCTATTTTCATTGTATTTTTTTCCAAGCATATATATATATATATATATATATATATATATATATAGTCTATCGTAAACAAAATCTTTACCTTGGTATGTTGTGGGATATCACTTGGTATATTATTATTGTTGTTACATTGAAACTATTGTTATTATTTCGCTTTTTTCTTATTGCTCGACTTGAAATACTATTGTTATTTTGTTATTTTTATTATGCTTTGTCAATATTTTCTTTTCTTTAGTATTTTCAACTTAGTTTTTTTAAAATACTTTTTTGAACCGAAGTCTATCAAAAATAACCTTCTATATTTCACAAGGTAGAGTTGGTATATGTGCATCTTACACTTCTTCGGAGGCGGATTCAAGATTTGAACCTTATGGGTTCTAAATTTTTGTATAACAATCTTAAGTGCAAGTAACTGGATTCTCGACTTGAATTTTGTACATAATTAATGATTTTTTAAAATACAAATACATTGTCTGTGTTAAACCTACTGGATTCCGCCGAATTTATAGACTACTTCCTACATCTGCCACTGCCCTTTTTAGATCCTTACAGTGAGATCACACTAAATGTATATTTTTAATCTGAGATTATAGGCAAACATTAAATGGTTGGAGGTGGTGATTACCTATGGAAAGATGTTTTTCATAAAATTTTGACAACCAGTCATAAAGCAATTGAAAAATATTTTCCACCACAATAATAAGGCTACATTGAAATTGTACAAGAAGCGATACAACAGAAGTCGCTTTGGCCGAGTGGTTAAGGCGTGTGCCTGCTAAGTACATGGGGTTTCCCCGCGAGAGTTCGAATCTCTCAGGCGACGATTTCTTTTTTAATGTTTTTAACTCATTTTCTTAACTGCACCAATTTTAAGGTACACCTTTTAATTAACCAGATTCCAAGTCTTAAACAGGCTAAAGTTGATATATAAAATATTAGTAGTACTTATGAATTTCGTTACAGTTTCTTCAAATATTCAGTAAATTATCTTTTCAAGAAAATTTAAGGGTTCCCAAAATCATTTGCATAATTTGCTTAACAAATTACGGCAAAAATAGATATGATATAAGTGTACCAACATCACTAAACTTTAATAACAACTATAATAGTTAGGGTTATTTTCTTATTCTCATTTGTATTTGTATGGGCCTAAATCAGTTTTAGGTACACAAATCGAATTTGGATTCGGATACAAGCAATTCTTCGTATCAAAGTTGTAATAACATGTGAAAAAGACGTAAAATGCAAGGAAATAACGGTATTTCAATATATGAATATGATTACAAATTTTGGCAGCGTTTCAGTACAAATTTCTGGATGCCTACAATACAAAATGAGCTTCTATTTATAGGCCTAAGGGCCATGCCCACGTTCTCCATCATTGGTGAGTGCATCCCCCACGATTTGAACAGCAGCATGGAGAAGTTAGTGGGCTGAAGTAGTGGGCTGCAAAGCCGTTGGGACCGAGGTGATGACCGAAGTCTTGTCTTAAGGCTTCGGTCGTCTGACCTTACTGTTCGGGTAGGATGACACGTCATCGAATCCCGAAGTCTAACTTGTCTTCGGTCGCGTTGTTGAAAACTGACTTTGGTGATTCAATCACGAGATCGGTTATTCCTTTTGGGAGCATCAGCTCGTTTTTCCTTCGGTCTACCATCCCGAGGTATTGACCGAAGGCGACAATTTTCATCCAATACAGATAGTCCCCCCACTCCTCGGTAGACGTCGAAGTCGCCGAGGAGCGGAATGAGTTTAAGCGGGAAATCGACGTGGCAAAACCTTATCCACGAATTTCAAAAGTCGCACATCTATCGAGTCGCCGTTCCGCATTACGTGGTGGCTTTTGATAGGTCTCCGAACGGTCACGACGTCTTTTTGTTTTCTCCAACGTTTCAGTCATCATTAGCTTTCCCACTTGCACGTGTGCAAACTCTATAAATACTTCACTTTTGTCCTTCTTCTTCACTCGAAACTTTACGTCAGAAGAAAAGAAACAGAGAGTTTTTAAAGCCGCCATTGCATCACCTATTCACTGCCTTTAAATCCTGCTTCTAGCTTTTACTTTCTGACTTCTATCATGTCTGCTACTGTTTCTGCCACCAATTCTGGCCATGGCTCAAGCGATTCCGGCGAGAGGGCCGAGCGTTTCGCTGCCATGGCCATGAACGATGAAGCTATAGTGTCAGTGCCACCATTGCAGGTGGTTGAGGCGAGCGGTGGTGGTGAGGCCACGTCTATTGCCTCCGCTCCCCAGAGGCGGAAGGATAGGGCTGGCCGTGATAGGGCCGAAACGAGTTTGCCTGAAGAACATGACACAGGCGATGACGATCGCGAGGGAGGTGGAGGTGACGTCGGAGTCGATGACGTCACCAGTGCCAAGGAGGTGGGCGGCTCGGTAGGCGTCGCCGAGGTGAGTGGGACTAGTGACCCCAGAGGTGAAACCGAGGTGGGGCCATCAAAGAAGTCGAAGAGGAAAATTTCCCTCGAGGTCGAGATCGACCCTCGTTTAGTGATTCCTTCCAGCTTCAACAATGACAAGGATCTGAAGGTTCACGCTCTATCAAACGCCCAGAAGGGGAAAAAGAGGAATATTCCCGTCCACATCACACCAAGTATCATAACCGAAGAACGACTTGAATCGGTTCGGGCTGATTGCCGCTGGGGGCCCGAGGTTGAAATTAGGATCCCCGCGCCTGGCTCGGCGGTGTCAACGCATGTGGAAAGTTATTCTTTGGTTTTCACCTACCCTTTCACCATAGGGTTTAATCTGCCAGTGCATCCCATCATCGATGTATTTTGCAGGTCTTACAACCTTTGCTTAGCCCAACTTGGGCCCGGGGTCTGGAGGGTCGTCCAAGCCCTCGAATACTTGAGTAACAAGGCCGGTTTGCCTTTCACTTTTCAACACTTGATCTCACTCTATTATCCCTATTTTCACAAGGCCGGGGTAGTTGCCCTTCTGCCTCGGGGCTCCTACGCTATTTTGAGTAAGAGTGAAGACCACAGGGATCGAGGTTGGAACGATCGATACGTGCTTATCCCCACGAGGTTGTTGTCAACTGAGCCTGGCTTTCCCGAAGTATGGAATGCCCAACGTAAGTACCCGCTTCCGCTCTCTCCTCGGTTTTGTATTGTCATAATTGTTGCTTATCTCTTCGCCTTTAGTTTGTAGCTGAAAAAGTTCAAGTTAACCCGCCGAGGAATTTGCTCGAGTGGGTCACCGAGACGATGCAAGTGAAAACGTGTCCCGAGCGGCAGTGGATGGTGTTGGCCGGTTTGGAAGAGAACCGATGGGCGTGCAAGAGGCACGGTGAATTGTTGATGACTTCGGTTGTTTGGGATCGCTTCGGGCTATTGGGTTTTAATTTCTCTTGGTTTGATATATTCGTGCAGGTCTTCCAAGCAAGGCTATGAGAGATGCCGATGGGGAGGAAGAAGCGGAGATGGATGTTGAGGGAGGGGAAGAGGAGAGAGGCAAGGAGAAGAAGAAAAGGAAAGAGAGAACAGTGCTCAACATATCTGAGGGCGTTGCCCACATGGCGACCCTGGCGAAGCGGCTCCTCGAGGACAAAGCTAAGGGTTTAACTAGCCCGGGACCTCACAAGGTGAAGAAGTTTTCTTGGGTCGGTTTTCCTGCATTTCTACCACTACACACACTTATGTTAAACAAGTTGCTTCCCTTCCTTCCCCAGGTGTTAAAAGGAAGAGGGTCACCTCGAAGCGGGCGACCAAAGCGAAAGGTCCTCGGGTAGGAGAGGTTGTGGCTCCTGCTGTTGAAGCGACGACCACAAAGCGTCGGGGGCTTGTCGACGTACCCAGCGATGAAGAGCTTCCCCCTCTGGTCCCCGAAGAGAGGCCAGATCTAGCCTCCGAGCCCGTTCCCGAAGTGAGGGTCGAAGCAGGTGGGACGACCGAGGTCATACACGTGGATGAATCTGACCAAGAAGCGGCAAAGCGAAAAGGCAAGGCTAAAGCAGGTGAAGGCCTGATCAAAAGCACGGTTAAAGCTTCTCGTGCCCCATCGAAGCCTACCAACATTGCGGCTTGGGCCTTGGAGATATATCCTGATGCTAACTTGCTAGATGCAACGAAAGAGGATATCATGTCCCTTGATGGCTTGCTTGGCCCCGCCGAGGCTCATGCTCTTCGGAACCTCAGCCCTATGAGTTTAATGGGCGTCTCCGCCGCTTCAGCTCTTCGAGTAAGTTTAAGTGCATTTCCTATAGTTGATCTCGCTATTGTGCAAGTCCTGACATCGTGTTTCGAACGCAGAGTTTGGTCCTCGCGCTGCAGGCTGTTCACCTTGAGCGTGACCGAGCTAAAGAGCTCCAAGCAGCTGCTGCCGCTTGGGATGATCAAAAGAAAGTTCTCAAGGGGCAGGTCGCCGAGTTAGAGACTCGGTTTGCGATTTTGAATAATGAGCTAGAACGCGCTAATGAAGCTTCGGCAAAAGCTGAGGCTGACCTTCGCGTAGCTGAGGAGTCTGCCGAAGCTCGTGTCCAAGCTGCGACAAGAGAAGTTACTGCTGAGCGCTCGAGGTTGAGCCTTGAGAATGCCCGCCTTGATACCGAGCTGTTCAGGGCAAAGACCGAGGTGCTGGAAGCGGGGGAGAAATATCGTAGCAAGCTTGGGGAGTATAATGCTAAACTTGTTGAGCTGCAAAGCCAGGTGGATGAAGTGTCAGCCCTTCGGGGCAAAGTATCCAGGCTCGAAGGCAGGATCGCTTACCTCAATGAGCGAGCCGAGGTTAGGGCAACAAGAGCAAAGTTTGAAGAAACATGGGCCATTGTCAAGACCAGGCTTAGCGCGCTCGAGCAGGTCCAGGTCGGGGAGATCATGCTCGAGGACGAAATTGTTAAAGCGAGGGAAGCAGCTGCCGAGGCTCAGAGGATTGTGGATGAACTCCCTTCGAGTGAAGGGTCAGATGATGAAGGTGATAGCGCCGAAGAGGGCAGTGGAGATGCCGATGGGGCGTAGTCTTCATACTTTGCAAAACTTTGACAATTTTCTTTAGTTTTTTGGGGGCCTTCGTGCCTTTTTTTGGATATTAGCCTTCGGGCTTTCATGTATATATTTTGGACCTTCGGGTCATATTTTGGATGTAAATAATCTTAGCCTTCGGGCTTTAATTGAAAGATTGCTTTGTGAATTTTGTGTGTTGATCTTTCATATATACAGAACACTTTTGGAAATAACTGATATGCTTGCAAGACTTGGACTAAATTCAGTCGATGCAAACTTAGGACGACGTCTCGCCCTCGAGTCGATGCATTGTGCAGCTTCGGTGTGCAAGATTTATATAGATAAAATGAATGAGACCAAAGTCACCTTATATGAATGGAAACAAAGTCATTTTATTGATATCCATGAGCCCGAAAAGGCTGTTTACATGAAACCAAGTCGAATCGGACCTCGGGTAGAAAAAGTAAAAACTTTCAATAAAAGCAGATTGATCATACGCCGCTATCGGGCTAATTACAATGTACTAAATCTAATCCTCGGGCGTGAATCCCCGGTTGTCGGATAGATAAGCTTCGGTTGGGAGGCTCGATGTCGACCTCGCTATCAACCCTTCTCTCTCCCCCCAGTGTTCGGTTCTGAATCTTGGTGAAGATCCGAGCACTGAAATCGGTTCGGTTCGCTTCCTGAAAAGGTCAAGCAGAAAGATGGAACGAGGAGCAAGTTAGTACATTTCTTTTGAGAGCCATGGGAGCGTCATTCGGCTCGGGGCTGTTTAATTGAAAAGGAGTCGAAAAGATATTTACCTCGGCTAAAAGTAGTATCGCTTCAGATGGGAGATGTTCCAATTCAGAGGTTCGGGTTCTCCTTGAAGAGACTCGATTTGATAGGAGCCTTTTCCAACGATTGCTTTGACCCTGTAGGGTCCTTCCCAATTTGCAATAATTTTTCCTCCGTTGTCCTCCTTTGTTGATTGGTTCACCGTTTTCTACACATAATCTCCGATCTTGAAGTCCCTAAATTTAGCTTTCCTATTGAGGTAAGCCTCAATCTGTCTTTTTTGGGCAGCAAGCCGAACCAAAGCTAATTCCCTCTTCTCTTCGAGCAAGTCTAGCTCAATGTGCATCACCTCTTGATTAGCGTCTTCGGCTGTGTGAGCATACCGAAGACTTGGTTCGCCCACTTCTACAGGGATGAGAGAGTCCATGCCATAGGCCAGTGAAAAAAGGGTTTCACCGGTGCTGTTTTTCTCCGTTGTTCGTATGGCCCACAACACCCCGGGCAACTCCTCGGGCCACGGACCTTTCTTCTCATCGAGCCGCTTCTTCAAGTTTTCAATTATGATCCTGTTTGAAGATTCAGCCTGGCCATTGGCACTTGGATGATAAGGAGTCGAGGCAATTCTTTTGATCCCCCATTGCTTGAAGAAATCGGTGATGGCTGCCCCCATGAATTGTTTATCGTTGTCACAAGCGATTTCTCTTGGGACGCCGAACCTATAGATGATATTCTTTCTAATGAATTCGATCACTTGCTTTTGCTTCACTTCGGTGAGAGCCGCCGCTTCCACCCATTTTGTAAAGTAATCGGTCAACACTAAGATGAAACGAACACCACCTTTTCCTTTGGGCAATGGTCCCACGACATCCATTCCCCATTTCATGAAGGGCCATGGTGACACCACCGAATGAAGAGGCTCGGCCTGTTGGTGAATCATTGGCCCGTGGCGCTGGCATTTATCACATTTTTGCACGAAGGTTTTTACATCGGCACTTATTGTGGGCCAATAATACCCAGCTCTTAACAATTTACGCACTAGAGATTTTCCCCCTGAGTGGTTGCCGCATTTGCCTTCGTGCACTTCAGCCATCACGTACCTTGCCTCGTCGGGGCCCAAGCATTTGGCCATCGGGCCGCAATACAACCTTTTGTATAAATTGCCTTCGATCAAGTGATACGAGGCCGCTTGAGTCCTCAGCTTCCTTGCTTCTTTTCTATCTTGGGGGACAGTCCCCGAGTCAAAGTAAGAGATGAATTTGCTTCGCCAATCCCAACGGTTATCCACGGAATTAACTTGTAGTTTCATCTCTCTCATTTGTGCTGACAGCAATCGAACCACCGAGTCAGTCCCCGAGTGGGTTTCATCGATCGCCGAACCAAGATTCGCCAAGGCGTCGGCCTCGGTGTTCTCCTCCCGAGGTACTTGCTTAATTTGCCATTCTTGGAATTGTGTTAAGATCCTTTGCGCTCGATCCAAGTATAGCTGCATTCTGGGCTCTCGAGCCGTATAATCTCCGAGGATTTGGTTGACCACCAATTGTGAATCACACCTTAGTTCGATTCTTTCGACCCCCATTTATTTAGCTAACTCTAAGCCTGCTAGAGCCGCTTCGTATTCCGCTTCGTTGTTGGTAACTTTTTTGAATCGAACCGAATGCCTGATCTTTTCCCCGGTGGGTGCCCTCAATACAATGCCTAACCCCGAACCTTTTGAATTTGTTGCCCCATCGGTGTGCAGTACCCACAATCTCGAAGGGGATCCTTTTGCCATGGAGTTTTCCTTTTCCGCCTCGGGCAAAATTCCAATGCTAAAATCAGCCACGAAGTCTGCCAAGACTTGGGACTTAATGGCAGTTCGAGGTTGATAAGTGATGTCATACTCACTTAGCTCAACCGCCCATTTGGATAACCTCCCCGACAACTCTGGCTTGTGCAATATATTTCTCAAGGGGAAAGTTGAAACTACTGCTATTGGGTGACATTGAAAATAGGGCCGTAGTTTCCGAGCAGTAATGAGTAAGACAAGTGCTAATTTTTCCAAGTGTGGGTACCTGGTTTCAGCATCGAGGAGTGTCTTTCTCACATAATAGATGGGCTGTTGTTTGCCATCTTCCTCTCGAACCAGCACTGCACTGACTAACACCTCGGACACTGCCAAATATACCAGCAATGTCTCTCCTTCTTTTGGCTTGGCAAGCAACGGTGCGTTAGCCAAGTATTGCTTCAGATCTTTCAACGCCTGCTTACACTCCGGTGTCCACTCGAAGTGATTGTTCTTTCTCAAAACGGAGAAGAATTTGTGGCATCGCTCCGAGGACCTTGAGATAAAGCGACTCAAGGCAGCGACTCGGCCAGTTAAGTGTTGAACCTCCTTTACCCCGGTTAGCTCATCGGGGATCTCTTCAATGGCTCTGATTTTATCTGGGTTGGCTTCGATTCCTCGTTCGGAGACAATAAAACCCAAGAACTTGCCTGATCCTACGCCGAAGGCGCACTTCTCAGGGTTCAATTTCATACCATATTGTCTCAATACAACAAAAGCTTCCCTCAGATGATTCAAATGATCCTCCATTTGGATCGATTTGATGAGCATGTCGTCTATGTAGACCTCCATAGACTTCCCGATGTACTCTTTAAACATGCGACACACTAGCCTTTGGTATGTCGCCACGACGTTCTTTAGACCGAAGGGCATCACTTTGTAACAGAAGGTACCTCGGTCTGTGATGAACGAGGTCTTCTCTTCGTCCTTCGGGTCCATGAGAATTTGGTTGTACCCCGAGTATGCATCTAGAAAAGTTAATAGTTTATGTCCAGCCGTGGAGTCTATTAACGTGTCAATTTGTGGTAGTGGTTATGAATCTTTGGGGCAAGCTTTGTTCAAGTCAGTGTAGTCTACGCACATTCTCCACTTGCCATTCTTCTTCGGCACAACCACAACATTAGCCAACCACTCGGGGTATTTCACTTCTCTGATGAAGCCATTTTCTTGCAATTTGGTGGTCTCGTCCTCGATCGCCTTCTTTTTGACCCCGGCGTGAGGTCTTTTCTTCTACTTCACCGGGGTAAATTTTGGGTCTACATTCAGTTTGTGGGTCATGATCTCCGGATCGATACCCGTCATGTCTGAATGCGACCAGGCAAAACAATCATGGTTGGACTTCAAAACTTCTATGATTGCCTTTTTTGACTCCGGGTCCAACTCCGAGCCGACAAACACTTTCTGATCGGGGAAATCTCTCAATAGAGTGAAAGATTCCAACTCTTCAATAGTTGAGTCCTCGGCTTTTTGCTTCCGTGGCTCTTGAACACAGGCTGGAATTTTTTCGACTCCTCCTCGGGTGTCCTCCCCGCTTGACCCCGAATCTTGTCGTTGCTATTGTTTTGGCCCAACCGGGGCGACTCCACTTTTTAGTACAACTGAATAGCACTCTCTTGCTACTCGCTGCTCCCCTTTGATCGATCTGACTCCCCAGGGCATAGGGAATTTGATCACTTGATGCAGAGTGGAAGGGACAGCCTCCATGGAATGGATCCATGGTCTTCCAAGGATCACATTGTAAGCTAGATCCTCGGGCATAACTTGGAACAGTGTTTCTTTGGTAACTCCCTCGGCGAATGTTTTGAGTGTGATCTCACCCAATGTCTTCTCCGTGGAGTTGTTGAAGCCAGCTAACACTGTTGACTTGGGAACAACTTCACCCTTCAACCACATCTTCTTAACGGCCCCGTAGCTAATTATGTTAACTGAGCTACCGGGGTCGATCAAGACTCTTTTGATGTCAGAGTCATTGATCCTCAACATGATGACTAGTGCGTCGTGATGGGGGAACATCATCCCATCATAGTCATCGTCGAGCCTCCAACCCGAGTCCTTTTCTCCATAGTGATGGAGAGCTTAGCGAACTTTTTGGCAGCGGCAAAGTTCACGCCGTTCACTTCTGACCCCCCGGTTATAACATTCACCACTCTTTCAGGGGGTGGAGCTCGAGGTGGTTGTCCATCACCTCGGTTCTTGGAAAAGTTGTCTTTCTCTTTATCAGTGAGGAAATCGGCCAAGACTCCATTCTTCAGTAGGTGGGCTACCTCGAGGCGCAAGGCTTTGCAGTCCTCGGTTCTGTGGCCATAATCTGCATGAAACTCACAATGCAGATTGTGATCTCTTTTGTCTGCCGGGGTCCTCATATCTTTGGGAACCCTTACCCCTGGCTGTTCTCTTGACAACGTCGACCAGCTCCGAGGTCGATATGTTGAAGTTATAATCTTGGATCCGAGGATGATCCTTTCTAGGGACCGAAGCGGAGCTCGAGGGATTTCTTTGGTTCAAATTGGGTTGAACCTTCCCTCCGAGCCTTTGGCTTATATGAAAGGCTGGGTATGAATTACCGGGGGCGTTCCCCAATCTCTGGCTAACATGTTGCCTCGTCGAAGTGTAAGGTTCATACCTCCCCTTCGAATTATTTCGTGGCGCCTCGGCGCGGTTTGAAGTATCAGCTCGGTTATGTTGATGATAACCTCGGTTCTTGAACTCCGCTTCCTCCAATCTGATTTTGGAGTAAGCGCGTCTATGCAGATCCTCCCACGTAAGGACCTGATACTGTTGTAACTCTTTACGCAATTCAGCTGCAGCGCCAGAATTGCGACTATTGATACCCTTTTCAAATGCCATGATAGCCAGGGTATCATCCATCCGAGGCAATTCCATGCGTTCAGCGTGGAACCGCTCAAGAAACTCTTTAAGTGGCTCACCGGGCCGTTGCTTCACTTCACATATATCCTCCTTCCTCTGGAGGATCATTTGCGCCCCGGTGTGAGCCTTGACAAAGGCGCTGGATAACTCTTTAAACGAGGAGATTGACCCCGCTGGTAAGCACAAATACCACCGAAGAGCTCCTTTTTCTAACGACTGACCAAACTTCTTTAAGAACATCGACTCGAGCTGCGTAGATGTTAAGTCGTTGCTCTTTACCATGGATATGTATTCCCTTATGTGCTCCTTGGGATCAGTCGTCCCATCATACTTTTTAAGGAATGTGAGTTTGAAGCCCGGGGGAGTTGGAGCTGGAGCTGCTTCGGGCTTATAGGGCTGCTCCCTATATTGCTCGATGTCGAGGTCGTCTTCCTCCTTACTTATCCCCGGCAAGCCTTCGAGGCGCTTTTCTACGCGCGCCTCAATGCGCGCCTCGATTTCTCTACTCATTCTTTCAACGTCGACCGAGGACGTTGTTTCTGCCATGGTGGGAAACGTCCCGAAGTGTGGCGTTGCAGTTGGGTTGTTCCCCGAGCCCCCAGACGTGGCTCCATTGTGAGGTCCCCCTGTTGTCGCGCCCGGAGGAACGAAGGGCGGGATGCCTCCACTCGGAGCCGAAGGCTGGGCACTGTTTGGGGCATCGCTATTTCTCACTTCCAATGAAGCGCGGAACTCGGCGTTGATACTAGCCTGCTCATCCTGCTTACTTTGGAGAGCCCTTAGTGTGGTGACAACGTACATTTGAAATTCTTCAGTTGTCATTGGGGCGAGGGGTTGTTGGTTCAACGGAACGTCAACCCGATCGTTGTTACCGCTGTTATTGTTATCAGCCATAACGTTGAATCGCAAACTTTTGACAAAGAACAGATTTGGAACTTTGGAACAAAGCGTTACTGCTTATATCCCCACAGACGGCGCCAATTTGTATGGACCTAAATCAGTTTTAGGTCACAAATCGAATTTGGATTCGGATACAAGCAATTCTTCGTATCAAAGTTGTAATAACACGTGAAAAAGACGTAAAATGCAAGGAAATAACGGTATTTCAATATATGAATATGATTACAAATTTTGGCAGCGTTTCAGTACAAATTTCTGGATGCCTACAATACAAAATGAGCTTCTATTTATAGGCCTAAGGGCCATGCCCACGTTCTCCATCATTGGTGAGTGCATCCCCCATGATTTGAACAGCAGCATGGAGAAGTTAGTGGGCTGAAGTAGTGGGCTGCAAAGCCGTTGGGACCGAGGTGATGACCGAAGTCTTGTCTTAAGGCTTCGGTCGTCTGACCTTACTGTTCGGGTAGGATGGCACGTCATCGAATCCCGAAGTCTAACTTGTCTTCGGTCGCGTTGTTGAAAACTGACTTTGGTGATTCAATCACGAGATCGGTTATTCCTCTTGGGAGCATCAGCTCGTTTTTCCTTCGGTCTACCATCCCGAGGTGTTGACCGAAGGCGACAATTTTCATCCAATACAGTATTATTCTTCCTACCAATATATTTCAAGAGATTGTACATCTATTGACAAAACTTTGCTCACTAGATGCTTTTGAAGAAATTATTAAAATTTGCAGATAAGTCAATGGGATGACTATTTAGTATTTATACTAGAAGTCTAGAAGATGGAGTAGTATGTTTTCTTGACAACAGTAAAATTCAAGAGGAAAATATTGTTTATTTGTTTTATTTGGTGAGTAAATATTTGTGCTTTTTAAAAAGGCCGAATACATAGATAAGCCCTCAAACTTGACACTAAATTTCATTTTGGCACTTCACCTTAGGGATGTACCATTTAGGCACTTTATGTATACAAAAAATGTGTCATTTAAGCACTCGTCGCTGACTAGCAAAATAAACCATGGTGCGTGCAGTACAGACGTGATGACGTGTTAAAAAGAAACAAATGAGATATAGCCCGTATTGGTAAGTCAAACTAATCTTGGGACCCACCCAAAAGGAAAAAAAAACTAATCTTGGGCATCTAAACCTCAAACCGTCATCTTCTTCACCCTCCCACGGTCCCACCCCACCCCACCCATCATCTTCTACCCTACAACTCCCTTTACCTGCTTCTTCTTTGACAATACCTGCCCGCACCGCCTCTCGTATGATTTTCCCCATAATTTTTGCTCATCATTCTTCTAAGTTCCATCAAAACATCCTTAGAGACATCAAAATTCTACCCAGGCTCAAGAAATTCATGAAAATTTAGTTGAAGAAAGGACAATATATACATGTGTTACTATAAATGTCATTCGTATTACTTTAACATTGAAGAACATCGATCTACATCAACACTTTTATAACTTTCAAAGCTTTTAGTTTGGACATTTTTTGATAGTTTCTGAGATTATTATATGCTGGGTAATTTCGTATACCTTTAATTAGACTCGTTCCGTCACGATTTTGAGTGTAGTTCTTTTCATCTGTCATATTTCTCTATTCAAATGCCTATTTTCATGAGTATATCTGAGAACATAAATTGAGAAGAAAGTGGAAAGGTTTTTTGTAAAAGACAGAAAATGATAACCTGTGAAGAATAAGTATTATTAGAGGAAAAATAAAAAAGTGATATATTCATTAAATACCACTATAAATTTGTTAAAAGTTGGAGAGGGAGGTGGGGTCACTATATATTTGCTAAAATTCTACACGCGCTCAATATATGTGAGATGCACATTTTATTCAATGTCAGCATTGAATACTTAAATGACACACTCTTGGGCCTTGGCATACATAAAGTGCCTAAATGGTACATGCCTAAAATGAGGTGCCAAAATGAAAATTAGTGTCAAGTTTAAGGGCTCATCTATGTATTTGGCCTTTTAAAAACATATTTTGATCATAATAGTACAAATAGGCAGAGAAATTTTCTCCAGATTTTTTCGTGGGATTTTGAGCAGTAACTTTTAACATGAACGGGGGTATAACGGTACTTTCAAGTACAATCAGTAGATTAGGGTTTCGTTAAGTTTCCCTATAAATACTTCACCTAAAGCCGCTTCTATCATTCTCAGCTGCAGGCTTGTAGCTTCGTTTCTCTTATTCCTCACTTCTTTCTCGCAACCATTATTTATGCATTAAACTTTTTACATCTTCATCTTAAATCTTTGATTTGAGGCAGTGATGACGAAAAAATTATACCATCAAACTATGAAAGCTCATAGCTTATTGATTCATTAATCATTACTGTCTGATGCCTCTTTGTTATGATACAATACTAGTTCTATTTTCTCTTATTTAGTCAGTCTTAGAATAGTAAAAGGCAATAAATTAGAGTCTCTGATGCGTTTGTCAATAACGTAATTAGCGCTGTACGTTGCCAATAATAAAATTTAAGGGGCGGCAGATTCTGGCACACAGAATTATTTTGATATGCTTTGTGCATTCAGATGCCTCTACATTTTTTAAATTTTCATTGAATTTTATGTTACATGATGTACCAAGATTTTAGCATATTTTCACGTTGCAACTAAAACTAATTTTAAACATAGTAAGTGAGTTATTTTAGTTAAAACATATTTTAACAATAAGATGTTATTGTGTAGTTTTTATAGAAAATTTGAATTCTTAAACCCATTTTATTTAATTTGCGTCGTCAACATATATAGTTGGTCAAATTGTGATATATGGGTTTCTGATCAATGTAATTGCAATGTAAGTGTGATGGTGTCTAACTAATTCAAATTTGCTAGTTTAAGGGGAAAGTGCTGCCTTCAAAGAAATTTTTTGATAAGTGATGCATATTAAAGAGATCTGACTGTCGTAAATCTTAGGATTCAATAGCAGATCAATTGAATCATGTTGGTAATAACAGGAAATTGACATAACTAGGTTAGACAGTGGCAAATAGTCAAAATTGTGATTTAGATTGTTTCTTAAGTTTGCCTCATTAGATCCTAGAGGGGTATCCATATTCCAATTGTAACAAATTGAAACTGCCGAGGAACTAAACAATACAAGGCAATAAATTAGAGTCTCTGATGCGTTTGTTAATAGCGTAATCAGCGCTGTACGTTGCCGATAATGAAACTTAAGGGGCGGAGATTCTGGCACATAGAATTTATCTTTCATATGCTTTGTGCATTCAGATGCCTCTACACTTTGTTCTTAATATTTCATCTGATTTTATTTTGCATCACATAGTTTTCATTGATTTTATGGTGTTTTTGACCAATGGACGTATTTATTTTCTCAAAACTTCACCAAAGAAACTCCATATTTTCTCTTAAATAGTAAAAACGCAATGAAAATTTCCTCCCTTCTGTGGATTTATTCTGCCATTAAGAAATAGAAAAAAATAGTGAGAATTACTGCGTTTAACCAAAGTTTGGATAATGTAAGTAAGAGTCTATTTCAAGGGAAACAAATTATTAGAATGTAGTAATAAAAATAGGAGATTTATAAAATGCACATACGTCCTATTTTATTTATATGGTTCTACTCATTATATTTATACTCATAATTTATTATACTCTATATCCATTAGCTAATTAACATAAAATAAGGAACTCAATTTCCTTTCTCTCCGTTTTTGCCATTCTTTTATTAATCCTTTCTCATTCTCTGTTTTCACTATTCTTTTTTTTTTTCTTTTTTCCGTTTTCTATTCTTTTTTATTTCTATTTTCTTTCTCATGTTTCTAGCACTATTCATGTCTCTCCATGTTTTTATTTTTTAATTTATTTTCTTTCTCCATAATCTTATTATACTCATATTTTTTATTTTTTTCTTTCTACAAAAAGGCATACTTTGTGCACAAATACAAAAACTTAAATATTTTATTTGCTCGATAGTATCTCACACTTTTATCCAAATATAATAATGTATACCGAAAGAGTATACAGTATACAAAAAATGTATATAAATAACAACAATTGAAATACTCATTTACTCGAAATCATCGCACACTTTGATCCACACACAAAAACGTATACCAAAAGAGAATATAATATACCAAAAAAATATATTCTCCCCGTTTCAAAAATGATGATCCTATTTCCTTTTTAGTCTGTTTTAAAAAGAATGACCTCTTTCTAAATTTGGAAAAAATTTTCACTTTTACTCATCCCTAGATGATTTGTAGCCACACAAATATCTATAATTTATTTTAGACCACAAGTTTTAAAAGTCTTACCTTCTTTATTAAATTACGTGCAAAGTCAAATGAGTCATCTAAAGTGGAACGGAGGGAGTATTTTTTTTAAAAATAATAAAAATTATAATATATATGTTTTGTAAAATATTTTGCACTTCGATTCGAATAGAAAAGGGTATAACAGAAGAGTATACAGTATACCAAAAGGGTATACTTTATTCAAAACAACAAAAACTGAAATATTTATTCGCTCGGTAGCATCGCACACTTGGATCTAAATACGAAAGGGTATACCAAAAGAGTATACAGTATAGGCTCAAAACAACAAAAACTGAAATATTTATTCGCTCGGTAGCATCACATACTTAGATCCAAACACAAAACGGTATACTTTGTTCAAAACAACAAAAACTAAAATATTTATTCGCTCGGTAGCATCGCACACTTCGATCCAAACACAAAAGGGTATACCGGAAGAGCATACAGTATACAAAAAAGACTTTGTCCAAAATAACAAAAAACTGAAATATTTATTCGCTCGGTAGCAATGCACACTTCGATCCAAACACAAAAGAGTGTACCGGAAGAGTATACAAGATACCAAAATGGTATACTTTGTTGAAACAACAAAAACTAAAATATTTATTCGCTCGGCAGCATCTCACACTTGGATCCAAGCACAAAAAGGTATACCAGAAGAGTATACAGTACACCAAAAGGGTATACTTTGTTCAAAACAACAGAAACTGAAATATTTATTCGTTCGGTAGCAACATAAACTGAATATTATTCGCTCAATAGCATCACACACTTGGATCTAAACATAAAAGGGTATACTGGATGAGTATACAGTACACCAAAAGGGTATACTTTGTTCAAAACAACAAAAATTAAAATATTTATTCGCTTGGTAGCAACGTACACTTGGATCCAAACACAAAAGGGTATACCGAAAGAGTATACAGTATATCAAAAGTGTATACTTTGTTCAAAACAACAAAAATTGAAATATTTATTCGCTCGGTAGCATCGTACACTTGAAATATACTCTTTCAAAACACAACATTCTTCACAAGGAGATATAACACTATACTGTAAAAGTATGTCATATACTCCATGGGTATACAATATACACCAAGGGTTATATAGTGATAAAAAGATGGAATATACTATTACAAAACATTGCATTTTTTAAAGGAAAATAACACTGTATATTGTAAAAGTATATGATATACTCCAAGGATATACAACAGACTCTAAGAGTATACAGTGATAACAAAACTTGGAGTATACTATCTCAAAACTTAGGATTCTTCAAAGGAAAAATAACACAATATACTGTAAAAATATTCGATATACTCTAAAGATATACGTGAAAAAAATTCCAGTATACTGTTCCAAACCACATCATTCTTCAAAGATGCCTCTTTTAGAGCAGCTTTCTTCGAGTGAGGTCCATCAAAATGTTGAGCCCTTAAATCCAAAAAATGGGCACTGCACACAAAGAAAAGATGTGTTCAAATATCACAGTGATCAAGTCTTTTACATTGATGTAAATATGGGCAACGGTATATAGCACAAGAATCATCCACCTAAATGCAACAATTGCTCAAGCTTCTGCCAGTTGAGCATAAACAACGAAACCAAAAAGTAGGTAACAAGTACAAGATCTCTTCATTATGTTTGGACCAACAATTTCATTGAAATAAATTCAATTTCAATAGGACTACAAACTTTAACAATTCAACAATCTTTCAAGCAGGATTCTATGTGATAAACCAATAAGAACATAATTCTATTTAAGAGCATAAACATAGTTTGCATGTATTTACTTGTCCAACCTATACACATAGTATTCATCAATTCTTTCACAAATTTGATTAGACATCACATATTTTTCCAAAAAATTACTCTAATTATTTAAGACTTGGCATCCTACTCTACTTATGAAAAAGCCAACAAGAAAAAGATGCATAAAACAGATTGTCTAGCTTGTAAATATCGCCATATGAAGGGATTTAATTTGAATTATTTCACCTAATTTAATTAGATTTCCTCCTATCTCCTTGGCTATACATGTTTATTTTTCTTTAACTAACTTTTAAATAACATACACTAGTATACTTGATGCAGCCCGAACACGTGCTGATCAAGTGATCGATCCACCGAGGAGACCAATGACACGAAGCCAAGCCAAGCTGCTGCACGATGTGCACATTCACTTGGCCTGGCTGAAGGAAAGCAATCGCTCCGAAGCTGAGTGGCCGGGCTCAAGAATCGAGGGCGTCATCTTCAAATTTGAGCCCGAGGACAAAGAGATCGAACGCCGAGGACAATGAGTTCGAGCAAGTAACCACGCACCGAAGTCAAGGCTGCCGAACACACACTTAGCTCAGCCCTGCGTGGCTTGTTTTTATTAGTCACTTGCGACTATTTACTATTCTGTCCTTAGCATAGCTTATAAATACTTTACTTCATTTCATTGTAAAGGATACCTATTTTTTAGTATATGAAAAACATAGCAAGTGCTATTGTGAGTCTCCGATGGAGCCGAACCCCGACGTGGGCTTTTAAAGAACTTGTGTCAACCAGTGTTACTCGTTTGAACAATTTCTTCTTGATCATTCAATTTGCAAGAAGCGGGTCTTTCTTGAGGATTGTTGCATAGTATAGGTGCGTCTTGATTTCCCTTCAGTCGAGCTTTGAGACAGGTTCCTCACCGTTCTTTTGAATCGAAGCAAGATTTGTCTTGCTTCTATCTTTACTTTTCTTGTTGTTTTCTTCCGCGTATCGTGTTTAGCATTTCCTTCGGGTTTGCTTGCACCATCTTGGTATCAGAGCAAGGTTTGAGTTTGTTCTTACAACCTCAAATCCTATTCATTAAAATCGTGCTTGTGTCTCCAATTTCAGCTTTCTTCCGTGTGTTTGATTGTTGTTGCTGGGCGTTTTAAAAAAAAATGTAGAAAAATAAAATTCAAAAATTGTGTTTGATTGTTGGTTGTTTGGACTAAACAACCATTGATTCTTGTTCACCATTGTTTCCTGATTCCAACAAGTATCCGACGTACAACTTTCTTGACTAGGGTTTCTTGGTGAAATTTTGGACTGTTTTGAGCATTGTTGGTGACTGACATCGAACCTCAACTTGTATTGGTTGAAACCGATGAAGATTGGTAGTTCTTGAGTGATTTGGGTTTGTTTTGTGCTTAAATTCGAAGTTCTGTGTTTGAGTTCGTTGTCCATACGCCAGAAAATTGTTACAAATTGTAACAGTGTACGACACGAACGGGCTGGTTCTTAGCTCGAAGAACTTGAATTGATTTCCTCCATTGTTGTTGGAACCGGAGTCGAAGAAGCAACCGAGGTCTGTTGAAATTTCGTGGTCAGTGACTGAAGTAAATTTGTCCGTACGCTGGAGCAAAGCTTCACTGTTCCATTGAAGAAGAAAGGGGTAAAGTGTAAAGATCAAAACCCCAGGTGAAAAATTGTCGGCTGAGAAAGGGAAATTGGATAAGGTAAAACCCTATCCGTACCAAGGAGGGACCACTCTTGTACGGACAAGAGTTGGTGTGTTCGAAAAAGATTCCAAAAGGGAATCAAAGGGTAGATTCTCCTAGGTTTTCACTTTTCTTCTGTCTGAAATTCTAGTTAGTGGATCTGTTGAGTAATTTTCTTACTCGAGGTCGTACTAACTCATTTGAGCTGATAGGAACTCGTGCGTGGAGTGAGCGAAGTCCAAATTCGTAGAAAATTCTTTTGACTTCCCGAAGCGCAAGAGTAAATAGCTGTCCGTTTCCATTGAGTCAAATCAACTCACTCTTCCCGAAGAGAGACATTGTAACTTGTCAAAATTCGAAGGAATTGAGAGAAGTTGATCAATCGAGGAAGCCATTGGCTGCAAGTTCTTGAGTGACCAAAACCGAACCCATAAATTGAGTGGACCCGAGTGCCACCCATCAAAGGTGAGGGAGTGTGTGAGGTGATTTCTAACCTTAACATTTGATTGGTCTTTGATTCGTGCAGGTACCATGGCTGGGAATGGAGGCGATGGCAAAAGCATTGAGAAGCCTGAAGTGTCGTTAGCCGATCTCATAGCTGCGATACAAGGCGTCCGTGCCCAAGTAAGAGGAGTGAGTGCTCGAGTAGCTCAACTCGAGCAAGGAAGTGTGTCCGTGGCCATAAATGGGTCCGGCGCTGGAACTAGCAAATCCACTCCAATGAAACCTGAGCTGTATGCTGAGCTTGTTCGACAACATCAGTTGACGAGTGAAGCAATTCGAAGAGAGCTCAACTTGGGAAATCGCCAAGCGCAACAGAACTTGGGCAATCCCCAAGCTAACTATCAAAACTTGGGCATTCCCCGAGGAGAGCGGATACCACTTCCAAAGGCCCGAAGAGATCTTGGAGCCGTTGTCGAAGAGGTTGATGAAGAGGAATTTCCCGAGGACGAATATGAGCATGAGCCGCCATTCGCTCAACGAAGGCAAGCTCACCGAGGTCGTGGAAATTTCCGAGGTCGAGGCGCAAATGTTGACCGACATATTGAGCGTGAGGCTGATGATCGATATGATGAGTATCCCGAACAGGTTCGTGGTGTTCGAGACTCAAATTTGAACAGTGTCAAGATCACTATTCCACCCTTTAAAGGAACTAGTGATCCAGAAGAATATCTTGAATGGAAGCTTAAAATGGAGCGCATCTTTGAAACCAATGAGATAACCGATGAGAGAAAAGCTGCCCATGCTATTGCTTCGTTCGAAGCGTATGAATCTACATGGTGGGAAGCTGATAAAAGGCATAGACGAAGGAATGCCTATCCCCAAGTCAATACTTGGCCACAATTGATGAGAGCAATGGATGCTAAGTATTTGAGTGCTAAGTACAGGCAAACTCAAATGCAAAAACTCTATGAGTTAAAGCAAGGGTCCAAGTCAGTCCAAGAGTATCATGATGAGTTCGAAAAAGTTCGATTGAATCTTGATCCGGTCGAGGACGAAGAACAAGCCATTATCCGATTAAAAAATGGCTTGGCTCGGGATGTGTCATCTCAATTGAGGCTACACGTGTACCACACGTTGGAAGACCTGTTCGAAGCTGCTACCGAAGCTGAAAAATTGGTGAAGGACGATAAGGCAAACCGGTATCAAGGAGTCACTACTTCTACTCCTTTGAACCGAGGTAAAGAATGGAAGAGTCCAAACCAAACAAATGCCAACGCTGTTCGAGATTCGAAAAGACCCTTCGAAAGAGGTGTGACCGGTAACCAATCAAGAGAAGTGGGAGGTAAAGTTCAACTCAACTCTCCTAGTGCTTCAAATATTCAGTGCCACAAATGCAAAGGTTATGGTCACATGGCAAAAGAGTGTCCAACTCGCAAAGTTATGCTTCTGCTCGAAGATGGAACCGTCCATGAGCAAGCGAGTGACACCGAGGAGGAATTTATCAAGGCGACTGACCGAGCTGAAGGTGATGATGATAATGAAGCTGCCGAAACTGATCATCCGGAAATGTTTCTTGTGGTTCGAAGGAAATTGAGCTGCATGACTCTTGAAGAAGAAGACAACCAAAGAGAAAATCTCTTTCATGCCCGATGTCGAGTCTGGTAGTTGTGCAAATATGGTGAGCCAAACCTTGGTTTCACAAATGGGACTAGCTACTTTGAAGCATCCCCACCCTTACAAATTGCAATGGCTGAATGAGTGTGGAGAATTGACGGTTGTCAAACAAGTGTGGATCAAGTTTAGAATTGGAGAATATCAAGATGAAATGATATTCGATGTGGTGCCGATGCAAGCTTGTCATTTGCTATTGGGAAGACCGTGGCAGTATGACCGGTCGGTCATTCACATTGGAAAATCCAACACTTATACTGTAAAGCTCGAAGGGAAGAGTTTCATACTCAAACCCTTGTCTCCAAAACAAGTCACCGAGGACTATAAACGGATGAAAGAATTGAAAGAAGTGGCCAAAGCTAAGCTTCCCATGGGAGCAAAATTGGGGGCCGAAGAGACAAACTCACTGCCCGAAGTAAAAGGAATCTGTGCAATCATGCAACCGGGTGAGTTTCTACGAGGCAACGACAACGGTCAGATGATGATTTGCCTCGTGCACAAGGGTATCTTTCTAATCTCTAATAATGATTTTTCTAATGATAACCTTTTGCCTAGTGTTGTACAAAGTGTTTTGCAGGACTTCGGAGATATGTTCCCTGAAGAAATGTCAGGTGGATTACCTCCGTTGAGAGGAATCGAGCACCAAATTGACTTCGTACCGGGGTCCCAAATCCCCAACAAACCTGCATACCGGTGTAATCCCGAAGACACCAAAGAGCTCCAAAAGCAGGTTGATGAGTTGTTGAACAAGGGCCTTGTTCGAGAGAGCTTGAGTCCTTGCGCCGTTCCTGTTATACTTGTCCCAAAGAAAGATGGAACATGTCGAATGTGTGTTGATTCCCGAGCAGTCAACAAAATAACGGTAAAGTATGGTCATCCTATCCCTCGATTAGATGACATGCTAGATGAGTTAAGTGGTACTTCATGCTTTACGAAGATAGACCTCAGGTCCGGTTACCACTAAATTCGAATGAAACTCGAAGACGAGTGGAAAACCGCATTCAAGACCAAATTCGGTCTCTATGAATGGTTGGTGATGCCTTTTGGCTTATCCAATGCACCGAGCACATTCATGCGACTGATGAACCATGTGCTCAAACTGTTCATAAATAAGTTTGTTGTCGTTTACTTCGATGACATACTTGTTTATAGTAAATCTGTGGATGAACATGTTACACACCTAAGGCTAGTGCTTGATAAATTGAGAGAAGAGAAGTTATACGCTAACTTCAAGAAATGTGCCTTTTGTGCCGAGCGTGTAGTCTTTCTAGGATTCGTTGTCAGTGCTAATGGTGTTGAAGTCGGCAAGTCAAAAGTCGAAGCCATAAAAGATTGGCCAACTCCAACCTCAGTATCACAAGTTCGTAGCTTCCATGGCTTAGCTAGCTTTTACCGAAGGTTTGTTCGTGACTTTAGCACCGTGGCAGCTCCTTTAACCGAGCTGGTTAAGAAAGACCATCCACTTGTGTGGGAAGAGTCCCAAGAGAGGGCTTTCCAAGAGTTGAAACGGAGGCTTTGCTCTGCCCCGTTGTTGCAGCTCCCTGACTTCGGCAAAGCATTCGAAGTCGAGTGTGATGCATCTGGAGTTGGGATCGGAGGAGTGCTGATGCAAGAATCGAAGCCGATCGCTTACTTTAGCGAAAAGCTTAAGGGTGCAAGGACAGGAGAAATTGAACCGAAGACATGCCAAGTGGGCAGAATTCATTGAAAGCTTTCCCTATGTAATTCATTACAAAAAGGGAAAAGACAATGTTGTGGCCGATGCGCTATCGAGGAAATTTGCCTTAGCGACCACTCTCGCCTCTAGGCTCATGGGATTTGAAAGCATCAAGTCAATGTACGAAGACGATCCCAAGCTTAAATGCGTTCGTGACGCAATCTTGAGTGGCCTAAGGGTTGAGAAGTATCAGTGGCACGATGGATACCTCTTAAAAAATGGGAGGGTTTGTGTGCCAGTGTCATCGTGGAAAAAGCTCTTAGTTCGAGAAGCTCACTCTGGTGGTCTGATGGGACACTTTGGTGTCGACAAAACTCTTGGTATCTTGACCGAGCAGTTCCATTGGCCCAAAATGCGACGAGATATGGAAAAGCTTTGCAACGCTTGTCTCGTTTGCAAGAAAGCTAAATCGAAGTCCAACCCTCATGGTTTGTATACCCCATTGCCTGTACCTGATCGACCTTGGGTTGATATATCCATGGACTTTGTGTTGGGATTACTGAGGTCGGGGGGGAGGACATGATAGCATCTTTGTTGTGGTTGATCGTTTTTAAAAAATGGCTCACTTTATTCCTTGCAAAAAGTGTGATGATGCACAACATATAGCTACTTTGTTTGTTTCCAATGTGTTGAAATTGCATGGTGTGCCTCGTACTATTGTGAGTGATCGAGACTCAAAATTCTTGAGTCATTTTTGGAAATGTTTGTGGGGTGCCCTCGGCACCAAGTTACTATTCTCGACATCTCACCATCCTCAGACTGATGGACAGACCGAGGTAGTTAACCGAACCATGGGATCTTTTCTTCGAGCAATGACCAAAGGCAAGGTTGGGAACTGGGCTGATCGTTTGCCCGTGATGGAGTTTGCATACAATCAACCGGTGCATCGAATGATCAATATGACCCCGTTTGAATGTGTGTATGGTTTTAATCCTTTGATTCCACTTGATTTAACCCCATTGCCTCGAGATTCTGTTCTTGATTTTGAAGGTACTCGACGAGCAGCTGCCTTGATTGAGTTACATGCAAAGGTGAAGAAGAACCTCGAGGAAGCTTATGCAAAGGTTGCATTGAAGAAAAACAAGGGGCGTAAAAAGCTGGAATTAAAGAAGGGGGATTGGGTTTGGGTCCACTTCCGAAAGGAACGCTTCCCGAACCAAAGGAAAAGAAAGTTGGCTCCTCGAGGGGATGGTCCATTTCAAGTGTTGACCAAGATCAACAACAATGCTTACGTGATCGACCTCCCTGGTGAGTATAATGTGTCCAACACCTTTAATGTTGCTGACTTAGTTCCTTGTGTTGTAGGTCAAATTTTGGAGGACGAGGAGGGCTCGATTTCGAGGACGAAATCTTCTCAAGAAGGGGAGGATGATGCAGCCCGAACACGTGCTGATCAAGTGATCGATCCACCGAGGAGACCAATGACACGAAACCAAGCCAAGCTGCTGCACGATGTGCACATTCACTTGGCCTGGTCGAAGGAAAGCAATCGCTCCGAAGCTGAGTGGCCGGGCTCAAGAACTGAGGGCGTCATCTTCAAATTTGAGCCCGAGGACAAAGAGATCGAACGCCGATGACAATGAGTTCGAGCAAGCAACCACGCACCGAAGTCGAGGCTGCCGAACACACACTTAGCTCAGCCCTGCATGGCTTGTTTTTATTAGTCACTTGCGACTATTTACTATTCTGTCCTTAGCATAGCCTATAAATACTTTACTTCATTTCATTGTAAAGGATACCCAGTTTTTAGTATATGAGAAACATAGCAAGTGCTATTGTGAGTCTCCGATGGAGCCGAACCCCGACGTGGGCTTTTAAAGAACTTGTGTCAACCAGTGTTATTTGTTTGAACAATTTCTTCTTGATCATTCAATTTGCAAGAAGCGGGTCTTTCTTGAGGATTGTTGCATAGTATAGGTGCGTCTTGATTTCCCTTCAGTCGAGCTTTGAGACAGGTTCCTCACTGTTCTTTTGAATCGAAGCAAGATTTGTCTTGCTTCTATCTTTACTTTTCTTGTTGTTTTCTTCTGCGTATCGTGTTTAGCATTTCCTTCGGGTTTACTTGCACCAATACTAGTGATGAATAATTCAAAATTCAATTGTAAACTTACGTATTTAGTAGTCTTATTGTTCTGCATGATATCCCATCTCACAATGATATTCCCATTTGGGTCCAATAGATCATATCCATATGCATCACAATAAATATTAACCATCACAAATTCCATACAAATAACACTATTATTTTCATTTTTGAAATACTAACTGATCAAAGATAATCCACATGATCTCAAATCACCACCACATCTAGCCATTATCGCAGCCAATATCGAACCTCTGCCACGCCACTGCCTCATCCTGTCACAACTTGACCAAACTCGAACCAAAATGATATCATCACTAACCACGACTTAAAATGGGAAATGGGGCATGGAAGATAAACAGGAAAATTGAGAGGTTTTCAGCCGAAATTAAGACTAGAAACGTGTAAAAGAGAGCGAGGCAAACCTGTAGATATATAGTTTGGCCGAAAAAAGTTATCGTCGCCAGAGTTAGGGTTTGGCTAACTCTTAAAACTCCGATCTAAGCAAAATTAGTGCGAATTTGAAGAATATGACCATATAAACGGAGAGAGGGGGTCAAGGCGAGTTGGGAGGTATATTTGGTTTTGGCTCCGGTGGCGGTCGACGGGGGTGGTACTGTGGTACGATCGGGGTGGTTGTCTTTCCGGTAAGGGATTTAAACTTTAGGCAAAGTGAACAAATGAGAAATATGAGAAAAATTGGGTTTTAAACAAAATTGCCCTGATGAGTATAATGTAAATAAAATGTGCTTGGGTATGTAATGTAAATAAAATGTGTTGAATGGGTTTTGGGTGTAAACCAATTTTAAGTGGGCACAAAAAGGTAAATTTTTTACTTTTATGGGCAATCCATGTAAAAATCCCTTAAAGGAGCTTCGCAAGTTTAAAGGTATAGTTGAATTCAAGCCTTTTTTTAAGCAAAAGACGAAAATTATCAAAAATGACATATATTTCTGAATCTTACTCGACCTGTCACCCTTTTTTTGAGATAGCAGTTTGCCGCAAGTTTATATAAGTTTATACAATTTTATACAAATACACGTGTATAAAATTGTATAAATGTGTATAAGTGTGTATATGCGAGTGAATAAATTTGTATATTAAGGATATTTTTTTGTATTTCTTTCATTGGTACGCATTTATCTATGTATATTCATGAATAATTTATTTTTCGGAAGGAGATTTGTGTGTATAAACTTGTTCAAAGCTATGATTTAGATGCAATAAACAACATAAATTCAGTAAAATACAAAAAAGTAACGATATCACTGGCGGAGGAGAGTGTCTGCCAGCGGCTTAGTGGCTGGGGAGGGGGAGATTTGGTAGCTAGGATGTTTTTTATGAAGGAGTGCTAAAATTTATAATTTTAGGGATGGATGTTATGCATGAAAACAAATATGGCCTCCTATTTGTAATTTTGGGTAGTGGAGAAATTTTTAAAAATAGGCAGCCCACTACCCAAAATTAAAGACAGGAGGCCATATATTTTTTTCATGTATAGCGCTCATCCCCAAAATTATAAATTTTAGCACTCCTTCATAAAAACACCCTAGCTATCAAATCTCCCCCTCCCCAGCCACTAAGCCGCCGGAAGACATCTTCTCCTGCCAGTGGTGTCGTTACTTTTTTGTATTTTACTGAATTTATGTTGTTTATTGCGTCTAAATCATTGCTTTGGACAAGTTTATATACACAAATCTCCCCCCAAAAAATAAATTATACACGAATATACATAGATAAATGTGTAGCAATGAGAGAAATACAAAAATATACACAAAAAAAAAAATAAAAGTTCATATAAACATCCTTAATATACAAATTTATTCACTCGTATATACACACTTATACAAATTTATACAATTTTATACACGTGTATAAATTTGTATAAACTTGCGGCAGACTGCTATCTGGGGAAAAAGAGTGACAGGTCGGGTAAGATTCGGAAATATGACCATTTTTGATAATTTTCGTCTTTTGCTTGTCTTTTAGTGTAACTAGTGCCGGGTACGCGCGTTGCGCGTAGAACCTAATCGTTAAGTAGAATTCGGTATAAACAGTAAGCAATGAAGTGAAGATTCTTAGCGCAAAATAGTAGTAGCTAAGAAGAAAATTTTAAAGAAAACATAGTTGCAAAAGTGTAACATAATCCGTAACCATACATCCCAAAGCATATATTTAAAACGTTGTATCTCCACCAAATTGTTGTTATATGTCATTGTGAGGTGAGATTTTGAAGACGTGGTAACTTCTATTTATTTCACGATTGCACACCTTGTTTTGTCATTTCTTTATTTTGTGTTACGGCCTGTATCAGATAATGGAATGTTATGAAGTAATATTGTAATATATGTATGATAAATTAGTACATCTTACTGTAATATGTTGGTGCATAGCTGTATTTGTGCATGTGATAGCGACATAAATTAATTATTACCTGCACAGTAGGATGCATTGGTAGTGCGGATTGAAGGAAGCCAAGTGTTTTCAGAAATAACTGTAACAGAATATACAACAAACACAGTTTAGAAAACTGAATTTAATATTATGGAAATGCAAATGACAATGTAGCAGATGTGCCAGTTAAAGTTGCTCTAGGAAAAATAAGGACCGATACTTTCTAGTTCATATCACTACTAACTATTTTAGGTTCAACTTCTCTCAGTTGAAGTTGTTGCAGAACATGAGCAAAACATTTTGATTGGAACCAACTAACTATTTAATTTCCAATTTAAGTTTCTTATCAAGCGCTAAACAGTCTTCTTCCTTAGTGTCCTTAGTTATAATAGCCCTCATAGGTAGTTGCTTTGTTGATAAAGGTTCAGCTCCTAGTTCATCAGGACCAAGTTTTTCAACTTCGTGCATTTCTTCAACTATCAGATCATTGTTCTTATCTTCTGCAGGAACATTCAATGAATTTTTTTTATGAGAAAACTGAATAATTTCCCCTTGCTCTGCTCCATATTGCGATAGTATGGTAAGTCTTCTTTCTGTACAGTTAATAAGCAAGTTTAATCAGTGTAAAGTTTTAGTAACCATAAGCTAGCAAGGATTTAGGGGAAGTTTTGATAAATGTATGAGAGTTTTAACCTTTTCAGATGTTGAGTGAATATACTCATTTACGTCGCAGCCAACAAAGTATCGTGCGCCCATAAACAGTGTCAGAACGGTGTTTTCAACATCCTTAGCAGAAACAACAATCTTCAGCCTATATCTAATGCATGGAAAGTGCAATTAATAATCAAATACTTAGCTGACTATACTGAAGGCTTCTCAGTTTTTAAAACAGAATATAGCTGACCTATTTTCATAATCAATATTATGTTTTTTTACGGTAGTCGCAACTTGCACTGCTCTTTTTCACAGTTACTTTCCTGTAGCATTTTCGGCAGCCAGCATACCACAAATCATCCATGTTGATAATGTCTATTAACTTCGCATCGTCCCTATAGTACTGATCCTATGGATAATAAATTCAGGAGTTTTATTTAAGTTACACTTGAATAAAAATCAACATGTACTGATGTTGGTTTTGTTTTTCGTTGGGCAAGAAATACCTTCATATCGACAGATGACCCTTTTATTATATCACTGAGTACGACCTTCTTTGTTTGCTGCATCACTCTGCTTGGCATGAAGCCTATGTCTATGTTGCAAGCTTTCATGGCTGTATGCCTGAGAAAAAGAAATGTTAGCAAAATAACAGGTGCTCCGGTAATTGTTTTTGCTAGAGAAGAGTGTATAAAATTTATCTGCTACATCTTGGATGATCTGTGAGATCATTAGTCCAACACTTTGAAGAGAGTATTCCTAGAAAATAGTAACCAATGAGCAATATAACAATCAAACACTGTGGACAACATACAATGTGATTAAAGATCCAACATTTTGAAAGTTATTTGAGAGTAGAAGGGTAGGAAATGGTGTTTTCCACCATAAATATGGTAAGCTATAAAAGTACCTGCAGATAAGATTCAGCTCAAACATCACTGGTTGTCTTAATACAATTGAAGCTTGATACGGTATCTATGAAAACAATGAAAGAGGGTGCAATTTTCCATCTGTTTGGCAAATGTTAGTCGAGCCATTTTATGTCTTACTGTGGTACAATGCTAGAAGGGGAGCAGAGAGCTGAGTTTTTGGATTTTCTATTCCTGTAGAATAGTGTGCGACTGACTGACGCAGAAAAGTCCATAAAAGAGATACTTAACTACTCAATAAGCAGTTTAAAAATAGATCTTTTCTCCCCTAAGATAAGTATAGACTGCAATCCTGTGAACTCCTTACGAAATGTATCCCTAAATTTCTAGTCTTCAATGGGATGCTCGGAAATCTGAAGTTATTACTCTTGTCGGCCTGAAAAGCTCTTAGTGTCTCACATTGATCAATTTAGAAGACGACAGTTCATAAAAATAAAGTTCTCATCATACATTCTATGTAGCATTTTGTTCCTAATAAAATGATGTTTAGACTGAATCATAGCCTTTTGTGTGTTATACTTTGATCTGCAGTTTTCACCACAACTGAGCTGGATAAGAATATGAGATTATAAAAATATGCTTCCAACATAAGCATGAATGTTCTGTTAACTATTCTAAGAGTCGAACTAAATTATCACTTACTGAAGCTCTTCAAATATTAAAATGTGAAAAGTTGATTTTTTTAGTACTTTATGTAACTACTTTGATTTTGAATAAATAATTTGAGGTTCTTTTAATTCACTCTGGATATTAGTTTAGTAAAGCCTGAATAACCACATCAAGACATTTGAGTTAGGAGAGAAGTATGAGACAAAATCCATGACCGAACAGAATGAGCTGCAGAATTTACCAAGAGTTGAATTGGTAATTGAGGGAAGTAGATCAATCAATAAGTCTGTGCATTCATGTTATCAAGCGAACAATTTAAGCAGACACTTTCAATTAGTCTACGTGAATTTGTCTCTTTATAAGGTCAAGTTGATGGCTCTACAAGGATTTCATATTTGCCGCCTAATTCTCCCCCTTCATACTGCTGGTTTCTGCTCAAAGGAAATTTAGTTCACTTGATACTATTTAGTCTAACTATTTGTAGTTACTTATAATTGAACACCACAATTATAAGTTAAAGATTTATATGTTTCGTATACGAATAAAAAATATAAGCACGTTTTTTAATCGACGTACCATTTCTGCAGATCTTCGGCTATTTTGAATTTTGGATTCAAGAGCACACTGCTTACAGGAGTCGTTGAAAGTCCAAATTCACCTACACAATATCGACAACAGCTACAACGGAAACCTTCATGTTGTCTAGCAGGTAATGGAATCATACAGACCTTGGTAAATGGAGCCTTTAATATCACAAAAGGCAACAACAAGGTTGTTATGTTGAGAGCTCGCTAATTTTGTGCCCTCAATTTCAGCCAACTCTCCCCACAATGTCAATATTTTTCTGTCATATCTACGATTAAAATAATATGTAGGCGATATGTAGATAGTTAAAACTGAAGTTATTAATCAGAATGAGCAAAAGAGGATATTGAAGAAAATTGTTTGTATTCTGTAATAACCGAAATCGGGCGAGATAAAATGTACAACCTGTCATCTGTGATTATCACTTCACGGCTTGTGCGGCCTTCTCCAAGTAGTGATTTCACTTCTAACAAAATGCCCATGACATCTGAACAAACTATCTAATTAGTGTAGAAGGAAAGTAAAATAAATGTTGGTGAAACAACGTATAAATGGTTGTTGCTTATTACCAAACAAAGTTCCAATTGCCATCCTTGCGGCCTTGACAAAAGAGATGAAACCATTGGCGAAGTTTTCAATCAAAAAATCACTGTCACATTCTGTAACCTTTGTATGCTGGCGAAATGAAATTTCGACTTCACTATTCACATAAAAGTACTTAGCTTTTGGGTTCAACATCTTCCCATCTTCAATATAGTATGACTGAAGTGGTTCAAAGTAGTTTTCCCAAGTCTTGATTTGCTCGTTGAAAAGAGTACCTTGAATTTTCGTCCCCTGTCATGCGACAAATATGATGCACTGTTACAGAGGTGGGCAGGGTGGTTGGTATTTGATAAGCGGCATCAAATAGTTAAAGTTTATTAACTCTTCATCGACGAATATTACCAATCTGATAAGCCCTCACCATTTGAAGTTTTATAGTCTCTTATGGGGCCTCGGCGAAGCACTAACACTTTAATAAGCCATTCAGTTTGCAATGGCTTCAGCTCGCTAATAGGTATGCATTGTTTGCCCTAGTCTAATTCGCTCGCCATTGGGATATATCTTGTCTACGAAGCAGACTGAAGCACTATATATACATAAATTATAGGGAAATGACTTGTATACAAAGCAGTCACTTGCGCTAATAATAAAAATTAATAAACTTGCGATGTCATCTAATCGATGATAGACAATGGAAAAATAAGTGGTTTGATTAACCTATGATACAACTTTAGCTGGCAATATCGACGACAACATGACAGAGTTTATGCAACTATAAGTAATATTTGTACGGAAGTAAAAACAAAGACGTAGAGTTTGTACCAAATTTCTGATGAACAAAGCAATGAAGGCTGCACGAAAAATTGGAAGAGCAAATTGAATATCAGTATAGTTTGTCCAATTTCTAGCAAAATGGACGGTTCTATTGTTAGACTTAACAATGTTACCTGACTGCTGCAACTATTGCTACTGATTCAAAATAAAAAAAAATGTAACTTATATAATGTGTAATAGAATTTGAAAGAAGTCATACATTAATTGTCGGAGGTCGAAAGGCAGAAGCAGCTACAGAGGCAAAAATCGAGAAGGAAAGCCAAACAGGTCTGATAACTTGGGAAGTATCTTGTAGATGAGGTTGCAGTAATGAGGAGTAAATTCATAGCTAATGATCTTGCACTCACAGTTCGCGGCTACGTGCAAAGAATGAAAGGAATTAGAGGATCGGGGGGAAATTCGTAAGGTTTGATTGTTAGATAACAAAAGAGTTATTGCAACTGAGGAGTTAGGCAGCTGATGAAGTGTACATGTTTCTTTCTTGTTTTGTTGTCTATTTTCTAATTAAATATTTTCTATTGTATTAGATATTAGATAGATTTTATTATTTTTTGTGCTACAAGGGTAAAATGGTCTTTTACATTTAGCATTTGAGATTGACTCTTTTAGTATAACTAGCATTTGGACACACGCGTTGCGCGTGTGTATTTATAAGTAAGTATAAATTGCGTGTTGCACGTTATGAATATCTAACTTTAAAATGATATAAACATTATTAAAACATATGTATACGGTATCATCTACATAAACATAACAAATGAACTGATAAGATATTATTGGCTTCTAGACCAGCTAAAGCAAAAAGAAAAAAAAAATCTTAATAAACAGTTGCATCACATGGATGAATTTATATGTATCGAATCCTGAGAATTTTTGGAGTCCTAATTGTTTCTTGTTCATTTATTTATTGACCTTTCAATTACTAACTCTTCAAATTCCAAATTTTTAAATCCGTATAGGAAGATGAAAGCAATACTAACTATATAGCAACGTATTTAATTTAATATACAAAACTTAAAATAGTATATATTTAGTTTTGGAGGCAAAAATAGAGCTTAATATTTTAGGGGTATTTTCGTCTTTCACTTTTTACTTTAAGGATTCCTACTTTTATATTAGTATAGATTAGATTATCCCACTTTTTTTGGGGGTTCAGGATCAGTATTAAATTTTATCCGGACCACTTTACTAAGTACTAAACATAGAGTAAGAAAATCCTATGATATTATAATGAATGCATATCATGTAAAATAAAGTCTCTAGCGAATATTTCTATTGAACAGAAATTTACCACTAAGATTGCGGTGGATAATAAGTACCCTTGGAAATGGAACCTCCTTCCTCTAGGCTCCAAAGTCGGATGTGAGCAAGAAATTTAAATTTTCTTTTCCAGTACTATCTCCTTTTTCCATATCCACAAAATATGAGATTTTTGCCAAACAAATACCTACAAAATTGGATCAAGGTTGCTCCTGATACAATTATGAGATTTTCAAAGAAACACTAGTAGTTTTTCCCTGTTGCGACTTGTGAGTTGCTTCAAAAGGAGTACGTTTTCTAATTAGCTAGTTCATCAATCAACAATCCTTTTGAAAAAAATTCTTGTTAAGTCCTAATCCAGCATACAAAATGACATTTTATTATCATAGAAACATTAAGAAAATAAGTTAATCAAAAGAAGGTTACTTGGGCTTCACAACAGAGTAAGCTCCATAAGATAGGAGTAATTTTCCAAAAGGGCATAAGTACTGCTAGTGGACAAACTATAAAATGCCCTACCAGTATCAAATCACCATGGCTCTACCTTACAGGTATAGCTGAGAGGATGTGCTTCAAGCTATGCCATATATAAGGAGTTCACCAGGTACATAACATTCTACTCACAACATAATACTGTTATGAATCAACATACTATCAAACGTGTATGTCACATTCCGTACATCATGTATGAGCAGGCAGTAAAAGATGTGCAACCATTCTATTAGAGGATGGACCTATTATCTACCGACCGATTGCCTAAATGAAAATTCTTAGTTATAAAAAATGATCATTCAAGAGCAAGCACCAAAAGTATAATTCTTGACATGTAATGACAATGATATTACGGAGCAAAAAGATAAAAACATCCATCCAGAATTCATCATGTTCCCAAACAAATGTTCACTCGTCTCTTTTAACTTATACTAAAAGGCAAGGCAAACACTTTGGCATACTACTACATCAACATTGGCAAACACATTGTTTCTGTCTATTCAGTTTATTAAACTCCCAAAAGATTTCTGCCAAAGATCATTCCATGTAGACTATTTCTACTTTGGGTGATACATGCCAAAAATTTGATAGCTCACTAAGTAATTCTGCTCTTGTGAGAGGTCCCTCAGAATCTTGATCTGAATAGATTAGCATTCTCACCAACACCGGCGACTTGGCTAACAAAATCTTGATAAGCTGCATCTCAGGCATCTATCCTATAAAGCTTGCTAGCTTAACTTCCCTAAGGTGATTAAATGTCACATCTGAGAAACATTCGAGTTCAAGGGATACTACCTCACAATTATCTTCATCATAGGAAACCTAAGAAAGAACAAGAAGTCATCTTCCGCATTATTGAGGATCTAAGAAGTATTGAAAAAAAAACACTAAATAAGAAAGAAAGAGTGAAAGTACTAAGAACCTCAAGTTTCGAGATATTCTAAATGTGGGGAGCTTCTTATCAAGCAACAAAACCATGACATCGCATATGATTCCTCAAGAATAATACAGAAGGAAAAATGTTTGACATGGTTAAGATCTTAGGGAAGCCTAATTGGGGGCTTCATCTGGTTCTTCATCAAGGAACTATAGAAAAACACCAAAACTCAAGATGACTCAACCAAAAAGAAGTTCCAATTGTAAAAGTGCATAAAATGAAGTTGAAGAAACATCTACCTCAACATCCATGTAGCTCTAGAAAAGGTCCTCAAGAACAGAATAAGACTCGAAAAACTTTGCAAAATTAAAATCTTCATCCATATAACCTTCACATAGCAGAGATAGGTTTTCCAAAAGAGGAACATTCTTTATATTGATATAACATATATGATAGAACTAAATTGTAGATTAAACTACAATTACCCCAACATCTATCATGTCAAATCATCAAGAACTAAATACTAGATGCGGAAGCGTACCTGAATTTGTAGAACTGATGAAGCCCTGCCATTACCATGGTTAGGTCTTCCAAATCTGGACGTGGTCTTGCCTCTTTCACTGATGATGGGATATCAGTAAAAATAAAAATCTGATTTGGGGACCATAACCCTTTTATAGTAGAATATAGTTTATGTAATTCTAGTTCAGCCCATCATTAAACTAGAATTACATCCGGGTATCTATACATTAGTCCCATACTTTACGAGGTGTCTAATTATGTCCATATAACTTTAAACCGCAGTAGATCACGTTTAATCTGGACCAACCTTTTAATGATAGCAACTGACATTTAATTATTTATGTATTTCTATATGTGCAAGTCCATATAATCTTACAATCTCCCACTTGGACTACACATATATACATACACATAACTTTATAATTGTATGTCACCTTATGAGCTCCAAATATTTTCTATCATAAACGTAAGTACCTCTAAACAATCTCGTCCATCAATCATGCCATCATAGAACCAAGGCGGCTTTCGCTACATTTATATCGTAACTAAACCTTCCTTGATTACGTATACAAACATAACCAAATGACATAGATCAAGCATGGATGCGTAGCATGGAAATTACATGTAATGTGATCTAAACATGTCTATTTCCAACTGGTCCAACCGAAAAACAAGTCAGAGTGGAAAATTTTTCTTAATACTTTATTTTTACAGAAATATCCTTAAAATATCCTTAAACTGAAACCGTAAACCTGAAACCATAAACCAAAACTGAAGTGTGTCTATATAAAAGAACATCAAAAGGTTACAAACTCCCACTGAAACTGAATATCCTTAACCGACATGCCACCTCTATAAGCATTGTGCTCATAAAAAGCCTTCGGTGGTAGTCCCTTAGTATGTGGATCCACAATATAGAGTTTGTTACGTTATGTTCTATAGACACCTGACCACTCTGAACTCTAACTTTAACAACCAGAAACTTTATGTCAATGTGCTTTGACTTTACCGAACTTCTGTTATTATTGGAATACGAGACTGCTAACTTATTGTCACAAAATAACCTTAGTGTCTTTCAACTTTATCCTTAATTCGCAGCCCAGTGGCAAGATTCTGCAGTTATATTCCATAACTTTAATGCCTTATAATGCACTATAAACTTTACTGTCATGGTGAAATGAGCTATGAATGTAAATTTCACACTCTTCCTGATATAACTCAACCACCAAATATACGAATATAGCCTTTGCACTATCTTGGCGTCTAGTAAAGTCGGTATCTGAATACTTTAACTATTCCGACTTCTAGTATGTGAGCTTAAAATAATTTGTTCCCTGTAAATACAACTTGAACTTTTGGCTGCTCCTTAATTATTAATTTTAGAATCACTCAAATATATGCCTAACATCCCAATAATGCACACAATATTTGAATGCGTACAAACTTGAGTATGCATTAGACTTCCAATAGCTAAACTATAAGAAGTCTTTTGAACTTCGTTAGTTTCAAATTATTCTTAAGAGCACTGTTGGAGACTAAACCTTTCTCCTTTAGCATAGGGGTATCGCCTGATTTGAAATCTTGCATATCAAATCTTTAATACCTTTTCAATATAGGCTTTTGTGATTATCCAAAAGTTCATCGAGAGTAATCTCGATGTATCTGAATCCTTATTCAAAACTGGCATCACCAAGATATTTTATCTCAAAATTCTTTATCAAAAATATCTTGGAATTATACAACAAGCCTATATCGTATGGACTAAGAAGTATATCATAGACATACAAAACCAGAGAAATATGCTTACTCCCACTGACCTTGTGGTATACAAAATAATCACCAAGATTTATCTCGAAACCAAATGAGACAATAACTTAATGAAATTTGTGATACCATTGATAAGACGCTTGTTTAAACACATAGATGGATTTCTTTAATTTGTAAATCATTTACTTTGCATTATAAAACACAAAGTTTTCTAGTTGCACATTTCCTCATCAAATTAACCATTGAGAACAACAATATTGTATCCATCTATGTAGCTCAATATCAAAATATTTGATCTATGCCATTATAGTCATGAAAGAGACTTTCAATAAAACCGAAGAGAAAGTCTCTTTATAATTGATGCCTTCTTATTTCTAAGTGAAGCCTTTAGCTATAAGACGTGCCTTATTCCTATCCACATTGCCTTTCGAATCCCTTTTGGTTATAAATATCCATTTTCGACCATTGAGCTTCGCACCTCCAGCCAACTGGATAAGGTCTCGCACATCATTATCCTTTATGTGCTTTATCTCTTTATTCATGGTATCAATTTACCTTTTAGAGTCAGAACTTTTCATGGCTTGACAAAAGTTGACTGAATCATCTTCCATCATTCCAATGCCAACTTTATGTTCTTAGAGAAACACAATATAATTATCTGAAATTGCACTTCTCATCTCTCTCTCTATATATTTTTTTAATGGCATTGGTTCTTGGGGCTGTAGAGCTTGTTCTTTGGGAATAACTTTTTGAACGTGAAGTTCGAAATGATATTGTCTTGATTAGGAGTTGCTTCTTGAACTATCTCAGGTATAGAAAACTGTTTCTGAGCTTAGTCAATAGCAATCTGAGGAATATCAACATATTCCTTTTCCAAGACAATATCTTTTATTCTCTCTTCCCCCAAACTCAACATCCTCAAAGAACTGTACATTATTCGTCTCAAATAGTCTTAGCCGTGGGATCCTAAAACTTGTAACCCCTGAACTTTTCAGAGTATCCAATAACATAGCAACTGAAAGATTCTTTGTCCAGTTTCATTTCTTTTGGCCTAGAAGACCTTGCCTCAGCTGGACATCCCTAAACGTGTAAATACTTTAAACAAGACCAATCCTATTCCAAAACACGTAAATGATCTTTTTAGTTGTCTTTAGTCAGAACTCTGTTAAGTAATAAGTTGCGGTTTTTCTAATGAATTAAATAAGGTAGCCATATCTTGAAAAGTTGTCTATGGACATTATGAGATATAGTTAACAATTCTAAGAAACTATAGAGAGTTGTCCAGAAATACCAAATCTATTAAAGTTCTAAGACGTATAATTTCTTGTTGGCTCCAAATCTGTTAAGATTTATCTATTTTGTTTTATGCGATTTACGCATATACCAAAAACTGGATAAAATTAACAGGGTTGAGACTGCCGTTGGATACAAATCTCTTTTTCTCTATTTAGAGATATGACTTAATATATTGTATCATAACGAAGCAAAATCTCACCGGTTAGTAAACATGCAAGGATTCTTTAAATAAAGTGATTTTATTAAGAATTTTAGATTATTATAACCTCATAAAGAACTCGGACCAATCAATTTTGAATTATGAGAGACAATATTTTTCATATCAAATGAACAACAATAACCAAACTTGACCAACCTTGAAAGGAAAATCAAATTCCGTCTAAAGAAACGGAATAACATAACTCTCACTTAAATTCAAATATAAACTAGTTCTTAACAATAATCTAAGAGTTTCAATAGCTCTAACCTTAACTGACTTGCCTTCACCACCATAGATGTATCTTTCACCATCATTAGACTTTCGACAATTCATACGTCCTTGCATAGACATACTAGTGTGAGTTGTTGTACTAGAATCTATCCACCATCTGTGTCTTGGTAATGAAGTCAGATTAACCCCATAACAAACAAGGTCAAGAAAAATATCTTTATGACTTGCAGCTCTACTTAAGAAACAACTATATGTAGTTAACTATTAGTATATTGTTTCTTCTTTATCACCGTAACCGCAACTTTCTTATTCTTTTTGTACTTTATTGAAATATGATTTGTCAAGAGTGTACAATTTTCTATCTTTTCATTCTTGACAAATTTCTTTTCAATTTCGGTAATGAATTTCTTAATTGTCATAATCTTGTTAGATATAGTGCCCCTGAATGTTCCTCAAAAAGCGTTCTTCGTGATAATCATAGACATGCATTTTGATCTCACCCACCTTTCTATCTCCCTCCTTTCATCAGAGGTACTCTATCCTTAAAAAATGGTGGAGTATCTATCTTTAATGCTATGTCAAGATCCAAGACTCCAGAACTATGTAAAGTTCTCTTGTCATTATTTGAGCTTAGTGTCATTCGTGACACCTGTAGGAGTAATTTTAGCCAAATCAGAGAATAACAAATAAGAAAACTAGCTCACATAAGACTTAAGCCGAGTTGAAAATAAATTTGAATAAAGGTAAACCCATCTCAAGATACCGGGAACTCCATTAATATTTCATCTTTGGACAAAATATTAACTTATAAGTGATATCTTGGCGTAGTAATCAAACACCGATAATAAAGAACATGTCGAATAGTAAATCTTCCTTTGGGCCAATTTATTATTCACATGTAAAACCAAATAATTATCACGTGTCTATTACCACAAGAATGCACAATGCAATTCTGTCAAACATTGACCTTCCTTTGGGCCGATTAATGTTCACAATTACACGTACACAACCTCTTCTATTTTAAAACAAAATAAATCTCCACAAGAGAGGTCACTTTGGCGACATCAAGCTTCGATTTACTCATCTCCAAATAGATATAAATATACCAATATTCAACCAAAATTGGAACATTTAAGTTTCAAGCCAAATTAACTTATGGTGGGCCCCAAAACTAAATTAACCGAAAATCTGAAAATCTGCCAGTGTTTTAATCTTTTGAACTAAATCACCATTGCATAACATAAATTAATTACTCAAATAACTAAAGTTTTCTGGCAGTAGGTAAGAAGACAAAACCTCATTGTTAAAACTTAATTGATGCGCTAGTGGCGTCCAAAAACCAAAACCTTACTTCTTATTAATTCTTTAATTTTTTTTTATTCAACTCATAAAAAAGTTACTACTATACTTATAATTTTCATAACTTTTCTTCAATAGATATAAGGAGTGAGGACTCCCTCTTAATCCTTAAAGCCATAGGAGCACGGATTTAATCCCCTCTCTGTATACATAAGTAACCTTTTGTGACATATATTTAGTCACATACCCATAATGGAATTCAAATTCAATTACCATAGAATGCTTCGTTCTTGAAGCAATTTTTTTTTTTTTGAGTTTATGTCGCTAAACGACATTCCAGACCTCAATTAGATATCAAAATAAAATATGTTAAAGTTCTTAAAGGGGCTCATCTGAGGCGGCTCTGAGAGGAGACAAAACCTTCACTTGAAATCCAATTTCATAGTTTGATATGCCGTAATAACGCCACCAACTAAATCAGTTTGTGATTTCGTTAATTTTGTTATTGGATTTTTCCATATATATATAAGAAACTAAGTAACTTTATGTAACAGTGGATTAACCACTTGTTGCTTCTACTGCGGCCCCCGCTGAAAACACCCTTTCCATATAACTATTTCAAATACATATTTGGAAAGAAAAAGAAAAGAATCTTAATGATTCAATATGATACAGGCTCCTGATACCACTTATTGGAACTAAATTGTAGATTAAACTATAATTACCCCAAGATCTATCATGTCAAATCATCAAGAACTAAATACTAGATGCGGAAGTGTACCTGAATCTGTAGAACTGATGAAGCCCTGCCATTACCATGGTTAGGTCTTCCAAATTTGGACGTGGTCTTGCCTCTTTCACTGATGATGGGATATCAGTAAAAATAAAAATCCTACGTCTGATTTGGGGACCATAACCCTTTTATAGTAGAATATAGTTTATGTAATTCTAGTTCAGCCCATCATTAAACTAAAATTACATTCGGGTATCTACACATTAGCCCCATATTTTACGAGGTGTCTAATTAGGTCCATATAACTTTATACCGCAGTAGATCACGTTTAATCTGGACCAACCTTTTAATGATAGCAACTGACATTTAATTATTTATGTATTTCTATATGTGCAAGTCCATATAATCTTACAATATATTGCCTCTGAAATCAAAGGATCTTAGCATGGGGGCATTAACTTCAATTATGGCTGAATTTACAGAGAATTGGGACACCAACTGTTCAAGCAACGGACAACGAGATATTAAACTTTCGAGCAATTCAGAAGAAATTGCGACTTTATATAGTTCCAAGCTAATTAACCTATCAAAACCTTCAAAGGATGATGTGGGATGTATCAAGCAATTATGAAGAGCCAGATGCCGCAACTTTTGAACATGTGAAAAGTGAAGAAGGCAAGTCGTATAGCTGATCACATGGATAGCGAAGAACACGATGCTGAATGTCATTCCTAGAGAGGAAATGTATGAAGTTGTCAATCTTTGGACAACTTTTAACAAGAGAAGCAATGTTGAGGGAAAACTTAGTAATGAGTCCTTCATGAAGGGTCAAAAGCTGGTAGATAATCTTTATAAATTTATCCGTAGGGTGCATTAAATCCTCTCTTTTTCCCCAAAGGGAACTATCAAGTGTCAACGTTGTAAGTCTACACCAGTGATACCTCCATTTTTTCGTTAAGATGCTTGTCCTTACCGCATCTCTAAAAGGCAAATGCATCAGAATGACATCGATTACATTATCAGGAAGGTTGTTAAGCAAGTCAGGAGGTAAACTTCGACTACGCTTTCTTCCCTTACGAGCCATCATATACGAATAATCACCAAGAACCTGTAGAAAATAAGTAATAATATGAAGTAAGGAATCCATATGGACAAAACAATAATCTCCAACATGTTTATTTTCTACATGTTTTATCAAGACAAAAACGCTATTCACATAGTCAAATCAACATAGGAACGAAAGGATCTCTTACACAAACACTAATTGCAAAGAAATGTAGAAAATAAACAGTGTTATCAAAAGCGAAGCGCAAAAAAGCACAAATGTCGGTTGAGGCTTTAAGCATAGTGCAAAAACAAAGCATAGACTTTAATGAAGAAAGGAGTGATTGAAGAAAAAAATACAAAAATAGTTGTGTAGTCTAAGACATAATTACAAGCATAAATAACAACGCTCATTGATATGGAGAAGTATGCCATAGAGCCTTAATGACACACTGAAGCATCTGCTAATCGAGGCTAAGCGCTTCGTGACTCGCTTAAGGGCTTAAGCGTGCTTTAAGCTCATCTTAAACAACACTGATACAAAGTATGGAATCCCCACACTATCATGACAAAGTGCTATTCACATCGTCAAAACGGTATAAGAAATAAAGTTGCACTATAATTGAATGATCATTCAACTATCTCTTATTAATATCTACTACATTTTATGGATATTAATTGAGATACCCATTTCAAACTGGTATGGTAACATGGATAACTCATCCAAACATGAAAAATAAGTATGAAAATCACTTATTTTAAATGCACCAAATGAGTAGTTATTTTTTGGCCAAATTACGCTAGTGTCATTTTAGGGTACTTTTTTAAAAAACATGACAATATTTTGTCACTTTACCAAATATACAATATTTTTAAAAATGCTTCCAAACTTGTCACAAAAAATCCTAGATCTCTTTTGGTCTCACTCTTTTCTCTCCCCACCCCACTAATTTCCTGCCGCCGACGACATTCCCCCACCCTTCCGCGGCAACCCCATCCCCATCGCCGCTCAGTTGTACACTTCTCAGTTGCTGGCGTCGTGCGGTGCTCCGTCGCGTGATACTGCGACACTGGCGGATACCCGCAGTTTTCTGCCTAGGTCTGCTACGTCGTCACCGGCGGATCTAGGTTCTCCGTCGGCAACGATGCTGTGGATCTGCTTGTTGCTGGAGCTGCTGCTAATATATTTATTTTTCCTTTTTTACTTTTTCCGGTGACTACAACGGTATATGGTGGCTGGTTATTGTATATGGGTTGTATGGCGACTGTTTTCCAATGAGGACCAAACGGGGCTGCTGCAATGCTCCTCTCCTTTTTTTTTTAAATTTTTCGATGGGACACGGCGGAATTACGATGGTTGTGGTGTATGTTTGGTGTTTGTGGATTGTATGGAATGTATGCCATATGTATTTTCATTGTATGCACGACGTATGTAATGTATATAAAGTGAATATACATCGGACATACAATGAATATACACTTGCCATACAATAAATATACAACACACATCGATTTATTTTTGGTGTGTATGTCCGGTGAATGAACATGCATATACTGTGCATACAGTAACCATACAGAAAATATACAAATATACAATAATTGTATGTGTATATGTACTATATTTTCACTGTATTCACAATGTATCATTGCCCATACAGTGAAAATACAGACAGATCTACCAAAAAATAAAAATAAAATAATTTTCGATGGCTGGCGGCCGGCGGCGGTGGCAGTGATGGTGGGTGGTGGCTGGGGGGTGGTAGGAGGTGGATCTACAGTTTTATCACCCTTTTATATGTATTTTGCTATGTTTTGAAAAAAATGTTGCTATGTTTTGAAAATGGGATAATATTGACATTTTAGTGTAAAAAGAGTGTTAGATTGTATAGTTTTGTAAACTGCCCTTGTTTTTTTTTTATTAGTATTAATATATACAAACTTTAATGAACTTTTCTTGTTAACCCCATCCTCTCCCTTCTCTCCTATTGTGACTGGAATCCACAATCTGAGATTATGGTTTAAGCAACCCTCACTTGTCAACCTCAGTGAACTTATAAGTACAACATAACATAACACTAATTGCAACAACTACTGAATATTGGGGAAAGAGTATTACCAATTTGGCTTTCAACTCTAGAGACAGAGAGATTGGAAAAGGAGATTTTTATTTAAATGAGGGGGAAATGAGAAAGGGAAAGTTAAAAAACGGTAGCTCGAGAGTCTCGAGAACAAAAATTCTTTGATGAGAAGCTTTACATGAGCCTATACTCATCATACTAATTACCCCCGAAATAGTATAATTTTTCGTATATAAAATCACTGTCCAGTGACAAGTGGCATGAAGAGTCACCCTCCATCCACTTGGCTCTTCAAGAGGTTTTAGATACGAAAAAAAATAGTTCATGGGTAACCTAACCACCTTATAGTTTAAGTAGTAAAAGTGAGCGATAGTTTAAGAAGGGGTTTTAGATTTCGTCTCGTATTATTTTATCGTGTTTATCTTTTATACGTCCCTTAAAAAATTATTAATAAAGAAGGGGGTTTTGACTTTTTTACCCTTATTTATGTCTTCTTTATAGGACTTTTTTTTTTTTTTACAGAAAATTACATTTTTGAGAAGTTATTTACATAACATAGCAATGTTTATCTTTTATACGTCCCTCACTGTATCTCGATGTTTCTCAACTACCAATCACCCCGTATCTCGTTATATCTCGTTGTATCTCAGCTTACACCAGAAATGAACCACCTCGTATCTCGATGTATCTTGCTGTATCTGCACTATTTCCGCACCGTATCTAACTGTATCTCGTTGTATTTCCATTGTTTTAGTGCCGTTTCAGATTGTTTCAGCATTGTTCTGTTTGTTTCAGACTGTTTCAGCGAATACAGATCGAAAAAAGTGATCAAATTACTATAAAAAAGTTTTCTAGTAAAGGAGAAGAAAAAGGAAAAAGTCTAAGAATCTGTAAAAAAAAAAAAAACAGGCAGTACCAATAAAGTCTAAGAATCTGCACAAAATTCCCGACGCTTTCTTCTACTTCTTTCTTACATACACAATTTAGTTTTTCTCCTTCACAGTTCACGACCAATACAGAGTAGTAGATACATACACAAACGACCCGATAGACAATGCAAACCCATATACACCACTGAAATAGTACCAACACACACACACACACACACACCACCACCTCCAAAAATACTCCATCTCCGGCAAACCCTTTCTTTCCCTTCGTTCTGTTCGCCTGCTATTAGAAACGAAGGGAGGTCTATTTGGTGAAATTGATTCCATAACATGAAAGAGGAGAGTGAGATTGATGTAATATTTTCCGGAATAAATTCACCGTCACCGAAGTTAGTGTTCTGGCGATCCTTTCGGCCTCGATCTACGACGAATGATTGGTTTTCTGTGGAAAAGAAGTTTAGATATATATTGAGGGGGTTGAAACGAGTTCAAATATGTAAAAATTTAGGCCAAACTGAGGTGGTCGCCGCTGGTGACGGTGGAATCTGGTGGCAGAGGTGAAATCCGGTAGGATTTTATTCTAATGGATTTTGGGGGAATTATTGCTATGTGCTAGGAAAAATATTGTTATGTGCTTGGAAAAATATTGCTATATGTTGTAATTCGTATGACAGTGCTATTTTTTTTTGTAATACAGGGGTGCAGGTTCGTATATTAGTGTAAAAAAATTTTCTTTATATAGTCTCTATTAAGTGAATATTTACTCTACTTATGTGCCTTCTCTATAACTTTGTGGTCTTTAGAAACAATTACTATTAAGGACAAAATAAGAAAGAAATACTCCCTCCGTTCTACAATGGATGGCAAGTTTCAGATTTCGAGAGTCAAACGAGTTTATCTTTGACCGTAATATTTTCATATGTCTCTTAAATATTTTGAATTATATTGTGACTTATAGTACTTTTTATGTAGTTTCTTAATATATAAATATCATTCCAAAAAAGTTAAAGATTATATGTTTAAATTCACAGTCAAAATGAACTCGCTTGTCTCTCGAAATCTGAAACATGTCATCCTTTTTGGAACATATGGAGTAATTAATTTTGTCTTGAACTTTAAAATTGGTAAATAATTTGTGACAAATATTTATAGTAACCACGATAAATAAAACGTTATGGAGGGAGTATGTGTTTTGCAATAGATTCCAAAAGAATTTTTAAAAGAATATTTGAAGTAGATTTATAATTTTGTATTTAGAGTTGAAATAGTATTTGGACATGCATTTCTCTTAAAAAAATATTAAAAATTTTGTGAGTGAAATTTTTAACTAAAAACTTAAAGACTAGTCAAAACCAGTTACAACAATAACTTGAAAAACTAATCAAAATCTCAATATTTAATACTTGTTAAGTGGTGTACTTTTTTCTATGAGTTGACCATGATCAAATGAGGAGTAATGACCATAAAGACACAATTATTACATTTATAATGTTATTCTTTCCCTTGATTATAAATAGGGTTTATTGGTAAACAAACAGGACATAAGAAATACAATATTCAACTTATACTTTTAAACTCTGTCACGTTTATCATCTAGCTTGTTCTCTATCTCGTTTACTTTTCTAAGCTTTTATCTAGTTAGAATCTGATCTTAGCTCGAATATCACTTTGATACTAGCAAATTATCAATTAAACCCAAAACAAATTCGATTTGTTGTCCTATCCCGATTTAGGCCAACACAAATTGGCACCGTCTGTGGGAACTTGGTAATAACGTTTGTTCCAAAGTCTGCAGTTTCGATTTTCCACCAAAAATAAAAATGTCAGATATCGTCAATAACATATCTATCCAAGTGCCAGATCACACAGTAGGAGCTACCTAAACCAATTTGGGGGGGGGGGGGGGGAGGAAGGGGTCTCAACACTCCCAATTGGCTCGACACCGCCTGTTAGCCCCATCCCAACGAATAATTCAGCTCCATTGATGGGATTAACACCTCCAAACGGATCTGCTCCTCCGATCGGCCCAACACCTCCTGTAGGAGCAGTTTCGGCCGATCCAACCTCCTCAAATTATGGCGACCCTTTCCAACAGTTCATGGTGAACTCACTAAAACAGATGCGAGAACAAGTAGCCGCGCAGGCTCAATTTAATGAGCAATTTTGAAGTTCCTTGCAAGCTCTCGCTGGGAATAGAAGAGACCGTCCTAACCTCGGTGATACTCCCTTCGTGATGTTTAATGGAGGAAACCCCAACACTACTCCCATCGTCACCAACATGGGAGGTCCCCCAAATGGGATTGCGTCTGGGGTCTCGGGGACTACACTCCCCGCAATGTCCCAAACAAGCGTCGCGTCCGACGTCAAGAAGTGGAAGAAAGAGTTCGAGGCCAGTATGGAAAAATGGCTTGAAAATGTGCCAGGGGTTCGAAAACCTCAACGAGCGCTGGACATCGAAAAATTTCGCCAGCTACCCTTCAAGCCTGAAGCTGCTCCAGCACCCATCACAAAATATTTCAAATTACAAATATTGAAGAAATACGACAGGAAAACGGATCCACTCGACCATATTACGGAATATATGGCCATGGTTAAAAGTAATGATTTAACCCCAATTGAAAAGGAATCCATGTTCTTGAAGAAATTTGCCGATACCTTGGAAAAAAGGGCATTGCGTTGGTACATGCTCCTTCCATCCGAGTCCATCTCCAGCTTCGATAAATTAGCTGATATGTTTATTAAGGCTCACAGTGGGGCCCAAAATATGCTCAAGAGAAAGGAGGATATCTTCGACGTAAAGCAAGGGTACCTCGACCCCATCAAGGATTTCCTTGAACGCTTTCGGACCGAGAGAATGGACCTACCAAAGAAGGATGACATTTTGGCAGTCATGGCTTTCGAAAAAGATCTCAATGTGGGTAATTCAGAGGCTGTGGTTGAGTTAAAGAAAGAGCTCTAACAGTGGCAAGCTCGAACTTGGGATGAATTGCATGACCGAGCCACAACAAAGATCTGGCTCGAGGAAGCAGAGTGGAGAAGGACAGGACGGAGCCACTCCTACCAGGGTCGATCTGAGTCCTCTCGGCGCGCCGATGCGCCACAGGGGAACTCAAAAAATCGGTACGAACCATACCACGGAGCTCAAAAGCAACATGTAAGTCAACACCTAGGGGGCACCAACACGTGAGCCAACGACTCGGAAGAAAATCTGGATCATCCTCCAATCAAAAGTCCTCGGGCCCGTCTTTGGTGTCTAAGAAGAAGGATCTGCCTCAGATTTCTGAATACAATTTCAACATATCAACCTCTGAGTTAGTAAATGCGATCAAGGGGATGACTAATCAAGATGTGAGATTACCCAAAGACATGAGAACGCCCCCGAGCAAAAGTGACCAAACTCAACATTATGAATTTCACATGGATCAGGGGCATGCAACTGAGGATTGCAAAGCATTGCGTCTCGAGATAGCCTACCTACTCAAGAAGGGAGTGCTAGCTGAATATCTGACTGATAAAGGAAAGCACAACTACTCGAAGGATAGAAGAGAGAAGCAATCACCTCGAACAAAATCACTGAAGAGGGTAGTGAATGTCATCGCTAGAGGCTCAGAGGTAAATGGAATAAACTTTGCCGCTGCAAAGAAAATTGCAAAATTATCGAGTACCGCAGAGCCAGAGTTGGTGGATCAGGTAAAGAGATGGTGTTCAGAAAAGAAGACTGCGATGGGATGATGTTTCCCTATCATGACGCGCTAGTGATCACGCTCAGGATCAATGATTGTGATGTTAAACGAGCTCTAGTTGATCCTGGCAACTCGATGAACATTATCAACTATGGAGCAATCAAGAAGATGTGGTTGAAGGACCTAGTTGTCCCAAAGGAAACCATATTAACATGGTTCAATAATTCCACTGAAAAAACTTTGGGAGAAATAATCCTCACGACAACTGCAAAGGGGGTAAACAAGCAAACCACCTTTCAGGTGATGGCCGAGGACATGGCTTACAACGTCATTCTTGGAAGACCTTGGATCCACTAAATGGAAGCCGTGCCATCGACCCTGCATCAAGTAATCAAGTTTCCAACTCCATGGAGGGTAAGAGCCATTCGAGGAGAGCAACAAATAGCACGAGAATGTTATTCGATTGCGATAAAGAATACAGTCGCCCCGATCGGGCCGCGAAAATGATGACAAACGAAGACTCGACAACCGAGGACTTTACCAGGCAAAACCCTCGGGATACGAGCAATCACCTCACCAAGGACCACCCTTGGGGACCTGCTCAAGTAAGTTCATGCTATTCTGTTCTTATAGCTTTTTCACCTAAATCCTATTATAACCAGGCATTTATTGTAATAAAGGCATGCAGATGCATTTGATCAATGAAATAAACTTTGATTCAACATCTCTTTATTGTCATTTGATATGTATAGCCAATCGTATGTTAAGACTACGGTTCGAGGGCGAGACGTCGTCCAAAGCTATCTCGAAACAATGAAAAGTATTGAAAGTCTTGCAAGCAAATTCAATATTTCCACAAAGGGAATTTCCATTAATTAAAGGGCTCAGAGGCCCGAGCATTTAAAAAACAAGCGGCCCGAAGACCTTAACCAAACGTAGGCACTGCTCTAAGCCTCCGCTTCGGAGTCATCACCCCACTTGTCTGAGCTCTCGCTGCTCGAAGGGAGATTTTCCATAAGGTTTTGGGCCACGGAAGCATCGCTTTAGGCCTTGACGATCTCGGCATTAAGGTTAACCCCGCCACGATACTCTTTCAGAGTCTTCAGCCTCGTTTGAATTACGACCCAGTTCTTGTCAACTTTGGTCTGAGTCCTCCTCATTCCCCGCCTCGAGGAGAAATAATCAACTTTGCCCCTCAAAAACTTAATCTCGTTTTCGAGCTGATTTTTCTCCTTGGCTAGCTGCTCCTTCTCCCCAGCCGTTTCATTCATCTTAAGCATTTTTTGCTTCAAGTCAGCATGGAATTCTTGGCCTTCTTGTTAATAGCTGATTGAGCCTCGATTCTCGGCGTCGCAAAGCTCGGCGTCGCAAAGCTCCTTCAAATGGGCCATCCTCTCCTCAACGATAGATTTAATCTCGAGGGTTTTGACCATCTCGAGGTAAAATTTGTTAGCAGCATTTTTGGCCTGATCCAGCTCAAGCCTCGCGCTAAACAACTCTTTTAAGACCCCTTATCTGAGCCTCGAGACCTGCTCGTTCTAGCCTCCATCCAGCCCTCATTTGCCTAAGGTTCTCATCCCGACGGCACTCGATCTCGGCAGCCCTGATGGAATTGATATAGCACTATAAAGGAAAAATTTGAAAAATCAGGAAAAGAAACAAATACAAGGTTGAAAAGGAAAAGCTAAAGAGGACGTACATGAATGGCATAATGAGCAGCATCGGCTATTAAATCAGAAATATAGGACTCCCCAAGACGATCACGTTCCTTGGGACCCAAAAGTCCATGAAGACCGATTGGGACCTAGATATCGCCATCAAGGAGACAAAGATCGGATGGAATCTCGATATAACGAAATTGCCTCCAAGAAGATGCATCAGGAGTAGGCTCGGAATTAGCTCGATGAGTCTTGTCTCCCACTCGAGATGACCGAGCATCATCTATTACCACCACCGTTGCAGACGAAGGTTGAACCCTACTCCCATCTTCATCAGCAACCTGAACCAGTTCGGGCTCGTGAGTAGGGGGAACCACAACTTTTTCCTGACCCTTCTCCACCCCGTCGGCAGGAGTAAGCTCAGGGAAAGGAACAAGCTCTAATCTAGAACGCTTCGCCTCCAGAGTTTTCCCCGAGGACAACTCTTTCTTTTTCAAAACTGAAAGGAAAAAGGGAAAGAGTGATTGACCGGAAAAAAAATGAAAGATGAGGTCAAAAGGGAAAACACACAACCTGTTTATCCCCAAGGTTCGGTGACCCCTCGAGGATTGTCCCTTTTCTTTCCTTCTCTTTTAGTTTTTCTCCTTTCCCCTTCGAAAGGTTCCCAATCAAGCCTTGAAGGACACTTAAAGCATCTCCAGCCTCGGGGACTTCCTCTTTCTTATCCCTTTTCTCTTTCTTTCGCTTTTTCTCCTTCGGCGCAGTAATCGCCCTCTTTGGGAGACCTACAACAAAGAAGAAACAATGATGCACCGAGATACGATGCCCCAAGAAAAACTAAATAGATAAAATATTGAAAGAATAACTCACCATGCCGCTTGCATGCCCATTGATTCTCATTCAAAGCGGCCAAAACTATCCATGACCTTTCTGGTCTAGGCTTGGCATCGATAATGGCCTGAACCCATTGAGTCAAGTCCTTCAGACGGACAATTGGGACCACCTCGGCTAAAAAAGACAGGAACTAAGAGTCAAATAAGGAAAAATCGAAGCAAGAATAAACAAGAGGAAAAACACTCACGTGCTCGGTTGCATCGCTCGGGGAAATCGGGATTCGAGGAAAAAAGGTCAGTAGGCAGAAGGAAGAAGCGCTCGTTCCATCCGGGGTCCTCGAGGTCCTCACTCCTCGTGATCAGTGAGTACGAGCCTCACTTGTTGAGCTGAACAACTCCATCCTTGTGAAGGGAGGGGGATAAGAGGTACAAAAGACGATCAAGGGTGAAAGGAACCCCGACTAATCTACTCAAAAATTCGAGGCATTGAATGTTCCTCCACATCCCAGGACTATGCATAACCGTTAGGTACGACAAAAAGTGTCCAATACCTTGGGGATAGGAAGAGAAAAACCTATCGTGTAAGGGTAAGTAAAAACGAAGGAACGCCCTTCGACTCTGTCACACACTCGGCTCTCGGGAGCAGGGATACCAACCTTAACCTTGGGGTCCTTAATTTCAATCAGAACGAACCAGATGTATGTTCGCCTTAGTAATCAGACTTTGCGTATCCTTTATGGGGATATTCCTTTTCCTCCTGACCTCCGACTCGTCTGAAGCTGCATAACGAAATCTTTCGAGAGGTCAATTTTGGAGGGAATAACGTGGTGGGGGCTTAAGCTCGAGGTCGTCTGAGAGAAGTCCATCGTCACCAACATCTTTCATGATGACATCCTCATCATCCACCACAACTGCTTCGTCAGTTTTAGCCATACTTGGATGTTGTTCTTGGTCTACGCCACTTGGGCGAGAAAGGTCCTCCATGTTAAAGTTAGGAGGAACAATCACATTTAACGGTTTAGGAACATTAACTAGTTCCCCACCAACGATCATGGTGTCAACGAAATGAGGCGAAGAACTTGGTGAATTTTGTTGAGACATTTTTTTAAAACTTTCTGAGCTGCAAAGGGGAGGAAGATTCAAGAATTTTTACTGTTAATAGCAAGAAAAAGTGTGAAGAAGAAGAAGAAGAAAAGGCTTGACTATATATAGGTTAAAGCGCCATGATTTCAATTGCATGAGAAAGACAAAACAGGAAAACGCACCCAATTAGTGATCGCCACGCATGATTGATGGAAATATGGAGTGACAACCGCCGTTTTCAAAATTCACGATGCAAAAACAGCCACGTCGATCTCCTGCCTAAAATTCTTTCCACTCCTTGACATATTTGGCAACCACTCGAGGAGTGGGTGGACTATCTGTATTGGATGAAAATCACCGAGGTCTCGAGTAGGGGCCCGAGACCTAAGACAAGTCCACTCCGCGAGACAAACCCACGAGGGGAGGCAACGTGATTCTTCGCCTCGGGGAATGAGGAAAATCGAGCTCGAAAAGATCATCATTACGACATGGTCCTCGAGCAAATGCAACGCTTCGTCGAACAAGGCCTGACCTTTGTAACGGTCGACCATTGCTCTGGTATTTAAAGGAAAGATCATGAGCTGACCATGATCAAATGAGAAGTAATGACCATAAAGACACAGTTATTACGTTTATAACGCTGTTCTTTCCCTTGATTATAAATAGGGTTCATTTGTAAACAAACAGGACATGAGAAATATAATATTCAACTTATACTTTCAAACTCTGTCTCGTTTATCATCTAGCATCTAGCTTGTTCTCGGTCTCGTTTACTTTTCTAAGCTTTTATCTAGTTTGAATCTGATCTTAGCTCGAATATCACTTTGATACTAGCAAATTATCAATTAAACCCAAAACAAATTCGATTTGTTGTCCTATCCCGATTTAGGCCAACACAAAGTGGAATTGAGAGAGTAGCAAAGTTGTGGATCATCAACAAAATAAAGCTTAAAAAACATAACACCAATTAAGTGAAATCAAGAAAAACAAAGGAACAATCGGGGGAAAAACTTGATTATAAGAAAAAATTTGATCAAATTCGGAGTCGTCCCCCCTACTTTCATTCATCCAATAAAGTGTATATGTCAAATTTGGAGATTGAATTATACTAAGTACTATGCCATAAAAATATGTGACAAACTTTATTACAAATATTTTGTAAAACAATAACACATTTTATACTAAAGTTATAACGATCCTAATAAGTCGATACCAAAAGGCAACGGTGGCACTCAAGTGTCGTATTTGTACATACAGATTGATCTAACCCGCAATAAAATTAAGGCAAAGTTAAGAGTTGACCCCACCCCCACCCCCCCTTTGTGCTCCTTCCCATCGTCTAAACTCCTCCCGATCTCTCGAATTCGACTTGGTAAGTTCCTTCTCTCTAGATTTGCCTTATTTTGTGAATTCTTACTAGTTTATATCTATCTTTATTTGTTTCCCATGTCATTAATGTAGTACCGATCTACTCTTCTCTGTACAATTATATGAAGTGAAATTCAACTCATTTACCAAAGTAATTATGTACCATCTCAAATCTACGCAATTCAGATTTAATGCCAGCATGTAAGATAACTCTATGTTGATGTTTGATAAATGCATATAGTTCACATATATAGGCTTAACGTCCCAGGAAAATGTACTGATCGATGAATATGTTACCAGAGTTATCTAGGTACTGCTGGTGGGTGCTACCAGGTACTCTGTGGAATCAGTCGAGGTGAAAAATGTTACATATAGAATAAAATATTGGGTGGTTGAAATGGATAAGTTATTCTGGGGATGTTATATGATACAAGGATGGATGCGTGTAAGTTCTATAGAACAATTATAAGACATACAATGTTTTGGAGTGAACATTGAGCTGCTTAATGTCCAACACCTACACTATGAGTGTGAGTGTCGCATAGCTGCGGATGCTAAGATGGATGTGAGGTTATACAAGATTTGAAAAGACCACTTTTGTGACAAGGTTTAAGTAACACATATCGAGGATAAAATGAGAGAATATCGCTTGAAATGGTTTGATCATGTCCTGCTTCAACCTCTAGATGCCCAGTCCATAGATGTGAACTTATGGTGAGTGAATGTGGTAAAAAAGGATTAGCTATACTCTAATCACATAGAAAGAAGTTGTATTGTAGGACCTGCAGTCTCTGGGATCCATACAGACTGTGTGAAAGATATGGGACTATGGAAGAAGAAGAAACATATAGACGATACCTTTTAGTTATAGTCATGTTAGAACTTTTGCTCAAGATCCTATATTTCCTAGGAGTTTTTTGTCTTTTAAACAGTATGTCAATAGAAAATATAGAGCACTTCTAATACTTTTTATTTTTATCTTGTGTAATATTGGCTTGAATGAGTTTTAATGGATCAGAGTAACATGGTTTAGGATCCATATACCCGACCCAACTTGTCTGGGATTGAGGCATAGTAATTGTTATGTTGTAACAAGATTTTAGTGAAAACTAGAAATAACAGAGAGTGGATTCTGGTTCTAAAAATCATTGCTATCGTGGAGTCAAATTGGTGATTTGGTTTTTTTCACAAGAAAAAAGATTTTGCAGTTTTTGGTCCTTTATGGCTTGATTTTATGTCAGATAAACATTGGGTGTCTTCTTTGTAAATGGGCGTATATATGATCTCTGCCGATTGTGTCAATGTGATGTTAGACTACTACGCTTTTGAAACAATTTTATATCCTATGCTGAGGTGATAATTATTCTTTTTGAGGACTATATCCTTTATTTTCTTCTTTTCAGCAAAGTAACTTGGCAAAATGTCCGGGCAAAGCCAGCGTTTGAATGTTGTTCCTACAGTTACAATGCTTGGTGTGATCAAAGCTCGTCTTGTTGGTGCTACAAGAGGACATGCTTTGCTCAAGAAGAAGAGTGACGCTTTAACTGTCCAGTTCCGTCAGATTCTAAAGAAGATTGTGTCAACAAAGGAATCAATGGGAGATGTTATGAAAACTTCATCCTTTGCTTTGACAGAGGCAAAATATGCTGCTGGTGAGAATATTAAGCATGTTGTCCTTGAAAATGTTCAGACTGCAACCCTTAAAGTTCGATCCCGCCAAGAAAATATTGCGGGTGTGAAGCTACCAAAATTTGAGCATTTCTCTGAAGGAGAGACAAAGAATGACCTGACTGGATTGGCTAGAGGTGGCCAACAGGTGCAAGCTTGCCGTGCTGCTTATGTGAAGTCTATTGAGTTGCTTGTTGAGCTTGCTTCTCTACAGACATCATTCTTGACTCTTGATGAGGCGATCAAGACCACAAATCGGAGGGTTAATGCATTGGAGAATGTTGTGAAGCCACGGTTGGAAAATACAGTAACTTATATCAAGGGGGAACTTGATGAATTAGAAAGGGAAGATTTCTTTCGTCTGAAGAAGATACAAGGTTACAAGAAAAGGGAGGTAGAGAGACAGATGCAGGCTGCCAAGCAATATGCAGAGGAGAAGGAAGCTGAAGAAATGTCCTTGAAGAGAGGTATTTCGCTAGGTGCAGCCCATAACTTGTTATCCCACACTTCACAGAAAGACGAGGATATTATTTTCTGATGAGGAGGTCAGATGATTTATTTATATTTTGTTGTGTGGCTTGTCTGTACTTGTTCTTTATTACAGGAACGGATACTGTGACTAGATGGAGAGTCTTTTTGTGTTTAATAAGAGCTCTATGCATGTTTGTATTTAAAAGTCAACTTATGGACAACATGGGTGGTCACCTCGTTAAATGGGGCTATTTATTCAGCTCTATTGTGAGTTATTTTTCAATTTTGGATTCATTAACAATCTAACTTTTTCGAGGACTTCCAGAAAGAAACTTCATTTATACTTATTTATGCTGAGCTCACCCTTTCCCTATCACAAAATGGTTATCTCGAAGTTTTACTATTTTGTCTCACCATTTCCACCTGGTCAAGTGCACTCTGGTACATAGACACTCTGGAGATAACCATGTCCTGAATTCAGTAGTTCTCATTATCCTTTATTATTGGGTGATACAGTTGTCTATGCTAGGTTAGACTAAAGAGGTCAAAAGCATAAAAAGATACTTGAGGCTCTTCTTTTAAGACCTATGTTACTTTTCTTTTCCTGCTTCCCTAAATTGATGGACGTCGCATGCTTTATCAAATGGAGAAATTGCTTCTCTTGTAGTTATAGAGTCATGTTGTAGATACCGTTTGTGCAATAGATACAACATTTGCTTGTAGGTTTTTGCCGCAGGGCGTTGATGCAGTGGTAAGAGCTTAGCTTGTGATGTGTGGGCAAGACGCACGTCATGGGTTCAAGTCCAAGCCTGGGTTTTAAGTAGAGATGGATAGAGGGAGGGCCTGTTATCTACCGAGTTTCAAACCGTGTACCACAGGCCCCTCAAAGAATTTGTTTGGTAGATTTTAGTACCTTTTCCACCTAGGTCCAAGCTTCTTTTGATTATCTCAAGACTTCTCCATGTTCAGATTTGAAAGGAAGAAATTGAAGTCAGTGCACCTCAACTATAACCCTTACCATGCTAGTTCTGCTCTTCCTATCACGTGCCATATCCATACTTTGGGGACTTCAAAAGGGTAATCTTTAAGAACAGATTTCAACTTCGCTTATAATCATTTTATTGGATTTGCAGTAACTGCAAGGTGGTTGTGTGTGTGTTGGGGGGGGGGGGGGGGGGGTTCATAAGTCACTAGGTAGGAGTGGCTTGGTTAAAAACATGGAAGGTTGGCAAAAAGGGAGCTATCTAGTACACTAGCCCGAGCACACTTTCTGAAAAATGGGTTGATCACACTATTTTTGATGTTTTACCACCTCACCTCATCTATTTTATCCAAGTCAGCTGTCCAGTTACTATCACATAAAAGAAATACCATTCTAAGCAACAACTGAAGAAAAAGTATAGCATATCAATATTTGTGAGGGAAGTTATAGGTTGTTTGGTACAGATTCTCCCAAAAACTAGACTGGGGTTGCAATTGTACTGCTTTATTGTCCAAATAAGTTATGTAAGAATTCTATTTTAACCAAGGAAGAATGTGGCTATGTGAACTCTAGGAGTTAGAAGTCTCTTCTTCTTTTTCTTTTCTGATGAAGTAAAATTTTAATATTCACAAGGAATCCAGTGGATGCTCTACTTGGAGCAAGAAGATCAATCACCCGTCACATTTAGCAGCTAATCAGAATCTAAGATAGCTGTTAATTCAGCTATATCCTCTGTAGAAACCTATTTACAAGAAGCAGCTAATACATCTCAAAAGGTGTGTCTCGGTAGTTTTATTTTCAAAGCATCTCTGATTCCTTCTTTCCAGACTATCGAATTATGCACCAAAAGGGTTAGTTTTTGAAACTTTTTCGAACTCTTTCCTTGTATTCACTGCAACATTATGGCCTCCTTCAATTAAACAAGTGATTAGCATCCCCTATATCTGCACAACACAAATGGCATCTGCTGCAGGTGTTCGGTCCCAGCTTTCTCATCTTTTCTTGTCTGGCAAGCCTCATGCATTGCTATACAGCCAAAAGAAGCGACCACTTACTTGGAGTGCCTCTTTTCCAAAGAGTTACACCAGAACGCCTTGCTACTTGCACTTAGGTTTACTTCCATTGATAAGCTTGTACCAATTATTAACTGTGTATTTTGCCGGTTCTATCACCTTCCCATATGATAGTATCTTCTTTTCATCAATCCGTTGTATGATTTTTCAGCATTCCCAGCATTATAGCCAGGTCTTCTATTTCTCAATCCTGACATTAATTCAAAATCCAGCTCCAATTGTTCCTACATTCTGCAATGATCAGATTTGTTTGTGCTGTCAGCGTCCAACAAAAGCAACTTCTATGCATCCCTTTCCTCGAGTTTGATATGCTGTTCGAAATTAACCCTTAGGTTCCTGATTTCTTTCCTAACTGGATCCATGATTAGAGCTGACTGCCTTTGTAAACCACCCCTTCTTCCCCATGTATTGAACCTCCATAGCCATTTCCTTAAAACGTTTTGTTATGTTCTCCTGGGTCCCTCATCCCTAAACCTCATTCCTCCTCCTCCACTAAAACTACTTCCCACTTCAGCAGATGAAATTTAGACTTCACTATTTCCTTTCCATAAAATGTCCTTTCTGATTCGCACCCTATTGTGTAACCTAGCGGTTAATGAAGCTGAAATATATCATGGGAGATCATGGTTCAAATCTTAATAGAGGCAAAAGCCAGTGCAGTTTCTCTATTTGTCTAAGACTTGATGGATAGAGTTATTCAACTGAGAATTTCAAAACTAGGCAGCCCACAACACAAAATTACAAATGAGGGGCCACATTTCATCCATAACACCCTTTATTTTTACATTACACAATATATCACCCCCTTATTTTCAAAATTACACAATATAGCACCCATTTAAACTAAAACCCTAGGAACCACTCTCTCACCCTCCCCCACCACTGCCCCACCACCAGAAATTGAGCTGCCACCGCTGGGTGGCCGGAAAATAAAAATTTCACCGGATTTGCTTATTTTATTTGTGGATTTGTTTAAATAATTATTTTTTGATAAATTTATACACCTAAATCTATCAAAATAATAAATTATACATGTAAATACATAGAAAAATGTGTATGGAAGAAGAGAAATACAAAAATATACACAAAAAACATAGGTTTTATACAAAACATCCATAAAAAGTGCACAAATCTGAAATTTATACTATTTTATTCATTGTTCACACGCATATACAGCTTTATACAAAATTTACAATGCATAGAATGTGTTTTATACACTGTTAATGCGTACATATACAGATTTATACATTTTTATACACATTTACAGAATTGTATAAACTTGTATAAAAATGTATAAAAGTGTATAAACTCACAAAAATAATGTTAAACAGTGCCCTAAGCAGATTTTACACAAAAGCTTAACAAAAATCCAAGATCTATACAGTTTTATCCAAGAAAAACACTAGATCTAAACATTATACAAAAGTTGCAACAAAAAACTAGTAGATCTCAACAAATTTTTATGAAAAAAGTGAAGAAAAAAAAGAAACTTGATAAATAAACTCCTCACCAGAGTTTTGATCGGAATATATAACGAAAATCAATGTTATTATTCAAAAAGCCAAAAAAAAAAAAAAAGAAAAAAAGAAGAAGAAGCAGCGACGGCGACGTTGAGGCGGCATCGGCGGCGGCAACTTGGAGGAGGGGGAGTGAAGGTGAGACAGTGGTGGGTGGAGGGCGGTGGTGGGGGCGGTGGTGGACTTGTTAGGGTGGAGAGAAGAGAGGAAAAATGGGAAAGAGAGTAAGAGAAGAGGGGAAAAAATGGGGGCTAGGGTTTTTTTTCTTTATAAATGGGTGCTATGGAGTGAAAGAAAAAATAAAAGAAGGGAGGGGGTGCTATGTCATGTAAGGTAGCAAAATAGGGGTCTTTTTTGGTAATTTTCATGAGTGGGGTGTCTCTCAATGTAATTGTCCCTTACCCAATACTTGTGCTAGTAAGAGGGGCAGGTACTGTTGATTAGTCGAGATGTGTGCAAGCTGTTCAGGATAATAATGTCTTTCGAAAAGGGCCTGATTTTGGCCAGCTGCAACAATACCTTTCTTGGTACTTTGAAAAGGACATAAAGTAAATATGAATACTACTTGAGGTGCTGTTTATCCATGTCAACCTTCTCCATGGTTAAAAATGGTGCCTTCTATGTTGCTGATCTTCTTTCAAATTTCTCTAGTACCCCCTGCCGCACATCTTTGGATCCGTGGTTTTCGGAGCATTTCTCTTAAGTAACCTTTCTTATGGTTACTATTTCCATTAATAAACCCTTTACTTGATAAAGATATTTTTATTCATAAAATGAACACACACTAGGAGGTGCTACCGCTGTCTTACAAAAGTATCTTAGCTCTAAGCCTCTAACGAAAGGCTGACACTCCAAATAGACCCAGAAACATGTATCTCACCCACCACTTGACAATGCAATAGTGAATGATTTACAAGATTTTTTTTTTCTATAGACAAAATATCAGTTGCAATCTTTTTTTTTTTTTTTAATGAAGTAAGAAGTATCATTAAATGACATAAAAAAGATGCAAATTGTACAAAAAGTTGGATTACAAAAAGCCAAAGAGTTAGCCCCATTACAGTAAAAGGATTAAGTTAATACTGGGGAACTAACAAAGTTCAAAAAGTCATCAAGGGAATCTATACGACACAAATTATGCCAACTAAATAAATACAATAGGCATTTGGCTTTGAGGAAACGAGTGGGAGTTGATAAACCATCAAAACATCTTCTATTTCTTTCTGTCCAAACACACTAAAAAATGCAAGCAAGGACCATTCTCCAGATTTTCCTGATGGCTTGACCAACTTTCCATAAGCTCCAACATTGAAAGACTTTCTTTGTACTTTGCGGCATGACCCAGCTTAAACCGAAAATAGATAGGAACATAGACCACAAATCAGCAGCTACTGTACAATGAAGAAACAAGTGATTGTTTGATTCTGAACAACACTAATACATGCAACATCTATTTACAATGTGAAAATTCCTCTTGGTAATATTGTCTTGTGTAAGGCAGACTTCATAGAGGGTAGTCCAGCTGAAACATATGATCTTTGTTGGGAGCTTAGTCCTCCAAATTAACTTCCATGGCCAACAACCAATCACTTCATTTTGAGCACATAGGTACTTGTAACCGGCCTTAACTTAATATCTCCCACCATTTGTATTGCCCCATTTAAGGCAGTCAACTGAATGGTCATCCACTGTGAAATTATTCAGTCTAGAAAGAAGGTCAACCAAACCCTCAAATTCCCAATCTTGAATATTTCTCATGAAAGTAAGATTTCAGGAGTTGTTCTCCCAATTTTGAGAAATGGTTGTGTTCGGGTCACTAGAAATGTGGAAAAGATTTGGGAAATCAACCACTAATGTAGTGTCGCCCAACTATATGTCCTTCCAAAATTTTACATGCACACCATTGCCCACTTGAGTATTCAGAGAGAATTCACTCCATAGTTTGCAAATGTTTTCCCAGAAACCTACGCCATGAGGAACATTAGAGACCTTGGTGCACCAATGATTATGTACACAGTGTTTTGCATTGACTACCTGCTTCCATAGAGCTTGTCCTTCTTGTACATATCTCCATAGTCACTTCATCAAGAGACATTTATTATGCATAGCTAAATCCTTGGTGCCCAGCCTCCCTGGTTCTATTCTTAGGAAGAGTGACCGTAGACCATTTCACTAGATGAAATTTGTGGCTCTTACTATTACTTTCTCATAAAAATATTCTTATGATCTTATGAACTTTAATTGGCATGGGGAAGAGTGACATATAATATGTTGGTATACTATCAAGAATACTATTAATTAGTGTTAGCTTGCCACCATGATAGGTATTGCATTTGCCATGAAGCCAGTCTTTTTTCAAAATTTTCAACTACACCATTCCATACTTTTGTCGCTCTAAATTTAGCACCAAGAGGGAGTCCCAAGTAAGTGGTTGGTAGAGAACCAGTGCTGCAACAGAGAACTTCTGCTACTTCCTCTAAGTTTGGGACAACATTGACACTTTTGAGCATGTTGATATGTAAACCTGAAAGAGCTTCAAAAATAAGAAGGGTGAGGTTAAGGTGAAGTACTTGAGATCTTTCAGCTCCACAAAAAATCAACGTTTCATCTGCATATAACAGATGTGAAATATTGACTCGGTTACCAGGATTGGCACCCACATCAAAGCCATTAAACCATTGTAATTGTTTTGCTTTATCTGGCATCCTACTGAGACCCTTCATCGCTAGAATGAAAAGGAATGGTGATAAAGGGTCACAGTATCTGAAGCCTTTTTGAGGAGAGAAGAATCCCGCTGGGCTTCTATTTACTAGGGCTGAATACTTCACAGTAGAGATACTAAGCTTGATCCATCTTTCTCCAAATCCCATCTTCCTAAGCATAAAATAAGATAAGACCAACTTAGTTGATCAAAAGCCTTCTCTATTTCCAACTTGCACAGAATACCCGCCTCGCCACTTTTCAATTTCCAGTCGAGCAGCTCATTGTCAATGAGAGCGGCATCAGTGATTTGCCGATTATTAATAAAAGCATTTTGATGGTTAGACACCAATTTCCCTATTACACACTTGAGCCTTTATGCAAGAACTTTGGCTAGAATTTTGTCGACACTGCCAATTAAACTAATTGGTTTGTAATCTTTAAGTTCAATAGCACCTTTCTTCTTAGAGACCAAAGCAATGAAAGAGGCATTACTATATTTCACCATCGAGTAGTGATGGTGAAAATAGTTTAGCGCACACATGACATCGTCTTTGATAATTCCTCAAGTCTTCCGATAGAAAGCCATTGTGTAACCATCCGTGCCAGGAGCCTTGTCTGGGGCACATGATAGAATGACTGCCAGAACCTCTTCATCCCCAAGTGGTTGTTCGAGAGTCGACTTTTCCTCCTCTGTTATGCATGCCAAGCCCTCAAAGTCTGCATTAGGTCTCCAACTTTCATGCTCAGTGTATAATTTTTCATATAATCCCAGGACTTCTTTCTTGATTAATTCTGTATCATCAATAATTTCATCATCCACTTGCAGTTTGTCTATGCAGTTATGCCTTCTTCGGCCTTTACAATCTGTTGGAGTTAAGCTTTCAGGTTGAGCATTTGTATTTTTACTGTTTGAGATGGAGGATTAACTTCAGCTACCTGTTCAAGTGCTAGTAAATTATAAAGCACTTTGCTCTTTTTTGCCTCTAATTTACCAAAAAATTCCTTGTTCCAAATTGTAGTGTTATTTTTTAAACTTTTCAATTTCTTCACAAGGATGAAGTCTGGATTGCCCCTGATTGTGTAACTCTGCCACCAATACTTTACTTTATCAAGAAAACCCTCAAACTGTAGCTACATACTCTCGAGCTTAAAATAGGAGGGGGCGGCTTCCCAATCACAACTTTCCGATAAAATAGGCCTATAATCCGAAGTGATTTTGGGAAGTGCCAATTGCTTCACTGCCTTGAAGTTGTCGTTCCATTCTGGGGAAATTAAGAATCTATCAATTCTAGATGCTTTGTGTGTAATCCTCACCCCCTTGTCCTAGTATAGAAGGCACCCTGGAGAGGGAGATCAATAATGTTCAGATCTTGAATAAGATATGAAAAGGCTCTCATAGCTTTGGATCTTATTATACAATTAAGTCTTTCACTTTCAAATCTGCACACATTAAAATCACCCCCACAACCCAAAGCTCATTCCAAAGACCCCTTACAACTGCGATTTCATAAAATAATTCTTCTCTCTCTGGATTAGTATGAGGGCCATAAATGCCTGTGAAGCACCATCTAAAATCGTCTAGCAAGAATTCTAGCATACATGAGATTGAGTAGGTGCCTCATAGGGTTTCCGTACATTTACACTGTCTTTTATCCCAAATGACCACAATACCTCCCCTGCTCCCATTTGATTTGAGTTCTGCCCAATCAGCCTACCTATTTCCCCATACTTGGTGAATTAGTCTAGCTGACCACTCATCTATTTTGGTTTTCTGTAGACACAAAATGTCCACTTTCCACTTACGAACCACAGATTTAATGGATCTTCTTTTATTGCTGTCGTTTCCCTTATACATTCCAGCTTATAATTTTTATATTCATCCAGAAAAGGATTTGTAGTACCTGCCCTTGGTATCAATTATTTGTTTATCTTTGCGATCATAATTAATTCCACAGATTAACCTCTTCCCTGTTCTTTTTCCTAGAGCATTATCTAGTGCTAGAGCAATTTCACCCTGCCAAATAAGGACACCTTAAGCGAAGCACCTGTCAGATTTCTCTAGAAATGCCTTCTGGTACCGCCTGTTGCTTTTATGGAATAAGATGACTTCAGATAGTTTTTAAATTTTTTATCTGCTCAGATAATAGTGCATGATTGTCTAATTCAACTTTTCATTTCCATTTAGTTTGCCAAATGTTGATTAAGATGATAGTCAATCTTCTAGTGGACCCAGCCGTTTCAGTTCCATCTCAATCATCAGTTCCCAAATATTTTCTTGGTCGGAATGCTTTACAATCTGTGCAGTTGAATCTTTGCTGCAAAACTGAATAAGTGATATTCTTCTCTAGGTGGAGTTGGCGCCATAGCTCTCTAACCAGAATTGTACTCTCTCACATTCCCTACTTTATTACCTGTTTGAAACATTCTTTCTTTCCTTTGCTTATTTCTGTCCTTCCAACTCATTAGGTGCCGTCACAACTTTTGAACTCCTATGATCTTCTCTTATGCCATGCCATGGTTTGTGATATCAAAGATCTTCAATCTCTGTCTACTTTTTTTGCAAATCCTTAGTACTAATTTCCTCGGAGATTGAGTTATGGTTTGTGAGAAAACCTGATACTTAAGTCTCTACTGATCGGTTAAATAGATTACTCCATTTGACAATATAAAACTTGACTCCTTACTGTCTTTTTATAGGAAATCACTCATTCCATCCGTCACGGGAAGGTGAACTTTGGGCTAATTCAGCATAGAATAAAATACTAAGAAAAAGGGCAACATGATAACACAGTCTGAACTTTTACTTTTGCGACCTTTGCTGCGTTTGATACGGAAGTATATTTCTTTGCTGCTTGATGCCATGTACACAATCTGAACGCGGGAAGGAGCACAATACAATTTTCCCTTTGTGAATTCTAATTTCTCGAGCCGACTGTTGAGAGTCTACCGGAAACAACCTCAACTTACACAACGTAGGGGTAAGGTCTGCTTACACCCACTTTTAACATCACACTGGGTATGTTGTTGTTTTTTTTTGTATTTTGGACTTCTAATGTATTCTCATTTTTTAATCGTTTAAATTATTGCGTCTCTTTTTCCTGTCATGAGCTGAGTAAGGTTCGAAATAGGAATCAAAGAAGAGAGGTTTAAATTTTCAGTTATAACAGACGGGACACGTGGATGACTGAGATCTATTTGGTTAAATGAGCTCGAAGGGTCAGGATTGGAGCATCAGCTGGAGGTAATTATAACTACTTGAAGGAAAGAGAAGGAAGATCAGATTTTGAATTGTGATTCTCCCTCATTTCTCTCTCTTCTTCCTTCATTTCTCTTTCCCCAATTCTCTTCTCTCTTAACCCTTCCTCTTCTCTTCTTCTCCATTTCCTTTACCGAACTTTATCATACCTAGCTTTGGCTTACAGTTAATGCTTTGTAATAGTTAGTTGCTTTCAGTTTGAGAACTAATAAGAAAATCGTTCCAAAATTCTATTGCGTAATTGGATTAGTCTATTACAATTGGTATCAGAGCCCCCTCCTTCGACCTCTGAGGTATTTCAATGGCGGAAGGAACTCACATGAAGTCCATGGATGAGAAATTAGCTAAGCATGATGAACTGTTAGCCATAATACAAGGTACTTTGAAGCAAATCATGGATAAACTGGCTAATGTGGAGATAAATCAACGTGCATTAGATGCTGTTACTGTTGCTGGAGGGGATATGATTCTTCCTACTCCAATTGTGGATATTTGTAACCCTACACCACCAGGTTTGCACTTACTTCCCCCTAAATTAGAATCCTCTAATTTTGATAAAACTGAACCTAAAGTGTGGGTTAGAAAATGTGAAAGATATTTCAGTTTGTATAAGATCTCTACAAGTCAGATGTTAGAAATAGCTGTGTTTCATTTGACTGGAAGAGCTGAGTCCTGGTATCATTCATTTGTATTAAGTACTGGTATTGTGTCTTGGAAGGAATTAAGGAGGAAATTTGTGCCAGATTTGGGGAGAATCATTTAGAAGTTGTAGTTGAAGAGTTCAAGGTGTTGAAACAAACTGGAATCATGGAAGCTTACCTTAATAAGTTTGAAGACTTAAGAGTTGGATTGATAATACGGAATCCAGCTCTGAATGATGAGCATTTCCTGTCTAATTTTGTGGGAGGGTTAAAGCAGGAGATCAAGTTTTATGTTAAGTTGTTTAAGTCTAAGAAACTGAAGGATGCTATAGAACAGGCTAGAATGCAGGAGAGGCAATTGATCTTGCTAGTAAGAAGGGCAAGGCACATATCTGACAATTTTACTCCTGGAGTGGGAGGAATCAAGAAGCTGTCACTAATGCTAATTCAATCAGGTTCAATCTAGAAACCTATGATTACTGCAGAGAAAATCACTTGTGCTACAAGTGTGGTGAGAAATATGCATCGGGGCATCAATGCAAGCTTAAACATCTTTATTGTATCATTGGGGAACAAGAGGATATGCATGAAGAATTGAAGTTACTGAATGGAGTTCCTGAAGGGCTACAGTTAGAGGAAGACTCTCATTGGGAGATATAAGATGATGTGTGTCTCAATGCACTAGCGGGAGGTACTAATGGGGATAGTACTATTAAGGTGAAAGGAATTGCAAAGAAAAGAGAATTGGTTATATTGATTGACACTGGAAGTACTCACAGTTTTGTGGATGTTCATACAATCAAAGAAGAGGGGTTTGAAACTGCTTTTTGTGCCCCAATCAAAGCGACAGTGGCTAATGGTAACTATATGATGAACAATTCATACTGTGAAGGGTTCTCTTGGGTAATGCAAGGAATGACGTTTCAAGATGATCTGAGAATTATTATGTTTGGAGGGTGTGATATCATACTTGGAGTGGACTGGATTAAAAATTATAATCCAGTCACATTTGATTTCATTAAAAATAAAGTAGTGGTGTTTTAGAAGGGTAAGAAGATGGTGCTACAATGAATGCTGGAAAAGGGAGAGTTGAGTTTAATTAGTGGAACATCAATGTCCGAGCTGCTAAAGAAAGGGAAAACTCTCACGGCTCACCTATTTATGATGAGATCTATTGTGGAATCTGTTTCTACCTTGCCTGATGAGGCCTTAGAAGACTGCTGCTCTCTTATAATGACATTTTTCAGGAACCTAAAACCTTGCCTCCTAGTAGAGCTTTTGATCACAAAATTCCTCTAATGCCAGGATCTGAACCTATCAGCCTAAGACCCTACATATACAGTCACTTCTAAAATGAGGAGATGGAAAAGTAAGTTAATGAAATGATGCATCAAGGTATAATCCAAAATAGTCAGTCACCCTTCTCATCCCCGGCACTTCTAGTTAAAAAGAAGGATGGATCTTGGAGGTTTAGTGTGGACTACAGAGGTTTAAACAACATTACAGTTAAAGATAAATACCCTATACCCATAGTAGATGATTTACTGGATGAGCTCAATGGTTCAACAATCTTTTCTAAGATTGACTTGAGGGCTGATTATCATCAAATTAGGATCAAACCTGAAGATGTGTACAACTTTCAGAACTAATATGAGATACTATGAGTTCTAGGTGATGCCTTTTGGTCTTACAAATGCACTAGAAACATTTCAAGCACTGATGAATCAGCTGATTCAGCCATAGCTGAGAAAATTTGCACTGGTGTTGTTTGATGATATCTTAATATACATTCAAAATTTTACAAATCATTTGTGTAATCACCTAATTTTGGCACCAAAATTTATAAAATTACACAAAATAGTCGTATTAGGTTCTTAGGACGTTTCGTCAAATTTTTCTGGACTTCTAGTGTTTGTTCTAACTAAAATTATCTTTAATTAGGATGTAAAATTTGAAAAAAATAATTAACTATTTGTTACGTGTTTAATTGTGATTCCACGTTTAAATTGTGATAGCATCGTGAATTTATGTGGCTTGAATTATGGTTAATCGTGAATGTTTTGATTGGTATAGACTCCTTTAATGGTCATTTGTAAAAAAATACACAGCCCAATCCCATGACCCGCGAGCCCACTTCTAAATTTGGCCCACCACCCTCCTATGTAAACAAAACCTCCTTATTTTTTGCCATTACACCCCATTAGTCTCTTGACTAGGGTTATGCTGGCGAAATTTTTCGTCCCACCGGAAAAAACACCCCGCCGCAGCTCCACCGCATCTCAGCCGGTCGGCCACCGTCGACCACCGCCGGCCGGCCACCGGAAAAAAAATACAAAATGCATCATTCGACTCCGTTTGGCCCCCTCTTCCCATTTCTCAACTCGGTTTCTTTAAATGCATAGCCAATTTTTGTAGATCGGGTTTCAAAGTTCGGCCAAACTTCAAATCCGGTAAGTTTTACTTTATTTTGTTAAGTTCTTTTGTTTCCTTCTTCCTCTCCACTCTCCCCTTCACCCTCATCTCCCAAAAAACCCGTCCCCCGCTTCCCCGTTTCCCTGCTCTTTTTTTCATTTTTTCTGTTTCTCTTCTCCCTTCTTATTTTTCTTTGGTTTTTGTTTTGTTATGGTGTGGTGACAATTTTTGGAGGGGCTGTGATGATTGTTTGTTTGGAGGCGTGGCGACACGAGACTGGGGGATGGCGGGGCTCTTTCTGGTTATTGAACGGAGATGATGATGGGTGGTTTATGTTAAGGGGGATGAGCTGTTTATAATTTTCGTTTGGGGTTGATTGCTTTTCCGGGGTTTGAGGTGTTGTTTGGTTTGTGCAGTGGTGCGAGTGGATGTGAGGCAGTGTAGGGAGTTGTTTTTCAGTCATTTGTCGAGGCCGTAGTGCGAGTAATGGGGGGCGGAGGTGCTACTGTGATCGTTGTGATATAGGGGCTGTTATGGTGTCATTTATATGCTGTGATGATGATGTTTTTGATGAAACGAGGGAGGCAGCGGAAGCTGAAGCGGAGATGCAGAAAAAACAGTGGTATCGGAGCAGTTGACTTTGGCGACTTGATTATGTTTGCGATGTTGATGATGGTGAGGCGGCAGGGACGTTGAGGTAGCATTCTAATAGAAGTAGCAGTGGGGCAGCAATGGAGATGTAATGATGTTTGCAACGGGTTAGAAAATGAAACTCTAAGAACTTTGAATCTTTCCTTTATTCCTTTATGTTGTTACTCAAATATTGTTTTGCAATTACGTGAAACTTCATATTAGATCTGGACAAGTTTGTTAGTTTCTTGTGGAGTAGTTGTATGATTAAATGAGAAAAAGAAAAGGGGCTTGCCCGTTCAAGTATGATAAGATACTCTATGGTTTGAATTTATTGTCAAGCATGAGATTTTCTTCTGAATATTTAGATTGCAAGCATAAATTCATGGGATCTGTTTTCATGTGTGTATTAGCTAGCATGTTTCAAATGGCTAAGGCTCCGTTCAATTGTGGTAATGAATATTCTGTTTTCATGTGAATTAATAGGGTATTTTTTTTTGTGCCGCTTTGTACTTGATGATTGTTCTCCATGATTTCTGTTTATTTTGTTCTAGTGCCGAGTATGTTGGTTCTATATATCTTTGTGTGTGATCAAGCATGGTGAGAGTTTAAGAGTATAAAGAGTTTCAAAGTGATTTATCTATGGTTCTTGGTTTTGCCCTCTATTATTCCATTCTAGAAATACTTAGGCTAAGTGTTGGTATACCTCTGTGAGTTGTTGGAGCTTGAAACCTGCTTTGTAGTTGTTTTGAATGGAATATCTCTTTAGTTCAAGTTCGTCCATTTGTGAGTTTGGTTTAAGTTTATGCTGGGAACAATTTCTTTCAATTCGTGTAGTCCATTCATAGTTAAGTTTGAATTGTCCAGGAAACCTTTTAGTTTGTTTGTTCTTATCTTTGTCTGGGTATTGGCTTATTTAGTCATAAAGCAAGGTCTGGGATATGTTAGTTCAATTCTAAGTCTAGTTTGATCCATTTAGTTAGTTTGGGGCTGATTCTAGTTTGCATAGTTGGTCCTAGACCCTTAGTTAGTATAATGAGTGTTTGGTTGTCCTTGTAAAGGACACAATTTCAGCTTTTTTGGACTGTTTAGGGGGCTGAAATAGTCCTCTATAGCTGCTGTATTTATGATGAAAATAGGACTAGAAAACACTCAAGTGTAGGGGTGTGGGCTTGTACTTTTGTACAAGTCTACACCCCACCCCTTTGCCTTCACTTTTAGCTATAATTAGGGCATTGAATGCCCTCATTTATCATCCAACAACCAGCTGAAAATAGAGAACAACAAGGCTGAAATTGAGAGGAAAAAATACTTGAAAAAGTGAGATTAAGTGCAAAGATTTAGAACCAAAAGACATCTACATCAAGGGTCTTTTGGGTTATAAATCTTCAAGTTTTCAAGTCAATTTTATGGTGCAAAGAGGCTGTTTAGTTTTGCTGACTTTGGAGTGAAGGGTTGTTGCTTTGGTTTGCTATTTCATTTGCCTTATTAGTTTTCTTTGGGAATTTCTACACAAGGTAAATACTTTCTTAACCATGTACTTATTTTAAATATGTTTGAATATGAAAGTGAAATGAAGTCAAGCATGTTTGTAGCCCAAATAAGTTATATTCGTGGTATGCCATTAATAGTCTCCTAACGTAAAATCACGACTATGCTATGCTAAGTAGAATAAATTGTTACAATTATTTCATGAATGTTTGTCTTCTTTAATGAGTTTATATTTGTTGTCTTGAGCAAGTATGCATGAAAGAGGTGAAAAGAAATTTTGCTAAGACCATTTTCATCAAGTAAAGATTTTAGATAATTGGGCTGTTTTTTGCAAACTGGTCATATTTGCAAATCTGGAAATTTTGAAAATTGTTTTAACGCTGAAATGAGTAGGCAAGTTAGATATAAGTGCACAGTTGGTGTGAAGGTGCAAATCTGGCCGTTTTTGAAAACTGGTACATTTCTGCAAATCCGCGCAAATCTGGCCTTTTTTTACAAACTGGTGCATTTCCGCAAATCTGGAGAACGTTAAACTCGTTTAAAGAAAAAGGGACATCTGATGCAAATCGCTCCAAAAATTAGCCTAGAGTTGCAAACCTTTTAAAGCACAAATAGCATAATCATATTGTATATAATTTGCGAATTAGTTTAGTTCCAAATGACATTTTAACTTATGGCCACAAGTCTTTTATTAATAACAAGTTTATTTGAATGCTATATATTTGTGTCATCTGTCTCATACTTAAAATTAGTCAATGTGCCCTACTTTGATATAATTAATTATACATCCAATGTGTAACGATTAGGCAAAATAATAGGATTATAAAGAGATAGACGATTAGGCAAAACTATAAGTATGATTTGTGATCTACTTATTAGGCTAAAAGAAAACTAAATGGAGATAAACCAATTATAAATTAATTATTTTATGAAGTTAATTAAATTCTCTTAAAATAGACCAGTCCTCTGTGAGGTTGGAAAAGAATGATACACTTTTAATTTTCTTAATCAAAGTTAAATTCAAATTAACGGCATTAATATAACAACCATATTTAATAAATTAAAATTGCGACAATAAAGCAACTGTGCTTGGCACAGGACTCGAGGGTGCCTAGTACCTTCCCGAGAGTCAACTGAGAACCTTACCCGAATCTCTAACGCAGACTATTAGACGAGTCAAGGGTGTTTCAGGTACACCACTTTGGTGACTTGGCACACCTTTAACTTGTCAAGTGGCGACTCCGATTTTCTCTTGAATAATTGTGTACCTTTAACACTCGTCATAACCTTTTAAATACGCAATTCTATTTATTTTAGTTTTGTGTGTTAAAAAAGGGTCGTGACAGTTTTAATTTTCAGTTATAACAGACGGGACACGTGGGCGATCGAGATCTATTTGTTTTAATGAGCTCGAAGGATCAGGATTGGAGCGTCAACTGGAGGTAGTTATAACTACCTTAAGGAAAGAGAAGGAAGATCACATTTTGAATTGTGATTCTCCCTCCTTTCTCTCTCTTCTTCCTTGCTTTCTCTTTCCCCGATTCTCCTCTCTCCTATCCATTCCTCTTCTCTTCTTCTCCATTTTCTTTACTGAACTTTATCAAACCTAGCTTTAGTTTGCCGTTAATGCTGTTGTAATAGTTAGTTGCTTTCAGTTTGAGAATTAATAAAAAAATCATTCCAAAATTCTATTGCGTAATTGGATTAGTCCATTACATTTATCATGTTTTGCTATTCCGTTGAAATTGGTATCATAATAAATCATCGACAACGCTATTTTTTTCCGGACTAGAAAACAGTAGTTGTTTCTTGGTGTATGTGACATGCTCACGATAGGCTCCACGCGATTCCAGTAAACCGGAAACATGAAGAATAATGCAGCTTTTGTTGAGTAATTTAACAAGAATTTGAAAGAAAAGTACCATAACCAATAGTTGACTCGAAATTTCGGTAGATTTACAACATTCGAGGAAACTTATACTCCTGTCCCAAGTGGCACTTATTTTTCTGCACTATTATTACTTGGGAATTGACCCTTCTTTCCTTTTCTATAATATTTTCATAATTTGTTTGAATTTTAAATTTTATAAAATTGTAATTAATATAAGTTATATAATTTTATCTAGTTTCTCAATATGTACTAGGAGTATAATTTTTTCCAAAAAGATTGGAAATCGAATAACCTCAGTCATAACATAAAATTAGAAGTGTCTAATTTTATTCTCAAAAATTCATCATTCTTGTTTGGAAAGCTGAAGCATGTCAAATTTTTAGAAAAGTTAAATTTCGGTAAGGAAAGCATCCTTTAAACTTTTGGAATAACAAGACAATCGCAGCTTGGAGGCTTACTGTAGTGTTTTTCATGCTATATGGATGGACCACCTACCAAAGAGTGAAAAGCAACAAACTTGACCTAAATATTGTGTAGTCGAGAACATATTTGGTAATCTACTCATCTTTCTTCTTTGCAGAGTGCATGTCACTTATCATAAAGACCGATATAAATTATTCACCTTCTTTTTAACAAACTGAAAGTAAGACTTCCACACACTTAAAAGGAGAAAAGTACAAAAGCGAAAGAGGTAAATAGAATTAAAAAAACGAAATTAGAAGAAAAAAATTAAAGAAAAGAAAAGATCATTAACCAAACTTTCCAAATATACAGTGCCTTAGAGGCTGATAGACTATACATTCGGTGGGTTTAACTGAACTCATCAGTCATCATATTAGACATAATTGAACATAAATATACATGGAACAACTTACTAAAAAAGTACTCCTAACAAATACATTAAATTATGAACTTATAATTTCAGAAGTGCAATAAGTTCATGTAAGAGTCTTAAAGAGTGAATCAATCAACTTTTTATCTCACAGTACTACCTCTGCCCGACCCTCAGCTACTCAACCTTTCAAAAATTAAAGGTACTCTTGAATTCATGAGTTTACAACATATTCGATAAATACTGATGTTGTAGAATGGTTCCAACTCAGAAAAGCATATACAAGGAGGTGAAACTAAATTTGGAAATGATCTTTCGAAATTGATCATTTTAAGATAAAATGTTAAATTACACTGCTCAGTCGGTGCACATAACTTAATCCTTTATGTAACCATATCAACCTAAAAGAGGGAACCATCGTTCGCGAAAATCAGATTGGTAAGAGATCATGAAAAGGAGAAGCACAAGGAGCAAACCAACTCCCCAAGGAGTTCCACCAGCTCTATGAAATGATTCTTGGTCTGGCAAAGGAATGAAGAACAAAGATTTCTCCAAGCTTGAAAGTAAGTGGACAACTAGTAGTAGGAGTAAAGGAGATACCATGAGAACAAGCTTCATTTGATCCATAATGCCTTCAAAGATTGACTCATAGTTGATGTACCATGTAATACTTACAAACGTGAAGAGAACAAGAAAGAAGAAACACAAGTGTATTGAAGGAGGCTGTGAAGAGTAATTGTCAGACATTTTTCTAGAAAGGGTATTTGAAACTTTGGTTGGAAGTGTAGAAGGAAGATTATGTTTCTTGAATGAGTTGTTAGGTCTTGGAGAAGACTATATGGCTTTTTATATAGAGTTGGATAGTTTAGGGTTTAATGATTTCGCTTAATATAAAAATAAATTAATGAATTACTTTTCTATTTATGGTTTAGTCATATCACGTATGATATTTCATTATTTTGAACTTATTGTCTTGATTAATCTAATTTAGTTTTGTGTATGGAGTATTAATTAGTTAAAAAGATAATAATTTCTAGGGATAATTTTAGAAATCTCCCTTCAAGTTTGACTCCGTAACAGTGACCTTTTTTGTGGTTTACAATATTATATTTACCTCCCTTATTTTGATTTTTTTTAACAATTATTTTAAACTAATAATAATAATTATAAATAATCATATTTGGACTAATATACCCCTAGGCCAATAACTGCCTATTATAAGACTGCTTCTTTGATCAATTAATTAAATCAATTGCCTTCCTTTGTCGCCCATATTCTTCCTAGTGTCTTGAAAAAGAAAGCTTTTTCAAGGTCAATGGCGGACTACTATTAGTGCAAGAACAGATTCTTTTTTAAGTGGACAAAGTAATGGTTACTTTGCCATGGTTGAAACTTTTCTTGAAACTAAGGGAGCATAGAAATATTACAGACCTAGATTCTTTTTAAGCAAATTGTGATCTTGGCTTCAGTTTCCAAGCATAGTGAGGTGGAGTTTAATCTCAAAACCTCCATATGTGTTCCCCAAAATATTGATCTTATATAAGTGGCTTTAGGTTTTGATAATTCACGAGCAATTCAAACACCTCCAAAAACAATTTAAATCCTCCCCCAGAAACAAGTAACAAATAAATAATATATAAGATCATGTGCGTGTGTTTTGATGTGGATGAGACATTGATGGTAGTTGATGAGAGGAAAAAAATTGCAGATGAAAAGGAAGGAGAACGTATGGTGGGTGATGCGGATGGGTATTAGTTTTTATATATTTTTTCTATTTGATATGAATATAATTTATTCGTTAATTAAAATAGTGTAAGGGCATATTAGTCCAAATATAATTATTTATAATATTGATTATTAGTTTAAAAGAATTGTTATAAATAAAATAAAATAAGGGAGGTAACCATAATATCCTAAACCACAAGAGAGCTTACTGTTACGGAGCGAAACTTGAGGGGAGGTTTTTGAAATTATCCCTAATTCGTATTACAAGTGTCGTCTTTTTATTTTCAGTATTTGCACCTAAACACCATCGTTGATTAATACTTAGTTGAGGAATTTTATTCATCCTAATACATGCAGTTGATAATTAACACTAGTAGTAATAATGAGGGACCTACTGTGAATGACTTACTAGTGAAGGATAATAGAGTTGAAGAAAGTGAAGAGGACACTTTTTTAAGTTAGCTTTTGGATGCATTGTAGGATTCTTTCTTTTCAACGATCCACAAATATGCATGCAATTGGCCGGTGACTTTTTTAATACATACTTCAGTTTATAACGTCTTTATTAAAATGGTCGACAACTGAGTTGCTGCCATCTGTCACCGTCCAGGGCCTGAACTTGAAGTGGTCCTCCCTTATGCTTTATTATATAATCATTAGTTAATGGTAAATTAGACTTATAATTTGCAAATACCTCCCTTTAATTTTCCTTAAGATGACAACGGCATCCTAATATTTTGGAAAGGTCACTGACTCACTGTACACTAAGTGACCTCCCACTTGTCATTCATTTCCTTTACAATGGCCTGGTCATCTTCTTTAACGCGTCAGCCACAGATATTTTAACGGTTGTTTGTCTACCTACTAATTCATAATAGTGTTAAAGTTAAATGTAGTTTTAAATGTAAATCGTATTTTTAAGACAAGAAAAATTAATATCTATTTTAATATATGTTGATTTTATTTTTCAGTTTTCAATAAAGAATAAAAATACTAAAATAACACATTTATTGGTAATACTATAAAATAAAGTTATTGTAGAGAGATGATTGTAGTTTTTAAACTTACGGAAGAAATATCGTAAATATTACAACATTGAAGAAAAATCACTACTATGATCTGTCTTGATAATAAGCTCATCTTCTTGTAATTTATTTGGACATCATGAGGCACTACAAGAAAATGCATCTCTAGCTACGGAACCGATCGTAGCTAAATATGACAATTTCCGTGGCTAAACACATTAGCCACATAAGTTTTTTTCGTAGCATACCGTAGCAAAATGTGGGGTGGCTAAAAGTTAGCTACAAACTTTACATGCTCCGTAGCTAAGAATTAATACTTATTGCCACAGAAGTGTTTGTGTTGTAGCTACAACGATATAGCTTCTTGCCACAAAAAATATACTTATAGCAAACAATTTTATTCTTTTGCCACGACAAAAAATCTCTATAGCTATCATAATAATGTAGCCACAAGTTATTATACTGTAGCAAAAGATTTAATTTGTTTGCCACACAAATTTAAATTTTGTGGCTATTTTTATAGTTTAGTCCCATGGCAATAGAACTTCTATATAGCTATGAATAAAAAAATTCATAGCTATGAATTAAAGTATTTGCCACAAACTTTTTTAAATTGTAGCTAAGAAGTCATAATTTTTGCTATGAAATATATAGAATAATCACAAAAGATTTTTCTTATTTGCTAGAAAAAGTTTTACATCGTAGCTAAGAATTCATACTTTTTGCTATGAAGTATATCGAATCGTAGCAAAATATTTTCGTCATTTAGCTACAGAAAGTAAACATGTATAGCCATGTTCTTGTCACAAATATTATTTTCCACAAAACTAGAAAGAAGACATAATTAAACTCAACAGTTTCATTCAAACATTTATAATAACAAAATATTGTTTTGTTCAAACATATCCAATGTTTCTACAAGAAAAAAGCTATTCGTGTCACAATAATCTTTTGATCCTTTCATGATTTATTCGTGTCCCAGTCGCTCTTTGATGCTTTCATGATTCCTCCATAAACTGCAATAACAATTCAGGAAAAAAAAGATAAGTTGCTGAAGTACATTTTTTAAGATAAAAAAGATTCAGATTCCTTGAGTATTGCTAAGAAATAATGTAATCAAACAGATCCAATTCTACAAGGATGAATATTCACATCCAGCTCTTCGAGATAATTTATGGCAATCTCCTCATACACTGTATCCTTAATAGCTCAAAGAAAAATAGCCATGATAGTTGTATAGTCAGAGGCGGATCTAGAATTTGAACCTTATGGGTTCTAAATTTTAGGATAATGATTTTAAGTGAAAGTTACTGGATTCGCGACTTGATTTTTGTACATATTTAATGATTTTTTAACAAAAATACACTGTCCGCGCAAAACCTACTGGGTTCTGCCGAACCCGCTCTCGCTACTCTACATCCGCCACTGTGTATAGTTGTGTGTTTGGAATCTCAGTCTACATTAGTGGTACAAATATGCAAAGAAACCCAGCAACTAAGGTACAACACATTATGTATCTCTCATTAAGGCATGTTGATTTGCCGAAAAGGGAAAGAATCATAGACAAAGCAGAGAGAGACAACCACCCCTAATAGAAATCCATACTCTCTGTTGCCTCACACTCTCCATCTCTAAGCTAATCTAACAAGAGAATATTTAACAGAAGAGAACCTGCAAGTCAACAAGGAAATCTTTTAAACTGCCCTTTCCTCTAAATTTTTTGCCAATTATCCTTATAGCTACTAAGGGTCTGATCAGTGATACAACCAGGCAAAGGAGACAAGGAAGTAGCCTAAGAACAACACTGCTATCAACACCACCACTAACCAAGACAGTAACTTTACGAGGGTTCTTCTTTATCATTGAGCAAGATAAGTATTTGGGGTCAAACTTTCTATCAACATAGTTACTAATTGGGATAAAACTAAAATGGGTTTAACGGAAAAAAGTATTCTTGTATTAATACTTACATTTGTGTCATTTGGACAAAGTTGAGGTTGAGCTGCAAGCATCCTTAGGTTTTCTTCCCATTGTCTACTATACTCTGCTAGCTTATTATCCATCTTAATTCCTCCAACTTGTAACTTTTCCACACTTCCTAAGAAATTATCGAACATAAGTTAATTAGATACAATTAAACAAAGAACAAAATATTGCACAAAGTCATATATTCGAATTACCTTAGTAAATATTTTCTTCCGCCTGTTGTGTGGGAATATGTTCATTAGCACATGTCCTTTTAGAACTCGTAAAAGGCTCCTCGTCGTGACTACATTAGTTGGATGAGTAGTTTTTTTTTTTTGGGTAACATTCCTACCTATATCTGGTTTCAAACAAGCATTTGTTAAACATTATAATTATTTTTAGCAATTGCAAAGGCAAATGCAATTTACTAGAAGTTGACAATAATTATAATTGAAAACAAATATCATAAGATACACAATTTATAAAATGTTTCAAAAGGATAAGATTGAATAATTTACGCCATTTTTTTTTTTAATTTCATAGTCCAAGGAATGAGATGAAAGGAAGCTACTATTCTTGTTCTACAGTTTGTCTGATAATGAGAAAAGTATTGCTCCATACATTTCTATATCAAGAGTGTCCCTGCTGACCAACCTCTTATATTAAATCTGTCTTTTGTCACACTTCACAGATCTTAGAATATTTATTTAAATGATATCATAATCTTTTTTTAATTTTCAACCAAAAGGATCAGTTTAAACACTTATATCTTCTTGAAATAATGAAGGCAAATTAAGTTACTGGATATGAGTAACAATATTGCAGAATAGTCATATTACAATTACCTGTGTAATCATCTTCTTCTACATGTTGAATGGAAGAAAAATCTTTAGCATATGTCCTTGTAGAACTCATAAAAGTTTCCTTCTCTTGATTATCAGTCAGGCGAGTATTTCTTTTTTCGAATACCATTCCTACCCACGTCTGATTTCAAAAAACCATTTGTTAGTTCTTGATAATTGCAAAAAACCATTCGTTACAAAATCTTCAAAATAGATTGACTAATAGATGATTGAAGACTAAAATTAGGGATTGAGACAATGGAAGAATAAGACAATAATAGAAAACGTACCTAATTCTCTATGTAGATGATGCTGATGAACGTACCTTTTCTCTTTTAGATTTCTTTTAATATTTTAGGGTTTGGCTAATATCTGGGGGGGGGGGGGGGGAGGATTTAATTTAGGCAAAAATATAGAGGAAAATTTTTTGGGGGGAATTCTTTTATTCATTTTTAGAATTCGTGTCTTTTCCCTCCTATATTAACCAAAAGTCAGAACACATAGATTCATCCATTTTAAGCTAAAACTTATTAATTATTTAATAATATTAAAGTAGTCTCTTAGTTATTATTAATTCATAATTTTATTTGATATAGATTATGATCATTAAATTAGCGTAGACAATACGTAACAATAGAATCGAGTGGCTCGAAGCTCAACTTCGCTCGATTCGATTGTATTTTAGCTCGACTCATTGGCTCGACTAGATTTGGTTTCAGTTAACATTCGGTTCGACTCAGCTAAGTTAGGTTGAAGGTCGGTCAAGCTCGGCTTGTCAAATCTTAGCTCGACTAATTAGCTGGCTTGGCTTTGCTCGGTTAGCTCGAATTATCATGTAACTTTTTTAAAAATAATATAATGATGTATATTCATTTGTTAGGCTCAATTGCTAAGTAAATTTAAAAATTAACTCGCATTTGATATACTAATTGAATAGGTAGAAATTAATAAATTTGTACTCTATCAGTAATAATTCGACGTTAGTGAATTTTTACAACAATTCGTTATTAAGTATAAGAAAAATCTCTAAAATCTCTTTTCATGATAGTTTTTTTTTTAATCTTGACTATGAAAATAAGTTCATATTTAATTATATTTTAGGATTAGGATTAGCACGCTCGATTCAATTCTTAGGATTAGGATTAGCTAGCTCGATTCGCTCAAACTATTTAATGGATCAAGAATTTCAATTTATAACTTTATTTGATACAGATTATGATCATTAAATTATTGAATTAGCGTAGACCATACGTAACAATAAAACTGAGTGGCTCGAAGCTCAACATAGCTTGATTCAATTTTATTTTAGCTCGACTATTCAGAAAGGTGGCTAGGCTATGTTTGGTTTCATTTAAAATTCGGTTCGACTCAGCTAAGCTAGTTTGAAGGTCAGTCAAGCTCGGCTTGTCAAAGCTTACCTCGACTAATTAGCTAGTTTGGCTCTGCACAGTTAGCTCGAATTATCGTGTAAATTTTTTTAAAATAATATAATATATATTCATTTGTTAGGCTCAATAGCTAAGTAAATTTAAAAATTAACTCGCATTTGATATATGAATTGAATAGGTAAAAATTAATAAATTTGTACTCTATCAGTAATAATTCGACGTTAGTGAGTTTTTACAATAATTCGTTATTAAGCATAAGAAAAATCTCTTTTCATGATAGTTTTTTTTAATCTTGATTATGAAAATAAGTTCATATTTAATTATATTTTAGGATTAGGATTAGCACGCTCGATTCGATTCTTAGGATTAGGATTAGCTCACTCGATTTGCTCAAACTATTTAATGGAATCAAGAATTTCAATTTATAACTTTATTTGATATAGATTATGATCATTAAATTATTAAATTAGCGTAGACCATACGTAACAATAAAACCGAGTGGCTGGAAGCTCAACTTAACTTGATTCAATTGTATTTTAGCTCGACTATTCAGAAAGGTGGCTCGGCTATGTTTGGTTTCATTTAAAATTCGGTTCGACTCAGCTAAGCTAGTTTGAAGGTCGGTCAAGCTCGGCTTGTCAAAGCTTAGCTCAATTGCTAAGTTAATTTAAAAATTAACTTACATTTGATATACTTATTGAATAGGTAGAAATTAATAATTTGTACTCTATCATTAATAATTCGACGTTCGTGAATTTTTACAGCAATACGTTATTAAGCATAAGAAGAATTTTTAAAATCTCTTTTCATGATATTTTTTTAATCTTGATTATGAAAATAAGTTCATATTTAATTATATTTTAGGACTAGCACGCTCGATTCGATTCTTAGGATTAGGATTAGTTCACTCGATTCGCTCAAACTATTTAATGGATTCAAGAATTTCAATTCATAACTTTATTTTATATAGATTATGATCATTAAATTATTGAATTAGCGTAGACCAAGACATAACAATAGAACCTAGTGGCTCAAAGCTCAACCGAGTGGCTCAACTCTTGCCATGGTTTTCGTATCTGGATAAAATATTCAACCAAAATTATCACTATTTATATGCTAACTTCAATTGAATGACAAAACAAATATTATTAGCTACAATAATTTATTTTAGCTATGAGATTGTGGCTAAATCATATTGTCAAAGACAAGTCAATCTAGGTATTAAGCCCAACATTTGCTACGAGTCTTGTAAATTGAAGCAAAATCATTCTTCTTGCTATAAAACTATATTCAAAGTAATACATCGTAGCTAAAAGAGTCCAATTGCTACTGTGATTTTCAATGCATAGCAAAAACTTACAATTAGCTATTAAACTTATTGTAGCTATAAAATCGTGGATACATCATTTTTGCCACAGTAATTAATTGTAGCTACAGAGCCAGCTATTGCTACGATTTTTATAACATATAGCAAAAAAGTTCGATCAGCTACAATACTTTGCTTCAAATAATTTATTGTGGCTAAAAGGTTACTACAGCTACAATAACTTCAATCACGTGGCTAAAAGTTGATAATTTGCTATAAATTTTTAGCGTTGCAATAAATTTGTAGCTATTTGGGTAGTTTCTGCCACGACAACTAGCTAGTCTAGCAAAAATAAGGAATTAGCTTTGTTAATTTAATATTTATGGCTAAGAAATTTTACGAATTTGTGAATAGCCACCAAACTCTAAATTTTGTGGCTATTGTCAGGTATTAGCCATGACATTCAAATTTATAGCCAATAATCCGTAGCTACAAATGCATATTCTTGTAGTGAGGGGAAAAAGGGGTTGAATCCAAAACATTGAGATGGGTGTCCATTTGCATGTCTTTCTTGTGTTTGATGGAGCTATCAGTAAGATTAGATCTTACTCTGGTTTTAATATTAGGCAAGTCCAAACCTGTCGACTCAGATAGATTTGAAAAATAGACCGTACCTAGTTTTTTCCACCATAAATAATCCTGATTTTCTAAGTTAGCATTACAAAATTCTAGATTGACGTACAGTTAAAAAGATTATGTTATCTATCAGTTATTACACCTAAGCTTAACTATATGTCCTCTAACTATTTAAGTCTAAATATGCTGAGTAGATAGTGGGGCTCCACTACGTTTAATTTTGTTCTTTAATGGATATATAGTACATATGTGTAGTGTAGATCATGATGAGTAGCTTGGATTACCTTTTATGCTGTAATCCATCCAAGACGTTGATGCCTATTTTTAACTAACACTTGTGTAGATCTTCAACAGACCAGGACAAAGCTAAGAGCCTAGATATTGAGTTGAAACTAAGATGTATAATAAGATCGGAAAAGGGTCAAAATTGCCCTCAACCTATTAGAAATGGGTCACTTTTGCCCTCCGTTAACCTATTGGACCAAAAATGCCATCCACGTTATCTTTTGGCTCAAAAATGCCCTCCCGTAGACGGAAAAATGACATGGCATGTGTGGACCACTTTTTTATCCAAGTGACGCTCTTATATTGGTCCACTTAGATTATAACTTAAACACCAAATTAAACTTAATACCTAGTATGACCCTGACCCAAACCCAAATTCAAATATCCTATCTATTTTTATAAAATCAAATTATATTTTTCCATGACATCTATCTTCATAGATCAACCACTACTCAAATCTTTGTTTAATTAGCAGTGACACTATTAATCACAACAACAATGTACTGCTCCTAGGAAAAGAGGAAGATAATTTTAAGATGGAAAAAATGATACTGGAGAAATAAAAAGACTTAAAACAATTAAAGGTAAAGGATAAAAAATACGTAAAAAATAAAGAGGAAGCAAAAGGAAACCAAAGAAGAAGAAGAAGAAAATTTTGATTTAGCTAGTAGGATGATTATTTATTAGCAAAGACTAATTCCAAATTTATTCAAACCCCCTATTTCATCTTCAGGTTGTTCTTTTGGAAATAAACTTTTCAATCACTCTACAAATATAAAGAAAAATAAAACATCATAAAATATGAAGAAAAATATATAGAGTTGCATGATCATGATGATTCCTTTTTCCTTCATCTTGGTATTCCTTATTTTGCTTCAAGAACATTTTTATATGATCAATTGATTTTGTTTACAAGTGGCTTTCTTTAACAAATGAGCTTCTTGATTGGTAAATGAATAATTAGTAAAATTTAATGAAGGATGATTTTGAAAAAGGGATTTGAATTGGGTTCGGGTCAGAATCACAATATGTGTTGGGTCAGGTAATTTCGGGATTGGGTATTCATAACTAGGTGGACCAATATAAGAGTGCCACCTGGATAAAAAAGTGGTCCACGCATGCCATGTCATTTTTCCGTCTACGGGAGGGCATTTTTGAGCCAAAAGATAACGTGGATGGCATTTTTGGTCCAATAGGTTAACGGAGGGCAAAAGTGACCCATTTTTAACTAACACTTGGAATATAGGGTTCCGCCTCGCCTATAAGACATACCAAACCCTTTTGCTAGAAATTCATGATTCTATGCAAAAATCTTAAGGTCCCGCAAATCTGGTATGCTAGTCATGTAGAAAAGCTTTTCATAATTGAATGGTAGATTTGATGACTAGTCATTATTAAGCCATGATAACCTCACAAGGTATCTAATCACTTTCCGGTGATGATCATTTTAAAGTATATGACCACTATTTTGGCAAAAAAGCTAATACTATAATAAAAAGTTTTGCCCAAAAAAAAAAGAACAAAAAAACCCATTTAAAAGTTTGAAACACTCTATAGTTAATAGATTAATTCCTTAACTGAAATTAACACAATTTAAAAGTATATTGTACTATTTTTATTATATGCCTCTTATGCAACTTGGAAAGAATATAGCAACTTTGGATGTTCCTTCCACATGTCTTATTCCTAGTAATTGAATTAAGTACATGATTATGATTAGAAAGTAATAATGTAACGTTACGTTATGGATGCATACGAGCTCATTTGGATGCTTCCAGATGCCACGAATAAGTAATTTTTACACTTAACATTATTGGTTAAAGTTAGAGAATGTGAACATCTTATTTAAAAATTATTTTGTAAAAAGCATTTTTATTTCTTTAATTATTTTTTAAGTGTTAGCATGGTTCTTTTTATGGGTCTGAAGGTGGAAATATTTACATGCTTGATACCATGTTGGAGCTCTGTTTTAAAAGACAGTTTTGGGACTCGCCCGGAACTCGTCCCGGGGGGGGGGGGGGGGGGGGAGCACTTGCAAAACGCCCTGAGACTCTCGGACGGGGCTTAGATCCATGAGGCTTACGCCTCGAGCGCCCGACGGTGCGCCCAGAGCACGCCCAACGCTCAACGCTCAGGACTCGCCTTATAGAACCTATGCAAATGATCTGTCCAATTCACTAATTAAGATTGTTCACCCATAATTTCTTTAAAAATATAGTTATATTCGTCTATAGAATTTAAAAATTGAGTGTAGTTGAATTAACGAGACATAATATTACATGTATTATAATTGAGAATATCATGAGGGTGAATATCTGTAACGACCCCAGAATTTCTACTTATGGTTTAGTCATCTAATAAGTTATTAAGGGTAGAAATGTAAATTTATAAGATGGAAAAATTTACTAGATGACTATTAGATCAATTTGATACTTTATATGTTAATTAGGCTTTATAATAATTGGACAATTCATTAAGGAAAATTTACACCATATAACTACCCTAATAGCTTAATTACAAAACATAACGATACTTTTTGAATATTTACAATACATAACGATACTTTTCCCTAATTACCCCACATAACAATTTTATCATTTCCCCTCTCCCAAACATTAAACCCTAATTTCCTCTCTTCTCTCTCCTTCTCTCCCTCCTCCACCATTCCCCACCCATCGCCGCCCCTCCTCCACCATCCCCCACCCATCGCCGCCCCTCCCCCTTCCCCTCTCTCGCTGTTCCAGGCCGGATCTGCTGCCCCCGTCTCTGTTGCGGCGCTGCTGCCGCCGTAGTGCAGCAGCGCTGCCCCTCGCGGCGGCGCTGCTGCACTGTGGTGGCAAGCAGCCCCGATACGTGTGTTTTTGGTGTTTTTCCGGTGAGTTTTTCCCGATCTGCTCCCCTTCTTCTTCTTTTTTTTTCTTCCTTTTTGTATGTGTATATATATGTATGTTAATGTATATATTTGTATTTTGTATATAAATTCGTATTTATCTTTGTATATATTTGTATTTTGTATATAAATGTCTATATTCACCCCTTTTTATATGTGTATGTGTTTGTATATATGTGTATGTGTTGTATGTTTGTGTAGAATGGATAGTTATTTGTATTTTGTGTTTTTTGTATTTTTGTGTATGTGCAGTGTATATCTTTTGTATGTTTGTGTATATTTGGTTGTGTATAATTTCAAAACAGTAAATTTTTAAAGTTTTGGAATGTATATATTTGTATTTTTGAATGTTACATATTGTAGATCTTTAAAAAAAAAAAAAAAGTTTCCGGTGGTAGCAGCGGCGCCGGCGGCGGCTTTCCGATGGTCAGCGGTGGCTGGCCGGCGCTGGTGAGTGGTGGCAATACCTCCAGGCAGTGTTGGGTGGGTGTTGGGTGGGAGAAAGCAAGGAAGAAGGAGATGAAACCATAAATTGTAGGTTTTGTTGAAATTTGTATATGGAATATGAAAAAACTATTGTTATATTGTGTAAAGTTATAAAGTATTGTTATTTTTTGTAAATATGGTGTTAGGGTTGTATATTTGTGTAAATCTCCCATTCGTTAATAGTAAAGTAGTAAAGTAGACCCATTATCTTTTGCTAGCCCATATTATTAGGAATATAAAAGACCTTGTCGTGGCATTGGGGTAAAAGAAAAGAAAAACAAGAACAAGAGCTTTGGATAAATAAAAATGAATCGGCGGCAGTAGCATCTAATCAAGAGAGCTCTCAAAACATTTTGTTCAATCATCAGGTATTATGAATTGAACTAATCCATTTTCTTGTCCTGATTCCTACTCTGTTAGATCATATAGTAGTAGTCTTTAATGTAGGAACTAAGCTTTATCTTATTAATTTATGATAGAAAATCGAATGGAAACAAATTGAGTAAATAGTAATGATTAAGTTCATGATGACTTGGATTGGTGGTTTAAAGGTGAATTCTAGTTCTGCTGTAGGCATTTCAATGGATTGAAAAGTATACTACTGTATCTACTTTCATTTCTTTTATTTTTAATGATATTTTATTAAGTTCAATTATGTTAATGGGAGACATAATGATGGGATGACAACTAATACCTTTGAATGTGTAAATGTGATTTAAACTAGTGAAGCTTCTCTGTTTTTCGGTTGTTCTGGTGTGCCATCTACAGGTTCTGTTCAATTCTATTAGGAAGTAATTACTATTTCCTTGTGTATATGATTTTCTTAGATATAATAGTAATATATTGGGTTCATGTAATGGAATAATGAGCATGTTAATTCACTAGTATTTGAGTGGTATGAAGTGATATTTGGCTCTAAGTTATCCAGTTAGTATAATTGAGGTTCAACATCCCAATTCCTATCAAGATCGAGTCTTGGTTATATATCTTCTCTCGTGTGGTTATGGGTAACGTAATTGTAAGCTCAATTTTGGGGTTTGATCATGTGGGTCCGAGGTTGACTTTTAAGTTGATTTCTTAACCCCTTTAGCTTAAGGTTTGTATCGTTTAACCATTGGCCTTGGTATTGATTGTATTAAGTTCCTTTAATGGAGAAAGAACATTTGGAGGAGATTCGAAAAGGGAAAACTATTATTGAGTAGCTAATGAGCTTCGGATCGAGGTAAGTGTATTTCACTTTCTTGGTGGACTTGCTCCACACCCTATATATAATGTATCCTTTTATACAAGTGATTGTGGCACGATGTAGTTCCGTGCATATTATTGTGGTACGATGTAGTTCTGTACACATTATTGGGGTACGATGTAGTTCCGTACATATTATCATAGCACGATGTAGTTCCGTTCATATTATCGTAGTATTGCGTGGTTATGTATTTACCCTCTAGTTACAATGAAAGTGTTCGTGGTACTTGATGACGGAGTTTGAATGTTACTTGATTGTTAATAGTTTATCTTTACTTCCCATATCTTTGAGTTGTCTTGCTTTCCCTATATGAGCAATTTACTACTTTACTTGGAGCCCCGTCCCCGCTTATTGAGTCACTCGACTCACCCCTTTCATTTTCTTTGTGGGTTTATTTATGCCTTACAGATTCGACACCATCTACTAGCGAGCATCGTGGTTGACCGAGGTGGAGCATTCCTTTTTTAGCGATGAGCCAACCCTTAGTCCGTGGTGGCCGCCTATATAGTTTATATTTCCCTATGATGTATTCCCTAAATTTTTGGAGTTGTATAACTTATTCAACACTCTTAGATGTTCATGATTCGGGGAGTACTTAAACCTTCTATTGTCGGGATATTTCAACTTTTTTTATTACTTTTATGGGATATTATTGAAATATTTATACATTTTGTAGTAGAGTTTATTCTAACTATTCGCAAATCAAGTGGGTTCGCCCAACTTGATTAGTTGGGTGCCCTCACGACCTATTCAGATTTTTGGGTCGTGACAAATTGGTATCAGAGCCATAGGTTTAGAGTGCTCACGAATCATGAACAGTGTCTAATAGTCTTGCCTATCGGGCGGAGAGGTCCGTACCTATCTACGGGAGGCTATGATGACATTTAGGCAACTTCCCATCTTTCCCTCCTCATCGTGCGTAGCATTTCAATAACAAGGCTAATCTTTTTCCACTATGTAACGCGCAGATGGCGAGGACTCGTTCTTCAGCTCAGGAGGCGGTGGTGGAGCCGGAGGCACCACCTGATATACCAGTTGCCACAAGAGGTGGAGTTAGAGGTGTCGGCCGAGCGAGAGGTCGAGGTAGAGGACGTGGCCGAGGCAGACGTGGAGTTCAGACTCGTACAGCCGCCCAGCCTAGCGCTAGAGCTGCTAGGGCCACGGGAGTTGTAGATCATGATGATGATACAGAGATTGAGGATCAGCCAGAGGTTCAGGTTGATAAGGGATTTATTCCTACACCGATACTTCAGGATACTATGTTGAGGGTTTTGGGTATCCTACAGACTCTTGCACCACAGGGATCTCCCACGACCCAAGTAACTTCTCATGTTGTCCCACCAGCGAGTACTCAGATGGGAGGTATGCAGACCCCAGTTCAGTTTGTTACTCCTGCTATGCAGACTCCAGAGATCATTGCTGTGGGTAGTGTACCCCAGGTTGCTCAGGCGGGTCGGACAGGGCAGATTGTGGTTCCGGAGGTGAACCAAGTCAGACTTCTTCACTTCACTAGGTTACTGCCCCCGAAATTTGGAGGACTTCCATCAGAGGATCCATGGGCCTTTCTGGATCGTTTCCAGCGGATATTATGTGCTTTGGGATATCTTGAGGAGCATGGAGTTGATTATACAATTTTCCAGCTTGAGGGTCCTGCTCTGACTTGGTGGAATACACTTACTCTAGCTAGGCAGGGCTTGCCGAAGCTGTCTTGGAGTGAGTTTTCTCAGAGGTTTATGGATAAGTTCCTTCTGCGTAGCCAGCAGGATGAGAGGCGCAGGCAGTTCGAGAGGTTGAGACAGGGCCATATGACTGTATCTGAGTATGAGGTTCAATTCTTAGACATGTCTCGTGATGCTCTTGATTTGGTTCGTCTGGAGTCAGAGAAGGTTAGGAGGTTTATTGATGGTCTTTTTGCTACTTTGAGATCTAGTATGGCTTGGGAGATAGAGGCTGGTACTTCATTTGATGTAGCGGTGGATATTGCTCGCCGATATGAGTCTTATAGAGCTCTGGAGCAAGAATAGTTTGAGAGAGATAGTAAGAGATCTCGTGGATATGGTGGACTTCCTATTGCCTCATCTGGAGGCAAGGGATTTCAGGGGAGGTCTTCTGATAGGCCAGCTCAGTCTATGGCTCACAGCTCGAGGAGCACATTTGTACCCCGTCATGAGCAGACTCGATTCTCTCAGCCTTCTCAGCCAGGCCAGTCTGTTTCACGACCTCAGCAGCACGTACCTCGCAGACCCAATTCTGGGTGCTATCATTGTCGTGAGCTTGGTCATCATATAAAGGATTGTCCTAAACTACTTCAGGGAGGTAGTCAGTCTTTTCCTCGATCCCAAGCATCTGTGCAGACTTATGGTACTACATCAGGTTCTCAGCCAGCTAGGAGTGAACCACCGCTAGGCAGAGGTCGTAGGCGTGGTGGTAATGGCCCTTCTAGGGGTGGTCATCAGAGCATTAGTTCAACTCAGCCTCAGAAGCAGTTTTATGCTTTGCCAGTTAGACAGGATGCTGTGGCATCCAATGCAGTGGTTACAGGTACATTTTTTATTTATGACGTGATGCTTATTCCTTGATTGATCCAGGTTCCACGTATTCTTATGTGTCACCTTATTTTTCTTCGGGTTTTAATGTTGATTATATGTGTATTCGTGTTCCATTTTGTGTTTCTACTCCTGTTGGAGAGTCTATTATGGTGGAGGGGTGTATCCTGGTTGTACTGTATCTTTTGGGGGACGTGAGACCATAGTTGGTTTATTAGTTCTGGACATGGTAGATTTTAATGTGATTATCGGTATGGATTGGTTGGCATCATGTTATGCTAGTCTCGATTATCATGCCAAGACTATTCGACTTTCTTTTCCTGGCTCAGTACCGGTAGTGTGGCACGGTTCTTATTTGCCAGCTACACGACGTGTTATCTCATTTTTGAAAGCAAGGCGTATGATGAACAAGGGGTGTTCTACTTATCTTGCCATGATTCGAGACACCAATATGGAGATTCCGTCTCTTGATTCTGTTCCCGTTGTGAGGGAGTTCACTGATGTGTTTCCCGATGATTTGCCTGGACTTCCCCTGGATAGGGATATTGAGTTCGGTATTGATTTGGTGCCCGGAACTCAGCCTATATTTGTTCCTCCATATCGTATGGCTCCAGCCGAGTTGAAGGAGTTAAAGGAGCAATTGCAAGACTTATTGGATAAGGGGTTCATTCGACCTAGTGTATCACCTTGGGGAGCTCCAGTGTTGTTCGTTAAGAAGAAAGATGACTCTATGCGTATGTGCATTGATTATAGGCAGTTGAACAAGGTCACTATCAAGAATAAGTATCCCTTGCTTCATATAGATGACTTGTTCGATCAGTTGCAAGGAGCCAAGTTCTTTTTCAAGATTGATTTGAGGTCTGGTTATCATCAAATGAAGATTCGGGAGTCCGATATCATGAAAACAGCATTCAGGACCCATTATGGTCACTATGAATTCTTGGTTATGTCTTTTGGGCTTACGAATGCTCCAGCAGCTTTTATGGGTATGATGAACCGTGTGTTCAAGCCCTATTTGGACGCATTTGTTATTATTTTCATTGATGACATCTTAGTCTATTCACATAACCGTGAGGAGCATGAGCATCACTTGAGATTGGTTCTTCAGACGCTTCGAGAACGTAAGCTTTATGCTAAGTTCTCGAAGTGTGAGTTCTGGTTGGACTCTGTGGCTTTCTTGGGTCATGTTGTGTCCAGTGAGGGTATTAAAGTTGATCCTAAGAAGATTGAGGCCGTTCAGAATTGGCCACGACCTACTTCTCTGATAGAGATTCGTAGTTTTCTTGGTCTGGCTGGATATTATAGGCGATTTGTGGAGAAGTTTTCATCTATTGCTGCTCCATTGTCCCGCTTGACTCAGAAAGCGGTTCAACTTCATTGTTCAGAAGAGTGTGAGGCGAGCTTTCAGAAGCTAAAGTCATTGTTGACTAGCGCTCCAGTGTTATTTCTTCCTTCTGGAGTTGGAGGGTTCGTAGTGTATTGTGATGCTTCTCGTATTGGGTTGGGATGTGTCTTGATGCAACATGGTAAAGTCATTGCCTATGCTTCTAGGCAGTTAAAAGTGAATGAGAAGAACTATCCGACTCATGATTTGGAGTTAGCAGCTGTGGTGTTTGCTTTAAGGATTTGGAGACATTACCTGTATGGCGAACCTTGTGAGATCTTCACCGATCACAAGAGCTTGCAGTACTTGCTTACTCAGAAGGACTTGAATGGCTGGCAACGTATATGGCTCGAGCTGATCAAAGATTATGATCTTACAATTCATTATTATCCGGGAAAAGCCAATGTGGTGGCTGATGCATTGAGTAGGAAGTCTATGGGTAGTCTTACATTTCTTGATGTTGAGATGAGACCTTTAGCTCGAGAGTTGCAGACTCTATATAATTCGAGAGTGAGATTTGATAGTTCGGACTCGAATCGGGTATTTGCTTGTATGGTGGCTCAGTCTTCCTTAGTTAGCCAGATTAAGGAAAGACAGTTCGAGGATCCTTACTTTCTTGAATTGCGGGGGCGTATTCAAAGTGGAGGATCCCCTCCTTTTGAGTTGGATAGTGATGGTATTCTTCGGGTTGGTGGTCATTTTTGTGTTCCTAATGTTGGTGATTTGAGGCAGTTGATTCTTGATGAGGCTCATAGTTCGCGGTGTTCCATTCATCCCGGTATCACCAAGATGTACCAGGACCTTCGGGAGTTGTATTGGTGGAAGGGGATGAAGAAAGATGTCTTTGATCATGTATCTCGGTGCTTGAACTGTCAGCAAGTCAAGTACGAGCATAGGAGACCTGCAGGTTTAGCCTAGGCACTGCCCATTCCTGAGTGGAAGTGGGAGAGGATTACCATGGATTTTGTAGTGGGCTTGCCAAAGACATTGAGGCATCATGATTCAGTTTGGGTCATTGTTGATAGACTTACCAAGTCGGCCCATTTCATTCCGGTGAAGACAACTGATACATCAAAGAAGTTGGCTCGGATCTTTATTGAGCAGATTGTTCGGCTGCATGGTACTCCATTGTCTACTATCTCTGATCGAGGCTCTCAGTTTACTTCTCAGTTTTGGCAGGCTTTTCAGCGAGAGTTGGGCACTCAGGTCCAACGTAGTACCTCATTTCATCCGCAGACTGATGGACAGTCTGAGCGGACTACTCAGATCTTGGAGGATATGTTGAGAGTATGTGCCTTGGATTTTGGCGGTCATTGGGATGATCATTTGGCTCTTGCAGAGTTTGCTTATAATAATAGTTATCAGTCTTCCATTCAGATAGCGCCGTTCGAGGCATTATATGGTCGCCGATGTCGATCTCCAGTTGGTTGGTTCGAGTCTCGAGACGTTGAGGTGTTGGGTCCTGATATTGTTCGTCAGACTTTGGATACGGTTCGTATCATTCAGGATCGTCTTCGAACTGCTCAGAGTAGGCAAATATCTTACTCGAACAAGAGAAGCCAGGAGTTGGTATTTAAGGAAGATGATATGGTTTTCCTGAAGGTAATACCAATGCGGGGTGTGAAGAGATTTGGGAAGAAGGGCAAGGTGAGCCTTAGGTTCATTGGTCCTTTTAAGATTGTGAAGCGTATTGGTGAGGTTGCTTATCGACTTGCATTGCCAGAGTCTATGCCTGTTCATCCCGTTTTTCATGTTTCTATGCTCCGGAAGTGTGTTCGAGATCCCACTCATGTCATAGAGGTGGACCCTGTTCAACTGGATGTGAACTTAGCTTATGAAGAAGTTTCAGTTGCTATTGTAGGAAGAGACACCTGAAAGTTGAGGTCTAAAGAGATTCCATTAGTAAAAGTGTGATGGCATAACCGTCCGCTTGATGAGGATACTTGGGAGATTGAATCGAGCATGCGGGATAGATATCCCCACTTGTTTGAAGCATCAGGTAAGTAGATTTTAAAGTCCTTGCATTTAAATTTCTCTTATTAATTGTGAGTTATAGCATGTTTACCTCCTTTTCGGAGTTTTTATATTCGTTAAAGTAATTTATCTCCTTGCCGGAGTATTTGATTCATTAGAGTGATTTAGCTCCTTGCCGGAGTGTGTTTGATTTATTATTGAGATCTACCTCCTTGTCGAAGTGGTTGAGGTTATCTTGAGCTTTGTTTGGTGCCTATGCATGGTTTAATATATTGTATATGGTGGTTTTTGGTATTTGAGGCAGGTATTATTTTTTGGATAGTCCAATTTACAAAGGAAACTCTGGCGAAATTTTTGTAAATTTTGGGACTTAGCCAAATTTTGAGTATCTATAGAGTTTGGTGGTGAATGGTAAATGGTTTGGTGTTGGATATATGTGTTTAAATAGATGATTGATATTGGGTGGATCAAGTTCGAGGTCGAACTTGTGTTTAAGTGGAGGAGAATGTAACGACCCCAGAATTTCTACTTATGGTTTAGTCATCTAATAAGTTATTAAGGTTAGAAATGTAAATTTATAAGATGGAAAAATTTACTAGATGACTATTAGATCAATTTGATACTTTATATGTTAATTAGGCTTTATAATAATTGGACAATTCATTAATGGTAAAGTAGTAAAATAGGCCCATATCTTTTGCTAGCCCATATTATTAGGAATATAAAAGACCTTGTCTTGGCATTAGGGTAAAAGAAAAGAAAAACAAAATAAGAACAAGAGCTTTGGATTAAAAAAAATGAATCGGCGGCTGTAGCATCTAATCAAGAGAGCTCTCAAAATATTTTGTTCAATCATCAGGTATTATGAATTGAACTAATCCATTTTTTTGTCCTGGTTCCAACTCTGTTAGTTCATATAGTAGTAGTCTTTAATGTAGGAACTAAGCTTTACCTTATTAGTTTATGATAGAAAACCGAATGGAAACAAATTGAGTAAATAGTAATGATTAAGTTCATGATGACTTGGATTGGTGGTTTAAAGGTGAATTCTAGTTCTGCTGTAGGCATTTCAATGGATTGGAAAGTATACTACTGTATCTACTTTCATTTCTTTCATTTTTTTATGATATTTTATTAAGTTCAATTGTGTTAATGGGAGACATAATGATGGGATGACAACTAATACCTTTGAATGTGTAAATGTGATTTAAACTAATGAAGCTTCTCTGTTTTTCGGTTGTTCTGGTATGCCATCTGCAGGTTCTGTTCAATTCTATTAGGAAGTACTCCCTCCGTCCCAATTTATGTGGCGGTGTTTGACTTGGCACGGAGTTTAAGAAATAGAAGTTGACTTTGTAAATGTTTAAATTTACCCTTGAAAAAGTAAGAGAGAGAAGATTGTAGTAATCAAAAAGTTGTTTGTGGCTTTTAAAAGAAGTAGGGCCCAATAGGGGTAAAATAGAGATAGTACATTAAATAGTTGACAAATAAAAAAATGTGACATTCTTTTTGGGACAGACCAAAAAGGAAAGTGTGACACATAAATTGGGACAGAGGGAGTAATTACTATTTCCTTGTGTGTATGATTTTTCTAGATATAATAGTAATATATTGGGTTCATGTAATGGAATAATGAGCATGTTAATTCACTAGTATTTGAGTGGTATGAAGTGATATTTGGCTCTAAGTTATCCATTTAGTATAATTGAGGTTCAACATCCCAATTCCTATCAAGATCGAGACTTGGTTATATATCTTCTCTCGTATGGTTATGGGTAACGTGATAGTAAGCTCAATTTTGGGGTTTGATCATGTGGGTCCGGGGTTGACTTTTAAGTTGATTTCTTAACCCCTTTAGCTATTATTTAACCATTGGCCTTGGTATTGATTGTATTACGTTCCTTTAATGGAGAAGGAACGTTTGGAGGAGATTCGAAAAGGGAAAACTATTATTGAGTAGCTAATGATCTTCGGATCGAGGTAAGTGTATTTCACTTTCTTGGTGACCATTTACTGATTTATCCCTAGCTTAGTCTATATATACTCCTTTACATTTCATTGTAAGTAGCTAGTTTTGATGAATATTGATATAGCAGTTGCTATTTGAGAGTCTCCGATGGAGCCCGAACCCCGACGTGGGATTTTCAAAGAACTTGTGTCATTCGGTGCTATCATTTGAACATTTTCTTCTTAGTCATTCAATTTGCAAGAAGCGTTGTTCTTCTTGAGGATTGTTGCTTAGTATAGGTGATCTTTGCCTCCGATTCGATCGAGCTTGAGACTAGTTCCTCAATGTTCCTTTGAATCGAAGGAAGAATTGTCTTGCTTCTATCTTTACTTTGTTGTTGTTTTCCGCGTTTCTTCGTTTTTAGCTTAAATCCGGTTTAGCTTGCACCATCTTGGTATCAGAGCAAGGTTTGACTTTTTTCTTACAACCTCAAATCCTGTTCGTTTATTCGTGCGATTGTGTCTTCAGTTTCAACTTTCTTCCTTGTTGTTGATTGTTGTTGCTGTGGTGTGTTTTACCAAAAAAAAAAAAAAAAAGTAGAAAAGGAAAAATTCAAAATTTTGGTTTGAATGTTGGTTGTTTGAATCAAACAACCATTGATTCTTGTTCACCATTATCTGCTGAATCCAACGTGCACCTGTCGTACACAATTGTCGATTAGGGTTTCTCGAAGGTTTTTGGACTGTCTCGACGTGGTGGTGGCTGTTACAAACCCCAGTCGTGTTTTGGTGGTTATTGATGAAGACTGGTGGTTCTTGATTGTTCTTGGGTTGTGCTTTGCATTTAAATTCGAAGTTCTGTGATTTGAGCCACCGTCCGTACGCCGGAAACTTGTTACATTGTAACAGTGTACGGACGAAGTTAAGCTTGTTCTTAGCTCGAAAAGAATCTGGAACTGATTTCCTCCGTCGTTGTTGTTACCGGAGTTGAAAAGCAACCCAAAGTCTATTAAAATTCGTGGTCAATGAACGAAGTTGAATTAATCCGTACGCCGGAGTAAAAGTTTTACTGTTCCATTGAAGAAGAAAGGGGTAAAGTGTATAGATCGAAACCCCAGGTGAAAAATTTTGTCGTCTAGAAAAGGGAAATTGGATAAGGAAAAACCCTATCCGTACCAAGGATGAACCACTTTTGTAAGAACAAGAGTTGGTGTGTTCGAAAGGATTCCGAAGAGGAATCGAAGGGTAGATGTTCCTAAGTTTTCACTTTTCTTGTGTTCGATAAATCTAGTTATTGGATCTCTGGAGTAATTCTTCCTACTCGAGGTCGTACTAACTCATTGAGCTTATAGGAACTTGTGCGTGGGGTGACTGAAGTCCAAATTTTGTAGGAAATTATTTGACTTCCCGAGCGCAGAGTAAATAGTGTCCGTTCCATCGAGTCATAACAATTCACTCTTCCCGAAGGAGACAGTGTAACTTGTCAAATTCGAAGGAACTGAGAGAAGTTGATCAACCGAGGAAGCCATTGGCTACAAGTTGAGTGACAAAAAACCGAACCCATAAATTGAGTGGACCCGACTGCCACCCAACAAAGGTGAGGGAGTGTGTGAGGTGATTTCTAACCTTAACATTTTACTTGGTCTTTGATTTGTGCAGGTACCATGGCTGGAAATGGAGGAGAAGGAAAGGACATTGAGGCGCCCGAGGTGTCGTTAGCCGGTCTCATGGCTGCGATACAAGGCATCAGTGCCGAAGTAAGAGGAGTGAGTGCTCGAGTAGCTCACCTCGAGCAAGGTACTGTGTCCGTTGCCTTGCCTGGGTCCGGCGCTAGAACTAGCAACTCCACTCTGATGAAACCTGAGCAATTTGCTTAGCTCGTTCGACAGCAACGGTTGAAGGACGAGGCTGTTCGAAATGAAGCTTTGGGAAATCCCCAAGCTACACAACACTTGGGCAATCCCCAAGCACACCAACAAAACTTGAACAATTCCCAAGCTGGTTATTAATGCTTGGGCATTCCCTGAGGTGATAGAATGCCAATTCCAATGGCCTGAAGACAAGTTGTGGTCGTTGATGAAGGGGTCGATGAGGGAGAATTTCTCGATGCCAAACCTGAATATGAGCCACCATTTGCTCAACGAAGACAGGCTCAACGAGGTCGTGGAAATATCCGAGGTCGAGGCCGAGGCGTAAATGTTGATCGAAATACTGAGCGTGAGGCTGGTGACTACTATGAAGAGTATCCCGAATAGATCCGAGGTGCTCGAGATTCAAACTTGAACAGTGTCAAGATCACTATTCCACCCTTCAGAGGAACTAGTGATCCAGACCAATATATTGATTGGAAGCTTAAATTGGAGCGAATCTTCAAAACCATTGAGATGACCGAAGAGAGAACAACTGCACATGCAATTGCTTCGTTCGAGGCATATGCATCGACATGGTGGGAGGCTGACAAAAGGTTGAGTCGAAGGAATGCTTATCCCGAGGTCACCACATGGATGCAGTTGAAGAGAGCAATGGATGTTAAGTATGTGAATGCTAAATATCGGCAGGAACAACTTCGAATTGAAACAAGGGTCTAAATCGGTTAAAGAATATCATGATGAGTTCGAGAGAATTCGATTGGCTCTTAATATGGAGGAAGATGACGAGCAAACCATCATTCGATTCAAAAATAGCTTGGCAGGAGATATGTCATCTCAATTGAGGCTGCATGTGTGCCAAACGTTGGAAGATGTGTTTCTTGCTGCCATCGAAGCTGAGAAATAGGTTGAGGACGATAAAGAATACTGGTACCGAGGAGTTAGCGCTTCTACTCCTTTGAACCGAGGTAAAGAATGAAAGAGTCCGAATCCAACAAGTGCTAACACTGTTCGAGATCCGAAGAAACCTTTCGAGAGGGGAGTAACCGTTAACCAACCAAGAGAAGCTGGAGGTATAGTTCAACTTAATTCTCCTAGTGCTGCAAGTATTCAGTGTCACAAATGTAGAGGTTATAGTCACGTTGCAAAGGAGTGTCCGACTCGCAAAGTTATGCTAATGCTCGATGATGGAACCATTCAAGAGCAAACGAGTGACACCGAGGAGGAAAATTTTGAGGAGATTGGGCGAGCTGAAGATGATGATGGTCGTGAAGCTGCCGAAGCTGATCATCCGGAAATGTTTCTTGTAGTTCGAAGGAATTTGAGCTGCATGACTCTTGAATGAGAAGACAACCAAAGAGAAAACCTTTTCCATGCCCGATGTCGAGTGAGGGGGAAAGTTTGTTCGATGATCATTGATTCGGGTAGTTGTGCGAATGTGGTGAGCCAAACCTTGGTTTCATAATTGGGACTACCCACCTTAAAGCATCCCCATCCTTACAGATTGCAATGGTTAAATGAGTGTGCAGAATTGGAGGTCGTCAAACAAGTGTGGATCAAGTTCAAAATTGGAGAATATCAAGATGAGATGATGTTCGATTTGGTACCGATGCAAGCTTGTCATATGCTATTGGGTCGACCGAGGCAGTATGATCGGTCGGTTGTTCATAATGGAAGATCCAACACTTACACTGCTAAGCTCGAAGGAAAGAATTTCATACTCAAACCCTTGTCTCCAAATCAAGTCAGCGAGGAATATAAACGGATGAAGGAGTTGAAAGAAGCGGCCAAAGCTAAGTCTCTGGTTGGGACAAAAATTGTGGCCGAAGACAACAACTCACCACCCGAGGTAAGAAATATCTGTGCAATCGTGCAATTGGATGAGTATCATCAAGGCAACGACAATGGTCGAATGATGATTTGCCTCATGCAAAAGGTTATCTTTCTCAACTCTAATAATGATTTTTCTAAAGATAACCCTTTGCCTAGTGTTGTACAAAGTGTTTTGCAGGACTTCGGAGACATGTTTCACGAAGAAATGCCAGGTGGATTGCCTCCATTTAGAGGAATCGAGCACCAAATTGATTTCGTACTGGGGTCTCAAATCCCCAACAAACCTGCATACCGGAGTAATCCCGAAGACACCAAAAAGCTCCAAAGGCAGGTTGATGAATTACTGAACAAGGACCTTATTCGAGAGAGCTTGAGTCCTTGCGTCGTTCCTGTTATCCTTGTCCCAAAGAAAGATGCAACATGGCGAATGTTCGTTGATTGCTGCGCAGTCAACAAAATCACGGTAAAGTATCGTCATCCTATCCCTCGATTAAATGACATGCTAGATGAGTTAAGCGATTCTTCATGCTTTTCGAAGACAGACCTCAGGTACGGTTACCACTCAATCCGAATGAAACCTGGAGACGAGTGGAAAACCGTATTCAAGTACAAGTTTTGTCTCTATGAATGGTTAGTGATGCATTTTGTCCTCTCTAATGCACCGAGCACATTCATGCGACTGATGAACCATGTGCTCAAACCGTTCATAAATAAGTTTGGTGTCGTTTACTTCGATGACATACTTGTTTATAGTAAATCTATGGATGAACATGTCGAACACCTAAGGTTAGTGCTTGATAAGCTTAGAGAAGAGAAGTTATATGCTAACTTCAAGAAATGTGCCTTTTGTGTCGAGCATGTAGTCTTTCTAGGATTCGTTATGAGCGCTAATGGTGTTGAATTCGATGAGTCAAAAGTCGAAGCCATCAAAGATTGGCCAACTCCAACCTTGGTATCTCAAGTTCGTAGCTTCCATGGTTTAGCTAGCTTTTACCGAAGGTTTGTTCGTGACTTTAGCACTGTGACAGCTCCTTTATCCGAGCTGGTAAAGAAAGACCATCCATTTGTGTGGGGAGAGTCCCAAGAAAGGGCTTTCCAAGAGTTGAAGTGGAGGCTTTGCTCTGCCCCATTGTTGCAGCTCCTTGACTTTGGCAAAGCATTCAAGGTCGAGTGTGATGCATCCGGAGTTGGGATTCGAGGAGTGCTTATGCAAGAATCGAAGCCGATCGCTTACTTTAATGAAAAGCTTAAGGGTGCAACCTTGAATTACTCTACGTATGACAAGGAATTGTATGCCCTCGTTCGAGCACTCGCCCATTGGCAGCATCAATGTTGTAGCTTTCCCTATGCTCATGAGATTCGAAAGCATCAAGTTGATGTACGAAGACGATCCCACGCTGAAAACCGTCTGTGACGCAATCTTGAGTAGCCGAAGGATTGATAAATATCAGTGGCACGATGGCTATCTCTTCAAAAATTGGAGGGTTTGTGTGCCAATGTCATCGTGGAGAGAGCTTTTGGTTCGAGAAGCTCACTCTGGAGGCTTGATGGGACATTTCGGTGTCGACAAAACTCTTAGTATCTTAACCGAGCATTTCCATTGGCCGAAAATGCGACGAAATATGGAAAAGCTTTGCAACGCTTGTCCCATATGCAAGAAAGCTAAATCGAAATCCAACCCTCATGGTTTCTATACCCCGTTGCTTGTGCCTGATCGACCTTGGGTTGATATATCCATAGACTTTGTGTTGGGTTTACCGAGGTCGGGGGGTGGACATGATAGCATCTTTGTTGTAGTCGACCGTTTTTCCAAAATGGCTCACTTTATTCCTTGCAAGAAGTGTGATGATGTGCAACATGTAGCTACTTTGTTATTTCTAATGTGTTGAAATTGCATGGTGTGCCTTGTACTATTGTGAGTGATCGAGACTCGAAATTCTTGAGTCATTTTTGAAAGTGTTTATGGGGTGCCCTCGACACCAAATTACTATTCTCGACATCTCACCATCCTCAGACTGATGGACAGACCGAGGTAGTCAATCGAACCTTGGGATCTTTGCTTCGTGCAATGACCAAAGGAAAGGTCGGAAACTTGGCTGGTCGTTTGCCCATGATGTAATTTGCATACAATCGAACTGTGCATCGAATGATTGGAATGACTCCGTTCGAATGTGTGTATGGTTTTAATCCTTTGATTCCACTTGATTTAACTCCATTGCCTCGAGATTCTATCATTGATTTTGAAGGTACTCTGCGAGCCACTGCCTTGATCGATTTGCATGCAAAGGTGAAGAAGAACCTCGAGGAAGCTTATGCCAAAGGTGAAGAAGGGAGATTGGGTTTGGGTTTACTTCCGAAGGGAACGATGTGAACAATTCCCGAACTAAAGGAAAGGAAAATTGGCTCCTCGAGGGGATGGTCCATTTCAAGTGCTGAGAAAGATCAACAACAATGCTTATGTGATCGACCTTCCTAGTGAGTATAACGTGTCCAACACCTTTAATGTTGCTGACTTAGCTCCTTGTGTTGTAGGTCAAACTTCGGAGGATGAAGATGGCTCGATTTTGAGGATGAAATCTCTCAAGAAAGGGAGGATGATGCAGCCCGAACACATGCTGATCAAGTGTTCAATCCACCGAGGCCAATGACATGAAGCCAAGCCAAGCTGTTGCACGATGTCTATATTCAATTGGCTTGGTCGGGAGAAAGCAACCGCTCCGAAGCAGAGTGGCCGAGCTCAAGAACCGAAGGCTTCATCTATAAGCTTGAGCTCGAAGAAGGGAATGATCAAACCCAAACCGAGCACACAACCTAATTGAAGAAAGAGCGACCGAAGTCAGCTTAAGCCGAGTCAAGAGCATCGAAGTCAAGAGCTCCAGCTGAAGTGTTCGAATTTCAAGTGTTCGGTTGAAGGAGTAACCGAACACTCAGATATCCAGCCCTGCGTGTCTTACTCCTACTGGTCGCATGTGACCATTTACTGATTTATTCCTAGCATAGTCTATATATACTCCTTTACATTTCATTGTAAGTAGCTAGTTTTGATGAATATTAATATAGCAGTTGCTATTTGAATGTCTTCGATGGAGCCCAAACTCCGACGTGGGATTTTCAAAGAACTTGTGTCATTCGATGTTATCGTTTGAACATATTCTTCTTGGTCATTCAATTTGCAAGAAGCGTTGTTCTTCTTGAGGATTGTTGCTTAGTATAGGTGATCTTTGCCTCCGATTCGATCGAGCTTGAGACTAGTTCCTAATGTTCCTTTGAATCGAAGCAAGAATTGTCTTGCTTCTATCTTTACTTTGTTGTTGTTTTCCGCGTTTCTTCGTGTTTAGCTTAACTCCGGTTTAACTTGCACCACTATAGGAGTGTTAGTTAGTTAGTGATTAATTACAACTGTTAGTTAGTGAATTTACCACAGTTAGTTAGGTGGTTATCTAGTTGGTAGTTAGGTTCTTCTTCTTCTTCTATATATAGTGATGTACTGATGAGTTTCTGATAAAATGGAAATGAAATCTTCTCTCTAGAAATATCCTCCCTCTCTACTTTCTATCTCTAGATTCTTACTCTGATTTTTTATATGGTATTAGAGTCATTACATCGAAGCTCGATTCACGCTCAATTCTTCTAGATTCTTCTCTTCTAAACGCTAGATTCTCATTATGCAAAGACTGAAGATTAATTTCAATGGCGGATCTAGAAAATACCAGAGAAACTATAGTGATAGAGCATAATCATCCACTATATCTTCATCCCTTTGACATGCCTGATTCAATTTTGACTTCAGTACAACTCACAGGTTCTGAAAACTATTCTGTTTGGAGTAGATCGATGTTTATCACTCTTAAGGCAAAAAGAAAGTTAGGGCTTGTATTAGGAACTCATAGAAGTGTGATTTTGACGAGTCTTTGGGGGAACAATGGGAGAAATGCAATGCATCTGTTCTATCATAGATTATAAATACAATTTCTAAGGAATTGTTTAGTGAAGTAGTGTATGCTTCAAATGCAGCTGATGTTTGGGCATATTTAAAAGAACGATTTGATAAAATTGACGGAGCAAGGACATATCAGATTCACAAAAATATTTGCACAATTTTGCAAGTTAAACTCTTTATATCAACATATTTTTCAAAGCTGCATTTACTATGGGATGAATTTGATGCTATGGTTCCTCCGCCATCATGTAATTATGATAATAAAAAATTTATGTTGATCATTTGCAATACTTGCGGTTGTTTACCTTCCTGATGGGATTGAGTGAGTCTTTTAGTCAAGAAAGGACCCAGATGCTCATGATGAACCCCTTACCCACTGTGAATAAGGCACACTCCTTGATAATGTTGGATGAGAGTCAATGAGTGACAGCAGGTACCTATACAGGAGAAATAAATGATTCTATTGCACTGTATGCTGGAAAAGTCATGTTAACTCTAAGTCTAGAAAAAACTACTACTGTGATTATTGCAACATAAGAGGCCACACTAGGGAAGGATGCTGGAAGCTTAATGGATATCCAGAGGATAGAAAACCTATGAAATCTGAATATCAGGAGAATAATAAGCCACGCAAGGACAATGGCTATAGACCATGGCCTAACAATGGTTGATACAGAGAAGGGAAAAATGTTTCTAACTATGCTAGTAGAGCAGGTCCTAGCACAACAAATAGTCATATAACTATGCTGGTAGAGCTGGTCCTAGTACAACAAATCAGCCCTATAACTATGCTTGTGGAGTTGGTCCTAGTACATCAAATCAATTCTATATGGAGATAATGCAGATGCTTTCAATATAGTTGGACATCAACATTAAGTGCGCACAAGTGACACCATATACCTTCACACCAGAACAATTTCGTCTGATTTTGCAGCTGTTAAATAGGGAGAACAATGCTGAGACTGCAGCTAATATGGTAGGTATTACTACTGCTCTTTTAGCTAGTGATGAATCAAACATGTGGATGGTTGACACAGGGGCTTCTAGTCATATGACCTCATCATTGAGTATGTTGAACACTATGTCTATAGCAGAAAAAAACAATAGCAAGAGGGTACATTTACCTGATGGAAGTACAACTTCTATAACTCATGTTGGAACTCTTAAATTGAGGAATGAATATCAATTGAATAATGTCCTAGTGGTGCCAGATTTTAAGTATAACATTCTTTCTGTCTCCAAACTAACAAAGGAACTACATTGCTCAGTGACATTTTCTCTTGAGTTTTGCATATTTCAGGATCTCTCCAATGGGAAGATGAAGAGGATTGGTAGAGCAAAGAATGGATTTGTTTAAGCATAACTATATAGCTTAACTAGTGTTAGTTAGTTAGTTAGTGATTAATTACAACTGTTAGTTAGTTAATTTATCACAGTTAGTTAGGTAGTTATCTAGTTGGTAGTTAGGTTCTTCTTTTTCTATATATAGTGATGTACTGAAGATTTTCTGATAAAATGGAAATAAAATCTTCTCTCTACAAATATTCTCCCTCTCTACTTTCTCTCTAGATTCTTACTTTGATTTTCTATAAGACCTGTTCTTTTTAGTACTCATTTTAGTATAATGTAAAACTTTTATTAGATGCAAAAATTAACTAAAGTTTCTGCATGATTTGTCTACAAGATACCAAAGACATACGATAAACTAAATTATAATTTCTTACATTTTACTCCATCTAGCTATCTCATTTATGTAACACCAATTTTCTCTCATTTTGAAACATTCCAAATGATTGGCACTAATGCTTCACTAGTAATTTATGATATTATATTAATTCCACATCTTAGAAAATTCAAACTCATTACTATTCAAATTTTATATTTTGACATGATATCTAATCTAACTCATCAACTGTTCTTTTAGTATTTTATTAGATTACCACCATTTTAAATACATATGAAATTAACATGATCTTATATATTGCTCACTTCAGCATTACTACATTTAAGTATTGGAACAGATGTGACTAAAGAGTGAGTTTTCTTTTATTATTGAAGAATTACACATAATCCATGAATACAAAGTTCGCCCCAAGCTTTACCGTATTTGTTTCACTAGTCGACAACATAATCACATGTATTAACAGGAACTGTAAAGATTAATACACAGTCTAAGTCGTAATTGCTTACAGAATAGTTCCAGAATTCGTGGAAGGCCGTTTTCATTCTTCGCAGGAATCTACCATTGTAGTTCTTCACATAAAAAAGGAGAATTTTCTTCTGTTCTTTTTTCAGTATCCAGAAGAAAGTCGGGTAGGGAAGGAAAAGAAAAAAGATGCGTATTTTTCTGATTTTAAAAGTTCCTACTAATGGGACTTCTTTTATTTTTCCAAATAGACACAACCTTTCAACAATATTCAATGGTTGTGCCTTTTCCTTTTTCCTTATTATTTTTGTTATTTTATATATATATATATATATATATATATATATATATAAAATTTATTTGGATGTGGATCCGGGTTGCCCTAAATCCAATTTCCCACATCTCTTACTCACATATGATGGGACAACTCTCATTCCTGTTCTGTAACTTCCATACATAACGACTAAACCGTGTGACCAATGCATACTTCGAGAGCTCGGTTGCTATACATCTGTTAGGAATCTATACAATCTCGACTAACGGAACCTTGGAGTAGATTGCAGTATGCAGTACCCTAGATCATTTTTCACATTCGCATCTCTCACTATCTCTTTGTATTAATTTGAGTTCATCATTATGTTATTATGTTCTTGTCTCAAAGACAAACATAATGGGCGTACCAATGAACACAATTAATGTGATAATACTCAATGATCTTCCTCGCCTCAGGAATCTCTTAATCTCAATATGCTTTTCTAGAAATGTCCCGCCAGACCGAATCATCCATGATCTCCTGGCAACACTATAATATAGCAAACACCAAATTGAATCTCGAAAAACTGATCAAAGTCATGAGGGTACAGAAAAAAGAAAATTACTTATAGTTTTTAGGGCTTCACATGATAAACAAGTAGAGATTAAACTTGTATCGCCCATAGGTCACTTTATGCATATGTGGTATGAATCACGTATCACAGTATTGACTCATTTCCCGTGGAGCACATGTCTTCGCAAATTAAATACTGTGCAGATGATAGTTCTGACAACCTATGTCTAATTTTGAGTTCACAAATCTACTCATATATTTAATCTTTTAGAACTCACATCTGGCATTAAGATAGACTCACATTTAATCAAATATGATTAACCAAAAACCAAGAGACATTCTTATTATAAACTTCAAGCTCTCTATTATTTTCACTTCTGATAATAATAAGTTTATAACTGTTTCATCTCTATTAGTCACCAAGATAATAGAGGCGATTACCTTTATGAATAGACCAATCTTTTTGTCTGTCCGACATACTTCAAATTTATGTACTAAACATAAAAATCATTCTATGTATATAAACCAACAACAAGAAATTTAGGCTTAAACTACATTAACTTCAAATAATACAGTTTTATGTTGCTTGGGAAAATTTAAGATATGAATACATCGACATCTACGCAAAGCCAATGACTTCACATATCATCCATAATCACCAAATGCTATGGGTTTCACTATCGTATCTACTATATTATAATGCATAAAGATGTATTTCATGTTCACTTTTCAATCTACAACTATGTCTCTAACAAAATTATACTTTATATCAATATGTTTTATCTTCCAATCAATACTTGGGACTTTTTTGTGTAAGCTATTGAGACTTGACTATCACACTTGATTGTCACTAATTCAATAGCACTATCAAACACCCTAAATTTATCATACAGACGTTTAAGCTAAATAGCTTCTTGCACAGTTGCTGAAAGCGCTACAAATTCAGCTTTCTTTTATAAATAAGGTTGATGATTGTTTCTTGCTACAAAAACAATATACACATCGCTATTGTTTATCAAAGAAGACATATTTAGATTTGGATTTTCTCTCATCTTGATCTCGTTCTCAATCATCATAATTATAGCCTTTGAGTAATAGATCCTTTCCTTAACAATACAAGGATAATCGATTGTGCGTTTGAGATACCTCAGTATCCTTTAACTTCTTTCCATTATTCATTTTCTAAGTGAGATTAATATCTGCTAACTAGAATAATAGATATCAAGCTTCATGAGACATATCATATTCTTGTGGATCCACGAGGACACATCCTCCCACTTGAAATGCCGCTTCTAGAAATAAGAGTATTAATGGATTTGCACTATTACATATTAACTGGTGCAAGAAAATTTCTTAATATAGGATTTTTCTGAAAGAGACAACAATTAATTTGAACGATCTTTAAAATCTGAACTTCAAGAATTCCCCCATATTTTTTCTACATTAAGTCTTTCGCATATTTTGAGAACACATTTGTTCTCAATGGCGCACAGACCCATTGGCCGTAAATCTTAGCAAAAAGGCAAGACTTTCCATTGACCCCTGCTCGATTTGCCAACACTTGAACGACAAGTGTTGGCAAAAGGCAACACTTGCCGCACTTCGTCGTAAGTCTTGGCAATTTACCCCCTTCCAGTTTTCCCTACATTCTCGCCATATAACTTGAAATATTGGCAAAACAGCACTTGCACTTGAAGTATAGTCAATTGCCAAGACTTACAAAAAATTTTCTTTGAAGTCTTGGCTCTGGACTAAATAAAGGCATTTTGCTAAAACATTTCTTAGCGCGGGCAATTTTGTAAAATCTTTTGAACAAAGGTGAATTTGATGAGTAGCCAGTTTTTGAACCACTTAAAAAGAAATAGTCAACAATTACAAGCTTTTAAGAAAATAACCATACTTTTAAAATAAATAATTTTTAAGACTAGCCACAGAAAAAAAATGTTGAACAAAACTCCAATAAAATTTCTTAATTTTGTTCAAAGTTCCAGAAAATTATATTGGAGCTTCATATTTAAAGTCTCCGTAAAATTTACTGAGATTTCTGAACTAAAACTACTTCATTTGCCAGTAAAATTTACTGAAACTTCATATTCAGCACTCCCCAGTAAATTTTACTAGGATATTAGTTCATAATTCCAGTAAAATTTACTGGATTTTTCTGTGTTTCTTAAAAGTGAATATTCTAAAAAAAGTTTTCAAACACTGGCTAGTTTTCATTTAGCATAGTGCAAACTAGCTATGGATCTAATTTTTTACTTTGAACAACTGAAATATACTATGGCCAATGTATGATATTGCATATACATGTTTAGAATTGAATAGGTGATACTAGGAGCAGTTTGAAATCTGCACTATGCTAGAAATTAAGCAAGAAGAAACAGAAATGGACTATGCTAATGAGAACTGCAGGAATTTCATGCAGGAGCCTATTTGTATTTCGCCATTTAAAGTGTAACCACTTCGTTACAATATAAAACATAACATTTTTTGGTCTAAGAATTTCCCAAAATTTTTATCCAATATCCCATAAATTGAGATTCTGAGAATTTGTCCCCATTTAAAATGGTTTAGCAAAATGACCTTTCAAGTTATGTAAAAGAACGTGTGAAGAGGTCAAAAGATAAGTGTTGCCTAAGCAAGATATTCAATGGCAAGTGGTGCCTAGGAAACACTTCAAGATTTCTAAGAGAATGACGGAAGAGATTCAATGGCAAGTGTTGCCTAAGCAAGAGGGAACAAAGGGATGTACTCTCTCTTAGCAATACTTACAAGAAAGAGAGGACGACGATACATGCATCATTCTAAGATTCATAAGGTAATTTTGTCCGGAATATAATCATTGAATCTAGGCGCAGGTCAGTTTTGCTAAACCATTGTTACGCGAATCAAAAAGGCAAAACACTTGCCCCATTTCATAGTTTTGTAAATATCCCAAGATTATTGCAGAAATATGACACCATAAACAATGGTTTACCTTTTTGACCGCGCTTAACAAGGTTTTGTTACCCCTGTTACGTTTAATGAAAAAATTCTGGACAGAAATACCTCTATCACTCTTTTGGCATTGGGTCATGACTTGACCTTTGACCCATCTCTATTTGCAAACACTTCCCCCTGAAGTATTGGCAAACGACAACACTTGCCAATACTTGGTTGTAAGTGTTGGCAAAAGGCAACACATGTCCCTTCCAATCTCTTCCTGCATTCTCTCCATATAGCTTGAAGTATTGGCAAGACAACACTTGCCTTTGACCTCTTGCCTAAAAATCAATACTTGCAAATTTATGCTTTGAAGTCTTGGCCCCATACCAACATAAAGATATTGTGCTAAAACATTGTTAAATAGGGGAAAACTTGAAAAACCACTTCTTATGGAGGGCATCCGGTGAATATTTTTGGAATTTCAGACTATTGTGTCTTAATTTAACTTCATATTTTTTTATTTAAAGTTGAGTCAACCTCATGTCATAAGTTTGAAATGGGCCACAAGCCCACAACTCTAGGGGTGTTCATGGGCCGATACGGTTCGGGTTTGAGCTTATCGGTAATGGTATATCAGTTAACAGTATGTAATTATGTAAAACCAATACCGTACCAATAAGCTATCGGTTATCGGTTCTTAATGGTTCGGTAGTTAACGGTTTGGTAATTGGTACACCGAAGTAATGCGTGAATTCTTGGAGGATGGTTGTCAATAGATAATATTTTTTAATTAATATGAATAACCACTAAAATAATAGACAAATCATCTACACAAACTAAGTAAACAAGTGCAATCAACAAGTCTTAATAATATTCTAACATAACACAAAATAATGAAATAGAAAAAGAAAAAATAAGAAAGTCTGATCAATGATCCGAGAAAATAAAATTAATTATAAAATAGGCCGGACTCATTAATTAAAGTGTATGAGTATTAACATATAACCATAAAAAAAAAAAATAATAATTGAAGTTTAACCTATAAGTTAATATTGTAAATTAAGAGTTTAAATGACTTAATAAACTAATAATAAATAAAATAAAATATATAAAAATTATAAAAAAAATCTTATTGGTTATCGGTATGGTAATGGTAAAGATATATAGAAACCGTTACCCTACCGATATCTTATCGGTATGGGAAATTAATACCATTATCAAACGAATAACCATTATACCGATACCGTTATGCTTATCAGTAGTGGTAACGGTTCGGTTATCGGTACCGGTTCGGTTTTGCACACCCCTACACAACTCACGCTACTTTCAAACCTTTGAAGTTAGGTTTTGTCAAGAAGCAAGTTGACTAAACGGCTAGAATTTAAACTTTTTAGACCTGTCGATTGTTCTCTATATGTCGATACTAAAAACAGTTGTTCTCAAGATCTCAAATTGTCTTCACATCATGATTGGCAGATAATATCGACAAATGACACCACCTGAGCATTTATGGTTGTATGTTAACTTCTTTCAACCATTCTCTCATCTTCTCTCCTCTCCTCTTCTCTCGGTCTCTCTCCCTGCCCCTCCTCTCCCCCTCTCTCACACTCACTCTTAGGTAGGGTTGTGTATTTTTCGGTTTAAACCGATAAATCGAAACAATAAAAAGCTATTGGGTTATTGGTATTGGGTTATCAATTATTTAACGGTTTGCCAAATTTTTTTATTGAACTATTGTTTTGGTTGTCCGTTTTGTGCATTTTCTTATCCGTTAAATCGATAACCCAATAAGATTTTTTAATTTACTATCTTGCACTTATGTATATTAAAATGGTATACTTATTCACTCTTAGTTGGAACTTGGAAACCTCAAACCCTTCTTTTACTTGTATAGCTTTCAGCTCACCTCCTCTATTTTAAACACTGATTTCACTCCTCGCATTCTCCATTAGTTTATAGAATAATGAAGTATAGTTGAATCTGTTGTTGGCTGCTGCTTTGAATATGACAAATGCATTAAGAGGTACTTGAATTTGTTGTGAAAATGAAGCCAATTTTGTATTGGATGCAATCATTTAAAACGTGATTATTTTACAATTATTAGGGATGAGTTTCTTAATGGTTAAACTAAAAACCTAACCGATACTAACCTAAAATCAATAAATCAAAAACCGATAGTTGATACTTTATTGGTTCGATTATTGATTTAGCACTTTTAAAAATCATAAACCGATAAGGTCCTAAACCGACCGATAAACACTCTACTCTTAGCGACCTCTCATCCTCCCTCTCCTCTCACTCTCTTTCTTTGCTCCGTCTCTCTCCTCTAAGCCTTCTCCTTCTACTTTCTATCTACTCTCCACCCGCCCCCCTTCTGTCTCTCTCTCTAGGTTTAACAATTTCAACATCCTAATTTCTGTCGTACTGTTCGATCTGAAATTTTTTTGTTCGTATTTAATTGGCAAGTGACATTACTACTAACGATTCATAATTTATTCATTTTTTTATAGTATGAAAATGTTTTACTGTTTATTTTTCTAATAGTTTCTTTCGGTACACCTATTTTCTTTTTATATTTCAGAACACCATCAATATGGATAACAAACAAATTTTCTAAAATGTGGAGCAATGCCTCGGCGATGTTAGTTTTCAGAGATGAGTGATGACTAATTCATTGGTTGATTTTTAACCATTTTGATTTGTTTTTTCTAGAGAAATTAACATCAAACACACTCCTTTTAGATTTCAGGAGTATTTTTAACAAAAAAAGTTTTCATGTGCAAACGAATATATTTAGAAAATAAGATTCTTTATAAATCTAATGATCATCGTACCTTTTAATAAAATACTTCTTATTTCAGAAGAATCTTTAACAATAAAAGTTCTCATACGCAAATGGTACATTAAGAAAAGTTTGAACACCCATGTACAATTGATGCAAAATGTTCCATTACTCAAAACAGGTTGGAAATCGAATAAATTTTGTGATTGGCTTTTGCTAACGGAATGAATATCCCTTTAACCCAAGGAAAATAAAAAAAAAATTTATTTTCTAACCTGTTAAATAGTTTTTCGTATCTGCTTTCTGCGATTAATCATGTCCTCCTTCTTTCATTCTGCTTTTACTTTTTTTCTTTTTTTCCCTTAGGACCACTGTTACTTTGTTCGTACCAGTTCACTTTTCCGTAATAGTAACTTAATTAAAGGTAAAATGAGCCACTTTACTAGTCTCTTATGGAAATAAAATAACCTTTAGTACTTTATTTTCAGTTATCTATTTAACTTATAACGACTGACGTAATAGAAAGGGCTAATTCCTAAACGTGATAATTGTTGGAAATTGGATTTGAGGCACTCAGTGGGTCAACCCGGATCCACAATATATATATATATATATATATATATATATATATATATATATATATACACCCACATGGGTGCCCCAAATCCATGTAGATCTTGTTATATATATAATAATAATAATAAATAATAAGAAAAAAAGCACAACCATTGGATATTGTTGAAAAGTTGTGTCTATTTGGAAAAATAAAAGAAGTCCTATTAGTAGGAACTTCTAAAATTAGAAAAATAACACATCTTTTTTCTTCCCTACCCAACTTTCTTCTGATCACTGAAAGAGGAACAGAAGAAAACTCTCCTATTTTATGCGAACAAATACAATGGTAGATACCTGCGAAAAACGAAAGCGGTCTTCCAAGAATTCTGGAACTATTCTGTAACCAAGTACGACTTAAACTGTGAATTAATCTTTACAGTTCGTGTTATTAAATGTGATGTGTGTCTTTCTATGATATTACATAAAGTTTAAGGTTTATGTGTGTATATGTGAACAAGATAGTGGCACTATAACAAAATTTGAATCACATGATGTTGCATATTTCTTAGCTAATATTTTTTCTAACTAGGGTGAGACAAGTTATGACTTGCTTCTTTATAAAACTGTGGACCAATTGCTTCCTCTATTGTTAGTTAAATAGATTGAATAAGATTCACTTTGGTGATAATGAATTTGTTCCATGTAACACCAAGATGGCTAAAAGAATTCATTCAATATTGTTGGTCCCCGTGGGAGTAACTATAAATTGATAAATCAATTTTATCAATCTCAACCTCGACGAATGAGTCGTCTCCACTATTCCCCGTCGTCGATTTGAGATTGAAAGAGAAGCATATATAGTTACTCCACAAGATGAGTAAGAGAAACAAAAGATAAATGAGGGTCTTAAATATCCTGCTAAGGATAAGCACCTAGAAAAATAGAACACGAAATGGAGTTAGTGAAACCAAACCAACAGTTGGAATTGGTTGATCTACTGCGACAAGTATTGACTATTGCCAATACTTGAAGGGATAAGTATTGAAAAGTGGAAAAATATAAAGGCAAGTCTTGGCCTCGGATTATTTTCATTAAATTTTAACGGGGGGCATTTTTGCAAACCATCTGTTAGCGCGGGCAAAAATGCAAACCATTGCTTCTCGTGTCATATTTTTGCAAATCAGCCAATTACTTTCGATAATCAAGACCAAAGAATTTCACTACATATACCCCTTATCATTGGTTATGGTTTTTTGTCCCCACTTAAGAATGGTTTAGCAAAATGACCTCGGTAGGCAACGCTTCACGTTATAAATTTACAAGTGTTCCCTCGGGGGAAACACTTCAAGTATAAATTGCAACTTCAAATTATCTGGGGAGAATATTGACAGAGATAAAAGGTCAAGTGTTGCCCCGTGGGTGCACTTGTCAAGTTAATGAGATCATTCTTATAAAACTACTTTAAGCGAGGTCAATAAAACAAACAGTTGCCTAAGGTGTCATAGTTTTCTAAATTAGACCCTAGAGTTGGGCTGTTCATCATTTTCACGAGTCTCTTGACTGTCCAAACGAATGTGCGATTATGAACTCTTAAAGGGGAAATTTATGCTCCACCAACAATGGGTGTCTATTAGATAAAAAATAATTTCATGTATATTATGTACGTAATAAATACATATTCTATGCATAATGATTATGACGGCTATTTCTGTAAGGTTCTCTTTTTTAAAGATGACTTCGTGATAGTAAAAACTTATTCGCATTCGTTGTTACACCAAGTTATCAAATGTGAGGCTTACGGACTGTGATCAATAAGCTAGTCTAGCAACTGATTTGAGTTACTACCTATCTAGAGTTCGGTGATTTAATTAAATAAAATTATGTATTAGTTAACTACGATTAAGTTATAGAATTCTATGTGCAAAACACATGGTATGCATCAATTTGGTTTGGAGTGTGGTGGAATATTGTGTACTTGGAAATATCAGCTGTAATGGTTCAGGTGTAGAACTTTGCATCAACCACTATAAGAGACTTGAGCAACACTTGCCTTATAATTCCTTTGTTTATTTTTCTTCTATGTTCTAGGAATATACTACTATTAGCAAGCAATTCCACCATCCCAGATCACAATATATATAGTACTCCACATAAGTCAAAAATCAGAATTATTCAGCAAACAAACCTTGTACTCTTCAATTATGGAGATCATTCATGTACTTCTAGATATGTAAGGTAACTCCATCACTAAATAACCACTCAAATTTATCATTTCACACACATTTATCCTTCAAAATATATTGATTTCTTACTATAGTTTACTGTTATTTTTTCTGTTTATAATTGTCGATCCAAAAGAGAGAAGAATCACTCAGAATGTTATGAGGATCTGCTACACAATATATCTGAAACTATTTGGTTTCTATACTGCTTTTTTAGTTTTTACTATCACGGACTATCCCCATGTGCTTTCTATTTGGTTTTAAATATTTTTTGTTGATTTGGCTGGATAAGAAGACAACACTCGACTTGTTGAGGCATGTGGCCTACTAGAGTTTCTCAAATCCTAAAATGAGTAATATTGCAAAGAATCCCCCTCATCATATTGTTATATGCTTGAAGATATGACGCTCTAAGGAACATTATCCTCATCTCTAAGTTCACCTTCTTTTTTAGGGTCATTGGTTTCACCAATTATGACGGAAAAGAAGTACTCGCCCCATTTCATTGTATCAAACGGACCGCATATGACTAGGCATGATGTTAAAAAAAATTTATTTTAGAACTTGTGATATTAAATATATCATGATATTTTTTAAGGCTGCCGAAACATTGATATTTGGCTATTTTACCTATATTTTCAGGGTATTTTCACCATGTTATGATAGTATGTCTAAGATGTTATAAGCAAAATTGTTAATATTTGGTGCTAATTGAGTTGTTTGGTGTTGTAGGACTTGAACATGGTGAATTGAGCGGAAAAAGTGCTATTTTTGGAGTTACAAATGAAGATGTTGAAGAGTTCAAGTAATCCGTGTGCCACGCGAGTGACACGGGAAGAAATAGAGTCTTTGCTTGAGAATTGATTAAAAATTTCAGCGCATTTAGGCCAAATACGCGAGCACCACGCGAGCTGAATTGCCTGCAGAAATTTGGTCCGCGTGGCACGCGGGTGCCACGCGCAGTACAAGGCTGATGGGCGAAAAAATAAGGCTATTTTAGTACTTTTGCTCAGTTTATTACAGGGTATAAAAGCTTCTTTTGCCTCCATTATGAAGGAGACACTGGAGAAGAAGCAAAAAGGAGGCTAGAGCTTTGGAGACTTCAAGAACATGAGTTTTTCTAAATTCTTCCTTACTTTTTGTGATTTATTCATTCATGATTTATTTTGATATGACTATCATGAACATAAGTGGCTAAATTACCCATTCTAGGGTTGATTGAACCACTCCAATACTATGTGAATTGATTAATTGATTTTGATGAATGAAATTTGATTATTCTTCCTATCTAAGTATTTACGTTTTGTTTGCTAATTGATTGGAAGGGCCCCCAATTGATTGCTCCCTTTATCCTTGTGCGTTTAGGAATAAATTCACGAGTTAGGGTTAAATGCTTAGCAATATTTCAGCCTAAAACCAAGGAATTACTTAGGTTGTCAATAGGGTGAGTTGTGACCACCGAGCCCGATTGTGAACCATACTTGTAGTCATAGCTAGTGCACGGAAGTGGTTAGTTGTGAATTTGGAGCAAGTGTTCAATAGGAAGAACCAAGTTGAATTCGTTGATTCATTAGTCAATCACATAGGTAGGAGTCAGTGTAAATCAATTCTAGGCTTTTAATATCCTTGCTTGATTACTTTTGATTATTTTGCTATTTACCTTATTGTTATTTAGTTTCTATTTTAAAACCATCATTAAAATATAAACTCTTGAAGTTGGTTGATGAAATACTTATGTTCAGGCAGACCCCGCTCGAGACTCTGCCAGAAGCTTGGGAGAGGTTCAAGAGCTGCTTGCGAAAGTGTCCCCATCATGGAATTCCTGATCAGATGTTAGGACAAAGAATTTACATGGGCATGAGTGATCAAATCAAGTGCAATTTAGATGCAGCTGCTGGAGGAGCATTCTTGAGTAAAACATTTACTGAAGCAAAAGCTCTCCTCGATACCATGGCTCAAAATTCAGGTTGGTTGACTAGAGATGCATCTGCTGGTTCAGGCCCAAAGGTTTTGGCTGCTGGAATTGATAATGGGGTTGAAGAGCAAATGTCAAGGCTGCAGACTACGCTGGATGTGGCTTTGAAACAATTTAATGAAAACATGCTGAAACCCGTTAACCAAGTGGACACACCTGATCCTGGTAATTTTGCTGACTCTGATTTATTGGGTTATACTGAAGATGTCAATTTTCTGAATTATGAGCAGAGGCAGCAATACAATCAGCAGGCTCCAGTTAGACAGGCACAACAACCAGCTCCATACAACACTGTCAGACAGCAGGGACAACAAGTTCCTTACCAGAGACAAGCAGCTTATAATAACCAGCAGGTAGTATTACCTACACATCAAGCTAATGATATAGCTGACATTAAGAGTATGGTGCAGTCCATGGTGGGAGTACACAAGAAACTGCAAGATCAAGTTACATCCCATGACATTGCCATTAAGGGAATAGAGACACAGTTGGGACAACTAGTCATTGCTCTGAACAATAGACCTCAGGGTACCTTGCCAGGAGACACAATGGTAAATCCTAAGGATCCAAATCCTTATCAATTGATGGCAGTCACTTTGAGGAATGGCAGAGACTTGGACAAGAAGCAAGAATTAGCTAAAGGAGCACTACCTACCATGCCAAACATTGAGCCTGCTGATGACTCTGCCAAACTGGCTGGCAATGATCATGCTGAGAAAGAAATCATTCCAAAACCTTTCCCTGGTATTGAGAAGGTAATTGCTAAAGAACCTAATATAGAATCTGATAGGGTGGTTTAACAAGGTAAAGTGTCAAAGGAGCAGAACTCCAAGGCAAAAATACCACCACCTCCTTTTCCTCAAAGGTTGGCAAAGCAACAAAAAGGTTTGAAATTTAATAAGCTTTTTGATTTGTTGAAACAATTGAAGCTTACTATGCCTTTTATGGAAGTTATGCGAGAGGTCCCTGGATACGCTAAATTGTTAAAAGACCTTTTGTCTAAGAAGGTTGACTTTAATGAGGTAGAGATGGTCGAGTTGAATAAGGTGTGTAGTGTTGTCATCACAAAGCCTGTTGCTAAAAAGAAGCAAGATCCTGGTAGTTTTACAGTCCAGTGCTCGATTGGTGATCTCACAATTGGTAAGGCCTTGTGTGATTCTGGTGCAAGCATTAATCTGATGCCGCTGGAAGTATACAATAAGTTGGGTTTGACTGGCATGGGAGAGACTTCAATGCGAATCTAGCTGGCAGATAGAAGACAAAAGCACCCAGTTGGAATAGTTGAGGATGTACTTGTGCATGTGGGTAGTTTCATGTTTCCAGTAGATTTTGTGGTTCTTGACTGCCCCGTTGATAAAGATGTTCTAATTATCTTAGGCCGTCCATTCTTGGCTACTGGTAGAGCAGTGATTGATGTTGATAAGGGAAAGATGACCTTGAAGCTGTATGATGAAGAAATAGCTGTTGATATTGGCAAAATGCTGAAGGGACATTGTGATGATGTGAATTGTTCGTGTGTGCATACATGCGAGCCTAGATGAGCCATGGGTTGAGTTGATTGAAGTCGTGCCACGACTTTAAAGAAGGCGCTTCTCGGGAGGCAACCCGTGTTTGTAATTGTAAACAAAAGAAAAAAAAATACAAAAAGAGTCGTGCCACGACATTAAATAAGGCACTGCGTGGAAGGCAACCCACGATTTTAGTTAGTATTTATTATTTTACTATTTTTTATTTTAATTATAGGGTATTAATGTTTGATTGAGTTTTGTAGGATTAATTGACAGTGGCAAACTTCATGGAATATGCGAAGTGAATCGAGAGGAGTATGCCGAAAAATGACATGAAACGAGGTGAGTAACTGTGAGAATGAGAAGAAATTGGAGCTCGTGGCACGCTAATACCACGCGAGATTTTTGGCTTGAGGCTCGTTTTAGTCTCGTGCCACGAGATGAACACGCGCAACTTTCTTGGTAGAGCACGAAATATACAGCTCATGGAGGCTCAAAGACGAGCCCACCACGTGAATTTAAACTGATCAGGTATGTATTATAACTTAAACTCACCCGTTTAATTAACACAAAACACGTACCTTTCATAAAATGTTTCCTCTTCCCCATAATCAGTTTACTACCACGCTTTCCCCACCCTCCCATCCCCTCAAACCCTTCACCTGTACAACCCACCACGCTGAAGCTGCCGCTGCAGGCAGCCACCACCGCCGAACTCCGACGATCAGGTATGCTTCTCTCTCTCCTCCTTTCACTTTCTCTGATTCTCTCTCCCTCTTCAACCCCAGTCACACCCCCACTCCCGTTCCCATCACACCCCCCCAGTTCCCCTCCCCTGGTCATCCCCTCCCCCGGTCTCGTACTCCCCCTGTAGCGTCACCCCCATCCCCGTTCCAGTCACCCCAATCCCGTTCCCCTCGCCCCAGCCTGTTCCCGTCACCCCCATCCCCGTTCCAGTCAATCCCCACCAACGTGCCCAGTCAACACCACTTAACCCCGTCACCCTGACCCCCCATAACTTCCCACCCCTATTTCCAGTAACACCATCCTCTAAAACCCCCACCCCGGTTAACGTAATATTCTGTGCGTATTGATACGAACTCTAGTGATGCTATATTGTCGAATATATACTGGGTGTTGCATTGTTGTGAGGTATTGCTAATGGATTTTGATTGTGCGATTGTTGTTGAGGTTGTTAACAAACGAGGGTATTTAAGCTATCACATTGTTAGATATATTGTTTGCTGGACTCTATGGTTTAAATTGCTATTTAGTTTGCTAAGCGAACAAGTGAGTATGTAAGTGATTCAATGCTAGCATGTAGACTGTGTGTAAGTGTTTGGTGGTGAATTATAAGGCGCTGAAGGGGCTGGTTGTTTCATGTCTAGTGTGATGCTTTTATTGGTATAAAATTAGTTCAATACCTTATTGATACTTTGAATCAAGGCGGCGAAGTCTGATTACCCGTCCACTTGTTGTGTTATTGAAATAATTTTTGCATTGTCACTTGCTGAGTACTTGAAGTAGTGCAAGTCGTAGTTGATTCACAGGCTCTTTGTCGCGGTGTTTCATGTTATGTATTGCTCTTTATGTGTTGCTAAGCTAAAATTTTGAATTTTGGCCTATTCTGTTTTATCACTGGGTTGTTTGCTCTGTGATTGTAGGAGTCCAATTGGGACGTGTCAGAAAGAATACTGGGCAGGAGAAGGAAATTGATTCGGCTACTACTGCTTGACAGGGAGTACCACCACCCTACTTGTTAAATATGTTTTTTTGTTATAGTGCAGTGAGGACACTGTTTACTCTTAAGTGTGGGGTGGGAGTTTATTGTGTGGTACTTGTTTATTTTAGGATATATTCGTGTTTTCTTGTCACTTGACAGTTTTTGATTTATTTCTTGCTTTCTAGTTTTGTTGGGTCTGTAATATTCTATATATTCATGGCCTGTAATAGAATAGTAGTATAAATATTTAGTCGTTCATTAATATTAAAGTTAATTTTTAGTTTAGTTAATTCTTAGTTTATCAATAATCTCTTTGGATTTTCTTAGCCTAAGTTCTTTCCCATTGAGTTAGTTATGCTGAACCGGGCAGTCTGTAGGTTAGATAATAATTAAAAATAAAAAATAAATAAATAAAAGAAAAAAAAATGCCTAAGAGCTCAGAAGGAGAAAAAATGGAGAGTAGGCAGAAAAAGAGAGAAGTGAGGGATTCAAAAGGCAGCCTTTAGCTAGAACTACCTACATATTTTTTTTAACTTCCTTTTTAAGTTCATAGTAAGGTATTGCGAGGTGAAACTGAATTGATCTTTGAGTTCCATGTACAATGTGTGGTGAGTTTATTTGTATACTTCTCATTGTTTCATGTTAAGTCTAGAACTTGCCCTGCTTGTTGTTTGAGGCGAAATCCTAGGTAGTCTTCATCTTAAGAATGAAAGTAGGTCTTCTTTGGCCCGCCAGCTCCCAAATTAGCCTACCTAATGAATATATTCCGTTGAGTCCCCAATTTGAGCCTATTGACCTTTTCTTTGGCAACTTGAATTACAAGTCTTATCTATTTTCTATTTACCTCTCTTGTTACCCATCTTCCCCTTAACTACTTTAGGTTGTGTGTTTGGAAAGATTGTGGGTTATTAACAAGAGTTGTTGCGTATCTGGGAGGAAAGTTGCAAAAGAATGAAGGACTGAAATACTTGATATTCTCTTCGTATATAAAAAAAAATGAAGGATGGGGGCAATGTTCCTATGCTCGGTTAAGGGTGATAAAAGCCTCGAGTATGAACACGCCAAAGGCACCCTAGGGAGGATGATGTATCTCATTGAACTCTTAGGGCCCCAACATCCAAGTGTTATGAAAATCATTTAAAAAAAAAAAGAGAATGAGTTGATGAATAAACGAGGAGAAAAGGGAAAATTAGTAGTGAGTGATGTTTAAAGTGTTGAGGGGAAGCATTAGTCACTATATACCCAAAAGTGTACCACACCTTACCCCAAGCCAACATTACAAGCTATGAAAAGCCCTACTTGACTTTTGATTGAGACTCCTACATTAGTGGATAACGACAAAATGGGCAAGCCTATGGTACTTTTCTGTGGGACATGAGAAATTTCTTTCTGAGTGTGAGAGTATTTGATATTTGATATGCCACAATGTCTCTGGAAATCATATGTTGTGTGTTTGGTGGCATCTTCTTTCTGTGAGGTACATTGGAACTTGAATGGTCTATAGGTTTCTATTTTCAATACTTGACTATGACCAAAAGAAAGGGCGTTGAATTTTATGGGTGAGTTTTGCTAAGCTGTTGTCGCGAGTCCTTATCTAATCTTGATGTCTTGCCCGCTTTCTGTGTATTCTTCTTCTTTGCTCGAGGACGAGCAAAAGTCTAAGTGTGGGGTTGTGATATTTGGCTATTTTACCTATATTTTCAGGGTATTTTCACCATGTTATGATAGTATGTCTAAGATGTTATAAGCAAAATTGTTAATATTTGGTGCTAATTGAGTTGTTTGGTGTTGTAGGACTTGAACATGGTGAATTGAGCGGAAAAAGTGCTATTTTTGGAGTTACAAATGAAGATGTTGAAGAGTTCAAGTAATCCGTGTGCCACGCGAGTGACACGGGAAGAAATAGAGTCTTTGCTTGAGAATTGATTAAAAATTTCAGCGCATTTAGGCCAAATACGCGAGCACCACGCGAGCTAAATTGCCTGCAGAAATTTGGTCCGCGTGGCACGCGGGTGCCACGCGCAGTACAAGGCTGATGGGCGAAAAAATAAGGCTATTTTAGTATTTTTGCTCAGTTTATTACAGGGTATAAAAGCTTCTTTTGCCTCCATTATGAAGGAGACACTGTAGAAGAAGCAAAAAGGAGGCTAGAGCTTTGGAGACTTCAAGAACACGAGTTTTTCTAAATTCTTCCTTACTTTTTGTGATAGGAAGAATACTTAGATAGGAAGAATAATCAAATTTCATTCATCCAAATCAATTAATCAATTCACATAGTATTGGAGTGGTTCAATCAACCCTAGAATGGGTAATTTAGCCACTCATGTTCATGATAGTCATATCAAAATAAATCATGAATGAATAAATTACAAAAAGTAAGGAAGAATTTAGAAAAACTCTCCAAAGCTCTAGCCTCCTTTTTGCTTCTTCTCCAGTATCTCCTGGATAATGGAGGCAAAAGAAGCTTTTATACCCTGTAATAAACTGAGCAAAAGTACTAAAATAGCCTTATTTTTTCGCCCATCAGCCTTGTACTGCGCGTGGCACCCGCGTGCCACGCGGACCAAATTTCTGCAGGCAATTCAGCTCGCGTGGTGCTCGCGTATTTGGCCTAAATGTGCTGAAATTTTTAATCAATTCTCAAGCAAAGACTCTATTTCTTCCCGTGTCACTCGCGTGGCACACGGATTACTTGAACTCTTCAACATTTTCATTTGGAACTCCAAAAATAGCACTTTTTCCGCTCAATTCACCATGTTCAAGTCCTACAACACCAAACAACTCAATTAGCACCAAATATTAACAATTTTGCTTATAACATCTTAGACATACTATCATAACATGGTGAAAATACCCTGAAAATATAGGTAAAATAGCCAAATATCAAACATGTCATTGAGATTGAGGATTTTCAAATTCCTGGCAGTGTTCGTGTCTGCACTTAGATTACGAGAGCTTATCATGCACTATATATCCCAGTTTGAGTAGATCTATTTATCGTGATTTTATCTCGTGCCGTAAATTTATACTACATATTCCATTAGTTGTAATCTCTTAAGTTATATTATACTGTTAAGGTCGTTATATTCATCTGCAGTGATTGGTCCTTGCTCATTAATGAAACAGTAATGATAAATTCATCTCCTAAAGCTCTCGGCGCATGTTAGTTAACCTGCACCACCCTGATTAAGCCATGGGAAAGGGACAAGGAAGAGGGCGTGGCAGGCCTCACAAGGTCCCGATTGTGTCGATCGGAAGCTCAGTCGGAGCACAAGTCCAACCAGTCCCCTGTAAAGAGGTAAGCACCTTTACACCTGAACAACTAGTAACAGTAGTTGGACCTTCTAGCTTTAATGAGTCAACTGTAGCTAAGAAGCTCAATTTGAGCTCTGAGAAGTTTGCAGATTCAAAGGAATTAGGGAAAGATAAAACTGGGAATCTCAACTCGAGCTCCGAGAAACTAATAGCTTCAAAGGGTTTAAGGCTAGAATCAGTGACATCACCTAACCCTGACTCCTCTAAGGAGCTAAAGCAAGCCAGTCTGGACCAGAGCCAACCATGGACAAGCTTGTTTGCAGGGAATAGAGCTGCTGTTAATGGATTAACACTAACCTATATTCCCTCAGAAATTGTAGATGGGGATGTTACAGTACAATTGGACAGGAATGAGGTACAAAATGAATCAGACAAGTGGAAATGTGCTTTGATTGTTTACTTAATAGGTGAAACCCCTGGACATAATGCTATGAAAAAAATACATTGGTAACACCTGGAACTCCACCACAGAACCAGACTTGTTTCTACATGATGAAGGTTATTACATAGCCAAATTTCATGATGTAAAAGATATGCAGCAGATCCTGTACTCTGGACCATATACTATGAATAATAAGCCCCTAATACTAAAGCCATGGACTCCAGAATTTTATTTGAACGCTGAATTCTTAGAGGACATTCCTTTGTGGGTCAAATTTCCAAAACTGCCTATGAATTATTGGAGTAGTGACTCATTGAGCAGGATGGCAAGTGCCATTGGTAAGCCATTGTTTACTGATGAGTGTACAACAACACAAAGCAGAATGTCCTTTGGCAGGATCCTAATAGAGGTCAATGTAACTAAGCCACTCCCAACTGAGATTAATATTCTGGACCCTTGTGGCAGGAAATTTCAGCAGTCAGTGTGTTATGAATGGCAGCCAGATTATTGCATGAAGTGTATGAAGATAGGCCACATTTGCAGAGATGAACCTCAACCTGCAGCCCAAGAGTTCATACAACCTAACAGGAGAAGAAGAAGAGCTAGAGAGCCTATCTAGCCTCCTAAGCAATGGCAACCTAAGGAAGTTGCCCCACCAGAAGGCTAAACTAAAATGCAGAAGCTAGTGACTGATCCTCCAGCTCCCCAGGAACCTCTACCACAAAGCACTCCCAAGCCCAGAGAGGAAACTGAGCCCACAAAAGAGATCACTTCTAAAGATAAATCTGCAAAGAGGAAAAACATTATTGCATCACCTGAACTAACTGATGAGAACTTTCCTGAATTGAGCAATGTTAACATGAGAAATAGCTTTGCATCCCTGAGGATAAGAGAACCTGAATGTGTTACTAAGCTATCTCATGATAGAGGAGGAGAGGACAAAACCCAATGACTTGGTGTTCTGGAACCTAAGAGGACTAAATAAGAGGTATAAGCAAAGGGAACTAGCTGCCTTCCTTAAATAGAAGCAAGTTTCCTTTGCTGGCCTCATAGAAACAAGAGTCAAGGAGAAGAACATGGAAAAAATACAAAAAAAAGTGATACCAGGATGGGGAAGCCTTAATAACTACCAGTGTACTATAAATGGGAGAATTTGGGTAGTACGGGACACCTCCTGCTACCAAGTAAAGTTGTTACACTGCCATGACCAACTTCTGCACTGTCTAGTCCAAGATATAACAAGTGGTGTGACATTTGAAGTGTTAACAGTGTATGGCTATAATACAGTGGAACAAAGAAAGGCTCTATGGACTGTGCTGCAAGAAGTGAATCAAAGAGTAAGCCACCTCTGGCTGATATGTGGTGATTTTAATGCTACCATGACACCTCAAGACAAGCTCTATTGTAACCCAGTGACAGATGCTGAGATCAGAGACTTTACAGAATGTGTCCAGACTCTACACCCGAGTGAATTACCTTGGAAAGGAAGCTACTACACCTGGACAAATAACCAGGATGACCAGGCTAGAGTATATAGCAGGATAGACAGAGCATTTGGAAACTATGATTGGATGATGTGCTGGGGACATCTGGTGCTGGAGTATGATCTGCCTAATTTTTCAAATCACAGTCCTATGCTGCTGACATTTCACACGCTAAACAGAAAATCAGAGTGCCATTCAGATTCTTCAATGTATGGGTGGAACACCAGACTTTCACAGCATAGTTAAGGAGGTCTGGCATAAAGAGAGGTCAAGAGATAGCATGAGGAATGTATAGTTTAAGCTGAAAGTCCTGAAACCAGCCGTTAAGCAGCTAAACAAGCAAGAATTTCAGAATATCAGTACAAAAGTAAACAATACAAGGATGGAACTACAGCATATCCAGGAACAAATACAGGTGCACTATACAACATCTCTAGGACAAGCTGAAAAGAATACTTTACAAAACTTGGAGAAATGGCACCTAATTGAGGAGAATGCCCTTAGGCAAAAGTCTAAAATGCTATGGATTAGACTTGGTGATTCAAACACCAAGTATTTTTCAGCAGCTATTAAGGACAGAGCTCAAAGGAAGCAAATATCATAAATTCACTCCCTGTGTGGAATGAAGCTAACAGATCCTAAAATGATAAAAGAGGAGGTTATTAGCTTCTGTAAATCACTGATGGGGGCTTTAAACACATACATGCCAGCACTGGACAAGAGAGTGATGCAAAAGGGCCCTAAACTTACCCATCAGCAGCAGGTTGAACTATGCGCAGAAGTCACAGACCAGAAGATCACAGATGCCTTGAATGCCATAGGAGATGACAAGGCACCAGGTATAGATGAATACAACTCCTTCTTTTTTAAACACACATGGGGAACTATTAAGAATGATGTCACTAAAGGTGTAGAGAGTTTTTTGCTATAGGGGAAATGTATGAACCTATAAACTGCACCCTTATCACCCTCATCCCCAAAACTCCTAGTCCTAAAACAGTCAAATAATTCAGACCTATAGCCTATTGTACAGTACTATACAAAATTATTGCTAAGGTCCTTGCTAACAAGCTTCGAGAATCATTGCCACAATCATTTGTTAAGCCCAAGCAGGTTACATAGCAGGGAGGAAACTAGGGGGACAATGTGATCCTAGCTCATAAGCTAGTACAAGCTTATACTAGGAAAAGGGGTATCTCCTAGATGCATGATCAAAGTAGACTTACAGAAAGCTTATGATTCTGTAGAATGGAAGTACATTGAGCAAATGCTAAAGGCTCTATTCTTTCCATGGAGATTCACCAGATGGATCATGAAATGTGTTTCTATAATAAGCTATTCAGTCATCATAAATGGAGAACCTACTAAGCCATTTCCTGCAGCTAGAGGCTTGAGGCAAGGAGATCATATCTCTCCTTTTCTCTTTGCCATAGCTATGGAATACTTAAGTAGGATCTTACAAGGGCTGAAAACTGAAAAAGCTTTCAAATTCCACCCAAAGTGTCAGAAACTGTGCATTACCTATCTCAGCTTTGCTGATGATCTCCTTCCGTTTACAAGAGGAGATATGACTTTTGTTTCCTATATGCATCAAGGGTTCTAGAAATTCTCCTAGGCATCTGGTCTTCAAGCAAATTTGGACAAAAGCTTCATATACTTTGGGGGGTGTCCCACACAATGAGCAGCAAAGAATTTTGCTGAAGTTGGGATACATAGGTGGTGAACTACCATTCAGATATTTGGGCATTCCTTTATCAACAAGGAAGCTGAGGTTAATCCAATAGAAACCTCTCCTAGATAATATTATCTCAATAATCACCTCCTAGACAACTAAGAAGCTGTCTTATGCAGGAAGAGAGGAACTAATTAAGTCTGTCCTATTCGGTATTCAGGCTTTCTGGGCCCAAATTTTCATCATGCCAACTAAGATCATTCAGCTCATTAAGGCACACTGTAGGAGTTTCCTATATTCTGAAGGCAACAACATTACCGAGAATGCCCTGCTAGCTTGGGATAGGATATGCTTACCTAAGGCTGCAGGTGGGCTCAACATAAATAATTTGCAGGTGTGGAATAGAGCAGCAATAGCCAAAACATGCTGGGATGTTACTCACAAGCAAGACAAGTTATGGATCAAGTGGATCCATACCTATTACCTCAAGCACCAGACAATTCAAAATTGCCAAATACCAGGTCAAGCTTGTTGGATGATCAGAAGAATTTTCAAGGCAAGAGCAGACATGGCCAGAGTCTAAATTAGAGATAAAGAGAAGCAGAGTGTAATCAGGCAGATATACTATCAATTACTGGAAGTACCAAGCTCAGTTAGATGGAAAGCACTGATGTTCAAGAATGCTGCCAGGCCAAAAGCAATATTTATCATGTGGACTATGCTACATGGTAGATTATTTACCACTGACAAGCTTATCAAATGGGCATACGCTGTTGATCCAATTTGTGTCATATGAAAGAAAGAGCCAGAAACAAGAGATCATTTATTTAACCAGTGTGCATATGCCCAAGGTTTATGGTCAAGAATATGGGGATGGATTAAGAGGATTTACACTCCCCAGACTACATGGGAGCAACACATAGAGTGGGTGGTCAAGCAGGCAAAATAGAAAACAAAGCAAGCACCGGCCTTTAGAATGATATATGCTGAGCTAACCTATGCAATACGGATGGAGAGGAACCAAAGGCAGTTCGAGCAAAGAAGCTGCAATGAGGATCAAGTAGCAAAACAAATAGCAGTTATCACATGTGCTCGAGCTCCAAAGGGGTTAGATGAGTACTTACAAGGATTCATGTTCTAAGAGGAAAGGGTACAATATAGGACAGAATGTGTTAGACATATAGAGATTCAAGAGATGTAACAGATTAATAATCTAATTTTACTTTCTCTAGTGTCAGTTAGTAGAGTAGTAGACTGAAGACAGCAAGCTGAGTAAGCTATGTTGTGGATATGCAAAGCTCAGTTGGTGATTAATAAAAGTGACTTAATTACAAAAAAAAAATGATAATACATCAATCCATCTGATATTCTCTTGCATATGTGATTAATGAACTTATCCGGCAGCTTATGAGTGAAAGGACAATGTCAAATAGATCTATGAAGTCAAATAGAGTAAAGACTATAGTCACCATGATTACCGGCGGAGCTACGAATAATAATGGGCAATTCACAAAACTATACAAACTAACACTCTTTCTTACACTAAAATGTCAACATTTTTCTATTTTCCAAACATAGCAACATTTTTTTTCAAAACATAACAAAAATGCATAAAAGAGTGCTAAAAGCCCTAAATCCACTTCCTACCACCCCCAGCCCCCACCCCCATCACTGCCACCGCTGCCAACAATCAACCAGCGGCTGCTGCCGGCCATCATCATCGGAAATAATTTTTTTTTAAATTGTTTGGTAGATCTGGCTGTATTTTCAGTGTATGGACAGTGTATATATTGTCTATACAGTGAAAATACGGTTGATATACACACATACACTTATTGTATGTGTGTATATTCTCTGTACAGGCACTATATGGTCATTGTATGCATGTTCATTCACCGTACATACACACAAACAACAAAATCTGATACGTGTTGTATTTTTATTGTATGGCAAGTGTATATTCATTGTATGTCCGGTGTATATTCACTGTATATACAGTGCATACACCGGGCATACAATGAAAATACACACGGCATACATTCCATACAGTCCGAAAACACCAAATATATACCACAATCACCGTGGTTCCGCCGTGTCCCACCGAAAAATTCAAAAAACCAAAAAAGAAATGAGCAACGCAGCAGCCCCACCTACACAGCCGCTATACAGTCCATATACACCTAATAAACCACCATACACAGCCGACGGCGCACAAAAACACCACGCCTTTAGCAGATTCGGCGCCGCCGGCACAGATCGAAACACAGGCTGTCGCCGTCACGATCAAAGAAGAATTAGCACAGATCTAGCGATGGAGGAACGACTGAGGAACCTAGAAACAGCTCAGGGAAACATCAGACGCCGGAAGAAATAGCTGGCGTCGCCGTCAACGTCGCCGGAGCTCTGCTGCACCTAACAAAAAATAGAAAAAAATGGAAAAAACAGCTGGCTATAGGGGACGACGACGGGGAAGGGGGAAGAGAGAGAAACCACCGGCGAGGGGTATGGTGGCGGAAATCGGCGCCGGAAATTAGTGGGTTTGGGCGGGTTAAGAGAGAGTGGAGAGGAGAAGAGAGAAGAGGGAGCAAAAAGGGATTAGGGTTTTTTGCTAGGTTTGGTAGCATTTTTGAAAATGTTGCTATGTTTGGTAAAGTGACAAAATGTTGCTATGTTTTTAAAAAAAAAGTCCCTAAATTGACATACTATGTAATTTGCCCAATAATAATAAGGGGACACAAATTAAAATTTGAATCTACAACCTAAAACAACTGTTGAACTGCATTCCCTTATGTTTGGGGGATATATTCAAAAGTTTATACATTTAGGAGAAAAATTATTTTTAACCTACTTATACAATATGATTTCCAACAAAAGAGATTGAATTGGATCACATTCCTTGACCGTGAAAATTATTTTTAACCTACTTACACAATATGATTTCCAACAAAAGGGATTTAATTGGATCACATTTTTTGACCGTACGTGAAAATTATTTTTAACCTACTTACACAATATAATTTTCTAAATAATTTTTTAACAAAAGGGATTCAATTGGATCACATTCTTTGACGGTGGCTCCGCCACTGACTATGATAGGGTGTCCATCTCCGTATATATTACACCACCTTGAATGAGCACAATTACCACTACTCGTATCATATTCATTCTCATTAACGTCGATCAACAATCTATAAAAATTCAGAAATAATGAGTATTTGCGCACTAATTTCTTTTGAAGGGGGATAACAGCCAAATTGCAGCTGTAGGATTTGTATGTTTATCAAGATGGGCTCACATAACCTTAAATTAAAATAAGTAAATAATGACAAAAACCTTCACCAGCAAGACAATAGTGCATAGTAGCACCAATAATTGTTGAAAAAATAGGATATATGTACACCTAATATTGAAAATTATAATACATGGATCGTTCAAATATAATAAATGAAACCCAAGATCATGTGCAGTCAATGGTAGATTCTGCTGCCGCTAATGATTGTCTACAAAATACTCCTATTAATTAGAGAGGGTGCGATATCATATTGTTCCAAGGCCACTATTGGTTTGTATGAATATTATTCCATACTTCTTTATGTCGGAAGCACCATAAATGAAACAACTGAAAGTCTTGAGAGTAGATACTAGGAGTATAAGATAGTAGGAAAATATTCTAATTTATCCCGTAACTTTACTAAATTAGTCATTCACATCCTCGATATAGAAGTTTGATTAAAAATTGACGTCGCCATAACCGAGCGTATCATATATTGCCCCTACATTTCTCATTGAGCTCGAATTATCATGTTTTATCTATGTTGATAGTGTTGACTAATGACTACTTTAATTTCCGTAATAATGTAAGTGAGACATGTGGAAAAACTGAAAAAGAATATTCAAATTATTTTCCTTAAACTTTGCCAAATATCTCATCCACACCCCTATTGCTTATTATTATTATTATTATTATTATTATTATTATTATTATTATTATTATTGTTGTTGTTGTTGTTGTTGTTGTTGTTTTTTACTTTTATAATTTAAGTAAATTCACATAATTAAACGTAATATTTTTTGTAAAAAAAATTACAAGTACCATGGCTATTTTCTTATATTCCAAAGAATTACTTAGTCGTAAAGTAATAACTTATTCATTTAAAAAAAAAAAAAAAAAGAACAACAACAACATGAGTATTGTAAACTAATGAAGCTTCGGACAAAATGAGTAGTATGAAGTAGGTATTGAATTCTATATTTGGTACTTATGCCATCTTCTCCCCTTATCTGCAAACAATGGTTTTTATTTCTTTACTTTGTACTTCTAAATCTTTTAAAAATTTGTTTGTTTCAGAGGTAAATCATTCAGAAATTAATGATGCAGATTACCGTAAAAAGATTAGGGATGCTTGCATAAATCATAATATAAAAAATTAATAATGTGTGTTGAATCATATCAAATTATTTCATAATAAATCATGATTAAGTGATAAGAGACACAATCATGAGTGCACTACTAAAAAAAGCTGAATCTGCGACCACCCAATCGGTCGCACATCGGTCGCCAGGTCGACCGATCGGCGACCGATACGGGTAGTCGGAATATTAATGGTAGCAAATAGCCCTGCGACCGATTTTCGGTCGATATTTCGACCACTGTGCGACCGAATTTCGGTCGCACATTCTGTGCGACCGATTTTCGGTCGCATACTTGGTCTCATTTGTGGGAATTTGTGCGACGGAAATTCGGTCGCATACTTGGTCTCAGTTGTGACCGCTGTGCGACCGAAAATCGGTCGCCAAACCTGTAAAAACCTGCAATAAAAATCCTGCAATCAGGCAGTAGCAACAGCAAAAACCAGCAATTCAATGGAACCTGGACAGCAAAACACAGCAATAAAACAGCAATCCAAACATTTCAAAAACATCCAATCATTTCAAAAACATCCGGAGACCATTAGTTATATCCTAAAATTGTTAACACTACAACTTCACAAACATTCAAAAGACTACTGGGGCTCGGGCGAGGATGAGCTAGACCCGGACTCGGAAGAGGAAGAGGAGCTGCGGCGATGCTTGCTCTTATGCTTTCTTCTCGCTTTCTTCTTCTCCTTTTTGGCAAGGAGCTTTCTGATCATGTCATGCGTTTCTTGGTTTACCCTCGACAGCTGTGCGATCTGCTCTCTCATTTGAGCCATCTCAGCAGGATCAACGGAGTTCGCCGGAGAAGAAGTAGCTGAAGAGCCCAAAAAGCGAGAATTATGCTTATCCGGAGCATATAACGATCCAAGACCATAAGCATACCCATTCTTAACCCCTCCAACAGTATCGACCCATATTTGCTTTTCTTTCTCGAACGTCAAGGGAGCCGGGGTGCTGCTTCCTGCGTCCGATGCTTGGGTCGATGTCCAGTCTTCCACGGCCTTTGTAGCCTTTTCCTGAATAACATAAATATAGTAATGATGTTAATAGAAAGACTAAACGTTGAAGGATTGAGGCGACTAAAGATCGAATTTTACAAACTTACCCATGCCTCTTTTGCGCGGGGCTCGACCCACTCTCCACTGCCCTTCTTGGCACCCTTTGTATGCCTGATCTTGTGCAGCTCGAGCACGGGAACAGTGCGCTTTTCTTTCTTTTCCTACAAATTAAAAAACATAATATGTTAGACAAAAAAATAACTGTTCAAGTAAATAATCAATCAATTAAATATACTGTACCAAGCGCATCTTTTGCGTAGCCGCGCTAATTGAGCCACCGGTATGGAGCGATCCACCCTTTTCCGACGCTCGCGCAGCCTTTCCTTGCTCGCTCTTCGCCTCGAACTCGGGCGTGTGCCAATATTCATCCAGCACCGCCCACTGAGGGGCTTGGAGGAAGCCGGGCCTTATACCTCTATGCCGCGCATTGTAAAGGGTTTGCTTGAATAGCGCAGCACATTTCTTTGGGAAGATGCTGCGAATGTTATAATCCAGTCCCTGATGCCAGATACATTTGCCCTGAAAGAGTATCAAAATAATTTCTTTAAACATGTTCATGGTTTAAAAAACTACAATTAGTTGTAAACCAACTGTATATGTATCACCTCAAAATCTACCAATATCTGCTTCTTTACTTGCTGGGGCACTTCGCCCCATGTTCGCCAAGGCTGGTTCCGGTGCGCTCTCATGCACGCAGTCAGTACTTTAGTGGACTCATCGCTTGGGCAAAAGCTACAAAAAAAATTAACAAGAGTTATTCATAATACTAGCAATTAAAGTATGAACTAATTATTTAATCGACAAGAACATAAGAAATTAGGTAGCTTACCCTTTATCCGCCTCGGGGTAAATAATCATCCTGCCATCTAGCCGAGCGCCAGGCTCACCAACGTAATAAGGCGAATGGGGATCATACAGCATGAGCTCCTGCTGATTCGGTGGGTCGTCACAACTATCTAGGGGGAATTCAGGGGGCTGAGTCTCACTGTCATCAGCCTGGGAGGGATCGCCCTGTGTGGGAGGGACCTGTGTCTCAGTACAAGCAATGGTAGGGAATGTCCATTGCCAATCAGGAGGCAACTGAGACGGGGTAATAAGTGGTACCTGATATGGGCCAGGGGGCCTGAAAAAAGCTGGATCATAGCCGGTGGGGCATCAGTAGGCAGCGAATGCGGGACCTGTGATTGTTGACTGTCACCACCCGCAGAAGCTGAACTCTCGCCCACAGGTCTCTTGCCAGGCCTTCTGCTAAAAACTTTAGGGCATAACTTGTCCATACCTGTTGAAACATTCAAATTAGTTCTGCTTCATTAATTATGAGAATACATAAATGTAAAGTGCTGAGTTTGAATAAATTTATCAAATAAGTAAGCACATCTAGTAAGTTCAATGCAATACAAAACGCATACAATTTATCCGGTTTAGTCATAAGATGTTGCAAACATGAACAATCAAAACAACAATACCTAAACCCTAACTTTAAATGCATAACAAGTATTCCAAACACCACAACCCATGACAAGACATCAACACATTGCAAACAACTCTACCAAACAATTCCCAACATATCCCAACAATCACCATAATTAATCACAAACATTACAACCCTATATTTAAAGTTCATCAACCCAAAACAACTTATTATACATCACATTATATAGAATAAACTAATTATAACTAACAACTAACATGTAAACAATATATATAGGCTCTCCATTATTTATAAATATATATATAATTAAATTCGGATTATTAAACCAAAAAAAAAAAAAATACCTCTACTTTGTATTGGATCCAATGGCAAGAAAGTATGAGTTACCAATGTGCTATCCACCCAATAACCACAAAAAAAGTGAATTAAAAAGTCATTATATGAGTTTTTTTTAAAAATAACACAAATTACTAAAAAATGAAATTTACCTTGAATTTGTAGGTTTAGATTGTGTTAAATGTTATGTTGGAGGTAATAGAGTAGTAATTTAAAGTTATATGGGGTTTATATTGGTGGGAAGTTGATTATGGGGTGGGGGGGGGGTTCGGTTTTTAGGGATTGGGTGGGTTTTGGGAATTTTGAAATGGGGAATAAAGGGGTTCTGCCCCGTTTTTAGTTACAGTTATGCGACCGACATGCGACCGATTGTCGGTCGCATAGCTGTGACTAATTTTTCAAAGACCGATGTGCGACCGATTTTCGGTCGCCACTTTTTTTCGTTGAATGTGCGACCGAAAATCGGTCGCACAACTGTGGAGACCGAAAATCGGTCGCATGATGGTGGTCTCAGATTCAGCTTTTTTTAGTAGTGGTGATTGGTGGGTAAGTTCTTTTAAAAAATTTTGTTTACTCATTACTTACATTGATTATAAATCATGTTTTAAGATATAAAAAGAGAAAACAAAAAGCCGGGGTTACCCATAAAAGTGGTGCAAATCTTTTGAAGTAACATGCTTTTTCTGGTTAATTCAACATTTCATTGTCTACAAATCTTCCCACCAAATGCTCCAAAAAATAAATATAAAAACAATCCTTTTTTTATACTTGCTCGCAAAGACCCCACTAAATCTCCATAGGGCCACTGTCTGCATCAGCACATCGTCTGTTTCACCAATATTTGCTTCTTCGTGAATATAATAATATTAATAATAGCGAACAATTTACCATACAAGAAATTAGCAGCCCATAACGTACAGTGATACAGTCTATGCATGAGAAACATGTCATTTAACTAATGCAATATAAATGACGGGAAATCTGAAAAGCAACTCATTTTTTTTTTATCTTTTTCCTTTCTTAAACTCAATTCCACCTTTTGCTCATCAGTAATTTAGATAGTTGATTGGGTCTTGTACTCTTGCTAATGTGAATAAGTTGTTCATCACTCAGGTAATGACTGGTTGGCTTTTTGTCTTCTCAGGTTCTAACATGTGATCATATTGCTTACTAAAAGTTTAAGCTGCGAGAGACAACAAAATTATTTATGCTTACTTATATTATCAACCTAACCATCGTGTGCATGCTTGATTTATTATTTGAGTCAAACAAATAAATGTTCTTTTAAATAATGTGTGGCGAATTCAAACTTTATTTTTTATTGGCTCTAGTGCTATTTAAATTATGTGACCATTTCATTTAAAAGTTTACGTAAAAACACACTTTTATTAGTATTTAATTATATATCAACAGTGTGCACTTGCCAAAGTCAAATTTTAATTGTTTTAGTTTATTTTCTGGAGTGGGGGTTGAGGGGAGAGGAATAGATAGATATTTGGGTCTTTAGTTGATCAGTTTAATGAAAGAGTTACCATGCAGTTCTGTGATTCTCCTAGAATGGTCAATTACTGAAAGCCTTTCTTTCTTTACCCCTTTTGTTATGTTAGTGTAAGTGCAATTTGTTATAAATTTCCATATCTGTGCCAAAATGAGTGAAGCAGTTGGAGAGTGGTGGTTCTTTACGATGGCGACAGATAATATTAATGTCATTTGCTTTTCCAAAATCGTTCTATTATAGTATAGTATGAAACAATGATTGATCATAAATAAATCATACAGACATAAGAATGCATGCATATAAAGGTCTTTCTTTTATTTTCTGGATAACTGAGATAATTGCATTTCTATAAACTATGAAAAAATCATTGATCATTGATTCATAGTAAATACTACTAATACAATTACATGAATGCATTTTTAGTATGTATCTTCTTTGATTAGTCTGTAATGGAAGAAGATTTGGCTTAAATCTATGCCTTATACAAAACATAATTAGCAATAAAAGTTGCGTCATATAGACAAAAGTGGATTCAGAATTTTAAGTTGATGCGTTTGACCTTTAAGTTTCTTAGCATTTAACTCATTGTGATTTCAAATTTATGTTCAGATATTAGTACTTGTTGAAGTTTCAGTGAGTCTTATATATTATCTATGTACCAGTTTTTGTTTCTTTTTTAGTCACCATGTTATATTAATGTTCCTGTTCTGATTAAGGATGTTTTAATAAGATTAGAGTGGTTAGTATCACTTGAGTTAGCTTTGTTTCTTCAATTCCAGTGATCAGAATATCGTAGATAGCGCGAACTATCCTACACCCCAATGATTTGACTCTTCATTCTCTGCAAGTAAATGTCATCATACAGGTTTAATTTGTGAACCTAACTGCTTAAGATTCCTGATGAAGTGACAAATAATGTGGTGCAGGACTCAATTAACGAAAACACTTGAGACTTGACATTGCATACATCATGGCGGATGATATGGCTGATGAAGAACCAAAGCCCCTTGGGAGGTGTTCTGTCTTTACTTATGGTGTGGGGCACATGTTGAATGATATAACATCTGCCTGTTGGTATACTTATCTCTTGCTCTATTTGACAGATATTGGATTGTCTCCAAGGTTGGTACTTTTTACTCATTTATTTACAAAGTCATTAAATGTGTGTTTCCAGTCTCACTATGATTAATTTCTTTCCTCTCCCTATGTTCAATGGATGCACCAAATTGTTGTTATACCATATGTTGTACCTGGTCTCGTTGATAACAAGGTTGTAGCTTCTTCTTTTATTATGTGTCGTCTCAGTAGTTAAGAGATCTAATTAAAGAAGAAAATGTACACAAAAAGGGAAGAAGTAGAAGCACATAAATTTTCTACATGTCATTTTGACCACAATAGCAAAGAATTATTTGTAATGCAATGTGCAAAGTGATCGAATATATGATCATCTGTGTCCATTTGCTTTAACATTCTAATCAGAAAAGTTATAGAAACTCTTAATTAGCACAGGAACAAGATGGAATTGCTTATTTGAACAGAACAACACATAGAGCCTTGCTGTTACTTTTATTTTGTCAGAACTTGTGAGACTCTAAACCTGTAATGCTTTTCTCTTTTTGATTGGATGAAAGAAAAGAATATTTTCTCATGATAAATTATTTTTCCAATGCAAACTATTCTGCTGTTAGATTGCGGGTGTTTTTGATATTATGTGGAATCATCCCTGAATAACCCTCCCTAATTCACAGCAATGCCGCAACGGTCACACTTACCGGCCAGTTTGCTGATGCGTTTACGACCATTATAGCTGGTGAACTGGTATACTCCATTTCATTTTCCTTGTACTCTATACAGAATATGGTCATATATGCTATGCAGTAGGTCTATATTTATTATATCAGTCATGAGGAATAACTACTACTATCATTCATGTTTTTATTTCTTATGGAACCATCATTTGAAGCTAAATATTCTGTGCTAGGATTGGTTACACTTAGCCTGGCTAACATTGAAAGCCACTTATGTAATTAGTTAGAAGTACAGAACTTTTTCATTTAGTCTGTATCTAATTCATTTCCTTTTATGGATCAAGCAAAATAAGTTGGAGTATCTGACAGTGAAACCATTTTTTCCTTTTACTCTGCAGATAGACAGGTTTGGCCATTTCAAAATATGGCATGGCATGGGGTGCCTTTTAGTTGCTCTATCTTTTACGTCACTTTTCGGTGGTTGCCTCCCTTGCAAGATTATTGGATCTTATTCACCTGTTGTTCAAACTGTTGGTTACTGCATATCTGCAGTAATCTTCTGCAGCGGATGGTCTTGCACTCAGATATCACACATGTAATCTCCTTTGTTTATGTACTCAACGTGCTAAGAAACTTTTTTGTGCAAATGGCTGGCATAGTATGGAATGCTTTTACATTTCTCATGTGTCTACCTCTCTGTCTTCATGTATATTTTAACAGCAAATTAGTTGTTATTTCATCCTTAATAATTCTATGACGGGATTTTTTTAATCATAAGCTAAAAGTTACGAAAAATCTTTTGTTTACTGTGTCATAATCTTCTATCTACTAGTTGTCATCTCCATTCTATCTAGACTGAAAAGCCAAGGATAAGGAATCGATGACTAAATTCCGTTGTTGCAGGTCAATGGTGAATGGCGTCACACTAAATCCAACAAGCAGAGTAGCATGTGTTAGCAGTCGCAATGCTATTACAATGGTTGGCAAGTTTTACATGATCTGTTGCATGTATTGAAAGTTTAGGAGCATAGTAACTAAACTTTTTCCCTCTTTGTCATTTGCCTAAAAAATAATTATTGAAGATTGCAAGCCTAATCTTATATGGAATCGCATTTTTCGTCTTCAATAAGAGTACTTCTGGCTCACAGGCCGATGTTAAGAACCAGGTATTTAATTTTATCAAAGTGCTCTTTCGTATTTTCAAGTGATTCCTGGTTGGATTAAATTCTAATCTAGAGAAACAACACATGCAGTACCAACTGATGGCTTATATTTCAATTTTCATTGGAGCCGTCTTTGTGATCATATTTCAGCTTGGAACTAAAGAACCAAGGTTTGCTATATTCTCTATTTCCCTTGGTAGTATTAAGATACTGATATTGGTTGTGAATAATTCTTGGCATAAAAAATATATATGTTTCTCTCATTGTTAGAATATACATAGAGCAAACTTTTCTGATTTTCTTTGGAAATTTGTATGCTTTTGAACACATTACACATGCAGAGATTCAATTTCGAGAACTGTGTAAATTTGCATCTTCATCTTTCAGATTTGAAGACCTCTTTCTGGAACAGACTACTAACATTGTAGCATTCATTTTACTTCTGCAGTCTAAGACAAGAATCTGGTGGAAAACGTGTTAAGGTTTCTTGGACATACTGGTTGAAGAAAGTTCTGTACTACCAAGTACTTAGCATCTATGTGTTAACTAGAGTTGTGACTAATGTTTCACAGGTCAGTATTGATTCTGATATTTTTGTTCCTTTCTGATAAATGCTGAGTTTGACCAATATCAAAGTAATGCACTGCTCAGGTCACCTAATTTATACTAATATCTATTATTTTTCTTGTTGACTCAGACCTTCTTAGCTGTGTACGTGATCAATGATCTACGGATGAGCCCTTCTTCAAAAGCCTTGGTATGGGCCTTTCCATCAAAATGAAATAAGGTTCTCCTCTTTTGGGGATATAATTACAATTTATTGAACTTTACTATTTGGTCCTATTCATGTTAATAGATTCCTGCCATCATCTACTTATCCAGCTTCATAGCATCTGTCCTCCTCCAGGTTCTCTTCACCATTCACTTCATATTTTCTCCTAGCCCTACTTTCTTCTGTTCAAGTTATCTTTAGAGTATTTTGATTGCCTGTAGGAGCTCAAATGGAGTGGTGAACGGTTGAAGGCCTTCTTTTCCGCTGGGGGTCTCCTTTGGCTATTTTGTGGAGCTGCAGTAAATTTCCTCCCAATAAACATGAACGCCTTTATGTATGTATTGTCTGTACTTATTGGCATCGCAAACGCCTTGATGATGGTAAGTAGAGTTCTTTCTTACTTTCCCTTTTTTTATGGGATTGATAAGTCAGCATGGGGAGTTCTGTTGTATGTTAAAACTGTCATATGCTTCGATTACAAACTAAAACCTGTTGGTATAGATTCCATCATCTCATATACAAGTAGTCCAGCAAGGCTTAGGCAATTAATCTGACATTCCATGAATATGGGCTGGCTTGTGTGATTATCTTTGTCATTGCAACTTAAAGACATTTGAGCATTCATTGCTTCTTGGTGCAAAGTAACTTTTTGTTAATGCGCCAACAGGTTCATATGTCATATGCATTCATTTGGATGACAGGTAACAGCGATAGGGATGGAAAGTGAGCTAGTTGATAAAGATCTTGATGGATCTGCTTTTGTTTATGGATCATTGGGCTTTGTTGACAAAGTTTTATGTGGAGTGTTTTTGTACTTTCTCGAGTCATATGAGAGTAAGCATCTCGTTCCCCTCTCTCTGTCAAGCATGTCCACACACGTCAAAAACAATATCTTTCCTATGTCCTTGGTTGAATCTGTTGCTTTCACTATGCTGATCATTATTTATGCTAATTTGCAAGACTTAACCAATAACTTAAACATTATTAGTTCCTTGTGTGTTGAAGATGATAACGTTTAAAATCCTTGTAATATAATTTCCCATTGAGATATTCAGCAAGGGAAAAATGTTTCGGTTTCCTTTTCTTACATTTTTTGGCAAGAGGTCGTTGTTCTGTTTTAAACTTAAGCCACTTTGCCATTCTCCATTCTCTCAGTGTTGTTTTGTTATGTGCAACTGTCAAAAACTGTGTTTGAGCTAAGATCTTTAGTGAGAGAAAGTTAGTTATAGAGAGAGAGAGTTTGGGAAAATATCTGATTATTCTTCTTAGCTCAAATGATAGTTACAGCTATATTTATAGACTAACTACCACTACTAACTAACTCATACACTAACTAATTACAATAATCACTAACTAACCTGCACAGCTGTCAATTAGCTGGCCTAACTGCTAACTGCTTCTAACTATCACTACTCCTAACTGCTCCTAACTGCTGCATATATCACTACTCCTAACTGCTCCTAACTGCTGCATTAATTTACCATGTCCAATACTCCCCCTCAAGCTGGAGGGTGAAGCACATTGAACACTCCCAGCTTGCCAAGTAAGTAATTGTGTTGCCCTGAGCTGAGGCCTTTAGTAAACAGGTCAGCTTGTTGTTCTCCTGAAGTCACATAACCTGTCATCAAGCTCCCTTCCTTCAGTTTTTCTCGCACGAAATGGCAATCAATCTCGATGTGTTTGGTTCGTTCATGAAAGATGGGGTTAGCAGCAATTTGCAAGGCAGCTTTGTTGTCACAATACAGCACTGCTGGTCTCTCCAGTCTGACCCCAAGATCAGTGAACAAACCAATTAGCCAGGTTATCTCAGCTGAGGTTGATGCCATACACCTATACTCAGCTTCAGCACTGCTCCTTGAAACTGTAGGCTGCTTCTTTGACTTCCAAGACACTAAGGAATCTCCAAGCTTCACCACATAACCACTGACAGACCTTCTTGTAACTGGACAAGCTGCCCAGTCTGAGTCACAGTACCCAACTAGTCTGAACCTCTGGTGTCTCTTCAAAAACACTCCCATTCCAGGAGAACCTTTGATGTACCTCACAACTCTAATAGCAGCATCCATGTGAGACCTTTTTGGTGCCTGCAGGAACTGACTTAATGTTTGCACTGTGTAGCTAATGTCAGGCCTTGTAATGGTCAGATATAGAAGTTTCCCCACCAATCTTTGATAACCTGTTGCATCCTGAAGTGGTGGATCATTTGTGCGGCCCAGAAACTTGTCATACTCCACAGTGGTAAGTTTTTGGTTCACCTCAATGGGTGTGCAGGCAGGTCTTGCTCCTGTGAGTCCAAGATCAGATATCATTTCCAGGGCATATTTTCTCTGGTTGAGCAGAATTCCACCCTTGGATCTGAGCACCTCAATTCCCAGGAAGTACCTCAATTCCCCAAGGTCCTTCATCTTGAACTCTCCATTCAACACAGCCTTGGCTTCCATAATCATCTCCTTTGAGCTCCCTGTAATGAGTAGATCATCCACATAGATCAGGATAATCACAATGTGTTCTCTTGTCCTTTTGGTGAACAAGGAATAGTCATATGCACTCTGTATGAACCCTGCTGTCATCAAGGCATCTGTGAGCTTAATGTTCCACTGTCTTGAGGCCTGCTTGAGGCCATAAAGGGACTTAAGCAATCTGCACACTTTCCTCTCCCCCTGTTTGTGGAACCCCTGAGGCATCTCCATGTAAACTTCCTCATACAGATCCCCTTGCAAAAAAGCATTGAAGACATCCATTTGGCATATTTCCCAATTCAAAGAGGCTGCTAAGGCTATCACAGATCTAACAGTGACCATCTTTGCCACTGGTGAGAAGGTCTCATGATAATCAAGGCCTTCCTTTTGATTGTACCCCTTGGCTACTAGTCTTGCCTTGAATCTGTCCACTTCTCCATTTGACTTGTACTTTATCTTGTAGACCCACTTAGAGCCTATGGCCTTTTTTCCCCTTGGCAGCTCCACTATTCTCCATGTCTTGTTTTCTTCAAGTGCATTCACTTCCTGCTGCATTGCTTGAATCCAGTTCTTGTCCTTTACTGCCTCCTTAAAGGTTTGTGGTTCCCTCACAACTGAGAAAACATTGACATAGTCTCTATAGCTCTGTGACATATTTGCATAGGACAAATGATCACTCAAGGGGTATGCACAGTTATTTGCCTTGCTTCCCTTTGGAGTGATGAAGTCTGACAACCAAGCTGGTGTCTTCCTGACTCTTTCAGGCCTTGTCTGAGCAGGTTCAACATTCTCCTGTGCTGATTCAGCTGTTGGTGCATTGGTGATTGGGATTACTACCTGTTCTGTGACAGGTACAGGTGTAGGTCCTGCTGGTTCTATTGGAGCATCCACTGGTCCAGGGAGCCCTTCTTGTGCATCAGGTATCAACAGTCCTTCTGCTTGCTCTTGTGACCTCTCACTGATACTGCAAGGTCTGGATGTGCTCATGGGCTCATCTCCCTCAGCAACTGACTCATAAGTGCTTGCAAGGAGAAAATCTGATTCCACTGGTTCTGCATCAACTTCTACAAGGTTCTTTGCAAATGGAAACACATTCTCCCTGAACAGTACATCTCTGCATACAAAAAAACAATTTGTATCCAAGTCCAGGAGCCTGTAACCCTTCTGTGTTGTTGAGTACCCCATCAAGGCTGCTCTTCTTGCTCTAGGACTGAATTTGTCTCCTTTTACCAGGTTAGTTGCATAACACAGGCACCCAAACACTCTCATGTGAGTCAGATGTGGTGGCTTCCCATACAGTAACTCATAAGGACTCCTTCCTCCAAGAATCTTGCTGGGTGTCCTGTTTATTATGTATACTGCAGTCTGGACACACTCACCCCAGTATCTATCAGGAATGTTTGCCTGAAATCTCAGTGCCCTTGCAGTATTCAAAATGTGCCTGTGTTTCCTTTCCACCACCCCATTCTGTTGGGGTGTGTAAGCACAGGAACTTTGGTGTACTATCCCTTTTAGTTTGAGTAACTCATTCCACTGTGAGTTGAAGAACTCTGTCCCATTGTCAGTTCTTATTATTTTGACTGTACTATTGAATTGATTCTGCACATAGGCCAAAAAATCCTTTAGGAAAGATATAGTTTCAGTTTTGAATTGCATCAAGTAAATCCAGGTTGCCCTGGAGTAGTCATCTACCACTGTCAGGAAGTAATATTTCTTGTCATAAGTTGCTGTTTTATAAGGTCCCCACACATCCATATGTACAAGCTGAAATGCACCAGCACTCTTAGACTCACTATTAGGAAATACTAGTCTATGCTGCTTTGCTAGAGGACAAATTCTACAGTTGTGCTGAACTAAACAGTCCACTTTATTTTTCAAAAAAGAAATGTGACTCAGTGCTGGAACAGATGCATGTCCCATTCTTTGATGCCACAGGTCACAGCTCCCCACATCCTTGGCTGCTGCTCCTGCTATCACTCTATCCATCTTCATTCCTGTCATCAGATACAGCCCATTGCTTTCTTTACCAATCCCCTTCACCCTGCCACTGGAGATGTCCTGAAATATGCAGAATTCAGGAAAGAAAGTGACAGAGCAAGCTAAGTCCTTAGTCATTTTTGAGACTGACATCAGGTTGTACTTAAATTCTGGCACATGATACACATTGTTCAATTTCTCTTGGTTTGTCAAGAACAAGTCACCAGTGTGTGTGATATCTGTGTGTACTCCATTTGGTAGCTGGACTTTCTCTCTTCTCCAACTGTCTATTTCTCTTACATTTCTAAGAATCTGTGTGCTAGATGAAATATGGTGTGAGGCTCCTGAGTCTATGATCCACTGATCACAGGTTGCATCAGATAGTAAGGATACTATTTTACCTGCCATATGAGCCTGTGTTTCTGGTTCCTTTCCTTTGCTCAGCATGTTCAGGATCTGTTTGTACTGGTCATCTGTAAAATAAGGTCCATTAGTTCCCTGTCCTGCCTTTGTGGCATTGGTCCTGACATGATCACTGGTGCTGTACTCAAAACTTGCTCTATCTGAGTCATCTTCATGAACAGAAACACCATTAATAGAGTTTGAATTTAGAACACCTCTATTTCCCCCTAGATTTTCCTTGCCATAGTTCTGCTGCTGCTTAGGTCTCTTATCATTTGGATAGCCATTCAGCTTCCAGCATGATTCCCTTGTATGATTGTTGAGATCACAGTAATCACAGTATAGATTCTGGTTTTGTCTTCTACCTCTAGAGTTATGTCTGTAGCCTGACCCCTGGTATCCTTGACTTTGATAATTCTGGCTTCTTCCATCTGAGTTATACTTGCTTTGTCCTCCTCTATTACCATTTCTACCTCCTCCTTTGTAGCCTCTAGCTGCAGCTAGGGCTGTTGGCTCCACAGCATCTGCATGTACTAGTGGCTTCTTCTGGCTTTCATCCTCAATCAACATACTGTATGCTTCATCAACTGTGGGTAAGGGATTCATGAGAAGTATCTGACTTCTCACTTGTGCATAGTGTTCACTCAACCCCATTAGGAACTGATACAGTTGTTGTCTGTTCATGTGGATCAAGTATTCCTTTGATTCTGGGCACTCACACCCTGGTGATGGTACCAATGCATAGTACTCATCCCATAGATCCCTAAGCCTAGTGAAATAACTTGAGATAGAGGCATTCCCCTGGGTTAATAGTGCTATTTCTCTGTGTAGGTGATAGGTCCTAGTTCCATTCACCTTGTCAAATCTCCTTTTCAGATCATCCCACACAGTGAAGGCATTAGATGCATACAGAATTCCAGTTCTCAAATCTTTAGCCACTGAATTCATTATCCATGACAGTACAATAGCATTGCACCTTTCCCATTGGTGCAGTAACTGTCCAGAGTATGACTTCTTCTGACATGAACCATCTATGAACCCTAGTTTGTTCTTAGCTAAAATCGCAATCCTCATTGATCTACTCCATATCGCATAGTTTTCAGTACCTACTAATTGAATTGGAACTAATACAGATCCTGGTGTATCTGATGAATGTATGAATAGTACATGATTGTAATCAATTTCTGGATTAACAACAGCTACTGTCTGCGATTGTTCATTCACATTTGCCATTTTTACTCAAAAATTCAACAAAATGCAGTGGAATTTCTTTCAACAAATTGTAAGAAAACTGTAAAAGAGACTTATCTCGAGTGTATGAATTCAGCTGGGGATCACGGATCTCGGATCATACCCGCTCTGATACCATGTCAAAAACTGTGTTTGAGCTAAGATCTTTAGTGAGAGAAAGTTAGTTATAGAGAGAGAGAGTTTGGGAAAATATCTGATTATTCTTCTTAGCTCAAATGATAGTTACAGCTATATTTATAGACTAACTACCACTACTAACTAACTCATACACTAACTAATTACAATAATCACTAACTAACCTGCACAGCTGTCAATTAGGTGGCCTAACTGCTAACTGCTTCTAACTATCACTACTCCTAACTGCTCCTAACTGCTGCATATATCACTACTCCTAACTGCTCCTAACTGCTGCATTAATTTACCATGTCCAATAGCAACAAGTTTGATTTTGGTTAATGATTCTTTAACACAAGATTTGTTCTCGATATGCAGGTGCTGCTCCAGCTCCCTGTGATCCAGCATATCCATGTTTCTCAGTTACACGATTTTCACTAGGTTTCATTCCAGGGATTTCAGCCTTGCTTGGAGTCGTAGTCGCATTCTTCATAAAATTCAATACATCCCATCCTAAGCCTTTGACAGAACCCCTCTTGGCATAGCATTGAAAAAGGAGTAAACCTGCAATAAATTCAGGTTATCTATTAACATGGGAAGTGGAAAAATGATTGGTGCATAGGCCAGCAGTTCAAGAGTCTGCAGAATGTAACATGCATCTTTTGTTTTGTAATGCCTTTGTGGCCAATTTGTTCTGAATTCAAATCTGAGATATATTATCAGTGATGTACTTGCCAATAGTCACTTGTTTTTACAATATTCAGAGAATAATTATTTGATGGTGGCCAATTAGCCATGAATTCAAGTTTAAGCTGTATAGCTAGAGGCAGAATCTGAATTTAAATTTTTTATGTTTGAATAATCAATTATTTGTAGTAATTTAGTGAATTTTTTAACACGTATACAATATATGAGGCAAAAATTACTGAGTTTGGATGTACCAATACCCTACTCTCAACATTCACCTGTGTATTGTCATCCGGTGATACATTTGAATGTACGTTGGTCAATGGAAACATGGATTAATTTATTTTTTAACCTATACCTTATCAATTGTAGCTTATCAATTGATGATTGTTGTGATATGTACTCTGGCTTAAAAATTGATGAAACGACTTGCTTTACCATTACTTTATGATCTTACTACAAAAGTTCTTACAATCACCTTTCCAGTTTCCATAGTGCTAAAAATAATGATAAAGTTGCATCTACAAATAGGATCATGATTAGTTAATAATTTTTTTATCATTGTTCATGTATTTCATGTTAAATGTGCATATCATTATCATATTATAGTATTGATTGTAAAAGATGGTCTTATCTTGAAAACAGAATGAGAAAGTAATTACTTGTGTTGGGCGAAGTGCACCAAAAGCCACTTTTGACAGTAGTCTTTGGTTTGAGGCCACTTTTTTTTATTGGTTTTATATGAGAGGCCACTTTTTGGAACTTCAATTCTTTTGGGTTGAACTTCATACAAGTTCAGCCCACAAGGATTGAAGTTCGGGATTTTTACCCCATATAACCATTCCCAACCCTTATTCACTTTTTGTAACCATATTTTGTCTTTTCTTTCTTTTCCTAGCATATTTATTAAATATAATTTGATGATATAAATATTTAATAAATATAGGACAAATATATATGTGTATAGAAGGTATATATACAAAATATCAATATATTATATTTGATATTTTAATTATAAATTAAATTTTAAATATAAATATTGTGGCTATATTATGTTAGTGCTAAATGACTTGTTAATATGAAATATTATGGGCTATTTCTGTGGAAATCCCAAGAAGTTCAATTTCAGCCCACCACAAGGATTGAAAGTTCAACTTTAGCCCACAAGGGTTGAAGTTTATGCATTTATACCTAAAAGTTCAGCCCTTACAGATTGAAGTTGAAACTTCATAATTTAGAGATGAAGTTCAACCCACAAGGTTTGAACTTCAGCCCACAAAGATTGAAGTTCCAAAAAGTGGCCTCTCATATAAGACCATTAAAAGAGTGGCTTCAAACTAACTACTAGTGACAAAAGTGGCCTATGAATGAAAATTTTACAATTGTGTTTCAGGCCTTAGAAAGGCCCAAATTAAGAGAAGATTTTAGGAATTTTTACACTCTATACCCATGAAATTTAAAAGTATTTACAAGTTATACCCATTAAAAATTACACTACCCATAAAACTAAAAGTATTTACCCAACCTACCCATTTATTATTATATACTTTTGTTATGCCTTATAGGTGTATACCTTTAAGGTATACTGCATAAATTATGGTATAAAAGTCTGGAGGACCATTTATTACTGAATACCTTTGTTATACCTTATATGTGTATACCTTTATGGTATACTGCATAAATTATGGTATACAAGTCTGGATGGGTAGGGTAGGTAAATAGTTTAGTGGGTAGGTGATCCACGCTCAATCTTACACCATTAATAGTGAAGAGCGGTCGCCAAAGTATAATACCCGATGTGAGTCGGGGTCGATTTCCCAAGGGAACTAGCACGTCAAGTGAGAGAGTTGTAAATAGATATTCAAATGAGGTTTAGTGTTGAGTCCTAGAAGTATGATTTGTTGGATGAAAACTATGATTAATTCTAAAGTGTAAGCAATTAAACGAGTAAGTTGTTCGATATTACTAGACTAGGGGTGCAACCAACTAATAGTGATTTCCAACCAACGGGTGTCTTTACTTCACTTTCCCAACACAAGTATAATTATGGTCGAGCATTCCGATCGTGATCTCTAGAATCCTTCCGGCCTAGGAGAGATCTTACACAACCCGCTCGTCAAAGCCTTAGTTGAATGCTTGAAGCACTACTCAATGACCCAAGGAAAGGAGACCTCTTCCGAGCGTAACTCCTTTTAGATGAGTTAGTCTATATGAATAGCCTATCAACTCAAATCCTCGCCAACTCCACTATTCTATACTAGTTAATCTCTTCCGAGTCTTTAACTAGCAATGTAGACAAGAAATCCCAAATATCATGGATTTTGGGATTTTGATGTTATTGTAATGGGGAGTTGGATAATTGTTACTTGTGTTATAGTTAGTGAAATAGAACAACACCCATTAATTTTCTATCACAATAGCATAATTACACCCCTAGTTATGAGTCTCATAACTAGGGTTTGAATCATAGTAATAAAGATGTAATGAAAAGATGAAATCATGTTGGACATAAGTTTGAATTGATATATGGAATCAAGATTCAAAGTTACAAGATTAAAAGCTTAAAAAATGATGTTAAACCTCCAACTTGGCTCTCAAAATCGCCCAAAAATATAGAGTAAAATGTAGTGTCAGTGTTATGTAATAAAACCCTCACTATCCTATTTATACTCCTAAGAAAATTACACAAAAATTTTCTTCCGTCCCAATTGTGCTGACCGCACAATATTGTGCTGGCCGCACAATATTGTGCTGGCCGCACAATATTGTGCTGGCTGCACAATTCCTTGAAGACTTGAGGTAGTTGCTGCTTGTTTTTGCATTATTGTGCTAAGCATTGTGCTGACCGCACAGTATTGTGCTGAGCAATTGTGCTGACCGCACAATATTGTGCTGACCACACAATTGGGTCTTTTTCAGCATTATGCTATCGCACAATATTGTGCTGAGCCGCACAAGTCCTTGAAAGCTTGTTCCATTTCGCACGACTCCAACTTCGACTCGACTCGGCCTTCTTTTGTGTTCTTTCCGCTCAGTTTTCGGCCTCGAGCGTTTAAACTAAGTAGCACCTGGAATCACGCAACATTACATAAGAATTGGTCGTGAAATTAGCTTAAAAACACACAAAGTTCCTATAAAGAAAGGCTCAAAGTCGGTAAAATGACGACTTATCAACACCCCCAAACTAGAACTTTTGCTTGTCCTCAAGCAAAACACACTTTAATGGTCCCCAAGTTGCAATTCATCAATTCATGCATTTTTCATTAAAGCCACAACAAGCCAAAACTCGATTCAAGTTCAACAACTAATGACATTGGTTGGTGCCAACAATTAAGCCAAACCATGTGAGCATCACTTTCATATACAAAACATCAAAGAAGGCAAACATGCCATGACACAAGACTTTCAAAGTTTGCCTTTTCGTCACAAGAGTTCACCTCTTTGCTTGCTCACCTCAATTGAAAAGTGAAACACAAGTCCTCAACTCAACTTCACAAGTGCCCTCACCACTCAAGAGAATATCCCAACCACAAAAATGCAATGATAACACAAATGGGATTAATGATAGGAAGAATTCGCTCACTCTCTCAAAAGAAGTTCATCATGCACACTAAAGATCCATAGGCTTGCCCTTCGTGTACCTTCCACTAATGTAGGAATGCTTGACCCGAAATCAATTAGGACTTGTAAGGGTTGTAATGTAGGCTTTTGGTCAAAGGTGGGGTAAAATATGGACAAATAGTGACTACACACCTCCTTGAGCACTATACCGTACAAAATTAAGGCACACTTCATTTTTCTTGCACTTACACCTTGCTAAATCGAGGTTTATACACTAATCTTTCTCCTCTTTATTCATCCATTCTCTTTTTCTTCTTTTTCTTTCTTTTTTTTCACTTGCTTCTTTTTGTTTCTTTTCACTTTTTCACTTTTTTTTTATTCAACTCACTTTTGTTGCTCTTTCTTTTCATTTATTTTCTTTTGATTTTCATTAACTTCCACACTTTCACCATAACTCGTGCCACCCCCAAACTTAGGCTTTTGGCTAAGTTGCACGTCTTTCAATGCACTCAAGGAGGTAGGGCCAAAAGAGAGGGTTAGTGCTTTAAGCACTTAGAATTGGTCCGGGTTAATAATGTGGTTGCCAAAGAAAAGGATATTAAGCTCAAAGGAGTTGACTAAGGATATAATGCAAGGGTAGGCTTTTTTAGATTACTGAGCGGGCCAAAGAAAGCCTAAAATCATTTTTCAAGTCAAGCATCACCTAGGATTTCGTCTCGAAGCACACTTAGGGCAAGTTCTAGATCAAGAAGCACACACATGAACACACCAAAACCTCACCACACATGGCACATGTAAAGTAAGAAAGACGAGTTTATTCAAGTCCCAATCAAAGGCAATTAAGTATCCGAAGTTTACTCATAGCCTAATGAGAGCTAATTAGTGACATAAGAGCCAAAAGTTGAACTTAAAGATCATAGCACAATTTACCAACTAAGTTTTTCTATTCATTTTTCAAAACAAGCTCATATGATAAGGATTAAATAATGGTGGAACCAAACATGCCAAAAGTTGCTAAGGAGCAAGAATCCACAACTAGTCATCATTATTTACAACTAAATACTAAACTAGTACTAGAGATGCCCGGTTCAACACAATTACTTCCTTGGAAAAGAACCATGGAAAAGAAAAACCAAGGAGGTTATTTCAAACATTTTGTGCAACATGGTATTTACAATGAAAATGGTTATTCGGACCCAAATGAGGCTTTCGCGCCCACATGGGATGCCTATGTATCAACCGAGAGTGAATCAGATAAAGAAAAGGTAGCATCCCAAGCGTAGTTCATGGGAGTACCATATTTTTTTTTTTGGGATGCTAAACATATATGTACTAACAACTTAACATAAACACATTTGTACATACATCAAACATAACACCATGTCATGGTGACATGACATTCTTTAAGTACCTACCCCTCAAACTAAAAGTATGCATTGTCCCCAATGCAACTAAAAGTTATGAAAGCATCTAAGAGAATGAGTAAAAGAATGTTCCCTATCATAACTAGCCCTCAGTGGCTGGTGGAGAACTGGATGTAGCAGAAGCGGTGGACAAGGGACCCTCAAGGGTCGGTGGAGAGATAGATGCCTCAGCAGCAGTGGGACCCTCAAGGGTCGGCTGAGTATCGGCAAGCTCTGTCTGGAGTGGAGTGGTAGTGGCCTCATAACAATTGTGCTAGGCAGCACAATGTTGTGCCTTCTCACTTTTTATCATTCTTGGCCTGCACCTTTGAGCACGACTCCGCACAATCCCATTCCTTAAGCCACAATTGGACCCATTTTCTTCACATTTTATCAACTCCACACCTACAAACACCATCCACTCAAGAATAAATGACGAGCATCACAATATATCTACAAAATGTGCATGAAATTAAACATGGGTTGCCTCCCAAGAAGCGCCTAATTTAACGTCATGGCAAGACGAGTACCAGAATCACACTTTTCTCTCCATTTTGTAAATGTGAATTGTCTCCCTAATTTTGAATCAAGTTTTTCATTGTGCTTCCAGGGTGGTGGTACAAATTTCAAGGTTCCAAAGGCCGAATAATTCATTTTGCACTTCTTGGCCTTCAAGTGAGGAATGTCATTTTGTTTTCTTGGCATGGCGAACTCAACAATGTACCCATTTTGCTCATCAATGCCAAAGTCATCACAAGGTGCTTGTTCTTCTATTTCCATTGCCTCGTGCACACATAGGGTTGAAAAATGAAGTGAATGAGGGCCAACTTTTTTCAACACCAATGGAACACCAAGTATGACATACTCCTCTTCAACTATGCTAGAGTCTTCATCACAAAAGTTCTTTATTTCCGCTCTAGACTCCAACACAAATTTCTTGTTCACGGCATCATTACCAAATATCTTGAAGATGTGATCACTTTCATGAGTTCCCATGATTTGACTTGCGCTCTCTTCCACAAATTCGCTCATTTCTAGCATATCGTTCACTATTTCTTCATGTTGAGCCTTGGAGGCTTTAACCACTTCATGCACTAGAATGTTCAAGACACGAGCTTCAAGATCAAATTGGTTCACTCTTTGTCCTAGTTCTTCCTTTTCATGTTTGAGATCCCAACCTTCGATATTTAAATCGTGAAGGCATGCTTCATGGACTTTCAATTTTCGAGCTTGATCTCGGAGCCAAGCTCGGCTCACAATTTCTTCTTCATCCCAATTGTTCTTTTCTTCAATAATTCTTTCTTGATATTCAAGCACATCTTCAATGGAGGATTCTTCTTGGAACTCAACCTCATCTTCCATATAACGTTTTTGTTGAAATTTGGCAACATCCTTAGCTTGTTGATCATTGAAGGTGTCAAACAATTGGCTCAATTGAGTTTTCAAGTTGTGAATTGCTAAGCCATTTTGATGGATTGCTTAGACATTTTCACAATTGTTTTTAAGTATTTGCTCCATCAAATGCTCCAATCTTTCATTTTCATTGCATTCATCTTGTGAAGTCGATAGGTCCATCTCTTCTTGAAACCTCTCTTGGATGCCTTTCCACTTGGGTTCAAGCTTCATGTTCATGTTTGCATTTGCCCAATCAAACTCATAAGAATCATTAGCATCATTATAAAAATCATTGGAAGAAGAATAAGGAATATTAGGACAACCATCCCAATGGCCATTTTGACCCCCACACTCATGACATATGTCCCACTCAAAGGGTTGAGATGGTGCGCACAACTCGCCCACGGAAACAATTTGACAATCTTGCCAATGGTGAGGTCCGCCACAATAAGGACAAGAGTCACTCATGTATGAATTTGTTGTAATTGGGGTTCCGCAAGTTCCGATTAGGATTTCTCCTATAAGCCATGTTTCACCTACACAAGGTAAAACCAAAACCAAAAGTAAAAGGCTAGGATTAGTGAACTAAACAACTTTGATTAACTAATGCAACTCAATATTGACACCGTAGTTCCCCGGCAACGGCGCCAAAATTTGATCCACGCTCAATCTTACACCATTAATAGTGAAGGGCGGTCGTCAAAATATAATACCCGATGTGAGTCGGGGTCGATTTCCCAAGGGAACTAGCACGTCAAGTGAGAGAGTTGTAAATAGTTATTCAAATGAGATTTAGTGTTGAGTCCTAGAAGTATGATTTGTTGGATGAAAACTATGATTAATTCTAAAGTGTAAGCAATTAAACAAGTAAGTTGTTCGATATTACTAGACTAGGGGTGCAACCAACTAATAGTGATTTCCAACCAACGAGTGTCTTTACTTCACATTCCCAACACAAGTATAATTATGGTCGAGCATTCCGATCGTGATCTCTAGAATCCTTCCGGCCTAGGAGAGATCTTACACAACCCGCTCGTCAAAGCCTTAGTTGAATGCTTGAAGCACTACTCAATGACCCAAGAAAAGGAGACCTCTTCCGAGCGTAACTCCTTTTAGATGAGTTAGTCTATATGAATAGCCTATCAACTCAAATCCTCGCCAACTCCACTATTCTACACTAGTTAATCTCTTCCAAGTCTTTAACTAGCAATGTAGACAAGAAATCCCAAATATCATGGATTTTGGGATTTTGATGTTATTGTAATGGGGAGTTGGATAATTGTTACTTGTGTTATAGTTAGTGAAATAGAACAACACCCATTAATTTTCTATCACAATAGCATAATTACACCCCTAGTTATGAGTTTAGCTACTCATAACTAGGGTTTGAATCATAGTAATAAAGATGTAATGAAAAGATGAAATCATGTTGGACATAAGTTTGAATTGATATATGGAATCAAGATTCAAAGTTACAAGATTAAAAGCTTACAAAATGATGTTAAACCTCCAACTTGGCTCTCAAAATCGCCCAAAAATATAGAGTAAAATGTAGTGTCAGTGTTATGTAATAAAACCCTCACTATCCTATTTATACTCCTAAGAAAATTACACAAAAATTTTCTTCCGTCCCAATTGTGCTGACCGCACAATATTGTGCTGGCCGCACAATATTGTGCTGGCTGATTATGCTGGCCGCACAATTCCTTGAAGCCTTGAGGTAGTTGCTGCTTGTTTTTGCATTATTGTGCTAAGCATTGTGCTGACCACACAATATTGTGCTGAGCAATTGTGCTGACCGCACAATATTGTGTTGACCACACAATTGGGTCTTTTTCAGCATTATGCTATCGCACAATATTGTGCTGAGCCGCACAAGACCTTGAAAGCTTGTTCCATTTCGCACGACTCCAACTTCGACTCGACTCGGCCTTCTTTTGTGTTCTTTCTGCTCAGTTTCCGGCCTCGAGCATTTAAACTAAGTAGCACCTGGAATCACGCAACATTACATAAGAATTGGTCGTGAAATTAGCTTAAAAACACACAAAGTTCCTATAAAGGAAGGCTCAAAGTCGGTAAAATGACGACTTATCAGTAGGTTGGGTAACATTTGAAAGTAGTGGGTAGTGGCTGTAATTATTTTTGGTTTTGTGGGTATTTTTGTAAGTGTCTAACCTATGGTGTAAGATAATTTAGGCAAAGACGCGAAGTTAAGTGATTTTTTCTGGTGAAATTTTGATGACTAGCCATATTTAGACCCCCTAAATAAATTTCAACAACCATTCCACAATTCATTGAGAAATAGCAAAAAATGAGCATCGTACGCTTAGATGCTATTACTCATACATTTGAATTTACTAACTTACCTCTTATAAACCTACAACTGTGTTAAAATACCGATCTCTCCTAAAAAAATAGAGTAAAAACATAACATCATTCTCTCTCCCTCTCTCTCTCTCTCTCTCTCTCTCTCTCTCTCTAAAAAATAGGTATGATAATAATTTCGATTCAAAATTTATTAATTTGAGCAGCGTTTTTTTCAGTTTCTGCGTTGAATTCTCATACTTTCAAATGTTTTTATAGTAACAAATGTATTTTCAAATAATAATTCGTGATTATGTGATTCATTTTTACTATAAAATATGTGATTAATTCAATGAATTTGTTATTGCAACGCGATTTTGCTGTTATATATATTTCAGTACTTTTTGTGAGATATTCAAATTTAAAACATTCAAATCTGCTATGAGGTGAAACATCCAGCATTATATGCTGGAATTTAGTGCCTTGTTGAAGCAAAAGGTCAGGTACATTATCCTGTGGCTATGCTTAATCTCTGCAATCCGGCACTAAAATGCTGAGACTTAATTTTATATTGAAGCAAAGGCTAGTTACATTATCCTACTGCTAGGTATATTTAGCTTATAAATCTGCACTTCTAAATTCATGTTGTCCAGCATAAAATGTTGTAGCTATGTATATTTAGTTGAAGCAAACCCCTGTCATCCAGCATAAAATGTTGGGGCTTAGTGTTATATTGAAGCAAAGCCCAGTTACATTATACTGTGGCTATGTATATTTAGCTTATAGATTAGTAGTTCTTAAGTGTTCATTATTAAGCTACAATTACAGTATTTTAGCATGCGACTCTCTTGGTCACTTAGTTCAATATTTTTACTGTGTTTATAACTGCAGGGGATGGCTAAACACTGTATTGTTATTGCATTCAATGGGAAACAAACACCAGATATAAGTACATAGATCATGAGACAAGAATTTTTCTGCATACTGAAATAGATACATTTGAAGATTTCAGAAAAAAACCTTTGGAAAAAGATAGATTTGTATGAAGAAAATTTTGAGACAGTCATATAGTTTGATATGGAACTTGGAACAAGCAAAGAGGTCCCTATAAGAAATACTGATGATTTAATCAGCTGTTTACACTTGATGAAGAACAATTGTGAGTATAGGAGTAGACGTTTCATAGTTGATATTACACAACGATCTCTACAGTCTGAGACACTTGATTACACTAAAGGGCAAATGATAATGCAAATAGACAGTGATGATGCATTTGAAGTGATAGTGTTAATGCCTCCGTCTGTCGAAGTTGTAGCAGTAGATCAACAATTAATGCATGCTGAAAATACAGAACAACAACCTGTGATTCTTCAACCTCCTGAGATATCAAGTGCTGCAAAAAAAAAAAAGAAAAAAAGAAAAAGGTCTTCACGGAAGAAAATAAAAGTATCTCCTCGTCCAATACTGAAAGAAGACGCAGATTTGGAGGACATCAAAGTTTGATCAATTTTTTTAAACAAACAGTGTCACGAAATGTTTCCAGACAATTGCAATTGCACACAATTTTGAATTCAAAGTTGTGAGATCAAGCACAACGAGATATTCACTGGTGTGCATGAACGACAAATGTGACTGGACTGTTCGATCTTCCAGAATTAAACAGTCCACGCTATTCAAAATATTGAAGTTTGAGAACAATCACACTTGCTCTTTGGATGACAGAAAAAGAGATCAAACATGCTACTTCAAAGATTGTGCGAGATGAGATAGTTGAGAATCTGAGAGACGATAATTATCCAGTTAAGCCTAATTTTGCTGTCTCAGAGATTAGAAGAAAACTGGGAGTTGAAATCTCTTATAATAAGGCATGACGTGCTATAAAAGAAGGAGAGTAATTGATTAGAGGGACGCCTGAAGAGAACTTTCAAAAGTTACCTGCATATTTATATGTGCTAAGAGACATAAATCCAGGCTCACACATTGCTCTTCAAAGAGATGCTGAGAACAGGAAAAAAAAGAAAATGTGTAGTTATATACTATTTTTGTGTAGAATTCCAGCAATCCCCAGTTGAAAAGGCCTGAGACTCCACAGTTATTTGCTGGAGTCCCATCACAAAATGTTGGGACGTCCTAGTTATATATATGTAAGGATCCATTACTAATAGCGGAAACTCAAAATTTTATGTTCATGCATTTTATTGATAACACTGCAATTGTATTATACAGGTTCAAATATATGTTTTTTGTTTGTGCGGCATCTATCAAAGGCTGAAAACATTGTAGACCTTTCATAGTTGTCGATGGAATATTTCTCAAGGCAAGATATCAAGGGACAATATTTTTTGCAGTGACGAAAGATGCAAATAACCAAATCTTCCCACTTGCCTTTGGAGTTGTGGACTCAGAAATCTGGCATACAATTGGTTCTTTACGCAGTTGCACATTACATTTGGTTGCCGTGAGAATTTGATGTTCCTTTCAGATCGTAATTCTGCAATTGCAAATGGGATTACAAATGTATATCCTGAATGTGCGCATGGGATTTGTGTATATCATATAGAAAAGAACCTTAACAAAAGGAACGAGACACCTGCAGTGATTAGTATTTTCAATAGTGCATGTCGGGTCTATACGATTGTAGAGTTTGAAAAAGACATGAATCAAATGAAAGAAATGGATAGGGCAATCTATGATTACCTCATGGAATAACCACCAGAGAGATGGGCTAGAGCTTGGTGTCCAAATCGAAGATATGACATGATGACATCAAACATCATGGAATCCATGAATAATGCTCTGTTACATGCTCGGGAAAAAATCAATACTGTCAATGATGGATAACATAATGAACAAGCTACAAAGCTGGTTTTTTGAAAGACGGAAGAGCGCATAGGATATTTTCTTTGCAACATCAAAATGGACAGATGATGAATTGAAAAAGAAAAATAAAAAAAGCATACAAAATGAATGTGAGTATATTAAATAATACACTTTTGTATGACTGGAGGGTTCACAGTTATTTTTGGATGAGATTTGTGTTATCTCTATTATAATTCATGAAGTCCCAGTAAAAAAGTCTGGGACTTACCAGATATTTTGTTGCAATCCCATAATTAAAATACTGGGACTTGCTAGTGTACTCAGGTTTTGTGCTGGGACTACATGGTATCCAAAGCAAGGGATCCAGTATATAGACATGGGGAAAAAGAAATTGCAGCATTTTATGTGTTATGTTGGTTATTTATTTATTTATTTATTTTTCTTTTTACTAAATAAAAACTAGGCAAGCCGTCTTATAAATTATATTTTTTCAGGTTGACCGGACTACGGATCAAAGCTTTAAGGTAACAGATGAAGGGAGAGAATTCAGTATTTGTTTGAAGAAGAAGAAAGAATGTCAATGCCTCAAGTTCCAGATTGATGAAATACCTTGTGAACATGCACTTGCTGCCATAGAGAGAGTACACCTACACAAGTCCGACTATTTCTCTATATGGTATAAAAGAGAAACATAGTTAAAACAGAATGAAGGGAAAATCAACACTGTTGAACATGAAGAATCATGGGTTGTGCCTGATAGTATTTAAGAAGAGATAATGAAAGCCACAAATTTTAAAGTTAAGCCATTTAGAAGGCCAACGAAAAGATTTATCTCAACTACAGAATATGTTAGACAAATGGTGAAGAAATGTGGGATATGTAGAAAGCATGGACACAATAAGACATCCTGCAGACACACTCCAGTACTTCATCCATATTCAAAGAAACATAACTCCCAATAAAAACAATAGGTATGTCTCTCTATCTTCATTTTATTTTTTAATTATATTTTACTACAATTCAATAGAAATTTTAAAGATGACCAAAGATGCTATGTTAATTTTTTTTTTTTTCATCAGTTAGGAATCTCATCGTCACTAGATATATAGAAGACCATTCTTCTCTATTTTCTTCCAGTGGCAGCAATTCTGAAGTCAAAAAAGGACTATTGACTTATACTCTTTAATAAGGATTATTATATATAAAAAATATACTTTTCATCTGTTGATGTAGAAATACTTGTCGCAATTTATCTGTTTTCTTGTTTCTTTACTAATTGAATGAAACGACATCGGCCAGTCGTTTCGGAAGTTAGGGTTTCGATTGGCGTGCCGATAATTTTAAAATATTCGTAATGTCTATTAGAACCTGTCTGTAAAATTTGAGCCAAATCAGACCTCGTTTGGTAGGCATCGGAAGAAGGTTTCAGTTTTTATTGGCGATAAATATTAAAAAGAGATTTTCGAGCTCGGTTTGCCGAATGAGCTCAAATTCGAAATCCAAAAGCGCCGTTAGGTTCGTATGATTATTTGTATTTTTGTAAACTTTCGAAAGTGAATTTCGATGTTGTTCGGCTAGTTTCCGCTAAAATGCCGAAAGTTAAATAATTTGACCTTTTCTATTTAAATTCGCATCTTGAGTTTTGGGAGTCCAATTTGAGATCCGCCTTCGCGACTATGTTACATATATTTTTTATAACTTGTATGCAAAAGTTGAAATTATTTCGAATATCGTAGCGTACCGTTTTAAGTTTTACCGTAACAGCGAATCTTAAAAAAAAAAAAAAAAAGAGAAAAAGGACAAAAAGACAAAATATATGGGCGGTGGGTCCTTAGCATATTGCTAAGGATCAGTATAACGTAGAAAGGGGGTAAGCTCAAAAAGGAACTAGAACAGAAACGCAAAACAGAGAAAATGGAAAGTACGCAGTGGAAAAATGCAAGAAAATGAGAAAAGGGGCCGGAAAAAAAGTAGAATTTTCACCCTGAAACATTCAGGCAATGATTCTAATATATTATTTGAGTGTGTTTGAATATGTTTTAATGGTAAAATTTGGAATATTAGACATCGTTTTAATAAGTGCAATTAATAGTTTAAAGGGTCAAATGGACCCCGATAATGGAATTGATTATATATTCGTACTCAGCGAGTTGTGGGCAACATATAAATGTAATTTATTTGGGGTTTGGTTATGTGACCATAAACCCTGTACATAGGCCTGGCCTGCGTATTGCGTATGCGAATATCAGGCTCCTAACCGGATTTCCCTAAGAACCGGATTGCCCTAAGATGTGAGGAATGAAGCCTTTATCCCTATTTGATATATTTTTCTGCTCATTGAACAGTGGGATCGTTTGGCAATGAATCCAAAGGACAAAGCGGTTATTGAGTGGCTGTACTAACTTTGTAACAAGGTAAGTGTCTATATCTATTTCTTTGGAGGCATCTGGCCTCGTGGATTTTCTACCACGTGTTTCCTTACGTGTGTAGCTGCCAATAGGCGTACTCATTACGCCTTAGCTTTGAATTTACATTGTATATTATTTGTTATGCCCTGTTGTTGGTACTGCATTGAGCATATGAGCATTGCACTCTGGTTTCGAGCATTGCATATACTTCCCGGTTGGCGATAAGAGTCCCGCACCGGTGAAGGGTACTTATTGCACATACTTCCCGGTTGGCGATGAGAGTCCCGCACCGGTGAAGGGTCATTATTGCATATACTTCCCGTTTGGCGATGAGAGTCCCGCACCGGTGAAGGGTCATTATTGCATATACTTCCCGGTTGGCGATGAGAGTCCCGCACCGGTGAAGGGTCATTATTGTATATACTTCCCGGTAATCGATGAGAGTCCCGAGCCGGTGAAGGGTCATTATTGCATATATCTCCTGGTAGACGATGAGAGTCCCGCGCCGGAGATGGGTATCAGGCATATGTGACTGCATTGCATCATACCGCATTCATCCCATCCCATTGCACCGCATACTGACTATTATGTGTACTGTGTTGTGTTTTATGTATGCGGTATGTATACTATGACGTGGACATATCTCAGTTTGCCTATATATTTCTGGCTCGTATCCCGAGTTGCGGGAATCGAGTTGCACGCCGTAACGGTATAAATATATGGATCGGGTTGCACGCCGCAATGGTATAAATCTATGGATCGGGTTGCATGCCGCAACAGGATGAGTATATGGATCGGGTTGCACGCCGCAACAGGATATATTTCTGATTGTTGATGTGTTCGGGATACCTATATGTTTTCGTTATCTTACGTTCCTGATTGTTAATGAGTTTGTCATCCCATACGTGTTTCTAGTTATTATCTGGCTCTGCATTTTTATAATTTAAATAAGAGGAATTTTTTTTATCTACTTCTTCTCCCTGGCTAGCTATCCTATTCTTTGAGGTGGCTAGTCTGCCCCACTTATTGAGTCCTTTTGACTCACCCTTGTTTGTTGTTTGTTTCTTGTCTATCTATTTCGTTTCGGCAGGTTCGCTCCAGGATTGAGTTCGCCACGTTGTGTAGGAGCGAAGATGACTTCAGCTGTCAGGGTGAGCCAGCTTTTATTCCGGAGGGCCACCAGTATATTGGTTATTATTTCAGTTGCATTTTGCTCCCTTCAGGAGGTATCTGTCTTCTTTTGTACTCTTAGATGTCTAGTCTGGATAGCCCTAAACCTAGTATGTTGGGTAGTCAGCTGTAATTTCTTTTGTACAGCTTAGAGGTATCAGTATGTCTGTGCTTTTTCTAAGTCTTATTTTTATTTATGAATTGGATTATATTTATTTTCCTAATTTCATTGGTAAGGGTTCGCCCGACGGGTGTAGGGGAAGATGTCGGGTGCCCGCACGGCCTAGCCGGATTCCGGGTCGTGTCAGTTGGTATCAGACCCCAGTTTAGAGTCTATCCAGACTAAGACAGTGTCTAGTAGAGTCTCGGTGATGGGTACGTAGACGTCCGTACTTATCTACGAGAGGCTATGATGGCATTTAGGAAGTTTCACTTCCTTCATTTCTGATCATGCGTCGGTCTAGGATGCAAAAGTATTTTCGTTAATTCGTTCGTGGTAATTGTGAACCCTCGTACGACAAATCAGCAAACGGAAGGAGTTCAGGACGAAACAGTCTAGCCTGGGCTAGCACTGACGAAGCCTTGAGAGTTTTGATCGTTCTGACGATCTAGTTACGGAGGTCCCAGCTGTACGGCTCTCTAGATGCTTTACGAGAATCTTGGCGACGCAGATACCATAAGAACCTATTATTCGCTGGGCAGCCTATCAGGTTGCCGCATGAGCAGACGGTCGATCTCAGGGAGCTCCTTTTCTTGTTCTTAATATTGCTGCAGTAAATTATATTCCAGAGGTAGTATGTGTTGTACCTCTAATTGTTCTGGCTGGTTAGCCAGCCGAGGTATCAGTTCAGTCCGAATGTCCGAAGAGGTTGCATTATTTTATGCAGTTGAACCTTCCGATATTCTTAAGCCACGCATCAGATAATCCCTGCGCAAATTTTTAATTAAAATGATGTCAGCGTAGCCTTCAGGTTTTTTATTATATCCAGCGATATGGTGTTGATTATTCTGCTTTCCGATTTCAGAGTCAAGCCTTGAATTGGTGGGCCGCTCTTTTATTAGCTAACTTGGTTCGGTTTTTCTTCTAGATTCGTGGAAAAATCCTTTCGAGTAGTGAGCGAGATGAAGAGTGTTGCCAGTTTGAGTGGATTGGACAAGGTAGTATGTCGGATAGCCTATTGGTGTTTCAGAATATGAGATTGAATTCTATAGAATGGCTGAATATGCATTAGAACTAGTCCATGAGCCTTTCGAGAGATTCAAAGATTTATTGATGACCTTTCTCCTTCCTTGAGATCCTATATGGCTCGAGAAATTGAGGTGGAACTTAATTTGATGTTGTTGTTGATATTGTTCAGAGGTATGAGGCATACCATAAGTTAGAGTGGGGGAGCAAGAGATCCCGTGGCCCTAGTGGGTAACCATGGTACCTTATTTGGAGGTAAGAGTTCTGATTATTTTGGGAGGTCACTTTCCAGGTTATCTCAGCTTGTAGAGCGCGATTCTTAGAGTGCGCGGGTAGTTCATCAAGATTAGACTCAGCTTTCTCATTGTAGCTATCAACAATCTGTCCAGCTCCTATAGTCAGTGAAAAGGTGTTATCATTGCCGTGAGTCTGATTATCCTTTGAGGAGTTTTCCTGTTATCATTGTCGTGAGTCTGGCTATCCTTTGAAGATTTTTCCTTACTCCGACAAGTAGGCAGTCATCTTTTCTCTCGTTATTAGGCATCTGCACAGTCGCGGAGGATTTAATTTAGATCTTAATCAACCAGATATACGCCACCATCCGATAGAGGTCGAGAGTGTGTTGGCAGTGGTTCTTCAAAAGTTGATTGTCAGGGTAGTAGCTCAACTCAGCTGCAGGGGCAGTTCAATAAACTTCCAGTTTGGCAGGATTCTGAGGCATCCGATGTAGTAGACCCAAGTATTTCTTTTTCTCTTAAATGTGAGTAAGATTTGATTCTTTTGATCAATCTGGAAAGGGTGTGTTTTATCATGTTTCGATGGTTTCCCTGGATGTCGTTTTTATTAGGAATCGGTTGCAGTAGAGGAATGAGCTTCTGATATGATTTATTCCTGGCATTTATTATGACCCTACTAGTTGATCTGGTTTAAATGTGAGAGATTTGTAAGTGAGTATCGATATTGTTGCCTGGTATTTTGTTGTGCCTCATTCTGTTATAATAGCAAGTCAGTCTACCTCTCTTTGGAACTCAGTGTCGGTAGGATGATGAGATTCTTATTCGTCACCATCAGAAAGCGTCATTGTTTCTTCCGGTGCAAAGTGATTAGTAAGTAATATTCGATCTATGTGTCTCCTCTTGGTTCGAGACACTAGTAGAGCCATGTTATTCTATGAGCTTGCCTTAGTTATAAAAAGGGTTTCTGGTAAATTTTCAGAGTTCCTTTTTATTGGGAGATTAAATTGGCATAGATGTTGTTCCATAAAGCTCATTTAATGTCCATTTCTTCAATTGTGATTCTTCGGTTAGCCTGACTCGTAAGTAGTCTATCTCTGGTAGCTAATAAAATAAGAAGATGAGCTTCCTGAAGCTCTAATTATTTCTATCCTCGGTCCATTTCCATTTCTTCTTCGTCCGGCACCAGTGAGCTTGGGCGATTGGTAGCTGCTTGCGATGTTCCCCGTGTTGAGCCAGAGTACGTGTTATTGTGGCCGGATAAGCATATTATTGTTTTGGAAGCATATTATTCTTTTGGTCCAGTTGTCTCATCTTATTATCCGTTTAACATGTTTATGTTATTAGTTTATCCGGGTATCCAATCCCGTGTATAGTATAGCGCTGGTTCTATTTTGCGGATCATCCAGTTTCAGAGGAAACTCTGCCGAAATTTTTATATAGAAGTACCATCCATCGGGCGGTGGTGTTTACGGCAAAGGTATGGAGTTGTGAACTCGAGAGTTACAGCTAGTTGGCAACTCGAAAGGGTAGTTTGGTAGTTTAGGTCTGCCTATGTTCAACTTTTAGCTAAATCTTCTTTAGTCCAGCAGATTGTGCGAGGATGACTATTTCTATTCAAATTAGTTGTATGAGTTTATGCTTTAAGTGGAGGAGTCTTCCTCCAATTGATACCGAATCGTAATATTAAATCTCTGAGGTGTTTATACCACTTTTCTCACGACCCAAAGTAAGGCCATGGCAGAAAACTACAATGAGTATCGATCATTGCTAAACCCACTAATAATCTATTAATGACATAGATAAGCTGGCAACCTGATCATATATACGTACCTATCTGCTGAAAACATAAAGTCTGGGAAGATGACACGACTTTAATTTGCTGGCAATTAGAACATTGAGCCACAAATTCTGCTATGTCACACTTCATTCCGTCCCACTAAGAAATCTGCAACATCAGGAACACAAAGTCTATCTTTATACATAAGAACGCCGTCAGTAGTAACACTGTCATGGTGACTCCATTTTTCTTCTGACCATCTGTCCGCATTCAACTAGAACTGGATCCTCATACTGACGTTTTTACTTCATGAAAATTTAGATTTAAAGGTCTAGTGCAGCTCGTCGTCCATCCATCATTGGCATATCTCCTTCATACCTCAACTCCTTGAGAGGTTACTTTAGCGTTGTGAGTGCTCATGTAATCAACTTTGTTGCTGTTATTCTGCCTCAGCTCACGGTCCAACTACATGTCTCTTTTACATTTACTTTTTCAAGTCATAACAATTCCAATTCAAAGACAATACCCAGAGGTAGATGTTCAGCCTGAAGATCATTCTTGGCCTACACCATACTATCCGGTAGTAGTTATATGATCCTTATTCATATACGATAGACCCTGTTCAGATGAACCTTTGACATACAATAGGATATGAGTAACTATATTCCCACAAGGAACTTGCGGGACAACACTATAGTCAACTAAGATGTTGTATAGTGCATTCGTAAAAATAATATAGCTTGCATCAAATCTTTCATAGTGAGTAGTGACAAGGTACTTCAAAAGCTTCCCCTATTGTATCAAGCGTGAGCTAATTCTTAGTTCCATCGACTTGTTCTATATCGAAAGGTATATCGAAGAAGTAATTGTTGGTGGAATCATGTTAATCCATCCAGAGTTCCGTGTATTTTTGTTTCAAACATGTAGAACTCTCCTCACGTGATCGAGGAAGGATCAGCTTAGTCAGAATAAGCTGGGCAATGACGTTATCATATTATCCAGCTATGTTTTTATCCAAGAGTTTGATGTGCGTCTTATAACTCTGATTATATAATTATGAGATAATGTCCGTGGAGTAGTTTATGAAGGTTGTGCAAGTTCTCTTGTTATTTGCGTAAATCTTGCTTTAGATTTAGGCTCGTTCGAGGACGAACGAGAGTTTAAGTGGAGGAGAATGAAACGACCTCGGCCAGTCGTTTCGGAAGTTAGGGTTCCGATTGGCGTGCCGATAATTTTAAAATATTCGTAATGTCTATTAGAACCTGTCTGTAAAATTTGAGCTCAGATTCGAAATCCGAAAGCGCCGTTAGGTTCGTATGATTATTTGTATTTTTGTAAACTTTCGAAAGTGAATTTCGATGTTGTTCGGCTAGTTTCCGCTAAAATGCCGAAAGTTAAATAATTTGATCTTTTCTATTTAAATTCGCATCTTGAGTTTCGGGAGTCCAATTTGAGATCCGCCTTCGCGACTATGTTACATATATTTTTTATAACTTGTATGCAAAAGTTGAAATTATTTCGAATATCGTAGGGTACCGTTTTAAGTTTTACCGTAACAGCGAATCTTAAAAAAAAAAAAAGAGAAAAAGGACAAAAAGACAAAATATATAGGCGGTGGGTCCTTAGCATCTTGCTAAGGACCAGTATAACGTAGAAAGGGGGTAAGCTCAAAAAGGAACTAGAACAGAAACGCAAAACAGAGAAAATGGAAAGTACGCAGTGGAAAAATGCAAGAAAATGAGAAAAGAGGCCGGAAAAAAGTAGAATTTTCACCCTAAACATTCAGGTAATGATTCTAATATATTATTTGAGTTTATTACGTGTGTTTGAATATGTTTTAATGGTAAAATTTGGAATATTAGACATCGTTTTAATAAGTGCAATTAATAGTTTAAAGGGTCAAATGGACCCCGATAATGGAATTGATTATATATTCGTACTCAGCGAGTTGTGGGCAACATATAAATGTAATTTATTTGGGGTTTGGTTATGTGACCATAAACCCTGTACATAGGCCTGGCCTGCGTATTGCGTATGCGAATAGGGTATCAGGCTCCTAACCGGATTTCCCTAAGAACCGGATTGCCCTAAGATATGAGGAATGAAGCCTTTATCCTTATTTGATATATTTTTCTGCTCATTGAACAGTGGGATCGTTTGGCAATGAATCCAAAGGACAAAGCGGTTATTGAGTGGCTGTACTAACTTTGTAACAAGATAAGTGTTTATATCTATTTCTTTGGAGGCATCTGGCCTCGTGGATTTTCTACCACGTGTTTCCTTACGTGTGTAGCTGCCAATAGGCGTACTCATTACGCCTTAGCTTTGAATTTACATTGTATATTATTTGTTATGCCCTGTTGTTGGTACTGCATTGAGCATATGAGCATTGAACTCTGGTTTCGAGCATTGCATATACTTCCCGGTTGGCGATGAGAGTCCCGCACCGGTGAAGGGTACTTATTGCACATACTTCCCGGTTGGCGATGAGAGTCCCGCACCGGTGAAGGGTCATTATTGCATATACTTCCCGGTTGGCGATGAGAGTCCCGCACCGGTGAAGGGTCATTATTGTATATACTTCCCGGTAATCGATGAGAGTCCCGAGCCGGTGACGGATCATTATTGCATATATCTCCTGGTAGACGATGAGAGTCCCGCGCCGGAGATGGGTATCAGGCATATGTGACTGCATTGCATCATACCGCATTCATCCCATCCCATTGCACCGCATACTGACTATTATGTGTACTGTGTTGTGTTTTATGTATGCGGTATGTATACTATGACGTGGACATATCTCAGTTTGCCTATATATTTCTGGCTCGTATCCCGAGTTGCGGGAATCGAGTTGCATGCCGTAACGGTATAAATATATGGATCGGGTTGCACGCCGCAATGGTATAAATCTATGGATCGGGTTGCACGCCGCAACAGGATCAGTATATGGATCGGGTTGCACGCCGCAACAGGATATATTTCTGACTGTTGATGTGTTCGGGATACCTATATGTTTTGGTTATCTTACGTTCCTGGTTGTTAATGAGTTTATCATCCCATACGTGTATCTAGTTATTATCTGGCTCTGCATTTTTATAATTTAAATAAGAGGAATTTTGTTTATCTACTTCTTCTCCCTGGCTAGCTATCCTATTCTTTGAGGTGGCTAGTCTTCCCCACTTATTGAGTCCTTTTGACTCACCCTTGTTTGTTGTTTGTTTCTTGTCTATCTATTTCGTTTCGGCAGGTTCGCTCCAGGATTGAGTTCGCCACGTTGTGTAGGAGCGAAGATGACTTCAGCTGTCAGGGTGAGCCAGCTTTTATTCCGGAGGGCCACCAGTATATTGGTTATTATTTCAGTTGCATTTTGCTCCCTTCAGGAGGTATCTGTCTTCTTTTGTACTCTTAGATGTTTAGTCTGGATAGCCCTAAACCTAGTATGTTGGGTAGTCAGCTGTAATTTCTTTTGTACAGCTTAGAGGTATCAGTATGTCTGTGCCTTTTCTAAGTCTTGTTTTTATTTATGAATTGGATTATATTTATTTTCCTAATTTAATTGGTAAGGGTTCGCCCGACGGGTGTAGGGGAAGATGTCGGGTGCCCGCACGGCCTAGCCGGATTCCGGGTCGTGTCATTGAACGACCAACACTTTCAGTTACTTGATATGAAAGGCAATAGATTACACGATTAGATAATAAAATACAGTACTTAAAATAATGAAAACACAGTTCATAATACATAAAAAAGATTAACTTAAAAACACATTACTTATGAATAAAAAGACAGACAAATATCCCAGATTAACTTAAAAAGTATAAAAACTACTAAAACTTATTCAATTACAATTGACTTATGTGCTGATCCATCATCATCATCATCATCATCATCATCATCATCATCATCATCATCATCATCATCATCACCACCACCACCACCACCACCACCACCACCACCACCACCACCACCACCACCACCACCACCACCACCACCACCACCACCACCACCACCACCACCACCACCACCACCACCACCACCACCACCACCACCACCACCACCACCACCACCACCACCACCACCACCATCATCATCATCATCATCATCATCATCATCATCATCATCATCATTGCTGTCATGACCATCCTGACGGTTTACTAATGAAATTTCAAAAACAACAGTGGCAACACCGTTGTAAATCTCATGTACTTGGTGATCAAACTGAAGCATATCACCCAGCAGTACCCTTTACGATGAAGCATCTATTTCCATCCATTACACAACCTTGTATGTATCCTTCCAGCCTTGAATTTTATTTCATATTCTGTGTCATCATTTTCACAAAATAAAAGTGCATTTCCATTTACATTTGGCAGCTTCTGTTTCCAACTCTCTGGAAAGATCTAAAATAAATAAACATTCACAGTTAATATAAAATCACAGACAATGAAAAATTAGATGAAAAACTATTAAAAATGGTTTGGTAATTTTTTTAACATACAAAATCATCTTTTTTGAAGTAAAATTTTGTAATTCGTATAGTGAAATGGCCTAGTTCCTCCACACGATCATCCATATTATTGTTTTATGAAAAAAAAGTTTATATGAGTAGATGGATTGCCGATAAGTTGTTTCCTTCAACTGCAAAGCCTTATTTTTAGGCTAGCAGTTACTAACTTTTGTCCAGCTGTTATGGCCAAACAGAATATGTATAGTCAAAAATAGATTAAATATCACTATAAATGTCGTCAAAAAAGTTGTGTTTTCTATGTTCTTCCCTATGCTCTTTCAGTTTGCAGACTTCTCGAATGCCAATGTTAGGTACACAATTACATGTTGGTATCCTATATGATTACTGACCCAGTCTTAAAAAATGGGTCAACTTTTATATTTACCATAACGTCCCAGGATAAAAGTCTGGGTGAAGCATGTGGATAACATATTGTCCCATAATAAAAATCTGGGGATCCATGTGCATAACTACTAGCCCCAACATAAACATCTGGGGATCCATGTGCCTCAACTGCTATCCCCAACATATATGGCTGGGACTATATATACCATAATATTAGAGTCAACATTTTTTACACAAACAAACACAAGCTTACAGACATTTTCATTAACAATAACATTAATATTATAGAAAAGAATACTTCTAAAAACACAAAAGAAGTATCCTCAAGCACAAAACAAAAGATAAATTACACTTGCTTCGCATAGTTGGAAGCATAAATGACACGACCCGAAATCCGGTTAGGTCGTGCGGGCACCCGACGTCTTCGGAAAATGGTGTTATCACTGTCACGAGTCTGGTTATCCTTTGAGGAGTTTTTCTTTACTCCAGCAAGTAGAATTTTCACCCTGAAACATTCAGGTAATGATCCTAATATAGTATTTGAGTTTATTACGTGTGTTTAAATATATTTTTGCGGTAAAAATAGGAATATTAGACATCGCCCTAATGACGTAAATTGATAGTTTAAAGGGTCAAATGGACCCCGATAATGAAATTGATTATGTATTCGTGCTCAGTGAGTTATGGGCAACTTATAAATATAATTTATTTGGGATTTGGTTATGTGGCCTTAAACCCTGTATATAGGCATGGCCTGCGTATTGCGTATGCGAATAGGGTATCAGGTTCCTACCTGGATTGCCCTACGATGTGAGGGATGAAGCCTTTAGCCTAATGTGATATATTTTTCTGCTTATTGATCGCAGTGGGATCGTTTGGCAATGCATTCAAAAATAACGCGGTTGTTGGTCGCAATGCTAACTTTTGAGAGAGGTAAGTGTTTATATCCATTTCTTTGGAGGCACTTGGCCTCGTGGATTTTCTACCACGTGTTTCCTTACGTGTGTAGCTGCCGATAGGCGTACTCATTACGCCTTAGCTTTGGATTTACATTGTATATTATATGTTATGCCCTGTTGTTGGTATTGCATTAAACATATGAGCATTGCACTCTGGTTTTGAGTATTGCATATACTTCCCGGTTGGCGATGAGAGTCCCGCACCGGCGAAGGATCATTATTGCATATACTTCCCGGTTGGCGATGAGAGTCCCGCACCGGCGAAGGGTCATTATTGCATATACTTCCCGGTTGGCGATGAGAGTCCCGCACCGGCGAAGGGTCATTATTGCATATACTTTCCGGTTGGCGATGAGAGTCCCGCACCGGTGAAGGGTCATCATTACATATACTTCCCGATAATCGATGAGAGTCCCGAGCCGGTGAAGGGTCATTATTGCATATATCTCCTGGTAGACGATGAGAGTCCCGCGCCAGAGATATGTATCAAGAGTATGTGACTGCATTGCATCATGTCGCATTCATCCCATCTCATTGCACCGCATACTGACTATTGTGTGTATTATATTGTGTTTTATGTATGCGGTATGTACACCATGTTGTGGACATATTACAGTTTGTCTATATATTTCTGGCTCGTATTCTAAGTTGCGGGGATCGGGTTGCACGCCGAAACAGTATAAATATATGGATCGGGTTGCACGTCGCAGCGGTATGAATATATGGATCGGGTTGCACGCCGCAACAGGATGAATATATGGATCAGGTTGCACGCCGCAACAGGATGTATTTCTGATTGTTGATGTGTTCGGGATACCTATATGTTCTGGCTGTATTACGTTCCTGGTTATTGAATAGTTTGCGATTCCATACGTGTTTCTAATTATTATCTGGCTCTGCCTTTTCATAATTTAAATAAGAGAAATCTGATTTATTTGTTTCTTTTCTCCCTGGCTAGCTATCCTATTCTTTGAGGTGGCTAGTCTGCCCCACTTATTGAGTCCTTTTGACTCACCCTTGTTTGTTGTTTGTTTCTTTTTCTATCTATTTCGTTTCGGCAGATTCGCTCCAGGATTGAGTTCGCCACGTTGTGAAGGAGCGAAGACGACTTCAGCTGTCAGGGTGAGCCAGCTTTTATTCCGGATGGCCACCAGTTTATTGGTTATTATTTCAGTTGCATTTTGCTCCCTTCAGGAGGTATTTGTCTTCTTTTGTACTCTTAGATGTCTGGTCTGGATAACCCTAAACCTAGTATGTTGGGTAGTCAGCTGTAATTTCTTTTGTACAGCTTAGAGGTATCAGTATGTCAGTGTTTTTTTTAAGCCTTGTTCTTATTAATGAATTGAATTATATTTATTTGCCTAATTTAATTGGTAAGGGTTCGCCCGACGGGTCTAGGGAAGGATGTCGGGTGCCCGCACGGCCTAACCGGATTTCGGGTCGTGTCAGTAAAAATATAACACTGCGAAAACACATAAAAAAATCAGTAACACATTAACGATTACTAGGAACACGAGAGCTACAACCAGAGGTTGAGTTTGTAAAGTTCTGCAATTCAATTTCCATGGGATTGTCAAAACGTCGATCCATATCTTTATTTTTTTTTCTCTGAAAGCTACAAAAAATTTAATCAACACATCCAAATTATTCTTCACCACCGATACCACACCTTTCAAAAACTCAAGATCACTTTTCAAATTCCTAACATTGTTATTCAACTGGCGCCATTATTGTCTTCTTGCTTCATCATGGCAAGCCATTTCTTATTATATACCTTTTTTTGGGGATAATATTAGTTTTGTACAAGTAAAAACACAACACCACTGTATAATTTATACAAAACAAAAACACATAAAAACCTGTGAAGAATATCTGTTCTATTTAGCTGACATTATAACTAAAAAAAACTATAAAAGATTCCTTTTATTTTTATTTTTTCAAGCTTGAAAAGATTGCAGTAAAGCATCTCTCTCTGAAAAAAAAAATTGAACAAAGTGCAATAAAAAAGATATCCCTTTTTTTTAATAGGTGGGGTCGTATCTCTATAGGATAAGATTGAACTGATATTTTGTTGCAATTGTGTAGTAAAGTCACAACATTACACACATGACAATACAAAAATAAATCAGAGAGATTCTTTTATATGACAAACCAGCTGAAAAAAATCCGGGAAGATTTTGTACTTTAAATTACTACAATAGAACTCTGTTCCAAGTATTAAAATCCACAAAGTATTCCCTACTTTAACTTTAAAGTGTGTAATTACAATATATAATTTACAATCCCATAATCACACCATTTTGTGGACTAAGTTTGTTGGTATAAAATCCCGGGACTCTTTACTTATTTTAGAAGTACACCCAGCATAATGACCTGGAATTCCCTACCATAGTTAATTCACATTGTTATATAGTTGACAATACATGAATAAAAGCAGATAGATTCGTTTGTCCTTTTACATGACAAGTCAAGTCAATAAAAATTCTTTGAAGATTCTGTAATTTAAATTACTCCAAAAAGTCTTTTTCAATATTCAAATCCACAACAGATTCTGTACTTTAACTTTCAAAAGTCTGTAGTTGAAATATGAGTAACATTTTCATAACCACAAAAATTAACAATATTTATTCATATATGAAAAAGTGCTATGACATACAAAAGTCCTAATACTTGTGCTAGAGCTTTAGTTTTATGCAGTTGAGAATAACAGCATTTTGATCTGGGTCCTATACTAATAATCGTAAACTAATAAGAAATTATAGACTAATAACGACATAGAAACTTCACATAATTCTCTTCCCCCGCCGCACCTCCCTCCCTTCATCGCGATCCTTAATAGTTCACTGTTGGCGGAAGCCCCCATTATGGAGATCCTGGTGGAAGGTCAAAATGAAGATGTGCTGCTATAGCTTCAATAGCGCAGCAAATCCTCCGCACTTTTCGCCTTTGCACGTTACGCATATTCCAAATATCATTTTGCATTTGCTGTATTACATTAATGTGGTCCTGTATCTGACCCTGTAGGACTACAACATCCCAGTTTAGTGTCACGACCCAATTTTCGGGGCCGTGATGGCACCTAAGTGTTACATCCTTAGGCGAACCACGAATATTTAAACTGACTCATAATGATAGTTTAGATAGAAATATTTCAATAAAATATAGGTGTAGACATCCACCCGAAATACAGTGTCAATAGACCATCTACAAATTCTGACATCCGATATATATAATATATAATAAAAGATGTAGGAAGCGACTAAACACTAAGGTGGATCGGACGGTATGCCACCGCGAACCATGCGGTTGGCTCACCTCAAGCAAAAATAGCCACAGCCTCGAACGGATCAGATAAGTCCAGCTGTCTGACTAGTAGAAGGATCTGCACATTTAAACAATAAGTTATGAGCCAAAGCCCAGTAAGATCATCGACAGGCCCGCTAAATTACCCTTTCGGGACAAGTCTTGATAATGCATAAGCAGATAACGGAAGTACAATCCATACCTTTACAGTAACCCATAAACATTACATGCAATAATATAATTATACAACAACACAAGCAATAATACGCGAATACATAACATGGTCAATAATATAAAGATACATAATATAGGCAGCATATACAATATTATATTGATACTATGGCATAAGCAATAATATAATAAACACACAGCATGGCGATGATATATCTCGCATACCACATAGGTAATGATATACCTAGCACATAGCATAAGCACACACCCTGTGCGGCTTTGTTTATAGGTCATAACGCACCACAGGCCTCTGTCCCTATAAACAACTTTACTTATAGGTCATAACGCACCACAAGCCTCTGTCCCTATAAGTCTCCACATCTAGGTCATAACGCACCACCGGCCTCTGTCCCTAGATGGAATTTTGCTTCTAGGTCATAACGCACCACCGGCCTCTGTCCCTAGAGCATATCAATAATACACCGGCACACAACATCGACTATACACAAGTCACGTTTGTGTTTTCTCCTTTTTGTATAAATATAACGAGTAGTACATAATACTATCTACTAGACAATGCTAGTCAATTAAGTACTCGACATCTTACTTAGCAAGATCAAATCTTATCCGCAAGCAAAAATAGAGGTCAAGTCTCACTTACCTCAAAATCGGCTCAAGTGGCTAAGGAACGACCTCCTTTCCCAAACGATGTGCCTCCGTAAGACTCCTCTCTGAGCCAAAGAAATAGTGCCGCACTCGTAAGCATGTGAGGAAAGGATTCTAAGCCCTTACACAATTTAAGAGATAATTTACCAAAATACCCCCGGGTCGGACGTACCCAAAAGCCGTACTCCCACGAGTCCAAAAGTACCATTATTGTACATACCCGAGTCCAACTCGGTCATTTTTTCCATTTCACAAATCTAGGGTTCAAACCCTCTTTCCAAGGATCGTCACTTTGATCCTCGGATTAAAGCGTTAAAAATGGGTAAGAATAGTTACCTTGTGTTTAGGAATGATTTTGGTACTTCAAATTCTCCTTGGAATCACTTTTAGAAGCTCAAAACATGAAAATAAAAATGAATGCCCGCCCTAGTATATATAGCAGCCCGCAGCTTTAAAGAGTTGTACCACATGCTGTCCAAATTGTACCTTATTGGATAGCTTTCAGTAAAATATCTATAACTTTTCATAGAAATGTCCAAATGATACTAGGTTGGTTGCATTAGAACTACAACTCAAAGAGCTACAACTTTCATGTTTTGACTTTTTTCCAATTCTTTATGGATTGATCTGAAAAATCGATTTCTTTCCGGCTGAACAGTAAAAACAGAATTCAACAGCTTTTTTTTTGGCTTTGCACCAGGTCAGCCACTGTTTTTGGGTCCAAACGGGACCCTACGAAGCTCGGAATGACCCCAAATTTTGTACACAAGTCATACAAAACATGTGTGATATGCTCGTCAAGACGAAACTCAATTCGGATCTCTAGAACTCAAAAAGTGGGTCCCACGGGAAAGGGTCAAATTTCGACTTTCGCCAAAATAGCGAATTTTAATCAAACGACCCCGGAATCCAAATTCGAAAGTTGCTACAAGTCACAAATGACGATACGAACCTAACGGAACCCTCAGATCTCTCATCGGAGTTCCTTTACTCAAATCGACCTCGAAAACCTCTTTTAACCTTTTTAAACTTCCGCAACGGAGACTTTATCAAAAGTCCTATGTAACGAGGTCCGTTTTCACTTCTGAAGGTTGCTACAGGTCATAAATTACCATACGAACCTAACGCAACTTTCAGATTTCACATCAGAGCTCATTTGCTCAAATCGAGCTCTGAAACCTCTTTTAGCCTTAACGAATATCCGAAACGGATGTCTTTCTCCGATACCTATCTAACAGAGTTCGTTTTAGCTAAAAATTTTCAGGCATGTAATAATGGATCTTACGGAGCTTTTGGAATTATCGACATGCAAATCGAGGTCCCAATTCCCGAAACGACTATTTGAGGTCGTTACAATCTCCCCCACTTAGACTCTCGTTCGTCCTCGGACGAGCCCGAGTCTAAGGTAAGATTCACATTTTCACGAAAATAATTACACGGATTTCGAGGACTCTCGCTACTATCCGAAATCATCAACAACAACATAACTTTCAGGCTTTAGAGATTGAAATCAAACCTAAATTATCAAAAAGGCGAGGATACTTCTCCCGCATGTCGGACTCGAGTTCCCAAGTGGCCTCTTCGCTAACACGATTCTTCCATAGCACTTTAACCAACGGGATCTCTTTCGACCTTAGCTTACAGATCTCTCTAGCCGCAATAGCAATCGGCTCCTCCAAGTAAGCCAAGTCCTCGTCGATCTTGACAGAAGCCATATCAATCACATGGGATGGATCATGAACATACTTTCGGAGCATAGATACGTAGAATACCGGATGAACTGACAGAGATGGAGGCAAAGCAAGCCTATATGCAACAGCGCCAATGCGCTCCAAGACCTCAAAAGGACCAATGAACCTCGGACTAAGCTTGCCCTTTTTCCCGAATCTCATAACACCCTTCATCGGCGATACTTTAAGAAACACCCGGTCACCTACCATAAACACCAAATCTCTCCTCCTCCGATCCGCATAAGATATTTGTCGACTCTGAGCTGCGCGGAGCCGATCCTGAATGATTCGGACCTTATCTAAGGTCTGCTGAACTAGATCCGGACCCAACACCTTCACCTCTCCATTTTAAAACCAACCAACTGGAGAACGACATCGGCGGCCATATAATGCCTCAAACGGAGCCATCTAGATAGAAGACTGATAACTGTTATTATAGGCAAATTTCGCCAAAGGCAAATAACTTTCCCAATGGCCTCCAAAGTCAATAACAGAAGCCCTCAGCATATCCTCAAGAATCTGGATGGTCCTCTCGGACTGACCATCAGTCTGAGGATGATGCGGGGCAAATTGGAGCCAAAGCGCCAACCATCAAGAGCCAAGCTTGAGAGCACAAGGAAGGCAAGTCACGGGCTCCGGGAAGCGACTTGAAGATCATGCAAAGGAGCGCCAAGGAAGGAGGACCACCTAGGCTTCAAAGGAGGGGCTTGGGAGACACATTTTGAGCCGTTTCAAGAACCTCCAGGAAGGGGCGGACCGCCTACTAGAATGCAAGCCTCTGGATCTCTGGCCGCCTCTATTTTGGGCGGACCGCCTACTTCAAGTAGGTGGGGCGCCTACTCCAAGTAGGTGGGGCGCCTGTTTTGCCTACAAAGCACTAGGCGGGGCGCCTGTTTTCACTAGGCGGGGTGCCTACTTCCGAGCCATTTGAAGACTTTTATTTATGGTGTAATTCCTATTCTAGCCCTAAGTGTTTCTATTGCACTAACTTTTCTTATGGGCTTTTAGTCATTTCATTTAGAAGTGTGGTGAACCTATAAATACCACACTTAGTCATTTATTTCATTAGCTAGTTTTGAAGATAGAATTGAGAAGATAGATAGGCTTGGCCATTCTTGTTGAAGCGTTGACTTCATGTATCTCTTACGTTGAATCCAAGGTGGATCACCGCTAGCATGACTCCCGTTTAATGGTTCAACTCTCTCCTCCCTTTTGAATCAATCTATGTGTTTAGTTTGATTCGTTCTTTCTTCTATTTCTATTCTCCCCTTCCCTATTTTCCCTCTATCGTGTTTACTTTGATTGCTTCCGTTACTTGTTATTCGCTTCCGTGATTTGACCCCGTATCATCTTGGTATCAGAGCAAGGCTCGGGTTTCGTTCTTACGAATCCACGTTCCTTGTTCATCCTATCTTTACTTTATTGTTATTGTGTTTATGTTCTTGAGAAAAGAAGAAAAAACAAAAAAATTGAAAAAGTGAAAATTACAAAAAAATTCGTGTTGTGGATTGGATTCGATTATTCATCGAGTGTTTAATATCGGGGATCGATCTATAATGTTTACCCGTTGATTTGGTACCCTTGTTTCTTGATTTGGTGTTGAAAATCACAAGTTAGAAAAATCAAAACCCCAAAATTGAAAAACCCTTGAATTTGATTGAAATTTCTTGATTTGGATTCGTTATGGATTGGGTGTTGTTATAAATCATTGGGGATTGATTAGAGTAGTTGAAAACACCATTGGGTACCTTCGGATTGGAAAAAAACACCTTGGAACATCGAAATTTGGGTGCAAAAGGGCCAAAAACCCAAATAGTAGGCGGTCTGCCCATTTTTTGGTTGCTCTCTGTATTTTGAGTAGGCGGGGCGCCCACCCTAAGTAGGCGGACCGCCCACTCTTGGAGGGCCTCCGTTTGGCTTCGTTTCGTGTCTTTTTGTGTTCCGTTTGCTTCCGTACCTCTTGGTTAGTGTTTCTAGGGTATTAGTCCTACTTTATTAACACTAATCTTTGATTTCTTAGGGTGTTGTGTGTCTTGGAGTCTTTACTTAAAGTCGTAGATCTTGCTTGCTTCAAGTGCGCATTAAACTAGCTTCCGTACATCGAGTCAATTAAACTCCATTCCGAACCATTACTTGGGTGAATTAGTTGATTGATCTTGCCATTGTGATTACTAAGAGACAAGAAGGTCTTGAGTGGAAAAAGGCTTGAGTGGTGAGAACAATAGTGTGGTCACAAAAGCCAACGACCTTGAGTGTATACACGAGTGGAAAGAAAATTGAGTGACATCTTTTGAGTGATACACGTGAGGGAGTGAATTTGTGAGGTTCTTTACTCTTTTGTTACAACTATGGCATCGGATGACGATTGTGGAGGGTATGACTCATGCGGAGATGATGGAGACTATGGTTCCTATGATGGGTATTGCTATGACGATTCGGGGAACCAAGGCTCCTATGATGATGAAGCGGGTCACTATGTTGATTATTAAGATGAAGAAGACTACGAGGCTTTCGAAGATGAATGTGAAGAATCGTATGCTCCAAGTCAAGAATATGAAGATAGTGACGCTTCAAGGTATGATGATCCTACTTACTCTTCTTGTAGCGAGTTTGAATGTGATGATTGTGACGTAGAGAGAATTGATGATGAGGTTGATTATGCGGATTGTGCACATGCATCTTCTCTTGATGTTGCTTGTGGTGTGCAAGGGAGTAGTAGAGGTGGTGGTTGTTCCATGGGAAGGGAGAAGCTTGCATATTCTACTTATGCTAAACGGCTTGATGCTTCTAACTCCCATGTGAAGGGTGGGATGAGAAGTGTTGCTTTTACCGTTACGGGGGTGCATTGCTCTAGTAGTGGTGGTAGGAGTGGTGCTATGGGCTATGGAACCAAGGCGAGAAGCAATTATGGGTTCCATAGTGGTACTCCTTCCTCGACTTTCAACAACACTTCTAATCTTGGAAGAGTGACGGGAAGTGGAAGTTATCCTAGTGGTGTTGCTAGGGGAGGAGGATTGAGGAAGATCCAAGTTGATAGTGATGGTTATCTTGAAGTTCCAAGATTGTACTTGAATGATCCTATACTACACTTGGGTCTAAGGAGGTTCCTTGTTGAGGTGGAAGGTAATGGACGGTACTATCTCAAGATTGGTGACACCGATACCAATTGTGTTAGTACCTCGGTGGTTGATGAGCTAAGGCTACCTTGCTATGCCCTAGATTATCCTTATGAGTACTACGTAGTGTGGGTTTCCAAGCAAGCTCGGGTGTGCATATCTCATAGGGGTTATTGGGGTTATGTGTGGTGTAATGTGTACCCCATGCAACATTGTCATGTGTGGTTAGGTGAGGCATGGTTGCAAGGCAGGAAGGTGCGATATAGTAATGTGAACGATAGGTACTACTTCGGTAAGGGCCAATTGATTTATGACTTTGAGCCTCTTAGGGTGAAGATCAATTCACCTCCTAGTATACCTTCTAGGCCTATGCAAAGGGAAAAGGAGCAAGAACCTCATCCTATGCTTGAAAGAGTGCAAACAAGAAGTACTATGATCACAAGCAATGGTGGGACTAGTGCAAGAAAAGGGTTGACAATTGTCAACAAGGTGAACCCCAACCCACAAGCTCTAAAGCAAAGTGGTTCACCTACAAAGAAGAAAGAGACATCAAGTGATGAGTCTCTTAGTCCTAGATTCCGGGTTGATGTTAAAAGTCCACCTACTCCGGCTATGGGTATTCTTGGGCCTCGTCCCAACACACCCGAATTTGAGAGACAAAAGATTGAGAGGAGTAAGGGAGTGACCGGTGACATTCCTCGAGTGGAAAAAGGAGAGGATGTGATGAGTGATGTGAGTGGGATGTCACCAACCGAATCTACACCCGACCTTGAAAAGAAAATGAGGGAAAAGAAAGAGGGAAAAAGAATTGAGAGTGAGGACACCCTTTATTCTAACCTTAACCCTTTGTCTTTTTCTTCTACTTGTGTTAACTCTTGTGTAGGTACTCTTGGAGGCAAACCAATGGAGCCTCAATCATGTTCCAAAATGGAAGGACGAGGTGAAGAAAATCTTTAATGTGAGCTTCAAGGTGAAGAAACGATTCAAGACACTTCAAGTGCATTGAGTGAGCAAAATGGCCACTCAAAGGTATGTGAAAGTTCTTCCCTTGAACATGTTACTTCCTTGTCTTATGATAGTATTGGTGAAAACTCTATACTAGTTGATGAATTGTGTGATTACAATGTGTTTGCAACTAGTGTAGAGTCGGTTGGTCAACTTGTGTGTGATTGTGAACCACTAGTTGAGAGGGATGATAAGCCACATCATGATGTGAGCTCGGTTTTCATTGAACCTCTCATTAGTGAAGGATGTGTAGTTGACCCTATTTGTGATCCTTGTTATGACACTCCACCTATATTTGATAAAGGGGAAGATGAGTTGAATGAATACCCTATCATCTCCCTTGATGAATTTCTTGATAATTGTGGGCCTATGTGTTGTAGTGAGGTTGGTAGTGACCTTGAGGAGTCCCTAATGGTGGAGATGGATAGAATTATTTTCAATGACTCCTCGGGTGAGAGTGAAGAACCTAGTCTTGATGCCATGTTTTTGGGTGACCATGAATTTGAGGTGCATGCTTTTACATTTCCATTGTGTGAACATGATCTCATTTGCGGTAGCGAATTGTATCGGACTAGGATTGGTAATAGAATAGAACCTCCATGGTTTGAAAAGTTAGACTCTATGGACGATCCATTGTTTAGAACTCCAAGTGGGATGAGTGGTCTTGATATTGGTTGTGTTGAACCATCTTCTAGTAGTCCTAACCTTCATTGTGTGGACTATAATGATGAAGGACCTATTTTGGAGACCTTCCTTTGGAGTTTGCCTAGTGCGGGAGATTGTCTTGGAGTTGGATTTGGAGGTGAGGAAGTCACTCTTGATTTGTGTAAGAGTGCTTCCAAGAAGGGGAGTGGAGTATTTGATGTTAGTTGCCAATTGAACTATTTGGTTTACTCCATCCCACATGTTGATCACACCTTGGGTGTTGAGCATGCCAAAGCCGATATGTCACATTGCGATGATATTAATTTGAAGGCTTGGTGTGTTGGTCATGAGCTTAGGGGTCATAGGGAATTTGATTGCTATACCTTGCATGTTCCATATCCTATTGATCTCTTTGCTTGTTCTTGTGTTGGGTGCACTTTCATTTGGAGTCAAGTACTTGTTGTTTCCTTTGGAGACATAAGCTTTTTACTTGTTATTGATGCTTGGCTCTATCACAAGAGTGTGTTTTCCCACACTTTTGCCACTAACCTACTCTTGTAGTGGGAAGCTTTGTTTGTGCTTGTTTTGAATGTAGGCTTGATGGTTTGATTTCGAGGACGAAATCCTTTCGAGAAGGGGAGGATGATGCGGGGCAAATTGGAGCCAAAGCGCCAACCATCAAGAGCCAAGCTTGAGAGCACAAGGAAGGCAAGTCACGGGCTCCGGGAAGCGACTTGAAGATCATGCAAAGGAGCGCCAAGGAAGGAGGACCACCTAGGCATCAAAGGAGGGGCTTGGGAGACACATTTTGAGCCGTTTCAAAAACCTCCAGGAAGGGGCGGACCGCCTGTTTCACTAGGCGGACCGCCTACTAGAATGCAAGCCTCTGGATCTCTGGCCGCCTCTATTTTGGGCAGACCGCCTACTTCAAGTAGGTGGGGCGCCTACTCCAAGTAGGTGGGGCGCCTGTTTTGCCTACAAAGCACTAGGCGGGGCGCCTCTTTTCACTAGGCGGGGTGCCTACTTCCGAGCCATTTGAAGACTTGTTTTTATGGTGTAATTCCTATTCTAGCCCTAAGTGTTTCTATTGCACTAACTTGTCTTATGGGCTTTTAGTCATTTCATTTAGAAGTGTGGTGAACCTATAAATACCACACTTAGTCATTTATTTCATTAGCTAGTTTTGAAGATAGAATTGAGAAGATAGAATAGGCTTGGCCATTCTTGTTGAAGCGTTGACTTCATGTATCTCTTACGTTGAATCCATGGTGGATCACCGCTAGCGTGACTCCCGTTTAATGGTTCAACTCTCTCCTCCCTTTTGAATCAATCTATGTGTTTAGTTTGATTCGTTCTTTCTTCTATTTCTATTCTCCCCTTCCCTATTTTCCCTCTATCGTGTTTACTTTGATTGCTTCCGTTACTTGTTATTCGCTTCTGTGATTTGACCCCGTATTAGAGGATGAAATACGGTGCTAAGATCCACTCGGGTACCCAGCTCCTTCTGAAATGATCTCCAGAACTGAGCTGTGAACTGAGTACCGCGATCTGATATAATAGAGACTGGAGCACCATGCAATCTCACAATCTGCTCGATAAAGATACGAGCTAAGCGCTCCGATGAATAAGTAGTCCTCACGGGGATGAAATGAGCTGACTTGGTGAGACGATCCACCACTACCCATACTGAATCATGCTTGCCCAAGGTCAAAGGCAATCCAACCACAAAGTCTATAGAAATATGCTCCCATTTCCATTCCGGAATCGGCATGGACTGAGTCACCCCGGCTGGTCTTCTATGCTCATACTTTACCTACTGACGATTTAAGCACCGAGATACATGATCAACAACATCTCTCTTCATTCCCTTCCACCAATATAACTCCCGAAGATCTTGATACATCTTCGTAATACCAGGATGAATAGAATACCGAGAACTGTGTGCCTCTGCCAATATCAGCTGCCTCAACTCCCCCAACATTCGGAATACACAACCGACCGTTGAGCCGCAGTACACCATCATCTCCGATCATAAATGAGGTCACTCCCCCACTTAAAACTCTATCTCGAATATCACGCAAATATAAATCATCAAATTGCTTTTCTTTGATCTGGGAAGCTAGGGATGACTGAGTCCCTATATAAGCAAAAACTCGGTC